>JAYKXN010000010.1:450000-1650000 GCA_037962975.1 Clitoria ternatea
AACACACGGTCCACCCTAGGATACCAGAGAATATACCCCCTTATCTGAGGTGTCGTATTTTTGTGATACTAGACGAAAGAGAGAAAATTCAACTTTCAAACCATAGCTCTGATCAACGATCCGTCTCTGTAGATTAGAGCTTGGATTTGCCAATATCCAAATGATTAGGCAAAAAGAGAGAGTGGTAAAAGTGGTGGAGGAAGAAGAAGAATAGAGGTTCGTAGTGGTCGGAGGTGGTTTTGGTGAAGAACAGAGGTGGTTTAGTGTCAATAGAGGAGAGAGGAAGAGAGAGGGAGAGAGAGAGAGGCTGCATGAAGAGGGAGAGAAAGAGTGGTGCAGATTTTGAAGATGGGTGATGCCATATTTATAGGAAAACCTGGCTACTGGATCTAGATTTAATTGGTACCAGTTTTGAATAGTTAATTTTAAAAGAAAACAAAAAGTTACTTATAGTTATGGTTAGAATCTGTAAAAGTTTCCAACATGAAAGTTGTAGATCGGCTCTTTTTCTTTGACATGGTATGCAAAAATCTGACACCCGGAGCAAAAGTTACGCCAAAAATAGAGAAAAATCAATGTTTCTAGAGTTCCCGTAACAGTTCTTTTTTGCAGGATAAATCTACCGTGCAAAATCTGTTATGAAAGTTGTAGGAGTTTTCGATACAAAACCATGAAAAAAAGAACAAAGTCATTTCGACATCGTATGAGAAAGATATTTGTGTTTTTCTATAGGGGTACTATTGGGTGATGAAAATCACTATTTCTCTGAAAAGTTTCACTTTTCGGGTATGATCGAGCAAGAACTAGCTTTTAGGTTCTTCACAAGAATTGTAGAGGGGTTCAATACGAGAACAAAGAAATTACAATGAACTGATTCTGAGCTCGTATGAGAAAGTTATGATTTTTCTAAGAATTTAACAAGATTAAATAACGGGTTTTTCAGAGTACAAATTTTTGGTTCTTCAAGTTGGTGATGATAGATCACGAAATAGAGTTCGAGGCTAGAAATAGAGTTTGTCAGGTTTCTCATAACGACGAAACCGAGATGAAAATTTCTTAATTTCGACCTTATATGAAAAAGTTAAGCCCAAAATAGAAAAATATTTGAGTTGAATTCAGAGGTTCCTATTTAACTAGATAATTTTTTTAAGAAATGAGGTTGATGGGGTCCGAATTAGAGTTTGGGTTCTTCAAGAGAAGTGTTTGATTTGTCAAAACCGTTCATTAGGGACTATCCATGCTGGAATCAGACATCCCAAAGTGTAGAAACAGATAATTGTGGACCTCTTTTCGGTATGAATCGGGTGTCCAAGATTTGACCCGATTAATGATGGTATTAGTCTAACTAGTTTATTATATCGGTGTTAGATATGGGATCAGATAATCAATTCTTGACTACCCGCGGGGTCCTTTATTTACTTTCGTTAATATTATAGTATTATTTATTGTTAAGTATAATTCTATATTTTTATCTCTTTTATTGAGTTTTCAACCCTTGTGAAAAAAATATTACTTTCGTTAATATTACTCTTGTGAAAAAAATATTTCTTCCCTGATTATCACTACAAAGCTTCCATCCTTGAAAATTTACAAGGTTAAGGCTGCTTACTAAAAACAAGGATGTTACAATGTGTCCTATAAAACCCCACAAACTTTTTATCTTCTCTCTCTTTTGGACTCACTAGCTAAGAAAGAGTCAAAAGGATGGTTGTTCACTCAATTTCACTTGTAGTTTTGAGAATAGTTAGGCTTCAGGTATTGTTTAGGATTGGGTCTTGTCCACTTTACGTTTTCTTCACTTAAGCTTCAAAACTTCAAAAACCCACCGAGATTACAAACGCACCAACCATGGTGATGCATCATTGGAACTCTAAGGTTAAGAACTAGATGAATTACTTCTTGGATGACCCTAAGCATCAAGTTTCTTAAGATATCTTTAAGAATCACATCATGGTTGATGTGTCCTAGAAAACCCCACAAACTTTTTACCTTCTATCTCTTTTGGACTCACTAGCTAAGAAGGAGTCAAAAGGAGGGTTGTTCACTCAATTTACTTATGGTTTAGATAATAGTTAGTCTCCTGGCAATGTTTAGGATTGGGTCTCCTTCACTTTACGTTTTCTTCACTTGTGCTTGAAAACTTCAAAAACCTATCGAGATTACAAACCCATCAACCATAGTGATGCATCATTGGAACTCTAAGTTTAAGAACTGGATGAATTACTCCTTGGATGACCCTAAGCATCTAGTTTCGTGAAGATATCTTCAAGAATCGTATCATGGATGATGTGTCTAAGTAAACCTTATAAACTTTTAATCTTTTGTCTCTTTTGGACTCACTAGCTAAGAAGGAGTGAAAAGGATGGTTGTTCATTCAATTTAGTTGAAATTTAGAAAATAGAGAGGCTTTTGGCATTTCTCAGGATTAGATCTTGTTCACTTTGCATTTTCTTCTTTTGAGCTTGAGAACCTCAAAAGCCTATTGAGATTATGAACCAACCTACGATTGTGATGCATCATTGGAACTCTAAGGTTAAGAACTAGATAAATTGCTCCTTGGATAACCTTAAGCATCAAGTTTCGTGAAGATATCTAGAAGAATCACATCATAGTTTATGTGTCCTAGAAAACCTCATAAACCTTTAATCTTTTCTCTCGAAGAACGAGACAAAAGGATGGTTGTTCACTCAATTCACTTGTAGTTTAGAACCTCCTAGCATTTTTTAGGATTGGGTCTTGTTCACATTATGTTTTCTTCACCTGAGCTTGAAAACCTCAAAAACCCATCGAGATTACGAACTGACTAACCATGGTGATGTATCATTAGAACTCTAAGGTTAATAACTAGATGAATTGCACTTTGGATGACCTTACGCATCAAGTTTCATGAAAATATCATCAAGAATCACATCATGGTTGATGTGTCCTACAGAAACCCAATAACTTTTAATCTTCTCTAACTTTGGACTCACTAACTAAAGGGAAGTCAAAAGGATGGTTGTTCAATCAATTTAGTTAAAGTTTAGAGAATAGTTAGGCTCCTGGCATTGTTTAGGATTAGGTCTTGTTCACTTTGTGTTTTTTTCAGTTGAGCTTGAAAACTTCAAAAACACATCGAGATTATATACTAACCAACCATGCTGATGCATCATTGGAATTCTTAGCTTAAGAACTAGATGAATTGCTCCAAGCATGATCCTAAGAATCACGTTTCATGAAGATATCTTCAAGAATCACATCATGGATGAGTCCTAAAAAACCCCCCACAAACTTTTAATCTTCTCTTTTTTCTCGACCCATTTTCTAAAAAGGAGTCAAAAGGATGGTTGTTCACTTAATTCACTTATATTTTAGCAAATAGTTAGGCTCCTGGTATTGTTCAGGATTGGGTCCTGCCCACTTTACGTTTTCTTTACTTGAGCTTGAAACTTCAAAAACCCATCAAGATTACGAACAAACCAACCATGGTGATGCATCATTGGAACTCTTAGGTTGAGAATTAGATGAATTGCTACTTGGATAATATTAATCATCATGTTTCGTGAAGATATCTTCAAGAATTACATCAAAGACGATGAGTCCTAGAAAACCCCATAAACTTTTAATCTTCTCTCTCTTTCAGACTCACTAGCCAAGGAGTCAAATGAATGGTTATTCATTTAATTTAGTTGAAGTCTAGAGAATAGATAGGCTCTGGGCATTGCTTAGGATTGGGTCTTGTTCACTTTGCGTTTTCTTCATCAAGATTACAAACTGACAAACCATGGTGATGCATCATTGGAACTCTTAGGTTTAGAATTAGATGAATTACTCCTTGGATGACCCTATGGATCAAGTTTCATGAAGATATCTTCAAGCATCACATCATGGTTGATGTGTCCTAAAAAACCCATCAAACTTTTAATTCTCTCTCTCTTTTGGACTCACTAGCTAAGAAGAAGACAAAAGGATTATTGTTTAATCAATTCAGTTGAATTTTAGAGAATAGTTAGGCTCCCAACATTGTTTAAGATTGGGTCTTGTTCACTTTATATTTTATGCACTTGAGCTTGAAAACTATGAAAACCCATTGAGATTACAAACCGATCAACGATGGTGATGCATCATTAGAACTCTTAGGTTAATAACTAGATGAATTGCTCCTTGGATGATCCTAAGAATCAAGTTTTATAATGATATCTTCAAGAATCACATCTTGGATGGTGTGTCCAAGAAAATTCCACAAAGTCTTAATCTTCCCTCTCTTTTGGACTCACTAGCTAAGAAGGAGTCAAAAGGATAGTTGTTCACTTAATTCACTTATTGTTTAGAGAATAGCTAGGTTCTTTGCATTGTTCAGGATTGGGTCTTGTTCACTTTACGTTTTCTTCACTTGAGCTTAAAAGCCTTAAAAACCTATTGAGATTACGATCTAACTAACCATGGTGATGCATCAGCGGTAGTCTTAGGTTAAGAACTAGATGAATTGCTGGTTGGATGATCTTAAGAATCAAGTTTCATAAAGATATCTTCAAGAATCACATCATGGATGGTGTGTCATAGGAAACCCCACAAACTTTTTATCTTCTCTCCCTTTTGGACTCACTAGCTAAAAAGGAGTCAAAAGGATGATTGTTTACTCAATTCACTTATAGCTTAGCAAATAGTTAGGCTCCTGGCATTGTTTAGGATTAGGTCTTGTTCACTTTGTGTTTTCTTCACTAGAGCTTGAACACTTCCAACACCGATCAAGATTATGAACTGACATACGATGGTGATACATTAGCGAAACTCTTTGTAACATCTCAAAACTTTATAAAAATGATTAAATATGAGGAATAAATATTAAATAATTATAAATGAGTTGATAGGTGTCCCAAAAATAATGGAATAATTAAATTGGGATTTATTATGGATATTTATAATTTATTGATATTTTAGGAGATAAAATTTTACCCGGTTAAAATATGGGTGTCAGACTAAGTATCTCCGATTGAGATGCCGTTGGTCAGGGCTGTTAAGAATATTATAGGGAATCCGAATGTGTCTTTGAAATAATTTTTGGATTTAGTATTGAGCCCGAACAGAGATCTGTATGTTGTAAAATGGAAAGATTTTAATAAAAGGAATGAAAATTAAAACAAAATCCCTCCTTCTCTTAATTTTTCACGCCACTTCTTCTCCTTCCTATTCTCTTTCTTTTCATCTCTTCTTCTTCTCTTCTCCTTCTTCTTCTTCCATTCTTCAAAATCCAAGTGTGATGTCCCCTTCCTCATTCTTCCATTTTGGTTGCTTCAAGCTTGGAGGAGATAACAATGGTGGTATGGAGCTTTTCTTCTCCCACTCTACTTTCGTGCTCTCTTTCCCTCTCTTGGCAACCACTTCTTTTTCTTAGCTTGAGGTATGTCCCTCACCATTGACATTGGTTATGATTTTATTTGTTGGGAGAGTGTATGGTATGCATAGGGGTTATGAGTGGAAGCATTTATGATGGAAACCCTAAGGTGGGGTGTTGTTATCATGGCATTTATGATGGGTTATTATGGGTGCACGAAATTAATACTTGGATGGGTGGAAAATTGATGAGCATTTATGATGGTGAGGGGTTCTAGTGAAACCTTAACTTTAACATATTGGGGGAAATGTAAAATGTGAGTGGAATATATGTTAATGATGTTAGAAAATGATGTTAATGATGAGAGATAGCCATTGATGATGAATTGATGAATGTTGATAATGGTTGTTGAGTTTTGATAAAAACCCTAGTCTTAAGAATTTGGGGAAAACATGAAATGTTGGTTTGAGGATTAAATTGGAAGTGAATAAATGATATTTAATGGAAGTGTGATTTGATGAAGTCTTATCTTATACTATAATATGTACCATTTGGGATATATTGATAGATGAAGATTGACAGGGGCCAAGATGGCTCATAATGAACTCTAAGTGACAATAATGGCATTAGTATGATTGAGGTAATATGGAATGCATTTTAGATGAGGGAGGTGTTGTTGTTGTTGGGTGTAGTTGACCCTTTTAGATTTAGAGAATCATGGTTTTGGGAAAGGAATTCCTGAAGCCTAACAAAAGTATGTGAATAGGTGTTTTAACAAGTCTGGGACTTGGTATTGAACATTAAGAAATATTGTCAATTACTTAGAATAGTGATAAATGCCTTGTGATGGCTTGATGATTGTATGTATGCATATGTATGTATGTTGGTGTAGATTGTGTTTTAGGTAATGCGACAGAACGATCAGAGCATTTGGTATGCGGCTCTTCCCTCGAGGTAGAAGAGGAGTTTACATTCAAATTGCATGAGTAGAACAATAGTGATTATTGTATTTGATGAATACTCATGCTTGCCTTGCCATGTAGATATTGAAATAATGTGAATGGTTATTAGATGATATTTAAGAAATGGTGTATGAGAATATGTATTGAGTGTTATGAAAATATATATATGTAATGATGATAAGTTAATTTTGATATGGTTAATGAATTGGAATGGAAATTATTGAGTATGAATGTTTGAGGCAAGTTTTAAATACCTAATAAGAGATGTAAGATGTGTTAAATTTGTCCAATTTGGATTTGTATGAGTTTTGGTATATAAGGTTGTGGAATTCTTATGTTTTGCTCTTGAACTGATAATCTCGCCCCCTGTACCAGTATTATGGCCTCTGGCCCGTTCTCGCTCAGGCGAGTGAGTGTCTCGCTCAAGCGAGACGTGTGTGGGATGAGTGGAAGAGATACTGGATGAACCTCGCTCAAGCGATCCAGCCTTGATGAGGTACTGGACGTTTTTTGCTCAAGCGAGTAGCTGATGCTAGTGTGCCTCGCTCAACCGAACGTGAAGGAAGGTAGATCTGGGCGATTCTCGCCCAGGCGGAATGATGGTAAAGGAGACCTTCGCTCAAGCGTGCATGCGAGATAGGAGCTTCTCTGAGAATCTCGCTCAAGCGAGTGGGCGCCTCGCTTGAGCAAGCAAGCATGGAAACAGACACTGGCGTGATTACGCCTGAGCGAGCCGAGGCGCTCAAGCGAGAAGGAATTGTCTCGCTCAAGCGAGTAAGGGTCTCGCTTGAGCGAGTGACCCTGATTGAAATTTTATTTTCTTTTCTTTAGTTTGCTAGCTATGGGCCCCATTCCAATTATGGAAAGTTAATAAAATATATATATATGGGCGCATATCATGGTTATGAAATAATGAGGGAATACATTGATGGGAGTTTATTTCATTTTCTTGGTTTTAATGGTGTTGAACCCCATACTTTTATGGATAATTAAGGAAATGTGTATGTAGGTGTGGGGTATATGAGGACAATATATGTGGGGGTGTTGATATAAGTTGAAATATTGAAATATAAATACATATATACATATATACCCATGATATGTTGGGAAAAACATGATTTTCCCCATAGATGACATGATACGATAAGGACAATAAGAGTGAAATGATGGGTTGTGAGACGCCTTTCCATGAGATAATGAAACCAATAGGGGGATGGATAAACGACGTAGTATTTGTTATAAATCAATGAATTAGGAATGACACTGATAATGGATAATGATAGATGGTGATGTTGATCAGTCCCTTGAATAAAGGGTGATTTTTATTATTGATCGAATTGTAGAATGCTAATGTGTGTGATACAAATGTAGACTTGTACGTGTGGTTTGAATCATAGTAATGGGTTATTGTATTACTCCACTAGTTATGAAATAATGGCAATGATGAATGATAATGTTGATTGAAAAGGGATATTGTTGTTGAACATACCCTTAGACAAACAGTGATGGTTATCGTTAATGAGTGCGATGCCATATGAATGATGCAAGTATTTGACTTGTATGTTAAGATGCAATGGTGATTGCTAAATGTATATTGTAAAACACCTTGTTGTTTTACATGTGTGGATAAATGCTATGATGTTTAATATGATTTTAATTACCATGCCTGGTTTGATGTGACTATGAATGCTGTGCCTTGAGGGGCCTTGTGAATTCTTGTATGCCAATGATAATAAAACTAAATAAAGAATACATCCCTAAGTGAGAGGGTGAGATATCCTTACGAGGTTGATTGGCATATGCATTATTGCATTTTGCATTCATGGCATGGCATAACATTGAAATGTGGTTGCGATCACAATAATGGAAGATCCTGCGGGATTCTATGAAGGGAGTACCCCTTGCACCGGGAAACCAACTCGATGATGATATGGTATAGAGCCAGTGGTTGCGATCACCAGGTTATTGGAATGAAAAGGGCTTGCAAGTTCCTATGATGCCCGTGGTTGCGCTCACGAGGCGGGAGTACCCCTTGCGAGACGGGAAACCAATATGAATTATTGAACGTGGTTGCGATCACGAGAAAGCACCTTGCGAGGCTGCTAGAGGGAGCACCCCTTGCGAGGTGGGAAACCCATGTGAATGAATGATATGGTGGTTATGATCACCTGATAAAATGAAATGGATCCATTGCATATGCATTAAATAGTTGACATATGCATTAGCCATAGGTGCATGGCATTTGAGATGGGATGACCACGAGAGATGAAAAACCCCTTGCGAAGAGGAATTGAGTAAAGAATTAATAAATTAATGATGAAGATTCATGAATGCTCTTGATGATAAGTGGCAATATGATTGTGTATGTGCTTGTGCTTGATTAAGTTATGAATTTGCGATTCATGAGGCTTGTATGCCTATTATAATAATGTGATGATGATTAAATGATAAATTAATAGTTTTATAGCAAAGCGCACATGATGAATAAATGCATGCACACTTAGTCATAATATATGTATATTCGTCATTTTGAATGTATAACTCACTCTCCCACATGGTCTCCTTTTTAGCCTTATGATGCAGGTTGCCATGGGATGAGTTCGGATTTTAAATTGAAGTTTTGGGAAGGTAAATAGTGGTAGTGGAAATGCCTTGGCCGATATCATTTGTGAAATGTGATGTAATGGATAAATTATATATGATGATATTGATGATTTAGTGATTTTGGTCATGTATAAGATAATCGTGGGTGTATAAATGGTGAACCTATATATTAGTACAAAGGTGACGATTTAATGAGTACTTGAGGAATTGAACTAGAATAATATACATTGATGATAGTGATGTTGGATTAATGCCACTAGGCAAATAAATGTATCAATTATGAAATATGGACAGTAGTGATAGTTATTGCATGACCCCAGATATATATATGTATATATAATTATACTTTAGGCAATGCATGTGTATATTGTAAGTGAAGGATTGGTACTGACTTAATAGATTTATGATCAGTATGCGCATGCTTTGCCGAGCCTTTTCTCATATCGTCATATATGGGACTAGGCATATGCCCGGTATACATATTCTTCTTCCGCGATAAACTCTACTATTTTGTATACCGTTATGGGCAATTTTAGATGTCGATCTAGTTATATTTTAGTAAATCTCATTCTTCGGTTTTTTTGTGGTTCGGGTCTTGATGTAGTTGAGATGGTGTTTGGAAACTATTTCGAACGCGGAAAATTTACTCCTATTTTTATCAATTATTATCTTGATTACATCAGGATCCGAGTCTGAAAAACCGGGGTGTTACACTCTTAGTTTGAGAACTAGATAAAATGCTCCTCGGATCATCATAATTATCAAGTTTCATAAAGATATCTTCAAGAATCACATCATGGATGATGTGTCCTAGAAAACCCCATAAACTTTTAATCTTCTCTCTCTTTTGGACTCACTAGCTAGGAGTCAAAAGGATGGTTATTCATTTAATTTCGTTGAAGTTTAGAAAATAGATAGGCTCCTAGCATTGCTTAGCATTGGGTCTTGTTCACTTTGCATTTTCTACACTTGACCTTGAAAACATCAAAAACCCATCGAGATTACGATCGACCAACCATGGTGATGCATCATTGGAACTCTTAGGTTAAGAACTAGATGAATGACTCCTTAAATAACCCTAAGTATCAAGTTTCATGAAGATATTTTCAAGAATCACATCATGGTTGATGTGTCTAGAAAACCCCTCAAACTTTTAATTTTCTCTCTCTTTTGGACTCACTAGCCAATAAGGAGTCAAAAGCATTGTTGTTCAATCAATTCAGTTGAAGTTAAGAGAATAGTTAGGCTCCTGACATTCTTTAGGATTGGGTCTTATTCACTTTGTGTTTTCTTCAGTTGAGCTTGAAAACTTTGAAAACCTATCGAGATTATGAACTGACCAACCATGGTGATGCCTCATTGGAACTCTTAGTTTAAGAACTAGATGAATTGCTCCATGCATGATCCTAAGCATCAAGTTTCGTGAAGATATCTTCTAGAATCACATCATAGATGATAAGTCCTAGAAAACCCCACAAAGTTTTAATCTTCTCTCTCTTTTCAACTCACTAGCTAAAAAGGAGTCAAAAGGATAGTTGTTCGCTCAATTCACTTGTACTTTAGAGAATAGTTACACTCCTGGCATTGTTTACGATAGGGTCTTGTTCACTTTGCTTCTCTTCACTTGAGCTTGAAGACCTTAAAAACCCATCGAGATTATGAATCGACCAATCATTAGTGATGCATTATTAGAACTCTTAGGTTAAGAATTAGATGAATTGCTCCTTGGATGAGAATTTATTCACCCAAGTGGGTCTCCTTGGGGTGCGCCTGTTTTACTAGTGAAAAAGAAAGACGAAAGTATGAGGTTATGTGTGGATTATCGACAGCTTAATAAGTTGACTATCAAGAACCGATATCCCTTACCTTGCATTGATGATCTTCTGGATCAATTAAAGGATGCTGTAGTATTCTCTAAGATCGACTTACGTTCCGGATATCACCAAATCCGGGTGAAGGCCGATGACATTCCAAAGACTACTTTTCATACTCGTTATGGCCATTACGAATATGTAGTGATGCCTTTTGGTGTGACAAATGCACCTACGATTTTCATGGATTACATGAATCGCATTTTCCATGACTATCTTAACAAATTTGTGGTGGTGTTTATCGATGACATCCTTGTCTATTCCAAGAGCCATAAAGAACATGAAGAACATCTTCGTCTTGTATTGAATGTCTTTCGCGAGAAAGTGTTGTATGCGAAGCTCTCTAAGTGTGAATTTTGGTTATCTGAGGTCCAATTTCTTGGACATGTTATCTCCAAAGATGGTGTTGCAGTTGATCCATCAAAGATTGAAGCCATGATAGCTTGGGAAAGACCGACGTCTGTGACCAAAATAAGAAGTTTTCTGGGTCTTGCCAGTTATTACCAAAGATTTGTTGAGGGTTTCTCCCGTTTGGCTTTGCCGTTGATGAAGCTAACCCGTAAGAATCAGCCATTTGTGTGGAGTCTTGATTGCGAGAGAAGTTTCCAAGAGTTGAAGATAAGACTCACTTATGCTCCTATGTTGGCTTTACCGGACTTATTGGATGACTTCGTGGTGTATTGCGATGCTTCCAAGCTTGGTCTTGGTTGCGTGTTGATGCAAAAAAAGCGTGTGATAGCCTATGCGTCAAGACAGTTGTGACCGCATGAGGTTAACTACCCCACGCATGATCTTGAGTTGGCAATTGTTGTATTTGCTTTGAAGTTATGGCGACACTACTTGTACGGCTCGAAGTTTGTGGTCTTTAGTGACCACAAGAGTCTTAAATACCTATTTGATCAGAAGGAGCTTAATATGCGCCAACGACAATGGATGGAGTTTCCTTCGATTATGAATTTGATTTGAGATACCATCCCAGGAAGGCAAACGTGGTTGCCGATGCCTTGAGTAGGAAGTCATTGCATATTTCTGCTATGATGGTGAAAGAGATGGAGCTCATTGAGCAATTTTGAAACTTGAATGTGGGTGTAGAAATATATACCCCGAAAAAGATGTCCCTTGAGGTGTTGGTGGTAGCAAATGTGTTCCTTGAGACCATGAAGTTGCAACAACTGAAGGATGAGTATTTAATTGAGATGAAGGAAGCTCAAGCTAATGGGAAAAATTCATTTTTGACGGAGGGTCATGATGGTATTTGGCGTGTGAAGGGCCGAATTTATGTTCCATGTAGTGGTGATTTAAGGAGGTTGGTACTCGAAGAAGCTCACAAGTGTGTGTTGAGCATTCATCCTGGTACCATGAAAATGTATCAAGATTTGAAAAGGAATTTTTGGTGGCCCAGTATGAGGCATGATGTGGCGAATTTTGTAGCATTTTTCCTTATTTGTCAAAAGGTTAAGGTTAAACATCAAAAGCCATCTGGTTATTTGAGACCTCTTGATATCCCTGTTTGGAAATGAGACAACATTGCTATGGACTTTGTTTTTGGGTTGCCCAGGACGCGTACTAGAAATGATGCAATGTGGGTAATTGTTGATAGATTGACGAAGTGTGCTTACTTCTTGCCTATGAACATGAAGAGTCCTTTAGAGAAATTGGCACAATTATATGTTAAGGAGATCATTAGGCTACATGGTGTGTCTTCGAGTATTATGTCAGATCGCGACCCGCGGTTCACTTCCCGATTTTGGGGAAGCTTGCATAGAGAATTGGGTTCTAAACTTAAGCTTAGTTTGGCTTATCATCCGCAAACGGATGGACAATCTGAGCAAATAATTCAAAGCCTTAAAGATTTGTTGCGGGCTTGTGTGTTGGAGCATGGTGGTTGTTGGGAAAGATTCCTACCACTAATTGAATTTACATACAACAATAGTTATCATAGTTCTATTGGTATGGCTCCCTACGAAGCGTTGTATGGTCGGAAATGTAGAACTTCGTTGTGTTAGCTTGAAACTGGTGAAAGCCTAGCTTTAGGGCCGGAGTTGATTACGGAGACAAATGAACAAATCAAGATGATACAAGAGAAAATGAAGACTTCCTAAGATCGTCAAAAGAGCTATTATGATAAGCGACAGAAGCCACTTGAGTTTTAAGTTGGTGATCATGTATTCTTAAGAGTGTCAGAGATAAGGGCATTGAAAGAGCTTTAAAGAGTAAGAAATTAAGTCTGAAGTTCATTGGGCTGTTTGAAGTCCTCGAAAGGATTGGTGAGTTAGCATATAGAATTGCTCTCCCTCCGTAGTTATCGAATTTACACAGTGTGTTCCATGTCTCATAGCTAAGGAAGTATGTGCATGATCTTACGCATGTGGTAGCCCTTAATGATGTCGAAATTAGGGAGAATTTATCTATTCCTTCGGTGTCTGCTACTATTGTGGAGCGTTCCGTCAAGAAATTAAGGAACAAGCCGATTCCCTTAGTGAAGGTATCTTGGAGGCACGGTGATGCGGTGACTACCACTTGGGAGCGCGAGGACGAAATGCGGAAGCGATATCCTGAGATATTCAGATCAAGTTGGTAAATTTCGGGGACGAAATTCCTTTTAGGTAGGGTGCATTGTAACATCCCTAATTTTATATAGATGATTTAATATTGGGAATAAATACTAAATAATTATATGTGAATGAATTAATATCACAAAAGATTGGAAATAATTAAATTAAGATGTTTGGGGGTTATTTATAATTTGTTGGGGCTTTTGAGTTAAAATTGGACCCGATTAAATTATGGGTATCGGACCAAGTGTCTCTGATTGAGGTACTGTTGGTCAGGGCTGTTAAGAATATTATTGGGAGTCCGAATATGTAATCAGAATAATATTTAGATAAAGTATTGAGCCCAAATAGAGATCCTGTTTGATCTAAAACGGGAAACTTTTAATGAGAGATTAAAATAAAACATAAACTCTTCATTTCTCCCTCACATTTTCACGTGACCTTTTCTCCCTCTAAGGCAAACACTTTTCTTCTTCATCTATTCATCTCCCACTCATTATCTTCTTCTTCTTCTTCTAAAACCCCACAAGTGTGGTGTGTGCCATTACTCCCACTTTCCATTTTCATTCTCCTCATCAAGCAAGAAGGTGAAGCTTGTGATTGGGGCTCTTCTCTCCCTTTTATTTTTGTGTTTCTCATCTCTCATTCTTGGAGCTCTCCTCTTTTGGTTTGAGGTAAGGATTTCTCTTCATTTTCTTGAGCTTTATGCCCTAGATTTTGGGTATTGGTTGTGGGAGAGAGCTAATGCATATGGGTTATGATGGGGAGGCATTTATGATGAGGAACCCTAAGGTAGGGTGTATTTAATGTGAGTTTTATGAGGGGCTTGGGTGGCACACGAAAATGGCATGAGAATGATAGAAAATGATGAATATAAATGGTGATTATTGGGTTTTTACCAGAACCCTAACTTTATAAATTGGGGGAATATGATTTATGGGTAGATAAGCATTTATTATTGATGGTAGATGCTATTTATGATGTGTCATGACCATTAATGATGGTAAATGGTTGGTGGAGTTCATTAATGTGGGAACCCATGAATGGGTTTAGCTTTAAATGCGCAATAATAAGATTAGACATCCAACCTATAGTGGTTATGGTAAATAAGATGAGGTAAATAAAGTTTGAGGATTGACATGGCATGAAAACACCAAGAAACAAATATGAACACTTGAGACTTGGTAGTTGAAATAAAAGTTGATTGTATGGTATGTTGTATAATGTAGGAAACGACCCTATCGACGAGGCGGGACCATCGGACCGTGTTGATTTCTACTTCTCTTGAGGTAGGAGGGGGTAACATCTCTAAATGCTTGATTTCATCCATTAGTGATGTGTGTGTATATGATTGTGTTATGCTAATTGGCTTGGATGAATGAATTGATGACTACTTGATTAGAAAGGCATTTATAATGAATGGTGTTATGTGGCTTGTGTTTGTGGGATGATGAATATGATGTTGAATTGACTCATAATTAATGAGAGTTATTGTGATGGTTTAGAACCATGATTGTATTGATTACATTATTGTTGAACATCCCATGATATGTGAATTAATGATTTATGATTGCCACTAACTATTATGCATATGAAATCCAAGGAATGTTGGTGATGGTTGAGAATGATGAGAACCTAGAGTTCCACTAAAGTGTTGAGGATGAATTATTGATGGTGGAGTGGCATTTAGGATGCATAGTGTAAGAATGCATTTGATCTGGAATGCATAGTGTTAGGGGTTCCAATAGGCAGGCCCGGTGGGAGGGCGACCCAGTGCACGGGTAGTTTTTTGTTGTTCCCTAGTGATTTTGGGAATCACGAAGCTGCCCTTAGATTGGTAGCGAGGCACCCTATGTGGCAGGCCTAGTGGGCGGGCGGGTCTATGATGAGCAAGTTACCTGTGTCCAACGGGGCACGGCTCTCTCGATGTGTGTTCGGGAGAGGCCCGTAGCACTTATGGCAAGTAAGGCCATGTTATTGAATCCACAAGTCACGGGGTGACTAGTGCTACAAATGGGCGATAGCGGTTTGGTACTTATAAAATATGATGTTAAGTATGCATGATTTGAGATATAAGTGTACACTTTTACTACTGCAGTGGGGGCATAGTAGCACACCTATGCTTGACCTACATTTGATGTGATATTGTTTCCCACAGTCAGATCCGCAATTATTATTGATTCCCTTATGCATATGCATTAGCCATAAGAGCATTTGCATATAGCCGAAGATATGCCTAGTCAAAAGCCCATGGTGGCGATGGATGATTGTTAAATAAAGAGGAAGGAAGTTATGGTACTAACATTGAATGTGTGATGACCTTTATTGAGAATGCCAAGATTGTGATGTATGAATTGTGAAATGTAATGATTTGGGCATGTATGATGTTGAATGGAATGAGATGATGTGTGAAAGAAGTTTATATTGCTTCTTGAGAAATACATGTTATGCATATATGTATTGGTATCATCATAATGTATGATTTTGAATCATTTGGTATATGTTACTCACCTCTTTGTTGCCATTTTTAAAGCTTGATGTAGGTATTTTGAATACTCTACTCTTTTGGAGGATTGAGTCATGGAGGAGGTAAACATGGAATGGAAGTTTGTAAGCCTTGGCTGGCATTCCTTTTGTAAAACAATGGATATATGTATATACTCATTTTATTTCATGAATATTAGTATGTATTCTTTTGGGGGTCACTTGTGAAAATTGGACCTTATATGTTTTGAAAGGCCAATTTTTAGGTACTAACCTTAATATTGGTTGATGTTGATATGGATATGTTGATTTTAGCTTACCATATAAATGAATGAACATTAATTATGAAGTTTCTTGGTCAATTGATGGTGCAACATGTAACACCCTAAATTTAATAAATAATTAAAACCCAAAACAGGGAAAGTTTTTCAAAATTAAATAAACCCCTCAAACCATAAAACCACCAGGTAACAAATAGGATGGAAGGCAAGAAGTACAAGGCACCCATTCGGTAATCAGCGGAGCACAACAGCTTAAACCGGTCCAATCAGTACCCCCTTCGCTCAAGCGAGGTTCAACGTTGCTTGAGCGACACATGACAATGCAACAGCGGAAGAAGGAAGAGATGTTCAAGCGAAGCCCAACACCAGCATCCACTCGCTTAAGCGAGCTCCCACATGCTTGAGCGAAGCAACTCCAGTCGCTCGGGCGAGGCACGATTCGCTTAAGCGATGCCAACACAAAGAATCTTCCCAAGTCCACACTCGCTGGAGCGAGCACCTTGTTCACTGAAGTGGGAGACCACACTCGGCTTATCTAGATACTCGGAATCCAGAGTTATCCTTCAACTCATTCACTCAGAAAATGATAGCTAATTCACTCGGCACGTGACAACTTATTCGCTCGGGGACTCATTAGGCAAATCCTCACTCGGACTTATTCTAATCCTAACCACTCGGAATACTATTCCTCAATCACTCGGATTATATATAACATTCACTCAGAATTCATTAAAGGGTTTCTCTCAGAATCCTTTTAAGTATCCCCCACTCGGAAAAGCCAAACACAAGTCACCAATATACAACGCAGGTATATACATAATCATACACTCGGAATACCCATTATCTTAACATGTATATTTACCAATACTTACAATTCCATACAAGTAACCCATATCTATATTTCTCCTAGTCAATCTTTATAAATAAATATGTTTAATCATTATTTTACATAAGAGCCGGCCAAGGCTACACTGACTAACATAGTGAATACAATATAAGCACTCAACAGTCGGAGTACACCACATTCGGACTTGAGGCCCTGTCAGCACTTCCGGGTCTGACCTGCACATACTGAAAAATGGTGTAGGGGGTGAGCTTTCACATATACAATGACAGTTATTGGCTCGGCTTAGCATACACATTCCCTTTCAACATACTCTATCTATCTTAATCAATACTAGCATTTACTAACATTTAATAAAGCATCTACACAAGTCACTAGTCGGATTACTCAAGTCATTTATGGTTATCTAACTCCTACTATTCACAACAACATACCCCTTAACAATAACATCAATAATACTTGGCCTTAGCGTCAAACACACACATAAATCCAGTCGGAATTCATTAATAGCATTCTTAGATTTTAAGGAACATGTTGCAGATCCCTTTTCTGGCCCCTCGTCCGATAGCCCTTACCGTGTGGTACCGGTTGATGAGGACACCCCTTACCAATCAGGGGCACTTCAAGGAATAGGAGGGCCAATGACAAGATCCAAGGCCAAGAAGACCAAAGCCACCTTACAAAGGCTAATTCTCACCCTCCTAGAAGACATAACCAAGGAGCCACAAAGGACATCCAAGCTTACTCATTTGATCATGTGGAAGGATGAACAACAGAGGGCCTAGCACAAATGGCCTAGCCTCAAGAATAGGGTAGTGTAGGACTTGAATGACCTGTGTTCAAATCCTACCTAGACCTATTTTTCTTTATTTCTTTTTCCTTTGTAAGTTTCGGTTTTTGCAACTATATTTCAGCATTGTCCCACTAAGACTTAGTGGTGGGCGGTTACCCTTGTTTTTAGGTAGTGGAGTAGTGTGTCTTTTGTCTTGTTTAGCCAAGTTATACAAAACTGAATGGAGGTGAGAAAAACGGACAGAAGTTGAATTAATGAATTTTTCTAAGTTTTGAAAACTTAGTGGTGAGTGTGATGCTCTTGGTCCTTGTGTGAAGCAAGGTTGATTAGCCATGCACTAGTGTGACACTTGTGTATGAATGCTAGTCCATTATGGAGGTGTGATGCTATCCATCTTTATCATTTTATTTCATGCGTTTTTGTTTTTATTCTACCCTTGTCTTTCCATTGAATTTTAAAAAGAATTCTGAACTCTAAAAGAATTAAAACAAAAAAAATCAAGGAACCTTAGTTCAATTGCCAAGTTGCGTTAGTTGACATGTTATTGCGTTATCTTCCATTAAAGTGAGCAATTGAAAATCACGTGTGAATGAGTTAGCTTGAATCTTTAATCTTTCATGGAACCTAAATCCTAACAATCTTGGTCAAGTTGCAAATGAATTTCTGGTCCTTATAGCAACCATAACTTTCTCAATTCAATCTTCACTCTAGATTTCACCATTTACCTTGTATTGTGTACGTTTGGTGTGTCTTCTCCCTTTTTGTGGCAGCCGTTCAAATCATCTAGAAATCAGCCCTTGCCGGTCCTCAACAAGATCCATATCATTTGGTATCAAAGCTCTTGGAGTCAAGGGCTTAAAATTTCTTGGACAGCACCCAAAAAGGTATTTCGAATTCCATCATCTTCAATTAATCCATTCTGATGCTAAATGCCTAAAGTTGATAATTAGGGCTGTGAAAAGAAAAGGAAAATTGTCAAAAAAAAACGAAAAAAAAAATGTATCCTAAATGTTTGAATCTTGCATGTCTTTGCTTTTGATTCTAGTCTAACTCTAGTATTGTTTGTGCGTCTTTTGTATGTCTTTGCCTTTGATTCTTGTCCAACTCTAGTATTGTTTGTGTGTCTTTTGTATGTCTTTGTCTTTGTCTTTGTTTTTAGTCCAATTCTAGTATTGTTTGTGAGTCTTTTGTATGTCTTTGTCTTTGTTTGTAGTCTAATTCTAGTGTTGTTTGTGTGTCCTTTTTGGTGTCTTTTTTTTTTGGCCTCTAGTGATAGGATCATATCTCTATTTGCCATTATTAGCATATTGCATTAGGTAGAGCATTTGTGTGTGGGCTGAACTGTACTTGTGACTCTCAAGGATTGAATAGCATCAAGAGTGGTAAAAGGCTAGAGTGAAAATTACATTACTAGAAAAAGCCAAAATTTGAGTGAAACACTTAGGAGAAATTATTTGTGAGGTCCAAACAGCAGTTGTTATAATTGTTTTTCACCTTGTATAAGTGTTTTTAGTGATGGTAGAACAGGGTGAACAAGGAGGCCTTAATCCATTTCAAATGCAAGCTCTAACTCAACATCTTGAGAGGCTATTCCGACAAGCCACTGACGAAATACATGAGAGAATTGACCAGTTAGAGAATGATAGGGAAGTAAGGAGAAGTCCAAGGAGGCATGGAGGAAGGATGCCAAGACATGAAGAAGATAGGAGTACTAGGGAACAGTGGAGCAATCCCCTTCAAGGGATAAAACTAAACATTCCTTCTTTTGCAGGCAAAAATGATCCGGAGGCATACTTGAATTGGGAGCTTAAGTTAGAAAATGTATATGCTTGTGGAGAGTTTGAGGAGGAACAAAAGGTGAGATTGGCAGCCGCTGAGTTCTCACACTATGCCTTGGTATGGTGGCATAAACTTCAGAGGGAGAGGCAAAGAGATGGAGAGCCACCAGTGAGTACTTGGGCAGACTTGAGGAGACTGATGAGGAAGAGGTATGTGCCTGCCTCCTATGAGAGGGATTTGAAGTTTAAACTTCAAAGACTCACTCAAGGGAGTCGGAGTGTGGAGGAGTACCACAAGGAGATGGAGATGCTAATGCTCCAAGCCAATCTAGAAGAGGATCCTGAGGTAACTATGGCTAGATTTTTAGCTGGTTTGTCTACTGATATTCGTGATGTTGTGGAGTTGCAGGAATTCATAGAGATGGATGACCTTGTGCATAAGGCCCTTCAAGTAGAAAGGCAACTCAAAAGGAAGGGAGCTACAGGGAGAATTGCCCCTACTCCCACATCTGGGTGGAAGGACAAAGCTAAGAGGGAGGGCTTTGGGGCAGCACCCTATTCAGCCAAGGCAGCAGGTAGCTCGGCCTTGGATGTTAAGGCCACTAAGGAGGCTGATCATAATGCTTCTAAGGGGAAGGAACCAATCCCTAAGAGGACTAGGGACATTACATGCTTCAAGAGCCAAGGTAAGGGGCATTATGCCTATGAATGCCCTACAAAGAGGACAGTAGTGATAAGGGAGGATGGTGAATTGTCTAGTGAGTCTGATACACCTGAGGAGTATGAGAGTGAGGAGGGAGAGGGTGTAGAACCAGAAGTGAATGAGGGGGGATTGTTAATGGTTAGGAGGTTGTTAGGATCCCATATAGAACCCTTAGACCAAAGCCAAAGGGACAACATTTTCCACACTAGGTGTGCTGTACATGGACAACTTTGCATGGTGATTGTGGATAGTGGGAGTTGTGCTAATGTGGCAAGTACTAGGATGGTATCCAAGTTGAATCTCCCTACCAAACCCCACCCTAGACCTTATAGGTTACAATGGCTAAGTGATGATGGAGAAATAAGGGTGAGGCAGCAGGTGGAGGTGCCTATAGTCATTGGAACCTATTCAGATGTGATCTTGTGTGATGTGGTGCCTATGGAGGCATGTCATTTGTTGTTGGGGAGGCCGTGGCAGCATGACCACAAGACTATCCATGATGGTTTCTCCAATAAAATATCATTCACCCATCAAGGAAAGAAGGTGGTACTTAAACCTTTAAGCCCACAGGAGGTGTGTCATGATCAGTTGAGATTGAGAGAGAAAATTATGAGAGAAAAAAAAGATCATGAGAGTGAGGGATTGAGTGTGACCGAGAGCTTGAAAGAGGAGAAAGAGAGAAAGGAGAGTGAAGAAAAGAGGGGAAAAATAAAAGGAAGAGAAAAGAGTGAAAAAGAGAGGAAAAAGAATGAGAGAGAGATAGCAAAAGAAAGAGAAGTGAGGAAAGTGTTGCTTGCAAGGCAGCCACTCTACGTGCTGGTTTGCAAGCCTATTCTTAATACTAATCCCATTTGTTTTTTTTCTTTGCCTTCTCCTATTTGTTCTCTTTTGCAGGAATTCAAGGATGTTTTTCCTTCAGAACTACCCAGTGGATTGCCACCTTTGAGAGGGATAGAACATCAGGTGGATCTGATACCTAGAGCCACCATTCCAAACCGGCCAGCCTATAAGAGCAACCCTGAGGAGACCAAGGAAATACAAAGGCAAGTGGAAGCTCTCTTAGATAAAGGTTGGGTAAGAGATTCTATCTCTCCTTGTGCTGTGCCTGTAATTTTAGTGCCTAAGAAAGATGGATCGTGGCGCATGTGTTGTGACTGTAGGAGTGTGAATAGCATTACTATTAAGTATAGGCATCCCATTCCTAGGCTTGATGATTTACTTGATGAATTGCATGGTGCAAAGTTCTTTTCCAAAATTGATTTAAAAAGTGGATACAACCAAATTAGGATTAGAGAAGGGGATGAATGGAAAACTGCTTTTAAAACCAAATTTGGCTTGTATGAGTGGCTAGTTATGCCTTTTGGATTAACTAATGCACCAAGTACATTCATGAGGTTGATGAATCATGTTCTTAAAGAATTTATAGGACACTTTGTGGTAGTGTATTTTGATGACATACTTGTGTATAGTGCTGATTTAGACTTGCATGTTCATCATTTGCATTCTGTGTTATTTACTTTGAGGCGAGAGCAATTGTATGCCAATCTTGAAAAATGCATGTTTTGCCAAGATCATGTGGTGTTTTTAGGCTTTGTAGTGAGTTCTAAAGGGGTAGAGGTAGACCAAGAAAAAGTGAAGGCCATCCAAGAATGGCCAACACCAAAGACTGTAAGTGAGATTAGGAGCTTTCATGGTCTAGCTAGTTTTTATAGGCGTTTTGTGAGGGATTTTAGCACCTTGGCAGCCCCACTAAATGAGTTAGTGAAGAAGAATGTGAGCTTTAAGTGGGGGGAAAAACAAGAGAAAGCTTTCCAAACCCTTAAGCAAAGACTTAGTGCACCTATTCTAGCATTGCCCAATTTTTCCAAGTCTTTTGAGATAGAGTGTGATGCTTCTGGCATAGGTATAGGGGCTGTTTTGCTCCAAGAAGGCCATCCCATAGCTTACTTTAGTGAAAAACTAAGTGGGGCAGCCTTGAATTACTCTACCTATGACAAAGAACTCTATGCCTTAGTGAGGACCCTCAAAACTTGGCAGCACTACCTTTTCCCCAAGGAGTTTGTTATCCATAGTGACCATGAGTCTCTCAAGTATCTGAAGGATCAAGGCAAACTTAATAAGAGACATGCCAAGTGGGTTGAGTTCCTAGAACAATTCCCATATGTCATTAAGTACAAGAAAGGGAAGGGGAATGTAGTTGCCGATGCCTTGTCTAGGAGGTATGCCCTTATTTCTATGGTAGAGACCAAATTGCTTGGGTTAGAAGTTCTAAAGGGGCTGTATAAAGAGGATAGTGAGTTCGGCCAGAAGTATAAGGAATGTGAAAAGGTGCCTAAGGATGAGTATTATAGGTTTGATGGGTTCTTGTTTAGAGAGAATAGGTTATGTATTCCCCAATCTTCCATTAGAGAGCTTTTAGTGAGGGAAGCACATAGGGGGGGTTTAATGGGTCATTTTGGAGTGCATAAGACTTATGATATCTTGCATGAACATTTCTATTGGGTTAACATGAAAAAGGATGTAGCTAAGCATTGTGAGTCATGCATTGAGTGTAAACAAGCTAAGTCTAAAGTTGATGAGGACAACACCAACTCACTGCAAGGGCTAGGAGGACCTATGACGAGATCCAAAGCAAAGAAGACCAAAGCCACATTACAAAGGTTGATTCTCACACTCCAAGAAGAAATAACCAAGGAGCCAACGCAAGCCAAGCTTACCCATTTGATCATATGGAAGGATGAATAGCGAAGGGCCTAGCATGAATGGTCTAGCTTTCAAGACTTGGGTAGTGTAGGGGTTGAATGACCTGTGTTCAAACCTTACCAAGACCCCTTTTTTTCTTTTAATTTTTATGTTATCCTTGATGTAATTTAAATTTTTCAGCATTTTCCCTTTTGCTTAGTGGACATAGGCGGTTTGCTTTATGGTGGGTAGTGGGGCGGTTATGGCTTGGAACATGTTCAGCCAAGTTACACAAAACATCTCAGGTAACATGGAATTGGCAGATTTGGAATTTTGATGAATTTTTTTTCTAGGTTTGAAAACTTAGATTGTGAGTGTGATGCTTATAGTCCTTGTGTGAATCAAGGAAGATTGGCCATGCATAGGTGTGAAGCTTTTGTATGAATGCTAATCAATTTATGGAGGTGTGATTCTTCCTTTGTGTTTTTTGTTTTTCTTCTTGCATTTTCAGTTTTGTTTCAGCCTTAGATTTCACGTGAGGGGATTGTTCAGAATCCTAAAAAAATTAACTTAATTTAATTCATCTTCCATGGTTGATCAAGTGTAAGTGCAGCCAATCTTTTCTTAAATTAACTCCATCTTATTTTGAACCTTGGGATCAAAATAACCAACTTCAGAATTTGAAATCATCAAGGAACAAGAACCCTAGATAAAAGGAGGAAGTTAAGCTAACCTAGATTTTCTAGGGATTGCATTTTCAAAATTAATTCTGCACCCTTGTTCTCTTTCCTAACGTGCAAAGCTCTCCCCTCCTAGTCCTGGACCGTGTTATTTTTTCTCCATTTGGCAGCCACCAATCAGTTTTTGTTCATCAAGAATTCAGTCCTTGCCGGTCCCTTCAAGATCCACATCATTTGGTATCAAAGCTCTTGGAGTCAAGGGCTTGAAATTTCTTGGACAGTACCCAAAAAGGTAATTCGAAATTCCTTTGCCTCTAGGTTATTTTTCAATTTCTGAACATCTAAATTAAGGGTTGGGGTTGTGAAAGAAAAGAAGCCAAGCATTAATTTCATGTTATGGTGGCTAGAAAAATTTTCCCCAAATTGCACACCCTAATTTTCCAAAAAAATTCCAGAATTGAAATCTGAATATGTATGACCTAAATTGATGTTGTTTGCTGTCCAATCTTGCAAAATTTGAATTTGATCGCTGCCATGTTGAGTCTCAAAACCGTGACCTTCTTGTTAGTGTCTAGGTGAGTTCTTGTTTTGTTTTTCTTTCTTGTTTCTTATCAAATTCTTGTCTAGTTTGTGTGTTTTAGCCTTTTAATTTGATTTCTGAATTTGAGTATCTCAATTTATAATTGTTTGTCTGTCCATGCTTGCTGCAATTCGTGTTCTTGCTTGTTGCCATAGTGTCCCAAAAACGTATCCTAAGTGCTTGAGTCTTGTATGTTTTGTCTTTGTTTGTAGTTTAATTCTAGTACTGTTTGTGTGTCCTTTTTGGTGTCTTGTTTTTTGTTGGCCTCTAGTGATAGGATCAAATCTCTATTTCCCATTATTAGCATTTTGCATTAGGTAGAACATTTGTGTGTGGCTGAACTATACTTGTGACTCTCAAGGATTAAATAGCATCAAGAGTGGTAAAAGGCTAGAGTGAAAATTACATTATTAGAAAAAGCCAAAATTTGAGTGGAACACTTGAGAGAAATTATTTGTGAGGTCCAAACAGCAACTGTTATAATTGTTTTTCACCTTGTATAAGTGTTTTAGTGATGGCAGAACAGGGTGAACAAGGGGGACTTAATCCATTTCAAATGCAAGCTCTAACTCAACATCTTGAGAGGCTATTCCGACAAGCCACTGACGAAATACATGAGAGAATTGACCAGTTAGAGAATGAAAGGAGAAGTCCAAGGAGGCATGGAGGAAGGATGCCAAGACATGAAGAAGATAGAAGGACTAGGGAGCAGTGGAGCAATCCCCTTCAAGGGATAAAACTAAACATTCCTTCTTTTGCAGGCAAAAATGATCCGGAGGCATACTTGAGTTGGGAGCTTAAGTTAGAAAATGTATATGCTTGTGGAGAGTTTGAGGAGGAGCAAAAGGTGAGATTGGCAGCCGCTGAGTTCTCACACTATGCCTTGGTATGGTGGCATAAACTTCAGAGGGAGAGGCAAAGAGATGGAGAGCCACCAGTGAGTACTTGGGCAGACTTGAGGAGACTGATGAGGAAGAGGTATGTGCCTGCCTCCTATGAGTGGTATTTGAAGTTTAAACTTCCAAGACTCACTCAAGGGAGTCGGAGTGTGGAGGAGTACCACAAGGAGATGGAGATGCTGATGCTCCAAGCCAATCTAGAAGAGGATCCTGAGGTAACTATGGCTAGATTTTTAGCTGGTTTGTCTACTGATATTCGTGATGTTGTGGAGTTGTAGGAATTCATTGAGATGGATGACCTTGTGCATAAGGCCCTTCAAGTAGAAAGGCAACTCAAAAGGAAGGGAGTTACAAGGAGAATTGCCCCTACTCCCATATCTGGGTGGAAGGACAAAGCCAAGAGGGAGGGCTTTGGGGCAGCACCCTATTCAGCCAAGGCAGCATGTAGCTCGGCCTTGGATGTTAAGGCCACTAAGGAGGCTGATCATAATGCTTCTAAGGGGAAGGAACCAATCCCTAAGAGGACTAGGGACATTACATGCTTCAAGTGCCATGGTAAGGGGCATTATGCTTATGAATGCCCTACAAAGAGGACAGTAGTGATAAGGGAGGATGGTGAATTGTCTAGTGAGTCTGATATATCTGAGGAGTATGAGAGTGAGGAGGGAGAGGGTGTAGAACCAGAAGTGAACGAGGGGGGATTGTTAATGGTTAGGAGGTTGTTAGGATCCCATATAGAACCCTTAGACCAAAGCCAAAGGGACAACATTTTCCACACTAGGTGTGCTGTACATGGACAACTTTGCATGGTGATTGTGGATAGTGGGAGTTGTGCTAATGTGGCAAGTACTAGGATGGTATCCAAGTTGAATCTCCCTACCAAACCCAACCCTAGACCTTATAGGTTACAATGGCTAAGTGATGATGGAGAAATAAGGGTGAGGCAGCAGGTGGAGGTACCTATAGTCATTGGAACCTATTCAGATGTGATCTTGTGTGATATGGTGCCTATGGAGGCATGTCATTTGTTGTTGGGGAGGCCGTGGCAGCATGACCACAAGACTATCCATGATGGTTTCTCCAACAAAATATCATTCACCTATCAAGGAAAGAAGGTGGTACTTAAACCTTTAAGCCCACAGGAGGTGTGTCATGATCAGTTGAGATTGAGAGAGAAAATTATGAGAGAAAAAAAAGATCATGAGAGTGAGGGATTGAGTGTGACCGAGAGCTTGAAAGAGGAGAAAGAGAGAAAGGAGAGTGAAGAAAAGAGGGGGAAAATAAAAGGAAGAGAAAAGAGTGAAAAAGAGAGGAAAAAGAATGAGAGAGAGATAGCAAAAGAAAGAGAAGTGAGGAAAGTGTTGCTTGCAAGGCAGCCACTCTACGTGCTGGTTTGCAAGCCTATTCTTAATACTAATCCCATTTGTTTTTCTTCTTTGCCTTCTCCTATTTCTTCTCTTTTGCAGGAATTCAAGGATGCTTTTCCTTCAGAACTACCTAGTGGATTGCCACCTTTGAGAGGGATAGAACATCAGGTGGATCTGATACCTAGAGCCACCATTCCAAACCGGCCAGCCTATAAGAGCAACCCTGAGGAGACCAAGGAAATACAAAGGCAAGTGGAAGCTCTCTTAGATAAAGGTTGGGTAAGAGATTCTATCTCTCCTTGTGCTGTGCCTGTAATTTTAGTGCCTAAGAAAGATGGATCGTGGCGCATGTGTAGTGACTGTAGGAGTGTGAATAGCATTACTATTAAGTATAGGCATCCCATTCCTAGGCTTGATGATTTACTTGATGAATTGCATGGTGCAAAGTTCTTTTCCAAAATTGATTTAAAAAGTGGATACAACCAAATTAGGATTAGAGAAGGGGATGAATGGAAAACTGCTTTTAAAACCAAATTTGGCTTGTATGAGTGGCTAGTTATGCCTTTTGGATTAACTAATGCACCAAGTACATTCATGAGGTTGATGAATCATGTTCTTAAAGAATTTATAGGACACTTTGTGGTAGTGTATTTTGATGACATACTTGTGTATAGTGCTGATTTAGACTTGCATGTTCATCATTTGCATTCTGTGTTATTTACTTTGAGGCGAGAGCAATTGTATGCCAATCTTGAAAAATGCATGTTTTGCCAAGATCATGTGGTGTTTTTAGGCTTTGTAGTGAGTTCTAAAGAGGTAGAGGTAGACCAAGAAAAAGTGAAGGCCATCCAAGAATGGCCAACACCAAAGACTGTGAGTGAGATTAGGAGCTTTCATGGCCTAGCTAGTTTTTATAGGTGTTTTATGAGGGATTTTAGCACCTTGGCAGCCCCACTAAATGAGTTAGTGAAGAAGAATGTGAGCTTTAAGTGGGGGGAAAAACAAGAGAAAGCTTTCCAAACCCTTAAGCAAAGACTAGTTAGTGCACCCATTCTAGCATTGCCTAATTTTTCCAAGTCTTTTGAGATAGAGTGTGATGCTTCTGGCATAGGTATAGGGGCTGTTTTGCTCCAAGAAGGCCATCCCATAGCTTACTTTAGTGAAAAACTAAGTGGGGCAGCCTTGAATTACTCTACCTATGACAAAGAACTCTATGCCTTAGTTAGGACCCTCAAAACTTGGCAGCACTACCTTTTCCCCAAGGAGTTTGTTATCCATAGTGACCATGAGTCTCTTAAGTATCTTAAGGGTCAAGGCAAACTTAATAAGAGACATGCCAAGTGGGTTGAGTTCCTAGAACAATTCCCATATGTCATTAAGTACAAGAAAGGGAAGGGGAATGTAGTTGCCGATGCCTTGTCTAGGAGGTATGCCCTTATTTCTATGGTAGAGACCAAATTGCTTGGGTTAGAAGTTCTAAAGGGGCTGTATGAAGAGGATAGTGAGTTCGGCCAGAAGTATAAGGAATGTGAAAAGGTGCCTAAGGATGAGTATTATAGGTTTGATGGGTTCTTGTTTAGAGAGAATAGGTTATGTATTCCCCAATCTTCCATTAGAGAGCTTTTAGTGAGGGAAGCACATAGGGGGGTTTAATGGGTCATTTTGGAGTGCATAAGACTTATGATATCTTGCATGAACATTTCTATTGGATTAACATGAAAAAGGATGTAGCTAAGCATTGTGAGTCATGCATTGAGTGTAAACAAGCTAAGTCTAAAGTACTCCCCCAAGGTTTATACACTCCCCTACCTGTTCCTGAACACCCTTGGGTAGATTTGTCCATGGATTTTGTGCTTGGTTTGCCCAAGTCAAGTGCTGGCCGAGATGCTATACTAGTTGTGGTGGATAGGTTTTCTAAGATGGCTCATTTTATTCCATGCAAAAAGGTCAATGATGCAAGCCATGTAGCTGAACTAGTCTTTAGGGAGATCATTAGGATACATGGCATGCCTAGGAGTATTGTAAGTGATAGGGACTCTAAGTTTTTGAGTCACTTTTGGAGGAGTTTGTGGGGAAGATTAGGAACTAAGTTATTGTTTTCTACTACTTGTCACCCCCAAACTGATGGTCAAACTGAGGTGGTCAATAGGACATTAGGTGCTATGCTTAGAGCAGTACTGAAGCAAAATTTGAAACGTTGGGAGGCTTGCCTACCCCATATTGAGTTTGCTTATAACCATGTTGTCCATTCCACAACTAATTGCTCTCCATTTGAGGTTGTGTATGGGTTTAATCCTTTATCTCCACTTGATTTATTACCTGTACCTAACATTTTTGTGTTTAAGCATTATGAAGGACAGGCTAAAGCAGATTTTGTGAGGAAGCTGCATGAGCAGGTTAAAGCCCAGATTATCAAGAAGATTGAGAGCTATGCTAAGCAAGCCAACAAAGGTAGGAGGAAGGTGATCTTCCAACCTGGATATTGGGTGTGGGTACACATGAGAAAGGAGAGGTTTCCTGAACAAAGGAAATCCAAGCTGCTTCCAAGAGGAGATGGTCCTTTCCAAGTATTGGACAGAATCAATGATAATGCTTATAGAATCCAAATGCCAGGTGAGTATAATGTGTCTTCTACTTTTAATGTGGCTGATTTGTCTTTATTTGATACAGGTGACGAAGACTTAGATTTGAGGACAAATCCTGCTCAAGAGGGAGGGAATGATGAGGACAACACCAACTCACTGCAAGGGCTAGGAGGACCTATGATGAGATCCAAAGCAAAGAAGACCAAAGCCACATTACAAAGGTTGATTCTCACACTCCAAGAAGAAATAACCAAGGAGCCAACGCAAGCCAAGCTTACCCATTTGATCATGTAGAAGGATGAATAGCGAAGGGCCTAGCATGAATGGTCTAGCTTTCAAGACTTGGGTAGTGTAGGGGTTGAATGACCTGTGTTCAAACCTTACCAAGACCCCTTTTTTTCTTTTAATTTTTATGTTATCCTTGATGTAATTTAAATTTTTTAGCATTTTCCCTTTTGCTTAGTGGACATAGGCGGTTTACTTTATGGTGGGTAGTGGGGCGGTTATGGCTTGGAACATGTTCAGCCAAGTTACACAAAACATCTCATGTAACATGGAATTGGCAGATTTGGAATTTTGATGAATTTTTTTTCTAGGTTTGAAAACTTAGGTTGTGAGTGTGATGCTCATAGTCCTTGTGTGAATCAAGGAAGATTGGCCATGCATAGGTGTGAAGCTTTTGTATGAATGCTAATCAATTTATGGAGGTGTGATTCTTCCTTTGTGTTTTTCGTTTTTCTTCTTGCATTTTCAGTTTTGTTTCAGCCTTAGATTTCACGTGAGGGGATTGTTCAGAATCCTAAAAAAATTAACTCAATTTAATTCATCTTCCATGGTTGATCAAGTGTAAGTGGAGCCAATCTTTTCTTAAATTAACTCCATCTTATTCTGAACCTTGGGATCAAAATAACCAACTTCAGAATTTGAAATCATCAAGGAACAAGAACCCTAGATAAAAGGAGGAAGTTAAGCTAACCTAGATTTTCTAGGGATTGCATTTTCAAAATTAATTCTGCACCCTTGTTCTCTTTCCTAACGTGAAAAGCTCTCCCCTCCTAGTCCTGGACCGTGTTATTTTTTCTCCATTTGGCAGCCACCAATCAGTTTTTGTTCATCAAGAATTCAGCCCTTGCCGGTCCCTTCAAGATCCACATCAAAAGTACTCCCCCAAGGTTTATACACTCCCCTACCTATTCCTGAACACCCTTGGGTAGATTTGTCCATGGATTTTGTGCTTGGTTTGCCCAAGTCAAGTGCTGGTCGAGATGCTATACTAGTTGTGGTGGATAGGTTTTCTAAGATGGCTCATTTTATTCCATGCAAAAGGTCAATGATGCAAGCCATGTAGCTGAACTAGTCTTTAGGGAGATCATTAGGATACATGGCATGCCTAGGAGTATTGTAAGTGATAGGGACTCTAAGTTTTTGAGTCACTTTTGGAGGAGTTTGTGGGGAAGATTAGGAACTAAGTTATTGTTTTCTACTACTTGTCACCCCCAAACTGATGGTCAAACTGAGGTGGTCAATAGGACATTAGGTGCTATGCTTAGAGCAGTACTGAAGCAAAATTTGAAACGTTGGAAGGCTTGCCTACCCCATATTGAGTTTGCTTATAACAGTGCTGTCCATTCCACAACTAATTGCTCTCCATTTGAGGTTGTGTATGGGTTTAATCCTTTATCTCCACTTGATTTATTACATGTACCTAACATTTCTGTGTTTAAGCATTATGAAGGACAGGCTAAAGCAGATTTTATGAGGAAGCTGCATGAGCAGGTTAAAGCCCAGATCATCAAGAAGAATGAGAGCTATGCTAAGCAAGCCAACAAAGGTAGGAGGAAGGTGATCTTCCAACCTGGAGATTGGGTGTGGGTACACATGAGAAAGGAGAGGTTTCCTGAACAAAGGAAATCCAAGTTGCTTCCAAGAGGAGATAGTCCATTCCAAGTATTGGAGAGGATCAATGACAATGCCTATAAGATCCAAATGCTAGGTGAGTATAATGTGTCTTCTACTTTTAATGTGGCTGATTTGTCCTTGTTTGATACAGGTGAAGAAGACCCAGATTTGAGGACAAATCTTGTTCAAGAGGGAGGGAATGATGAGGACACCCCTTACCAATCAGGGGCACTTCAAGGAATAGGAGGGCCAATGACAAGATCCAAGGCCAAGAAGACCAAAGCCACCTTACAAAGGCTAATTCTCACCCTCCTAGAAGACATAACCAAGGAGCCATAAAGGACATCCAAGCTTACTCATTTGATCATGTGGAAGGATGAACAACAGAGGGCCTAGCACAAATGGCCTAGCCTCAAGAATAGGGTAGTGTAGGACTTGAATAACCTGTGTTCAAATCCTACCTAGACCCATTTTTCTTTATTTCTTTTTCCTTTGTAAGTTTCGGTTTTTGCAACTATATTTCAGCATTGTCCCACTAAGACTTAGTGGTGGGCGGTTACCCTTGTTTTTAGGTAGTGGAGTAGTGTGTCTTTTGTCTTGTTTAGCCAAGTTATACAAAACTGAATGGAGGTGAGAAAAACAGACAGAAGTTGAATTAATGAATTTTTCTAAGTTTTGAAAACTTAGTGGTGAGTGTGATGCTCTTGGTCCTTGTGTGAAGCAAGGTTGATTAGCCATGCACTAGTGTGACACTTGTGTATGAATGCTAGTCCATTATGGAGGTGTGATGCTATCCATCTTTATCATTTTATTTCATGCGTTTTTGTTTTTATTCTACCCTTGTCTTTCCATTGAATTTTAAAAAGAATTCTGAACTCTAAAAGAATTAAAACAAAAAAAATCAAGAAACCTTAGTTCAATTGCCAAGTTGCGTTAGTTGACATGTTATTGCATTATCTTCCATTAAAGTGAGCAATTGAAAATCACGTGTGAATGAGTTAGCTTGAACCTTTAATCTTTCATGGAACCTAAATCCTAACAATCTTGGTCAAGTTGCAAATGAATTTCTGGTCCTTATAGCAACCATAACTTTCTCAATTCAATCTTGACTCTAGATTTCACCATTTATCTTGTATTGTGTATGTTTGGTGTGTCTTCTCCCTTTTTGTGGCAGCCGTTCAAATCATCTAGAAATCAGCCCTTGCCGGTCCTCAACAAGATCTACATCATCGGTCTCCCAAGGACGTCTCGAGACTTAACTCTAGCTCCCACGGCTACCACGGGTCCTCTCAGAATCTAGCCAAGGGTCTGTAGCTGGAAATCATCTCATTGGGTTCCTGACCTTCCACGGGTCACCCTCTATCCATAAATGCAACCTCATGCATGTCACGGCAGTCGTCCACACTCAGCAAGTTCATCTTAAGCAATTCATATCGTATCCACCCGGAAGTCAACAATAGACCACACAATGTGCTTGATATTCACATTACAATTAACATGCAATTCATACATTAACTCCACAACATCACCAACGTCATCATACGTCTCTTGGACAGCAATGGTCATACACCACACAGGTAATAATCATCATTCATCTAGACTCCACTCAGCAGCATGTACAACATATAGTAAACAACACATTTTGAACGCATGCATATGAGTACGAAATAATTAACAGGACTCTACTAACACACACATATGATATCCAATGATCAACAGTCAAACACCTCACAGAATCATAATCATACAAACACATAAGGTAATACGTTCGCTCGGACCGTCCAGAAACCATGCATTGGACATGCAGAGCGCCCCCTACCTGGGATGAAAATTCCAAAGGCTCTAAGGGCTTGCAGCTCCAATCGGTTGCTCCCCTCAGCCCATTCACTCGTTCTCGATAGAACGACCCTGCATCAGTCATCCATCATTACACTTGGCTTTGGAGGAACTCCGAGCCACTCCCACTCTTAAACAGTTCTGCATGCAAGATTAGCGGGGAGGCCCAAGCCTCCAGGGCACCACATTGACCTTCCACTCGGTCCAGTGGGGATTTCCAAGCTTCCGAGATGCCCAGTTCTCTGCTCGCTCTCTTGAGCAGCTCCAATCACAACGCTGGTGAACGCTCTAACCTCCTTGAAGCTCTTCATGGTGCAGATCTTCATTGAGACTCGGCAGCCTCGAGCAAGGAGAGGGAGAAAGAGGAAAGTCGACGAAGGAACCATGGGGAAGAAGACTGGTTGCATGCAGGGAGAAATGCACACCCTCGCCCTCTCTGGCTCGTCGAGTCAAGAAGGAGGACTCCGATCCTCAGCCACCACTGTCGCGAGCTTACCGAAACAGAGAGCAGAGAAGAAAGGAGAAGAAGAGAAGAAGAATGAAGAGCAGAGAAGAAGAAGAGAAGAGAGGACATAAAGGAGAGAAGTCTGAAGGGAAACATGAATGATAGGGTGGCCCAGTAGCCCATATACGCATGCACGGAGAGAAGGGAAAGTGGGGTGGGAAAGCATGAAGCAGTACACCAATCACAATCAGCCAGCAATTAATAATTAATCACTCTTAACCAGTCATTATTTCTTAAGTTGAGTTAATTAAGTTAATTATAATTAATAAATAATTTTCCCACCTTGCAATTATTATTTCAATGATTTATTTTCATTCGGCAATTGATTATTAAATCAAGATGTTACAGTTCTCCCCCTCTCAAAAGAATTTCGTCCTCGAAATTCGATCGGTAACTTACCTTAAATAAATAACTCAGAAAATTGCTGACTCAATTACCTACACGACTGTGCTTCCACAAGCATTCACTGACCGGTTCACAATTTCACTCGGAAGGCTTCAATTCTCAAGCGGTTTACCGACTGCCCCATAATTTCAGTCGGCAAAACACAAATGTCAGGTCCTGCCTGATTACAACCTCATCATAAAATTCAATATATTTGGGGATTCGGTTTCTGAAACGTACAATTTCCCTCATTTAACTCAGCCAATTCATCATAAGCAGTGGTACTTCCTAATTTCTTGGCCGCTCGGCCCTATACTCTCAACACCGATCGGTGTATTTACACCATCGGGTTCCCCGACTCAAATGAGTCACTCGGCACAACCGTAAACTTATACAGAGTACAGACTCAAAATTATATCACATGAGACACATTATGGAGGTTAATCAACCAGTCGGGAATAATCTAATCGGCAAACAACGTCACCGACTCCTAAAAACACTCACTCCCGACCGATTCCTCTCGGATTGAACCCTCGGGTTTTTAAAATCTGACCACAAAATTTCTTCCTTACACCAAAATGAACACTCAAAAGAGTTTCCATGTGCTTCAATCAGCACAATTTGCCCGGGTTTACCTCGCACAGGCACCACGCTCGATTTGGAAATCTTAGGTTCCCACCCATGCCTTCGGCTACTTCCATGCCTACACTCTGAGAACGTCACTCAGACTTCTCATTCAAATATCCCTCGGGGTTTTGAAGGCAACCCTCACCTGGAACCTCTCCACTTGCAAAGATTCACTCGGAATTCAAGTTTATAACGAAATCAAAACTGAGTTCAAGCTCAGCAGTCTCAAGCACTGACCTGAGTACGACTTTAATTAAATCCTTTTCTCAGATATCTATTCCCCTCGGAGACCATTCACTTGGAAACTGACTCACTCGAAGTCTCATTTTCCCAACCAGAGGGACTCTTCTCCTGGAAGGTCACTCAGTTGGACATCACACGGGTATTAGGAATTCTACACTCGTTATCTTTCTACCCAGAGTTGTTTCACACAGTACCATTCTACTCGGAAGTGATACACTCCGAGTCACATCACTCGAATCTTACCTTTTCAGGAATGTTACGCTCGGACACTATTCCCTTAACTTAGTAGTGATCCCTTCCATGAGGTTCTACTCGGAACACCATAATTTCCACTCGGCAGTTCTTCCTCACAAGGACTTCACTTGGAATTGTCTCCATTTTTACACACTCGGAATATACTAACCTTTCCCGAGCAACTCCCCGCCTCACAGTTTAGCCTGGCTCAAGATCCTGTTCCTCTTATTAAACCTACAGTACCACTCGGCTAACTTATAAAACTCAAATTTTAGTGGCAAATTTGATCACCCTCCTTATTTTAATAACTAGTCATCCCTTTAGTAGCCATTCCGTACCCAACAACCTCTAATCCTCTCGGAGGCAACATATCAAGGTTAAGCAGTCCTCATTTTGATATATAGCTACTTATGATCTACTTAATACAACTCCCCTCCTCACTCGGGGCAGCCTGAAAGACTCACCGTTACCATAAGCAGCTACAACTTCGCCTGCTCGACTTACGAATTGTTGCATCCAACTTATAGGATGACGTCTCATTCCTATAGGGTTACAACAATTACACAGTCACTGCAACGTGTACGCTGCCACAATGCCTATGGCATGACGAGTCATCTTAGGACAGCATGACTCACACTGACCTGATTCACTCAACTAATACTAATTCACACGGTAATTAATGGCAGTTCACATACACATTAGAAGCAATACATCTACATCAACACTATGCATCACATAGGGTACATCACGCAACAACGAGCATGAAAATTATTTATCACTTCTATAAAACTGGATGACGGCAATACAACAATCGGCTTCTAGCCAACACCGAGTAAATATTTCCTCTAAATCTTATTCATCACAAAATCATGGCTCGGATTAAATTCTTAATTCTCAGCTATATAATGACATCACTCATTTGGCTTCATGCAATTCAGTCAGGATTAAGTAATTCACAATCACATATGTTGTCATAACACACCATAATCTCGGCAACGACACTAATACACATACAGCCACTCAGTCGGATTTCATAACAATTATTCATGGCTATATTATTGTTCACTACAGCATGCACCATAACCATAACCACACATTGCACTCAACAATAGCATCAATATATATATATATGTTCATCCGATCGGACTTACTCAAATCAATTCCAAACTACATTAAGGATTTCATTCACAACATTATATCCAATCGGGAGTTGCACAATAACGTACATTCTCAATTATAACACCACATTACACTCGGTAACAGTATCGGTACATACATATTCATTCAGTCGGAACTCACTCGTACGTCATCATCTAGTCGGGGTTCGTTCAAATCATTCAAATCCATGCAAACCATGTTAGTCTCCCTAACAACGTTCTCACACACACCGACCAACTCACTCAGCTAATAATTACTCACAAGAATTAATGGCAATTCACATGCATATATAAGCACATATTCACATCAACATTATCATGATGCACCACGTAGGGCACGTCACACAGCAACAATCATGAAATATAATTTACCACTACTGTAAAACAGTATAATGGCTACAGACTTCCGACTCACACAAAAATCATACATCTCCTTATTACTCATAAGTTAGCGCAATTCTCCTGATGACAATCGTCAAGTAGCAGTTACTATCACCCCAAAATGGTATAATAATAGTCGGTTTCCGCCCATTACTGCATAATTACTTCTTCCTTAGATCTTATCCATCTTAAACCATACAGTATCATATATATATATATATACGTATACGTGTGTACCAACATTCAATACATACACGCTATCATTCAACCAGAACACATTCAAGCATCATTCAATCAGAATCTATCCAGCCAGCTCTCGGCTATATCACTTACATTATTTATAATCCCATATAATCACAGCCATAGGCTCACTTTGCACTCAGCGACAGCGTCAACACATATATATATATTCAGTCATCCAATCGGAATATCAAATTCATACTCGGCCATACAATTCATATCATTCACCACAGCATGCATTACAGCCACAACATCATATCGCACCCGGCCATAACATTAATATACATACATTCATTCAATCGGATTCCATTCAATCATGTTATTCTAAATAACATTCCACATATTTATGTAATTCATATTGAGCTCAACAACCATTATAGTGTGCACACATTCTTTTCACCCGGATCTGGTTACCCATTTTTATTGTTGCAACATAGGCTCCAAGCCTTTCCTCAGCTCCAAGCTGATTCGGCCGTTTTACAGGTACCAAACCGTTTGCCCTCACGCGTAACACAATTGCTCCAAGCACAACGGGAGTGTTACGGGCAGCCCCGAGTCCAACTCGGTAAGCTTTCCTTGAGTCCAACCCAAGGTCTTTAAGCGTCCAACGCTTAGTGCACTTGGCACTGCCCCAAGCCCAACTCAGGGTCTTTTTATAGTGCACTCGGCACTGCCTCAAGTCCAACCCGAGGACTTTCAACACATATTCATCTGATTGCCGATCGGTATTAAGCGCCTATACTATATGCTCCAAGCATTTCCAGAGGCGAATCAGATGAATATAGTCTTATTCACCCGGGGTCCAACGCCAATGCACTCGGCATTCAATATCAACACATGCATCCAATGCATTTTATCATTATTATTCATAACAGTGGTCATCATAGCAGTAACACCATTCATGCACTCGGGAACGAAGTCACACAATCACTAAACAGTTCACAAATACCACAAATCCAGGAGTTGCATGCACAGCTACTCAATCATAGTACAGTTACCAACACATCTCACACATAACACATCACACGGAACTGGACAAACACCCGGTTCCTAATCATTACACAATGGTAATTCAAGCCTCAATGAATTACTATGCAATTGCTTTACTCGGGTTCAACAGCACATAAAGTTAATAAATTATTAGGCTTAGGATTCCTAAGGAGTCACTATTTATCTAATATCCCACGATGGGTACCTCCTAATATTCAAATATTATAAGGTCTAATACCATTCACTCGGTCTTCACACACCAAAACCGAGACGGTATCCAAGTCAAACAGATATTCTATTTCACCTTCATTCGTTCATGATCATGCCTAATCAACTGGGTCACTACACCTATTGGCCCAGCATCTAGTCCATCACTCACTTGGTTTCTTCAATTACCACCGAGACACAACCCCCATTTTAACATATATCCCGATCTCACCTTTACTCACTTATTACACACCCAGATTTTTGACTTAGGAACTGTAACACATCCCTTATACTGAGAATTATATACTATTCATTCATCACACGTTCAAATTCCTCAACAAGGCACAGGCATACAACCACACCATTCATAGTCAAACATATACCAAATCATCAAACACATACAATACCAATTAAATCAGGGCATACAATCAATCGGATCAGGAGGAAATGACCCCCTATCCTCAAATCAATATCACAATAATGATGACCACTCGGTCATACTGCATACAACCGCTTACACTCGGTAAGCATACCTTGGCCTTGGACCTTTCGGTCTGCTCTGATACCAAAATGTAACACCCTAAATTTAATAAATAGTTAAAACCCAAAACAGGGAAAGTTTTCAAAATTAAATAAACCCCTCAAACCAGAAAACCACCGGGTAACAAATAGGACGGAAGGCAAGAAGTACAAGGCACCCATTCGGTAATCAGCAGAGCACAGCAGCTTAAACCGGTCCAATCAGTACCCCCTTCGCTCAAGCGAGGTTCAACGTTGCTTGAGCAACACATGACAATGCAACAGCGGAAGAAGGAAGAGATGTTCAAGCGAAGCCCAACACCAGCATCCACTCGCTTAAGCGAGCTCCCACATGCTTGAGTGAAGCAACTCCAGTCGCTCGGGTGAGGCACGATTCGCTTAAGCGATGCCAACACAAAGAATCTTCCCAAGTCCACACTCGCTGGAGCGAGCACCTTGTTCACTGAAGTGAGAGACCACACTCGGCTTATGTAACATCCCCGTTTTAAAATTTAATGCTGAATAAAGAATGAACCATTAAGACTTGATTTCAACTAGAAATAACTGTTAATTGCATTAACTAAGTGGGCTTAAGCTATTAAAGAAAGAAAATGGTGGCGGACAGGGGATGAGGTGGAGTGCGCGTGACTGACGGGCACGCACTCTCCCATCCCACTCTTCTTTTGCTGTGCGCATGCACATGTACACTTATATATATATGTCGTGAGCCTTTAGTGATGAACGCATTTGCCAATTCTTCAGACTCTCTTCTCCGTCACCTCATCCTCTGTTTTCTCTCTTCGTCTTCATTCTTCTCTTCTCTCACTCTTCGCTCCTGGAGATCTTGATTCCAGTACTGAAGAACAGACTACACATCATCCCAGAATCAGACGCAGCATACGACGAAGCCAAGCAAGACCGGACGAACCAGAAGAAGGACATCGGACCCAACGACAAGGACGGAAAAGGTTTCTGAGGTTCTTCCAAAGGTAGGGGGCGCTTGCATGTCGAATGCATGGTCTAAGAACGGTACCGGATGAACGTACTGCCAAGTGTGTGTGTGTGTATGTTTTCATAATTCATTAGAACTGATGCTGTGCATGTGTGCATGTGTTTACAGTTACTAAAACTGATGCATGATTTGAGATTTTGATAGTGATCTTCGTGACGATGGCGTAGTTTGCTCGTGGATGATAATGATGGATTTATTTTGTTGTCACTGTGAAAAGTATGTATGTACATGTTCTTAATTGGATTACTCAACGTTGTTAGTTTGATGACTGATTGTGACAGGCGCCGGTGTGATTGACTGAATGATCATGAGTAGTGTGCGAAATCCGTTCTTGTTTACGGCGGAAGTGTTCATGGCGCGATGACGTGTATTAATGATTGTGTTAGTTGCATGAGTAAGAGTGGGGTGACCCATGGAAGGTCAAGAACCCCAAGGGAAACGACTTCCAGTTACCAACCCTGGCTAGATCCCAATAGGGCTCGTGGTAGCCGTTGGAGCTAGAGAATTGAGTCTCGAGACGCCGTGAGGGGCCGGTGCCACCTGGTAAGAGCTGAGGGACGAGGGGCCAAAAGAAAAAGGGGGCTGTAACTGAGAGTCCTTTCCCGAGTCGGATCCGCGTGCATGCATATAGAAATAAGGCTGATTGTGGTGATGTATAAATCTATGTATATGCATGTGTATGATTTTGAATGCATGAATATATATTTAGATGTGGAACAAACTCTGTGAACTATGTGTGTCATGAATGTTGTTTGAATTGTATGAACTTGGTTACTTGAGAAAGGTTGAATGATAGCAGGAGCGTGTACTGACGCTGATACCGAGTCTGTGAGTATCATTATACATGTAAAAGCTCACCCCTGCAGTGGCCATTTTCAGTGAATGTCTCTCGTGAGGAGGATCAAAGGCAGAGCTGGAATGCTGGGCGGAGTGCTGATGCATTTCGAAGGTTTAATTAAGGCGTTGTTAGATGTAGCCCGGACTAGCTCATACCGGATGTTAACGTCTTTGTGAATGAATAGAACTTTATGAACAAGAAGAAGTCTGATTTTGTATTGTAATTATTGACGTGCACTTTTATGTATATATATGGATGTATGGTTTTGGTGTGTGTGATGCCATGCGTTGCTTTGTTTCCTAATTATGCTTTAGTAGATACGCAGGAACAGCCTGATCGAGCAGGTTATAGCTAAGTCCGAAAGAACCAAGAATTGCCTTAGGAAAACTTATGTCGGATACGTTGGGCGGAGTCGTACCCCGCCCGAAGGCGTATGGCTAAGCCCGCCCAGGCGTTGTCATAATTAGTTGAGTTAGGCGGAATAGGTTCAGACTCTTCCTTTCTCCACAACCTACTAACGTATATGTACCCTGTAACTTCTCATTTTTCTGAGTGAAAGACGAGTGTGAGGATTTTACTTAGTGAACCCTTGTCCATACCCGATGGAGGGAACTACCTTGTAGTTGTGTTAAAGAGGCGTTATGTAGAATTCGTTTAGGCGGTGTCATACCTCGCCCAAGTAACTAAGACAGCCCGCCCGAGATAAATATACCCCGCCTAGCCAAGTAGGATGATTCTAACTTAGCCTTTCCTCCAAATGCTACGCGTGTGAATGTATTAATATATTTTCCCTTATCTATTCCTCCTGTTGAGTGATCAGTATTTCTTGAAGGGAAGCCTCAGTGCAAAATCTCCTCTATCCGCTGCTGCATTCTATACCCCGCCTGGACGGTGTCAGACCCCGTCTAAGCGAATAAACGGTGTTGTGCAATCCGCCCTAGTGTTGGTGTGTCACAACAAACCCATTGAACCGGCCCAGTTTTAGCTTCCCTATAGGTTGCTTTGTGCGCGTGAATGTCCTTAGTTTTCCCCATGGCCTGCTCCCTTCTACATCAAATGTTACGTGACTGTTTTTGTGAAAATTTTCTTGTATTTTGGGATTTACTAGTCGCAAATAATTAGGGTGTTACATTTTGGTATCAGAGCGGACCGAAAAGTCCAAGGCCAAAGTATGCTTACCAAGTGTAAGCGGTGGTGTTTGTGTCTTTTGATTGAATGGTTGACATTGTTGTGATATTGGTTGAACCTGATTGATATTGGCTTGCGGATAGGAGGGTGTTGCCCCTCCTGGTCCTATTGATTGTATGATATATATATATATATATATATATATAGATAGCATAATGTGCTAAGTTATTAATCGTTGGACTAATAACTAGATCGGTAGTAAGTGGCTCCGTATACTTATCCTTAAATGTCAATTTCAGGATAAGGAATGGCGCATCGTCAAAGTATGGAGGCTATAGCCACAGCATTCCAACGCTTTGCTGATGTGTTTGAAAGGCAAGGCCAAACTCAACCTGAGGATGGCCATGTGCTGGACCGCTTCCTGAAGAGGAAGCCGAGTGAATTCTTAGGAGGACGGAATCCTGAGGCGGCGTTCAAGTGGACTCAGGAATTAGAGAGGATTTTTAGGGGTCTTCGCTGTACCGAAGCCCAGAAGGTGGAATGTGCAGTGTATATGCTGCGAGATGAAGCGGAGAATTGGTGGAAGATAGCCAGGAGCCAATTCCCCGAAGATGACAACCAACTGACGTGGGACGATTTCAAGGCCTGCTTCCTAGACAAATACTTTCCCGACACGGTGAGGAGTCGGAAAGAGCTGGAGTTTATGGAGTTAAAACAAGGCTCCATGACTGTGGAGGAATACGCGACCAGGTTTGAAGAATTGTGCCTATTCTATCCGCCCTTCCAGCAGCCGGGAACGGAGCACTCCAAGTGTCTTAAGTTTGAGAACGGACTGAGATCGGATATCAAGAGGGCCTGCAGATACCATGAAATCCGGAGTTTCCCTGCCTTAGTGAACAAGTGTAGAATATTCGAAGAGGATGACAGGGCCCATTCGGGCCAGTGCAGCAGAGCCAACCAACATTTGAGGCCTCAGCAATCACGTTTCAAGAGGCCAGGGAACGTGAGGAGGAATGAACCCTTCACCAGATATCAGGACCATAATGACCGAGGGAGACAGATGAGTAGGCGACCAAGGTATGGCGGATGCTTTAAATGCGGCGGTGATCATTTTGCTAAGGAATGCAATGATACAAATGTTAAATGCTACCACTGCGGAGAGAAGGGACACGTTCGTCCGGACTGCCCTCAACTCCGCCAGGCAAACACCAATGTGCGTCAAAGAGAATTTCAAGATCGAACCAGAATGAATGATAACCCACGACCTGGTGGCAGAGGCAACGGAACCAGAGGAAATATGATGCATGCCCCGAACAGTCGAGAGAGGAACACCGGCCCAATAGCGACAGGAAGGATCTACACCATCAATGCAGAGGATGTTGCACCAGCAGTACCCCGAATTGTTTACCTACGTAAGTACCAACTGAATTTCGGGGACGAAATTCTTTTTCAGTGGGGGAGAACTGTAACATCCCCGTTTTAAAATTTAATGCTGAATAAAGAATGAACCATTAAGACTTGATTTCAACTAGAAATAACTGTTAATTGCATTAACTAAGTGGGCTTAAGCTATTAAAGAAAGAAAATGGTGGCGGACAGGGGATGAGGTGGAGTGCGCGTGACTGACGGGCACGCACTCTCCCATCCCACTCTTCTTTTGCTGTGCGCATGCACATGTACACTTATATATATATGTCGTGAGCCTTTAGTGATGAACGCATTTGCCAATTCTTCAGACTCTCTTCTCCGTCACCTCATCCTCTGTTTTCTCTCTTCGTCTTCATTCTTCTCTTCTCTCACTCTTCGCTCCTGGAGATCTTGATTCCAGTACTGAAGAACAGACTACACATCATCCCAGAATCAGACGCAGCATACGACGAAGCCAAGCAAGACCGGACGAACCAGAAGAAGGACATCGGACCCAACGACAAGAACGGAAAAGGTTTCTGAGGTTCTTCCAAAGGTAGGGGGCGCTTGCATGTCGAATGCATGGTCTAAGAACGGTACCGGATGAACGTACTGCCAAGTGTGTGTGTGTGTATGTTTTCATAATTCATTAGAACTGATGCTGTGCATGTGTGCATGTGTGCATGTGTTTACAGTTACTAAAACTGATGCATGATTTGAGATTTTGATAGTGATCTTCGTGACGATGGCGTAGTTTGCTCGTGGATGATAATGATGGATTTATTTTGTTGTCACTGTGAAAAGTATGTATGTACATGTTCTTAATTGGATTACTCAACGTTGTTAGTTTGATGACTGATTGTGACAGGCGCCGGTGTGATTGACTGAATGATCATGAGTAGTGTGCGAAATCCGTTCTTGTTTACGGCGGAAGTGTTCATGGCGCGATGACGTGTATTAATGATTGTGTTAGTTGCATGAGTAAGAGTGGGGTGACCCATGGAAGGTCAAGAACCCCAAGGGAAACGACTTCCAGTTACCAACCCTGGCTAGATCCCAATAGGGCTCGTGGTAGCCGTTGGAGCTAGAGAATTGAGTCTCGAGACGCCGTGAGGGGCCGGTGCCACCTGGTAAGAGCTGAGGGACGAGGGGCCAAAAGAAAAAGGGGGCTGTAACTGAGAGTCCTTTCCCGAGTCGGATCCGCGTGCATGCATATAGAAATAAGGCTGATTGTGGTGATGTATAAATCTATGTATATGCATGTGTATGATTTTGAATGCATGAATATATATTTAGATGTGGAACAAACTCTGTGAACTATGTGTGTCATGAATGTTGTTTGAATTGTATGAACTTGGTTACTTGAGAAAGGTTGAATGATAGCAGGAGCGTGTACTGACGCTGATACCGAGTCTGTGAGTATCATTATACATGTAAAAGCTCACCCCTGCAGTGGCCATTTTCAGTGAATGTCTCTCGTGAGGAGGATCAAAGGCAGAGCTGGAATGCTGGGCGGAGTGCTGATGCATTTCGAAGGTTTAATTAAGGCGTTGTTAGATGTAGCCCGGACTAGCTCATACCGGATGTTAACGTCTTTGTGAATGAATAGAACTTTATGAAGAAGAAGTCTGATTTTGTATTGTAATTATTGACGTGCACTTTTATGTATATATATGGATGTATGGTTTTGGTGTGTGTGATGCCATGCGTTGCTTTGTTTCCTAATTATGCTTTAGTAGATACGCAGGAACAGCCTGATCGAGCAGGTTATAGCTAAGTCCGAAAGAACCAAGAATTGCCTTAGGAAAACTTATGTCGGATACGTTGGGCGGAGTCGTACCCCGCCCGAAGGCATATGGCTAAGCCCGCCCAGGCGTTGTCATAATTAGTTGAGTTAGGCGGAATAGGTTCAGACTCTTCCTTTCTCCACAACCTACTAACGTATATGTACCCTGTAACTTCTCATTTTTCTGAGTGAAAGACGAGTGTGAGGATTTTACTTAGTGAACCCTTGTCCATACCCGATGGAGGGAACTACCTTGTAGTTGTGTTAAAGAGGCGTTATGTAGAATTCGTTTAGGCGGTGTCATACCTCGCCCAAGTAACTAAGACACCCGAGATAAATATACCCCGCCTAGCCAAGTAGGATGATTCTAACTTAGCCTTTCCTCCAAATGCTACGCGTGTGAATGTATTAATATATTTTCCCTTATCTATTCCTCCTGTTGAGTGATCAGTATTTCTTGAAGGGAAGCCTCAGTGCAAAATCTCCTCTATCCGCTGCTGCATTCTATACCCCGCCTGGACGGTGTCAGACCCCGTCTAAGCGAATAAACGGTGTTGTGCAATCCGCCCTAGTGTTGGTGTGTCACAACAAACCCATTGAACCGGCCCAGTTTTAGCTTCCCTATAGGTTGCTTTGTGCGCGTGAATGTCCTTAGTTTTCCCCATGGCCTGCTCCCTTCTACATCAAATGTTACGTGACTGTTTTTGTGAAAATTTTCTTGTATTTTGGGATTTACTAGTCGCAAATAATTAGGGTGTTACAGCTTATCTAGACGCTCGGAATCCAGAGTTATCCTTCAACTCATTCACTCGGAAAATGATAGCTAATTCACTCGGCACGCGACAACTTATTCGCTCGGGGACTCATTAGGCAAATCCTCACTCGGACTTATTATAATCCTAACCACTCGAAATACTATTCCTCAATCACTCGGATTATATATAACATTCACTCAGAATTCATTAAAGGGTTTCTCTCAGAATCCTTTTAAGTATCCCTCACTCGGAAAAGCCCAAACACAAGTCACCAATATACAACGCAGGTATATACATAATCATACACTCGGAATACCCATTATCTTAACATGTATATTTACCAATACTTACAATTCCATACAAGTAACCCATATCTATATTTCTCCTAGTCAATCTTTATAAATAAATATGTTTAATCGTTATTTTACATAAGAGCCGGCCAAGGCTACACTGACTAACATAGTGAATACAATATAAGCACTCAACAGTCGGAGTACAACATATTCGGACTTGAGGCCCTGTCAGCACTTCCGGGTCCGACCTTCACATACTGAAAAATGGTGTAGGGGGGTGAGCTTTCACATATACAATGACAGTTATTGGCTCGGCTTAGCATACACATTCCCTTTCAATATACTCTATCTATCTTAATCAATACTAGCATTTACTAACATTTAATAAAGCATCTACACAAGTCACTAGTCGGATTACTCAAGTCATTTATGGTTATCTAACTCCTACTATTCACAACAACATACCCCTTAACAATAACATCAATAATACTTAGCCTTAGCGTCAAACACACACACAAATCCAGTCGGAATTCATTAATAGCATTCTTAGATTTTAAGGAACATGTTGCAGATCCCTTTTCTGGCCCCTCATCCGATAGCCCTTACCGTGTGGTACTGGTCTCCCAAGGACGTCTCGAGACTTAACTCTAGCTCCCACGGCTACCACGGGTCCTCTCAGAATCTAGCCAAGGGTCTGTAGCTGGAAATCATCTCATTGGGTTCCTGACCTTCCACGGGTCACCCTCTATCCATAAATGCAACCTCATGCATGTCACGGCAGTCATCCACACTCAGCAAGTTCATCTTAAGCAATTCATATCGTATCCACCCGGAAGTCAACAATAGACCACACAATGTGCTTGATATTCACATTACAATTAACATGCAATTCATACATTAACTCCACAACATCACCAACGTCATCATACGTCTCTTGGACAGCAATGGTCATACACCACACAGGTAATAATCATCATTCATCCAGACTCCACTCAGCAGCATGTACAACATATAGTAAACAACACATTTTGAACGCATGCATATGAGTACGAAATAATTAACAGGACTCTACTAACACACACACATACGATATCCAATGATCAACAGTCAAACACCTCACAGAATCATAATCATACAAACACATAAGGTAATACGTTCGCTCGGACCGTCCAGAAACCATGCATTGGACATGCAAAGCGCCCCCTACCTGGGATGAAAATTCCAAAGGCTCCAAGGGCTTGCAGCTCCAATCGGTTACTCCGCTCAGCCCACTCACTCGTTCTCGATAGAACGACCCTGCATCAGTCATCCACCATTACACTTGGCTTTGGAGGAACTCCGAGCCACTTTAAACAGTTCTGCATGCAAGATTAGCGGGGAGGCCCAAGCCTCCAGGGCACCACATTGACCTTCCACTCGGTCCAGTGGGGATTTCCAAGCTTCCGAGACGCCCAGTTCTCTGCTCGCTCTCTTGAGCAGCTCCAATCACAACGCTGGTGAACGCTCCAACCTTCTTGAAGCTCTTCGTGGTGCAGATCTTCACTGAGACTCGGCAGCTTCGAGCAAGGAGAGGGAGAAAGAGGAAAGTCGACGAAGGAACCGTGGGGAAGAAGACTGGTTGCATGCAGGGAGAAATGCACACCCTCGCCCTCTCTGGCTCGTCGAGTCAAGAAGGAGGACTCCGATCCTCGGCCACCACTATCGCGAGCTTACAGAAACAGAGAGCAGAGAAGAAAGGAGAAGAAGAGAAGAAGAATGAAGAGCGGAGAAGAAGAAGAGAAGAGAGGACAGAAAGGAGAGAAGTCTGAAGGGAAACATGAATGATAGGGTGGCCCAGTAGCCCATATACGCATGCACGGAGAGAATGGAAAGTGGGGTGGGAAAGCGTGAAGCAGTACACCAATCACAATCAGCCAGCAATTAATAATTAATCACTCTTAACGAGTCATTATTTCTTAAGTTGAGTTAATTAAGTTAATTATAATTAATAAATAATTTTCCCACCTTGCAATTATTATTTCAATGATTTATTTTCATTCGGCAATTGATTATTAAATCGGGATGTTACACAACACCCCTGATTTTCTGTACTCGAATCCTGATGTGATCGTCATAATTAATAAAAATGCGAGTAAATTTTTCACGTTTGAAAACATTTCCAAGACACCACCATGATCACATCAAGACCCAAATCACAGAAAACTAAGGAGTGAGATTATATAACCTAAAGCTGGATCGATAGATAATTTGCTCATAACGGTATACGAAAATAATAGAGTTTACAGCGGAAGAATACGTATACCGGGCACACGCCTAGTCCCATATATGACGATATGAGAAAAGGCTCGGCAAAGCACGCAATGGCATATCATAAGCCTAATAGACAACCATCATCATTTTACATAATTATATAAGCATGCAATGCCTAAGATATAATTATATATATATAGACCTATATTCACATACATTCGTGGATATTCCCCCAACTATCACAATCATCAATATTCATCATTCAATTTCAATCTTTCTAATATACATCAAATTGTCTCTTACATTCTATATATATATATATTTACCATCCACCAATTCAAGGTTTATCTTATACATATTCACAATCACTAAATCCTCCATATCATCATATACAATCTATTCATTTCATAATTTCAATACATAATAGTTCACAAATGATGCCGGCCAAGGCACTTCCTCTACCACTATATACCTTCACCAAATCTTGATCTTTAAATCCAAACTCATCCCATGGTAACCTGCATCACAATGCTAAAAAGGAGACCACATGGGAGAGTGAGTTATACATTCAAAATGACGAATAATATATATATATTGTGATCATGTGTATATGCATACAAACGTCATGTGTGCTTTGCTACCAAATCATCAAATTATCATTCATATATCATCTCATTATTATAGTAGGCATACAAGCCTCATGAATCGCAATTCATATCATAAATAAGCACAACATATACACAATCACATACATAATCTCTTTGCCACTTATCAACAAGGGCATTCATAATCATTACCATCATTAATTCATTAAGGTTTCACTCAAATACCTCCTCGTAAGGGGTTTCTCATCACTCGTGGTCATCCCATCTCGAATGCCATGGTCTTAAAGCTAATGCATATGTCAACTGTTTAATGCATATGCAACGGATCCGATTTCATATCACGGGTGATCGCAACCACCATAATCAATCATTTATAATCATTGGTTTCCCGCCTCACAAGGGGTACTCCCTATAGCAGCCTCGCAAGGTGCTTCTCGTGATCGCAACCACGTTCAACAATTCTCATAGGTTTCCTGCCTCGCAAGGGGTACTCCCGCCTCATGATCGCAACCATGGGCATCATAGGTGCTCACAAGCCCTTTATCATAACAAATACCAAGTGATCGCAACCACTGGCTCATTATCATACAATGGTCCCCGCAGGGCCTTTCACATTTCACAACCAGGTGATCGCAACCACCAGCACAATATCATATCATCATCACATTGGTTTCCCGTCTCGCAAGGGGTACTTCCTTCATAGAATCCCGCAGGATCTTTCATCACTGTGATCGCAACCACAAAGTATCAATGCTATGCCATGCCATGAATACAATGCAATAATGCATATGCTCAACAACAACCTCGCAAGGATATCTCACCCTCTCAATTAGGGGTATATTGTATATTTTAGTTTTATCATCAATGGTATATAGACATTCACAAGGCCCCTCAAGGCATAACATACATATAATAGGCATTTCAATGGCCACAACATTATTCATGACAATCCACACATGGATATCAAAAGCATAGCAACCAATCATAGTATTTATCCATACATAAAATTATTCGAAGCATATTCATCATTCCACATAAGGCAATCACATTTATGCCCAACACAATCATGTTCTTAGACATGCATTTCATAATTCATCTTCAAGCCCTTAACATTGCTTTTGCATGATCATCCTTGGTGGTTAAGATTTTATTTTTCTCATTATGTGTATTATGGGCATAATCAAGTCATTTCAAGATTTTAATCATTATCCAACACCACCATATCATTGTCTTAAATATATATCTCTTTACATCCCCTCAAGCATCATACAATATAAGGGGAGGAGGCCCCAAGCCATCAGAACCGAGAAAAGAAGGGTTAATACAAATAGACCCGAGAGAAAAGAAGGGAAAATTCCATCAGGGGGGTCACTCGCTCAAGCGAGGCCTACATTTGCTTGACTGAGACAGCCCATCTCGCTTGAGTGCCTCAGCTCGCTCGGGCGAAATCAAGCCAGTATCAAATTCTAGGTTGCTCGCTTGGGCGAAACACCACACACCCAGCCACTCGCTCGGGTGAAATTACACCAGTAACCATTTCCACACTCGCTCGCTTGAGTGAGGAGTCCACTCGCTTAAGCGAAATCTGACCAAAGGTCGTATTTCCCAACACTCAGTTTCTACTCAGTGGACCTGTTCTAGAACCGATTCCTCCCATTTGATCCTTCACTCAGCTAAATCCTTCCAGGATCAACTTTACACTGTCAAGCATATACTCACTCATTCCACTAGGCTCCCCAACACTTGGGTTTTCAATCAGCAAGGTCCCACCAAAACTGACTCCCATCACTCGGGTTTTAACTTGACAGAATCCCTCAAAACCGACCCATTATTCATTCAACCAAATCATTCCAGGGCCGACTCACACTCACATAGTCTATCATTCGGCTAATTACTCTAAAACTGACTCATCACTTGGTTGACCGTTCACTCGGTAATTCATCTCAACACCGACTCATCTTACTTGGTTTTCTACTCGGCAAAATCAATCAAAGCCCACTCGTCTCTCACTTGGCCTTTCACTCGGCAATTTATTCCAAATCTGAGTCATCTCAATCAGTTTTTCACTTGGCAACTTCATTCCAAATCCGAGTCATCACAACCAGTCTTACACTCAGTAATTTCTCTAAAACCGACTCATCACTCGATCGGTCCTCACTCGGCAATTCATACCAAAACCGACTCATCACCCTCGGGTTCCCACTCGGAAAAATACTCCAGACCGAGTCTTTTCTCATTCGGTTTTCCACTCGAAAATTTATTCCAAAAACCGTCTCCCTTTCATTTTCACACAAATGAATTTATTCCAGAATACTTTTGGCTAACACACCATGTATCCCCACTCGGTGGCATCCCCACTTGGAATTACACACACGGAGGGGCTCCACTCGGAATGAGTTACACTGAACTCGGGAATTTCCACTCGAAACTCCACTGCTCGGAATATCACACAGGGAGACCTCTCACTCAGAATTTTATCCACTCCATCACTCGGAGGGTTCTGCCTTGGCATAGCCCACTCGAAATTTCACTTGGAAATTCACCACAGATCATGTATTATTTTCTAAGTCCCCACTCTGGCGGAATTCATCCAGAATCAATGTCCTCCCTTGCTCGCTCAAGCGCAGCCACGCCCGCTAGAGCGAGATTCATCCAGAACCTCACCTGATCACAACACACTCTACTCGCTCGAGCGGAATACTCGCTCGCCTGGGCGAATTTAGCCCAGAGACCATAATATTGGTGCAGGGGACTCTCGCCTGAGCGAGATCCCATCTCGCCTGAGCGAGAATACTAGGACAGAGGCAGGAAACGAAAATTCTTACAACTCAACATATGATTTCATATTTTAGGCCTACTAAATCATAAACAACACATCATATACGATATTTGAGGCACATTCAACTCGTTCTAAGAGTTCTCACTCAAAATTTCTCATTATAAACCATATTTGGATATATCCAACTGTTCATACACATCATGAAAGGCATATACATCTTGTTCAAATATTCATACTTATACATTTCTATTTCAAACTTAATATTCACATTAAACTCAAACTTATCCACCTTAAATATACAAATGCATACTTCCACAACAATCATCACATAATCTCACTGCATCATCCACATAAACAACCATTTGCCATTTTCATTAATCCAATAAATATAGACATGGCAAGGCAAGCATGAGTATTCATCACATACAATAATCACTATCAATTTACTCATGCAATTTGAATGTTAACTCCTCTCCTACCTTGAGGGAAGAGCCAAAACGATTCCGATGCTCCGAATGCTCCATTGCATCACCCGGAATATGATCTACATACCATATGCAAGTACATTCATATAATTAATAACCATCATGATTCTAAACACTTGCTAGCTTATCATAAAGCTTAATATCAAGTCCTAAACTTGGTAAATGTCAACTTATCCAATTGTGTTAGGCTTTGGGAATTCTTTTCCCAAAGCCAAGATCCTCTAGATCTCAAAGACCAACTATTCCAACAGTATCATCATCTTACCCATTACATAATGTAGTCTTAAATCACCTTAATCCTTCAAATATCATCATTGTTCATCACTATAACTAACAACATACATATCAAACATCACCCACTCACTTCCAATTCAACCTCCAAGTCACAATACATATATTTTCTCAAATTCTTAAGGCAAGGGTTTTTCATCAAAACCCAACAACATTTACCCATGCTCATTAATCACCATCAACGGTCATCTTTCATCATTAATATCATTCTCCAATATCATGAAAATTACATTCTACTCACCTTTCACACTTTTCCTAATTTATTAAGTTAGGGTTTCACTAAAAACCCATCAACATCATAAATGCTCATTTATTTTCCACTCATCCAAGTATTAATTCTATGCACCTATAATAACCCACCATTAATGCCATAATGACAACACCGCACCTTAGGGTTTCCTCATTTAAAGCTTCTCCCAACAACCCTTATGCAATAAATACTCCCCCAAATACATAGAACCCAAAATCTAGGGCATAAAACTCATAAAGGATGGTGAGGAACTTACCTCACCCAAGAGCCAACATTGAGCTTCCACAAGAGGGAAGAGCCACACGAAAATAGAGTGGAAGAAGGAGGAGGAGTTCCAGCACAAGCTTCTCCTTCAAGCTTCCATAAAAACAAAAATGGTGGAGGAGAAGAAGGCCACCATGCGTTTTGGGTTTTGAAGAGAAGAAGAAGAAGAAGAAGAGGTGAGGAAAAGAGAATAATGAGAATGAGAAGAAGTAGCGTGAAGCATAAGAGGAAGAAGGGTTTATGTTTTTAATAGTCTTGCTTCACATTAAAATTTCACCGTTTTATAATAAACAGTGATGAGGACAACACCAACTCACTGCAAGGGCTAGGAGGACCTATGACGAGATCCAAAGCAAAGAAGACCAAAGCCACATTACAAAGGTTGATTCTCACACTCCAAGAAGAAATAACCAAGGAGCCAACGTAAGCCAAGCTTACCCATTTGATCATGTGGAAGGATGAATAGCGGAGGGCCTAGCATGAATGGTCTAGCTTTCAAGACTTGGGTAGTGTAGGGGTTGAATGACCTGTGTTCAAACCTTACCAAGACCCCTTTTTCTTTTAATTTTTATGTTATCCTTGATGTAATTTAAATTTTTCAGCATTTTCCCTTTTGCTTAGTGGACATAGGCGGTTTGCTTTATGGTGGGTAGTGGGGCGGTTATGGCTTGGAACATGTTCAACCAAGTTACACAAAACATCTCACGTAACATGGAATTAGAGATTTGGAATTTTGATGAATTTTTTTTCTAGGTTTGAAAACTTAGGTTATGAGTGTGATGCTCATAGTCCTTGTGTGAATCAAGGAAGATTGGCCATGCATAGGTGTGAAGCTTTTGTATGAATGCTAATCAATTTATGGAGGTGTGATTCTTCCTTTGTGTTTTTCGTTTTTCTTCTTGCATTTTCAGTTTTGTTTCAGCCTTAGATTTCACGTGAGGGGATTGTTCAGAATCCTAAAAAAATTAACTCAATTTAATTCATCTTCCATGGTTGATCAAGTGTAAGTGCAACCAATCTTTTCTTAAATTAACTCCATCTTAATCTGAACCTTGGGATCAAAATAACCAACTTCAGAATTTGAAATCATCAAGGAACAAGAACCCTAGATAAAAGGAGGAAGTTAAGCTAACCTAGATTTTCTAGGGATTGCATTTTCAAAATTAATTCTGCACCCTTGTTCTCTTTCCTAACGTGAAAAGCTCTCCCCTCCTAGTCCTGGACCGTGTTATTTTTTCTCCATTTGGCAGCCACCAATCAGTTTTTGTTCATCAAGAATTCAGCCCTTGCCGGTCCCTTTAAGATCCACATCATTTAGTATCAAAGCTCTTGGAGTCAAGGGCTTGAAATTTCTTGGACAGCACCCAAAAAGGTAATTCGAAATTCCTTTGCCTCTAGGTTATTTTTCAATTTCTGAACATCTAAATTAAGGGTTGGGGTTGTGAAAGAAAAGAAGCCAAGCATTAATTTCATGTTATGGTGGCTATAACACCCCGGATTTTCTGTACTCGAATCCCGATGTGATCGTCATAATTAATGAAAATGCAAATAAATTTTTCGCATTTGAAAATATTTCCAAGACTTCACCATGATCACATCAAGACCCAAATCACAGAAAACCCAGGAGTGAGATTAAATAACCCTAAGCTGGATCGATAGATAAATTGCCCGTAACGGTATACGAAAATAATAGTGTTTACAGCGGAAGAATGTGTATACCGGGCACACGCCTAGTCCCATATATGACGATATGAGAAAAGGCTCGGCAAAGCATGCAATGGCATGTCGTAAACCTAATAGACAACCATCATCATTTTACATAATTACATAAGCATGCAATGCCTAAGATATAATTATATATATATATACATATACATTCGGGAATCTTCTCCTGATTATCTCAATCATCAATGAACATCTTTCAATTTCAATCTTTCTAATATACAACAAATTATCTCTTACATTCAACATATATATTCACCATCCACAAATTCAAGAGTTATCTTATACATACTCAAAATCTCTAAATCATCTTCATTCTCATAATTAATTCATTCATTACACAAGAACTCATAAATGATGCCGGCCAAGGCACTTCTTCTACCACTATTTACCTTCACCCAAGCTTTAATTAAAATCCAAACTCATCCCATGGCAACCTGTAACATCCTACTTTTAATAATAGCTCTATTTTGTAATTTATGAAGCATGGAAGGCTTGTAAGTGTTAATTAATGAATAAAACACTCTATGATGGCTTTTAATGCTCCAAAAGTCTCATTTTTGGGTATAATTCTATAACTTATATAGATCCTTATTAATGAGGCCCAAATTCCGAGTGAAAATACCTTAGAAAGAACTGTCCGAGTGAGAAAGGGAGGCTGTTCCGAGTGAAAACTGCAAATTCCGAGTGACCAAGAGGAATTCCGAGTGGAAAATGGAAATACCGAGTGCAAATGGTGTTTTTCGAGTGGAACATGGTCAGGAGGACTTATTTCGAGTGAGATATTGTCTCAGAGACTCACTGCTGAGTCAAACATGTCAGAAAGACTCAATTCCGAGTCAAATATTTTCCAATGACTCAATTCTGAGTCATACATTGCTAGGCATTTCTATCTATGAATAAAATTTGCCCAAAAGCTTCACTTCCAAGAGGAAAGACTTATATATTCCGAGTGGAGAAATCCTGAAAAACCATTTCCGAGTGGAGTGTTGTTGGAACGGTTTCGAGTGAGACTATAGCCATTGAGTCTGTTCCGAGTGATGGAGGTTCAAAGGGATTCCGAGAAGAATTAGTGCAACTCTGATGAATGGAAGATTTCTGAGTGTGCATCTCCGAGTGATATGGTCCCGACTGGAGACACTTAGTGTTTGGTTGACCAAAAAGCACGCTGGAATAAGTCCGTGTGAATAAGAGAGAAAGGAGGTCAGTTTTGAGAATAAGATACCGAGTGAAAATGATGTGAGTAGGAATGGATTTGGATATTCCTGAGTGGAAATCCGAGGGAAGTTTGTTGTAATGGATTAAATTGGAAAATTTCTAAGTATATGATGATAATCCGAGTGGATTGGGTTAGAACAAGTCCGAGTTGGACTTAGCATAATGGCTTCCCTGAGTGAATAAAATGGGTATACCGAGTAGTATTTGATTAGTGATAAACCGAGTGAAGTTTATGGGTTCCGAGTAAGAAAACCCTTATTACCAAGTGGATCTTACGTGTGACTTTCCTGAGTAAAAGTATGGAACTGAGTAAACTTCCAAGGGAAAGAAAGTGTATTTTCCAAGTGAGAAATGTAAGTCTATGCCGAGTAATGAATGTGAAATACATTCACGATTGTGTTGAAGTTAAATACACCGAGTGGTATGAGAAGTATTCCGAGTGAATGGAGCCCCAGATTCTGAATGAGTGTCCAATTAGATGGGAGTCGGTTCTGGGAGGTTTACTGAGTTGATATGAGTGAATGAAGACTCGGTTACCGAGTGAAAGTATGAGTAGGAGATAACTCGGTCTGGACAGATTCTACCGAGTAAGAAACCAAGTAATTGAGTCAGATTCAGATGAATTCCGAGCGAATATGCATGACTCGCTCAAGCGAGTCGGATTTCGCTTGAGCGAGATGGACCCTGATGCATAACTCCTCTTTTCAATCAGCCTTCGCTCAAGCGAGCATCCTGCGCTCAAGCGCGCTCGGCCCTGACACTCTTTTCCCCACTCACGCCCAAGCGAGGACAGCACAACTCGCTCAAGCGAGTCCGAGTCCGCTTGAGCGAGAGGACTCGGTTTCCTTTCTTCTTCACACGACTGGAGGAATTCCAGTCAGTTTATAGGCTAACCGAGTGGAATTCCAATCGGTTTTCAGTGCCAGAAGTGACTTTTGACTCCTTTCTTGTCTCTTATGCCATTTTTAATGCAACCAACACCATTATTACTCCTTCTAGTGGGTGGACAGCCAGAAGTGGACCATTATAAACCACTTTCCTATTATTAATCCTCCATTATCTCCACTATCAAAGCACTAACAGCACTAAACCTCCACTCACAAGGATGATGTTCCCCACTTATCTTGCATTATTAACCTTGCCTCTGACCAGAACTCCTGAGAAAAAGCCAGTAAATCTTCTTCCTCTCTTTTACTCTTCTTCGAACAAGTGCAAGGACAATAAGGAGGCCATTTTTCAGTCAGCAAAACAAGTAAGAGGGGAGAGGGTTGTGAATAATTATGAAATGGGTAGAGTTGTATGCTGTTCTAGGATTCCAGTCTTAATTTCGCATCTTGTGGCTTAATTTTGAAACTGAAAACGTATGAATTTGCCTTTGACTTCTTCATGAAAATTGTAGATCTTTTTGTTATCTAAATTATGAGACCTGATTCAATTAATTTGAGTATGTATAGCAAAAGTTATAGCCAAATTACTACTGCATGTTCGAGTGAAAGATTTATTCCATGTTTTGTGTATATTTTGATATACTGGGAATTATACATGCATAATCAGCCTTGGATGTCTTCATGAAAGTTGTAGATATTTATGTTGTTAATCTTTAGAAAGTGGTTTCACATCAAAATAATTTTTGTAGCTCAAGTTATGCTCAAATTACTGATGTATGTACAAACTATAAATCTGTGAACTTGAAACCCGTATCTTATTTTTAAAACTGGGAATTTTGTGGTAAGAATTAGTGATCAGTGTCTTCATGCAAGTTGTAAATCTTTTTGTTATGTGAATTTTGAGACCTTAACCGACTGATTTGAGTATGTGTAGTAAAAGTTATAGCCAAAATACTACTGCATGTCCGAGTGAAAGACTTATTCCATGTTTTGTGTATATTTTGATATTCTGGGAATTATACATGCATAATCAGCCTTGGATGTCTTCATGAAAGTTGTAGATATTTATGTTGTGGATCTTTAGAAAGTGGTTTCACATCAAAATAATTTTTGTAGCTCAAGTTATGCTCAAATTACTGAAGTATGTGCAAGCTGAAATTCTGAAATTCTGAAATTCTGAAATCCGAATCTTGTTTTTAAAACTGGGAAGTTTGTGGTGAGAATTAGGGGTTGGTGTCTTCATGGAAATTGTAGATATGTGTGTTAAGAATAATTTAGAATTAGTTTCATGTCAAAATCACGTTTGTAACTCTAGATACGTTCTAAATACTAATCTGTGTACATTTTGGAAAACTTATCTTGAGGCAGTATGGTATTTTGTGAATAAGTGGTATTTCTAATTGGAATCTGAAGTTGTGTTCTTCATGAAAGTTGTAGATAATTGTATTGTTAAGCTATAGAAAGTGGAATCATCTAAAAAGGAGTTGAATTGCTCATGTTATGACTGTTTTGCTAATGTATGTTGCTGTTGGGAATGCTGAAATTCATTGGTTAAGGCTATTATGAAAGAAAATGATATTTTCTCTATGGATAAAGATTTATTATTGAATTCTTGAGTGATTATGAGTTATTAGAAATGTTGTTGAGCATTATGCAGTTTGTTTGATGTGGTGATGAATAATTATGAATAACGAAACCACTTTGTATGTACATGAATGCCTTGTAATATTGATACATGTGACTCAAAACAGTAAATCCATGATTTTGTGAATTATTACGAGTGTTGTGTCCTTTGGGGACTTGTATTCCAAGAGGTTTTGGAAATATGGATATCATGGTATGTTAAAAGAATTAAAGGCATTCATGCATCATAAGCATTCGGACGCACCATGGAATTTAGGGGTTCCATGATTGCCTACCCTGGTGGGGGGTTACTCTATGATGAGTTAAGCCCTATTTTGTTGTGTGCCATGGAGTGTAGGGATTCATGGTTTATGCAAAAGTCCTACTTATGATATTGTGTACTTCGGTACTTAAGCGCCATGAAGTATAGGGATTCATGGTATATGTTAAAGCCCTATTTGTGTCTCTATGAGACTTTTACTGCAGTATTCCCACCAAAACCAAATGGATCCAGCATGACATCATTTGACTAATTAAATATCTATTAAATGGACTTGTTTGGCATATTCATCATACTATTATGAGTTGTTGATTGTGTTTGTGCAATTTTATCTATTTTATATTTATTCTATATTCTGTCTCACTCTTACATTAATTTTTACAGTGAATGACACGCAGAATGCAGAATGATGCCATGATTGATGCCTATTCGAATTATTACTTGAACTTTGATTTTATGGGTTGTAATAAGTATAACATGTCATGTACCGTTATCTTCTCAATCGTTTTTGCTACTTAAATATTTTCTTGAATTTAATTATTCACGACTAGTATGTATGATAATTTTTCCGCTGTTATTAATTGTTACATAAACTCTGAATTAAATTTATAAATTTTAAAATGATCTTTCGAAAAAGCAAAAAATTTACTCGAAAATTTTAATCAACATTTCGGGGCGTTACACAACCTGCATCACAAGGCTAAAAAGGAGACCACATGGGAGAGTGAGTTATACATTCAAAATGACGAATAATATATATATATTGTGATCATGTGTATATGCATACAAACGTCATGTGTGCTTTGCTATCAAACATCAAATTATGATTCATTTATTATCTCATTATCACAATAGGCATACAAGCCTCATGAATCGCAATTCATATCATAAATAAGCACAACATATACACAATCACAAACACCATCGCTTTGCCTCTTATCAACAAGGGCATTCATAATCATTACCATCATTAATTCATTAAGGTTTCACTCAAATACCTCCTCGCAAGGGGTTTCTCATCACTCGTGGTCATCCCATTTCAAATGCCATGGTCTTAAAGCTAATGCATATGTCAACTGTTTAATACATATGCAACGGATCCGATTTCATATCACGGGTGATCGCAACCACCATAATCAATCATTCATAAATATTGGTTTCCCGCCTCGCAAGGGGTACTCCCTATAGCAGCCTCACAAGGTGCTTCTCGTGATCGCAACCACGTTCAACAATTCTCATAGGTTTCCCTCCTCGCAAGGGGTACTCCCGCCTCATGATCGCAACCATGGGCATCATAGGTGCTCACAAGCCCTTTTTCATATCAAATACCAAGTGATCGTAACCACTGGCTCATCATCATACAATGGTCCCCGCAGGGCCTTTCATTTTTCACAATCAAGTGATCGCAACCACCGGCTCAATCTCATATCATCATCAAGTTGGTTTCCCACCTCGCAAGGGGTACTCCCTTCATAGAATCCTGCAGGATCTTTCATCACTGTGATCACAACCACAAAGTATCAATGCTATGCCATGCCATGAATGCAAATGCAATAATGCATATGCCCATCAACAACCTCGCAAGGATATCTCACCCTCTCAATTAGGGATATATTTTAATTTGGCATTTCAATAATTATACATAATCATTCATAAGGCCCCTCAAGGCACATCATTCATATAATTGGCATCTCAATGGCCACAAACATCATTCATAACAATCCACACATGGATATCAACAATATATTTCAAACATACATTTAGCAATCATCATTGCGTCTCATACATACAAGTCAATACTTGGCTTAATCATATTGGCACCACACTCATCCAAAATAGCAAACACTGTGTATTCAAGGGTATGTTCAACAACAACGTCCCTTTTCATTTAACATCATTGATCATTATGAAATATGTGTGGCATCATCCATTTTTAATCACCATTGATACTTTTTCAAAATTCATTGAGTTATAATAACTCATTGCCATTCAATTGTCCCCTCATTAGTTTCATCGTCAATTATGGTGTGTCATACAATCACATCATTACTTTTCATGATGATTCATAATATAATCAATAGAGGGGGAAAAGCATACATGTTTTCATAACATAGCATAGGCATACCCATACCTTGCCAAGGTCTTAAGCCATTCCTCAATCACCACCAAGACACACCGCACATGTACCCCTAGTGAATTCGTTCGTTTTTACATACTGAACAGGGTTTTGGGCAATAATGAACCCATGATAAATTTTAGTACTAAGGCATGAGGAAATCTTACTTTTAGTCTTAAAAATAGTGGGACATGTCACAAATATCACCTATTAGTCCCAATTTGGCCACCATTACAAGTTGGGTTCAAAACCCCCTTAAACTTGAATTTTTCAATGCAATAGGTTCGGTATTTTTCGCCTAATAAGAGTTAGAAAACTCCAATTAATGTGAGACTAATTCTCACACCTCCGTGACACAATTGTCTACAACTTTCATGAAGAAGTCGGAGGCTAAAAATGTCATTAAGGTGCCCAAACGGGCCAAAAACAGCAAAGAAAACAGACTAGTTGGAAAAACAGCACAACAGCGGCCATAACAGGGCTCTGAATCGATTCAGGCTCGTGTGAATCGATTCAAGCATCCCAAAATCTCAAAATTTGACAAATAGAGGGCCTTGAATCAATTCAAACTCGTATGAATCGATTCAAACGCCCCTGGAGCCCAAAATAGTGAAAACAGCTCCTCTTGAATCAATTCAAAGGGTCTTGAATCGATTCAAGATAGCCCTGCTGCTGTTTTTTATGCAGAACGCAAGATTTTTCAACTTCTAACCCTCCTAACTTTCTCGTATGAACTCCAAATGCTACGAGATTTTAACCACAACAAATACACATCATTTGTGACGCGTGGCCACCGGCCTCACTCGAAAATTCCCAAAAATGAGGGACTTATGCACATAAATGCGTTTTACCCATTTAGAGGCACTTTTATGCAACTCAAGGGCCTATTCTCAATGGAATTGGCCCATTCCAATTCCTACAAGTCATAAACTACATATATGGGCTATAGGGACTAACCCAAGCCATCAAAATCACATAAAACTCTGTTTGACTCTATGAGTTCCTCAATTATGCATAAACTTCAAACTTATCACCAATACCATCACAATGGCCATCACATTCAATGCCAATCATCCACATAAATTCTCAATTCACAAAACATATACTTCATCCCCTCAAGGACGGTTCATTAGCATGTACATATTTTAACCCCTCATGGGTTATTCATCATCATATATACACATACATTATCATCAATAGCCAGCAATTTGCCATTCATATCATTTCACTATAAACATGGCAAGGCAAGCATGAGTATCAAGCCATACAATAATCATCAATTATATAACTCATGCAATTTGAATGTAAACTCCTCTCCTACCTCGAGGGAAGAACCACAATCCAATGCATGCTCCAAATGCTCTGCTACATTGCCCTGAATATCATCTACATCAATACACATATATACACATATCCAATCAATGAGCCAACACAAGGCATCATTTTAATTCTAAGCAATTGTAAACATATCTCAAGGCTTTAATATCAAGTCTAGACTTAACAAAACACCAATCTATACCATTGTGTTAGGCTTCAGGAATTCCTTTCCCAAAACCAAGATTCTCTAGATCTCAAAGGGCCAACTACGTCCAACGACATCAATATCACTCCCTTATCCATAATACATCCAATCATCATATAAATCATCCATTTGCCATCATTGCCACTCAAATTCATTATAAGCCCTCTTAGCTCTACTCAAATCCATCAACAATTCACAAAATTCAAGTGACACACCTTATGGTCTAAGGCCTCATCAAATCCTCATCTTAACTCATCTATTCATCATCAATGGTTATCCACCACCATCATTATCATTTTCATCATCATAGTTGCCAATGCTCAAGGGGTTCAACTCCTCTAATCACATGCACATTCACATGCACTCATCTCTAAAACCTCCATAATCAATACCAATGCTTCAAACATTCATCTCCTTACATAAGATCATTCTAAGACATCAAAAATCATCAAAATCACCTATTTAGCCAAAACCCCCAAATCACCACACGTAGGGTTTTCACCAAAACTCAATAGCCATTTCTAATAACCATTAATAATCCAACAATAATCATAAAAATCATCATCTTCCATCATCAAACACTAAATTTTCGTGTACCCCTCAACACCCATACAAAAACACATATTTCTCATATCCCACTTAGGGTTTTATATAAAAATAGCTTCTACCAATAACCCACATACATAAACCACTCTTCCAACACCTACAACTTATAACCAAAGGTTCAAGCTCTTGAGAAATGGTAAGAAGCTTACCTCATGAGAAGAAAATGGGTAGCTCCCAAGAAAAGGAGAGGGCCACACGAAAATGGAAGAGAAGAGAGAGAAGGGTTCCAGCTACAAGCTTCTCCTTCAAGCTCCTAAGAAGATGAAAATGGTGGAGGAGGAGAGGGCCACCATTAGCTTAGGGTTTTGAGGAGAAGAAGAAGAAGAGGAGGAGGAGAAGGAGAAGTGATGAAGAGAAGAGAATAAGGAGGAGGAGAAGAAGAAGTGGCGTGAAAATTAAGAGAAGGGGAGGGATTTTTATTTTAAAGTTTAGCCCTCATTAATAATTTCTCCGTTTTATAATACATAGGTTCTCTGTTCGGGCTCAATACTATATCCAAAAATTATTCCGAATATAGATTCGGATTCCCATTAATATTCTTAACAGCCCTGACCAAAGGCATCTCAATCGGAGATACTTGGTCCAACACTCATATTCTAATCGGGTATAATTTCCTCTCCTTAAATCTTAATAAATCATAATTATCCATAATAAATCCTAATTTAATCATTCCAATATTTTTGGGACACAAATCCTTTCATTTATAATCATTTATTATTCATTCTCCTTAATTATTCATTTTTATAAAATTCGGGATGTTACAGTGGCTAGAAAAATTTTCCCCAAATTGCACACCCTAATTTTCCAAAAAAATTCCAGAATTGAAATCTGAATATGTATGACCTAAATTGATGTTGTTTGCTGTCCAATCTTGCAAAATTTGAATTTGATTGCTACCATGTTGAGTCTCAAAACCGTGACCTTCTTGTTAGTGTCTAGGTGAGTTCTTGTTTTGTTTTTCTTTCTTGTTTCTTGTCAAATTCTTGTCTAGTTTATGTGTTTTAGCCTTTTAATTTGATTTCTGAATTTGAGTATCTCAATTTATAATTGTTTGTCTGTCCATGCTTGCTGCAATTTGTGTTCTTGCTTGCTGCCATAGTGTCCCAAAAACGTATCCTAAGTGCTTGAGTCTTGTATGTTTTGTCTTTGTTTGTAGTTTAATTCTAGTACTGTTTGTGTGTCCTTTTTGGTGTCTTGTTTTTTGTTGGCCTCTAGTGATAGGATCAAATCTCTATTTCCCATTATTAGCATTTTGCATTAGGTAGAACATTTGTGTGTGGCTGAACTATACTTATGACTCTCAAGGATTAAATAGCATCAAGAGTGGTAAAAGGCTAGAGTGAAAAGTACATTATTAGAAAAAGCCAAAATTTGAGTGGAACACTTGAGAGAAATTATTTGTGAGGTCCAAACAGCAACTGTTATAATTGTTTTTCACCTTGTATAAGTGTTTTAGTGATGGCAGAACAGGGTGAACAAGGAGGCCTTAATCCATTTCAAATGCAAGCTCTAACTCAACATCTTGAGAGGCTATTCCGACAAGCCACTGACGAAATACATGAGAGAATTGACCAGTTAGAGAATGAAAGGAGAAGTCCAAGGAGGCATGGAGGAAGGATGCCAAGACATGAGAAGATAGAAGGACTAGGGAGCAGTGGAGCAATCCCCTTCAAGGGATAAAACTAAACATTCCTTCTTTTGCAGGCAAAAATGATCCGGAGGCATACTTGAGTTGGGAGCTTAAGATCGAAAATGTATATGCTTGTGGAGAGTTTGAGGAGGAGCAAAAGGTAAGATTGGCAGCCGCTGAGTTCTCACACTATGCCTTGGTATGGTGGCATAAACTGCAGAGGGAGAGGCAAAGAGATGGAGAGCCACCAGTGAGTACTTGGGCAGACTTGAGGAGATTGATGAGGAAGAGGTATGTGCCTGCCTCCTATAAGAGAGATTTGAAGTTTAAACTTCAAAGACTTAGTCAAGGGAGTCGGAGTGTGGAGGAGTACCACAAGGAGATAGAGATGTTGATGCTCCAAGCCAATCTAGAAGAGGATCCTGAGGTAACTATGGCTAGATTTTTAGCTGGTTTATCTACTGATATTTGTGATGTTGTGGAGTTGCAGGAATTCATTGAGATGGATGACCTTGTGCATAACGCCCTTCAAGTAGAAAGGCAACTAAAAAGGAAGGGAGCTACAAGGAGAATTGCCCCTACTCCCACATCTGGGTGGAAGGATAAAGCCAAGAGGGAGGGCTTTGGGGCAGTACCCTATTCAGCCAAAGCAGCAGGTAGCTCGGCCTTGGATGTTAAGGCCACTAAGGAGGCTGATCATAATTATAACACCCTAATTATTTACAACTAATAAATCTCAAAATATGAGAAAATTTTTCACAAAAACAGTCATGTAACATTTGATGTAGAAGGGAGCAGGCAATGGGGAAAACTAAGAACATTCACGCGCATAAAGCAACCTACAGGGAAGCTAAGAACTGGGCCGGCTCAATGGGTTTATCGTAGTACATCAACACTGGGGCGGATTGCACAACACCGTTTGTTCGCTCAGACGGGGTCTTACACCGTCCAGGCGGGGTATAGTAACGCAGCAGCGGATAGAGGAGATTTCACAACGAGGCTTCCCTTCGATTAATACTGGTCACTCAACAGGAGGAATAGATAAGGGAAATATGTTAATACATTCACACGCGTAGCATTTGGAGGAAAGGCTAAGTTAGAATCATCCTACTTGGCTAGGCGGGGTATATTTATCTCGGGCGGGCTGTCCTGGTTACTTGGGCGAGGTATAACGCCGCCTAAACGAAATTTACATAACGCCTCTTTAACACAACTACAAGGTAGTTTCCTCCGTCGGGTATGGACAATGGTTTACTAAGTAAATCCTCACACTCGCCTTTCACTCAGAAAAATGAGAAGTTACAGGGTACATATACATTAGTAGGTTGTGGAGAAAGGAAGAGTTTGAACCTATTCCGCCCAACTCAACTAATTATGACGACGCCTGGGCGGACTTAGCCATACGCCTTCGGGCGGGGTACGACTCCGCCCAACGTATCCGACATAAGTTTTCCTAAGGCAATTCTTGGTTCTTTCGGACTTAGCTATAACCTGCTCGATCAGGCTGTTCCTGCGTATCTATTAAAGCATAATTAGGAAACAAAGCAACACATGGCATCACACACACCAAAACCATACATCCATATATATACATAAAAGTGCACGTCAATAATTACAATACAAAATCAGACTTCTTCTTGTTCATAAAGTTCTATTCATTCACAAAGACGTTAACATCCGGTATGAGCTAGTCCGGGCTTCATCTAACAACGCCTTAATTAAACCTTCGAAATGCATCAGCACTCCGCCCAGCATTCCAGCTCTGCCTTTGATCCTCCTCACGAGAGACATTCACTGAAAATGGCCACTGCAGGGGTGAGCTTTTACATGTATAATGATACTCACAGACTCGGTATCAGCGTCAGTACACGCTCCTGCTATCATTCAACCTTTCTCAAGTAACCAAGTTCATACAATTCAAACAACATTCATGACACACATAGTTCACAGAGTTTGTTCCACATCTAAATATATATTCATGCATTCAAAATCATACACATGCATATACATAGATTTATACATCACCACAATCAGCCTTATTTCTATATGCATGCACGCGGATCCGACTCGGGAAAGGACTCTCAGTTACAGCCCCCTTTTTCTTTTGGCCCCTCGTCCCTCAGCTCTTACCAGGTGGCACCGGCCCCTCACGGCGTCTCGAGACTCAATTCTCTAGCTCCAACGGCTACCACGAGCCCTATTGGGATCTAGCCAGGGTTGGTAACTGGAAGTCGTTTCCCTTGGGGTTCTTGACCTTCCATGGGTCACCCCACTCTTACTCATGCAACTAACACAATCATTAATACACATCATTGTGCCATGATCACCTTCACCGTAGTCATTAAACAAGAACGGATATCTCCCATTATTCATCATCACTCAGTCAGTCTCACCAGCACGTTACAATCGGTCATCAGACTAACAACATTGAGCAATCCAATTAAGAACATGCACATACATACTTTTCATAGTGACAACAGAACAGTTCCATCATTATCATCCACGAGCAAACTACGCCATCGCCACGAAGATCACTATCAAAATCTCAAATCATGCATCAGTTTTAGTAATTGTGAATACAAGCACACATGCACAGCATCAGTTCTAATAATTATAAAAACATACACACACACACACACACTTGGCAGTACATTCATCCGGTACCGTTCTTAGACCATGCATTTGACATGCAAGCGCCCCCTACCTTTAGAAGACTCCTCAGAAACCTTTTCCGTTCTTGCCGTTGGGTCCGATGTCCTTCTCCTGGTTCGTCCGGTCTTGCTTGGCTTTGTCGTATGCCGCGTCTGATTCTGGGATGGGTGTAGTCTGTTCTTCAGTACTGGAATCAAGATCTCCAGGAGCGAAGAGTGAGATGGAAGAAGAAGAATGAAGACGAAGAGAGAAAACAGAGGATGAAGTGACGGAGAAAGAGTCTAAAGAAATAGCGAGAGTGTTTTTCACCAAGGCTCACGCTTATATATATATATACATATGTGCATGCGCATAGCAAAAGCAAGAGTGGGATGGGAGAGTGCGTGCCCGTCAGTCACGCGCACTCCACCTCATCCCCTGTCCGCCACCATTTTAATATTTTAATGGCTTAAACTCACTTAGTTAAATGCACTTAACAGTTATTTCTAGTTGAAATCAAGTCTTAATGGTTCATTCTTTATTCAGCATTAAATTTTAAAACGGGGATGTTACAGTTCTCCCCCACTGAAAAGGAATTTCGTCCCCGAAATTCAGTTGGTACTTACGTAGGTAAACAATTCGGGGTACTGCTGTCGCATGGCGTCTTCGCGCTCCCACGTATAGGAGGTGATTTTGCCTTGCTGCCACTCCACCTTAACCAGCCTTACGTTCTTGTTTCTTAAGCGTTTTACCGATTGATCCACGATTCCAACCGGTGTAGTCACAGCGGTTAGGTCTTCCTTGATCTCTACCTCGTCGTCAGGCATCGTGTGGCTGGGGTCATGCAAATACTTCCTTAGTTGAGACACATGAAAAACGTTGTGTAATCGGGACAAGTGAATTGGTAACGCGAGGCGGTATGCCACGGGGCCAATCCGTTCTACTACCTCATAAGGTCCGATGTAGCGAGGGCTTAACTTCCCACTTTTTAAGGCTCGTCCAACTCCTTTACTCGGAGAGGTTCTCAGAAACACTCGATCTCCGACTTGAAATTCCAATGGCTTGATGCGTTTGTCATGGTAGCTCTTCTGCCTGTCTTGTGATGCTTTCATCTTCTCCCTTATCACTCGGATCTGTTCTGTGGTTTGCTTTACGATGTCTGGTCCCAGTAATAGACTTTCACCCGTTTCCGACCAACAGAGCGGGGTTCGGCATCTACGCCCATATAATGCCTCGTAAGGTGCCATGCCAATGCTGTGATGATGGCTGTTGTTGTACGTAAACTCGATCAAGGGAAGGTACTGCTCCCAGTCCCCTCCGTACTCTAACACACACGCTCTCAATAAGTCTTCTAGACTCTGAATCGTTCGCTCGGATTGTCCATCCGATTGGGGGTGGTAGGCAGAACTAAGCCAAAGCTTCGTCCCCAGTTCTTGATGCAAGCTGGTCCAAAACCTGGACGTAAATCTAGGGTCCCTATCTGAGACGATGGAAGTAGGTATGCCATGCAGTCGAATAACTTCTTGAATGTAGATTCGAGCCAATTTATGCAATGGGTACTTCATATGTACAGGTAAGAAGTGTGCACTCTTCGTCAATCTGTCAACAATGACCCAAATGGCATCATGGCCCGCTCGGTTTTTGGGTAATCCCATGATAAAATCCATCGCAATTGAGTCCCATTTCCACACGGGGATTTCTAGAGGCTGCATTGCACCGTACGGTTTTTGGTGCTCTACCTTCGATTTCTGACAAGTGATACACCGGGCCACGTACTCCGCCACATCCTTCTTTAGTCCGGGCCACCAAAACTGTCTCCTCAAGTCGTGGTACATTTTCGTGGTTCCGGGGTGAATGCTGAGTAGGCTTTTGTGGGCTTCATCAAGCACCATTCTCCTCAATCTTCCTTCACTTGGTATGTATATTCTGTTCCTCACCCGGAAGATCCCATCTAATCCTTCTGCCAAGGATAAATCCTTTCCTTTAGCCTGAATTTCCTTCATTTCAGCTAGGTAAGAGTCCGCCTGTTGCTGTTCGTACACGGATTTTAAGAATTCGTTGGCAATCCTCAACGTGCCGATTGTCATCTTCTGAGAGGAAGGGGCGTCAACATGCAAGTTCATGTCTCGAAACCGCTCTAACAACTCAACTTCCTTTGCCATCATGGCTGCTATGTGGAGGGATTTTCGACTCAATGCGTCCGCTACGACATTTGCCTTACCTGGGTGGTATTTTAACTCGAAATCATAGTCCTTCAAAAACTCAATCCATCTTCTCTGCCTCATGTTCAGCTCCTTCTGGTCGAATAGGTATTTGAGGCTCTTATGATCGCTGTACACTTCAAATTTGGATCCGTACAAGTAATGCCTCCAGATTTTCAATGCAAAAACTACTGCTGCCAACTCCAAGTCATGGGTCGGATAATGTTGTTCGTGGGGTCTCAATTGTCGAGAGGCATATGCTATCACTCGATCTTTCTGCATGAGTACACATCCTAATCCGAGTCCGGATGCGTCACAATAGACCACGAAGCTTTCTCGTAACTCAGGTAATGCCAACACCGGAGCCGTTGTCAACTTATTCTTCAGCTCTTGGAAGCTGCTCTCACACTCCGGACTCCACACAAAAGGAACGTTCTTCCGTGTCAACCTAGTCAGGGGTAATGCCAACTTAGAAAAACCTTCGATGAACCTTCTATAATAACCTGCCAAGCCCATAAAACTCCTTATTTCCGAGATCGACTTGGGCCTTTCCCATGCCATTACAGCAGTTACCTTCGCAGGATCCACCGAGACGCCTCGCTTGGAGATCACATGCCCGAGGAAGTGGATCTCATCCATCCAAAATTCGCACTTTGAAAGCTTTGCAAACAATTGCTTCTCCTTCAACACTTGGAGTACCGTCCTGAGATGTCCTTCATGCTCCTCCGATGTCTTAGAATAAACTAGAATATCGTCAATGAAGACAACAACAAACCGATCTAAGAAGGAATGGAATATGCTGTTCATGTAATTCATGAAAACAGCAGGGGCGTTTGTCACACCAAACGGCATCACTACATACTCATAGTGACCATACCTAGTCCTAAAGGCAGTTTTAGGAATGTCGGAGTCCTTCACTCGGATTTGGTGATATCCCGATCGTAAGTCGATCTTTGAGAAGACTGAGGCTCCACGCAGCTGGTCAATTAAATCATCAATTCTAGGCAGTGGGTATCGATTCTTGATTGTGAGTTTGTTAAGCTGTCGATAATCTATACAAAGTCTCAAGCTGCCATCCTTCTTCTTAACAAGTAGCACAGGTGCGCCCCATGGTGACACGCTTGGTCTAATGAACTGCTTCTCAAGTAACTCATCCACTTGTTTCTTCAACTCGACCAATTCAGTTGAGGACATTCTGTAGGGTGCACTGGAGACCGGTTCGGCTCCAGGGATCAAGTCTATAGAGAATTCAACTTCTCTATGGGGAGGTACACTCGGGACGTCCTCTGGGAACACTTCTGGGAATTCGCAGACAACCGGAATTTCGTTCACTAGGGGCTCATTCTCATCTTTGGTTAGACAAAGCATCATAAACAGTCGGGTTATACCTAGTGCCGTGCCATCTTCAGTGGGTTGTTCTGGGAAAACTATCTCTCGGTTTCTACAATCTACTAATACCTTATTGGCTGAAAGCCAATCTATTCCAAGCACAATATCAAGACCCTTTAAGGGCATGCAAATCAGATCGAAGGTGAAACTCCGATCATACAACTCAAATGCTACATTTTTACATATGGACGATGTGAACACAGTAGGGCCAGTGGGGCTGGCCACTTCTAGAGTCCGGTTCATAGACACAGTTGGTAGCTTTAACCGTTTCACGCACTCATCAGCTATAAAAGAATGGGTAGCTCCCGAATCGAAAACAACATTAAGCGTATTCATTCCAAGTGAGCACTTACATTGTACTAGATCATTTGCTGGTGCAACATCCTCTGCATTGATGGTGTAGATCCTTCCTGTCGCTGTTGGGCCGGTGTTCCTCTCTCGACTGTTCGGGGCATGCATCATATTTCCTCTGGTTCCGTTGCCTCTGCCACCAGGTCGTGGGTTATCATTCATTCTGGTTCGATCTTGAAATTCTCTTTGACGCACATTGGTGTTTGCCTGGCGGAGTTGGGGGCAGTCTGGGCGAACATGTCCCTTCTCTCCGCAGTGGTAGCATTTAACATTTGTATCATTGCATTCCCTAGCAAAATGATCACCGCCACATTTAAAGCATCCGCCATACCTGGGTCGCCCACTCATCTGTCTCCCTCGGTCATTATAGTTCTGATATCTGGTGGAGGGTTCATTCCTCCTCACGTTCCCTGGCCTCTTGAAACGTGATTGCTGAGGCCTCAAGTGTTGGTTGGCTCTGCTGCACTGGCCTGAATGGGCCCTGTCATCCTCTTCGAATATTCTACACTTGTTCACTAAGGCAGGGAAACTCCGGATTTCATGGTATCTGCAGGCCCTCTTGATATCCGATCTCAGTCCGTTCTCAAACTTAAGACACTTGGAGTGCTCTGTTCCTGGCTGCTGGAAGGGCGGATAGAATAGGCACAATTCTTCAAATCTGGTCGCGTATTCTTCCACAGTCATGGAGCCCTGTTTTAACTCCATGAACTCCAGCTCTTTTCGACTCCTCACTGTGTCGGGAAAGTATTTGTCTAGGAAGCAGGCCTTGAAATCGTCCCACGTCAGTTGATTGTCATCTTCGGGGAATTGGCTCCTAGCTATCTTCCACCAATTCTCCGCTTCATCTCGTAGCATATACACTGCACATTCCACCTTCTGGGCTTCGGTACAGCGAAGACCCCTAAAAATTCTCTCTAATTCCTGAGTCCACTTGAACGCCGCCTCAGGGTTCCGTCCTCCTAAGAATTCACTCGGCTTCCTCTTCAGGAAGCGGTCCAGCACATGGCCATCCTCAGGATGAGTTTGGCCTTGCCTTTCAAACACATCAGCAAAGCGTTGGAATGCTGTGGCTATAGCCTCCATACTTTGACGATGCGCCATTCCTTATCCTGAAATTGACATTTAAGGATAAGTACACGGAGCCACTTACTACCGATCTAGTTATTAGTCTAACAATTAATAACTTAGCACATTATGCCATCTCTATATATATATATATATATTATAATAAACAATCAATAGGACCAGGAGGGGCAACACCCTCCTATCCGCAAGCCAATATCAATCAGGTTCAACCAATATCACAACAATTTCAACCATTCAATCAAAGACACAAACACCACCGCTTACACTTGGTAAGATACTTTGGCCTTGGACTTTTCGGTCCGCTCTGATACCAAAATATAACACCCTAATTATTTACAACTAATAAATCTCAAAATATGAGAAAATTTTTCACAAAAACAGTCATGTAACATTTGATGTAGAAGGGAGCAGGCAATGGGGAAAACTAAGAACATTCACGCGCATAAAGCAACCTACAGGGAAGCTAAGAACTGGGCCGGCTCAATGGGTTTATCGTAGTACATCAACACTGGGGCGGATTGCACAACACCGTTTGTTCGCTCAGACGGGGTCTTACACCGTCCAGGCGGGGTATAGTAACGCAGCAGCGGATAGAGGAGATTTCACAACGAGGCTTCCCTTCGATTAATACTGGTCACTCAACAGGAGGAATAGATAAGGGAAATATGTTAATACATTCACACGCGTAGCATTTGGAGGAAAGGCTAAGTTAGAATCATCCTACTTGGCTAGGCGGGGTATATTTATCTCGGGCGGGCTGTCCTGGTTACTTGGGCGAGGTATAACGCCGCCTAAACGAAATTTACATAACGCCTCTTTAACACAACTACAAGGTAGTTTCCTCCGTCGGGTATGGACAATGGTTTACTAAGTAAATCCTCACACTCGCCTTTCACTCAGAAAAATGAGAAGTTACAGGGTACATATACATTAGTAGGTTGTGGAGAAAGGAAGAGTTTGAACCTATTCCGCCCAACTCAACTAATTATGACGACGCCTGGGCGGACTTAGCCATACGCCTTCGGGCGGGGTACGACTCCGCCCAACGTATCCGACATAAGTTTTCCTAAGGCAATTCTTGGTTCTTTCGGACTTAGCTATAACCTGCTCGATCAGGCTGTTCCTGCGTATCTATTAAAGCATAATTAGGAAACAAAGCAACACATGGCATCACACACACCAAAACCATACATCCATATATATACATAAAAGTGCACGTCAATAATTACAATACAAAATCAGACTTCTTCTTGTTCATAAAGTTCTATTCATTCACAAAGACGTTAACATCCGGTATGAGCTAGTCCGGGCTTCATCTAACAACGCCTTAATTAAACCTTCGAAATGCATCAGCACTCCGCCCAGCATTCCAGCTCTGCCTTTGATCCTCCTCACGAGAGACATTCACTGAAAATGGCCACTGCAGGGGTGAGCTTTTACATGTATAATGATACTCACAGACTCGGTATCAGCGTCAGTACACGCTCCTGCTATCATTCAACCTTTCTCAAGTAACCAAGTTCATACAATTCAAACAACATTCATGACACACATAGTTCACAGAGTTTGTTCCACATCTAAATATATATTCATGCATTCAAAATCATACACATGCATATACATAGATTTATACATCACCACAATCAGCCTTATTTCTATATGCATGCACGCGGATCCGACTCGGGAAAGGACTCTCAGTTACAGCCCCCTTTTTCTTTTGGCCCCTCGTCCCTCAGCTCTTACCAGGTGGCACCGGCCCCTCACGGCGTCTCGAGACTCAATTCTCTAGCTCCAACGGCTACCACGAGCCCTATTGGGATCTAGCCAGGGTTGGTAACTGGAAGTCGTTTCCCTTGGGGTTCTTGACCTTCCATGGGTCACCCCACTCTTACTCATGCAACTAACACAATCATTAATACACATCATTGTGCCATGATCACCTTCACCGTAGTCATTAAACAAGAACGGATATCTCCCATTATTCATCATCACTCAGTCAGTCTCACCAGCACGTTACAATCGGTCATCAGACTAACAACATTGAGCAATCCAATTAAGAACATGCACATACATACTTTTCATAGTGACAACAGAACAGTTCCATCATTATCATCCACGAGCAAACTACGCCATCGCCACGAAGATCACTATCAAAATCTCAAATCATGCATCAGTTTTAGTAATTGTGAATACAAGCACACATGCACAGCATCAGTTCTAATAATTATAAAAACATACACACACACACACACACTTGGCAGTACATTCATCCGGTACCGTTCTTAGACCATGCATTTGACATGCAAGCGCCCCCTACCTTTAGAAGACTCCTCAGAAACCTTTTCCGTTCTTGCCGTTGGGTCCGATGTCCTTCTCCTGGTTCGTCCGGTCTTGCTTGGCTTTGTCGTATGCCGCGTCTGATTCTGGGATGGGTGTAGTCTGTTCTTCAGTACTGGAATCAAGATCTCCAGGAGCGAAGAGTGAGATGGAAGAAGAAGAATGAAGACGAAGAGAGAAAACAGAGGATGAAGTGACGGAGAAAGAGTCTAAAGAAATAGCGAGAGTGTTTTTCACCAAGGCTCACGCTTATATATATATATACATATGTGCATGCGCACAGCAAAAGCAAGAGTGGGATGGGAGAGTGCGTGCCCGTCAGTCACGCGCACTCCACCTCATCCCCTGTCCGCCACCATTTTAATATTTTAATGGCTTAAACTCACTTAGTTAAATGCACTTAACAGTTATTTCTAGTTGAAATCAAGTCTTAATGGTTCATTCTTTATTCAGCATTAAATTTTAAAACGGGGATGTTACAATAATGCTTCTAAGGGGAAGGAACCAATCCCTAAGAGGACTAGGGACATTACATGCTTCAAGTGCCAAGGTAAGGGGCATTATGCTTATGAATGCCCTACAAAGAGGACAGTAGTGATAAGGGAGGATGGTGAATTGTCTAGAGAGTCTGATACACCTGAGGAGTATGAGAGTGAGGAGGGAGAGGGTGTAGAACCAGAAGTGAACGAGGGGGGATTGTTAATGGTTAGGAGGTTGTTAGGATCCCTTATAGAACCCTTAGACCAAAGCCAAAGGGACAACATTTTCCACACTAGGTGTGCTGTACATGGACAACTTTGCATGGTGATTGTGGATAGTGGGAGTTGTGCTAATGTGGCAAGTACTAGGATGGTATCCAAGTTGAATCTCCCTACCAAACCCCACCCTAGACCTTATAGGTTACAATGGCTAAGTGATGATGGAGAAATAAGGGTGAGGCAGCAGGTGGAGGTGCCTATAGTCATTGGAACCTATTCGGATGTGATCTTGTGTGATGTGGTGCCTATGGAGGCATGTCATTTGTTGTTGGGGAGGCCGTGGCAGCATGACCACAAGACTATCCATGATGGTTTCTCCAACAAAATATCATTCACCCATCAAGGAAAGAAGGTGGTACTTAAACCTTTAAGCCCACAGGAGGTGTGTCATGATCAGTTGAGATTGAGAGAGAAAATTATGAGAGAAAAAAAAAGATCATGAGAGTGAGGGATTGAGTATGATCGAGAGCTTGAAAGAGGAGAAAGAGAGAAAGGAGAGTGAAGAAAAGAGGGGAAAAATAAAAGGAAGAGAAAAGAGTGAAAAAGAGAGGAAAAAGAATGAGAGAGAGATAGCAAAAGAAAGAGAAGTGAGGAAAGTGTTGCTTGCAAGGCAGCCACTCTACGTGCTGGTTTGCAAGCCTATTCTTAATACTAATCCCATTTGTTTTTCTTCTTTGCCTTCTCCTATTTCTTCTCTTTTGCAGGAATTCAAGGATGTTTTTCCTTCAGACCTACCCAGTGGATTGCCACCTTTGAGAGGGATAGAACATCAGGTGGATCTGATACCTGGAGCCACCATTCCAAACCGGCCAACCTATAGGAGCAACCCTGAGGAGACCAAGGAAATACAAAGGCAAGTGGAAGCTCTCTTAGATAAAGGTTGGGTAAGAGATTCTATCTCTCCTTGTGCTGTGCCTGTAATTTTAGTGCCTAAGAAAGATGGATCGTGGCGCATGTGTAGTGACTGTAGGAGTGTGAATAGCATTACTATTAAGTATAGGCATCCTATTCCTAGGCTTGATGATTTACTTGATGAATTGCATGGTGCAAAGTTCTTTTCCAAAATTGATTTAAAAAGTGGATACAACCAAATTAGGATTAGAGAAGGGGATGAATGGAAAACTGCTTTTAAAACCAAATTTGGCTTGTATGAGTGGCTGGTTATGCCTTTTGGATTAACTAATGCACCAAGTACATTCATGAGGTTGATGAATCATGTTCTTAAAGAATTTATAGGACACTTTGTGGTAGTGTATTTTGATGACATACTTGTGTATAGTGCTGATTTAGACTTGCATGTTCATCATTTGTATTCTGTGCTATCTACTTTGAGGCGAGAGCAATTGTATGCCAATCTTGAAAAATGCACGTTTTGCCAAGATCATGTGGTGTTTTTAGGCTTTGTAGTGAGTTCTAAAGGGGTAGAGGTAGACCAAGAAAAAGTGAAGGCTATCCAAGAATGGCCAACACCAAGGACTGTGAGTGAGATTAGGAGCTTTCATGGCCTAGCTAGTTTTTCTAGGCGTTTTGTGAGGGATTTTAGCACCTTGGCAGCCCCACTAAATGAGTTAGTGAAGAAGAATGTGAGCTTTAAGTGGGGGGAAAACAAGAGAAAGCTTTCCAAACCCTTAAGCAAAGACTAGTTAGTGCACCCATTCTAGCATTGCCCAATTTTTCCAAGCCTTTTGAGATAGAGTGTGATGCTTCGGGTATAGGTATAGGGGCTGTTTTGCTCCAAGAAGGCCATCCCATAGCTTACTTTAGTGAAAAACTAAGTGGGGCAGCCTTGAATTACTCTACCTATGACAAAGAACTCTATGCCTTAGTGAGGACCCTCAAAACTTGGCAGCACTACCTTTTCCCCAAGGAGTTTGTTATCCATAGTGACCATGAGTCTCTTAAGTATCTTAAGGGTCAAGGCAAACTTAATAAGAGACATGCCAAGTGGGTTGAGTTCCTAGAACAATTCCCATATGTCATTAAGTACAAGAAAGGGAAGGGGAATGTAGTTGCCGATGCCTTGTCTAGGAGGTATGCCCTTATTTCTATGGTAGAGACCAAATTGCTTGGGTTAGAAGTTCTAAAGGGGCTGTATGAAGAGGATAGTGAGTTTGGGCAGAAGTATAGGGAATGTGAAAAGGTGCCTAAGGATGAGTATTATAGGTTTGATGGGTTCTTGTTTAGAGAGAATAGGTTATGTATTCCCCAATCTTCCATTAGAGAGCTTTTAGTGAGGGAAACACATAGGGGGGATTAATGGGTCATTTTGGAGTGCATAAGACTTATGATATCTTGCATGAACATTTCTATTGTGTTAACATGAAAAAGGATGTAGCCAAGCATTGCGAGTCATGCATTAAGTGTAAACAAGCTAAGTCTAAAGTACTCCCCCAAGGTTTATACACTCCCCTACCTGTTCCTGAACACCCTTGGGTAGATTTGTCCATGGATTTTGTGCTTGGTTTGCCCAAGTCAAGTGCTGGCCGAGATGCTATACTAGTTGTGTTGGATAGGTTTTCTAAGATGGCTCATTTTATTCCATGCAAAAAGGTCAGTGATGCAAGCCATGTAGCTGAACTAGTCTTTAGGGAGATCATTAGGATACATGGCATGCCTAGGAGTATTGTAAGTGATAGGGACTCTAAGTTTTTGAGTCACTTTTGGAGGAGTTTGTGGGGAAGATTAGGAATTAAGTTGTTGTTTTCTACCACTTGTCACCCCCAAACTGATGGTCAAACTGAAGTGGTCAATAGGACACTAGGTGCTATGCTTAGAGCAGTTTTAAAGCAAAATCTGAAACGGTGGGAGGCTTGCTTACCCCATATTGAGTTTGCTTATAATCGCGCTGTCCATTCCACCACTAATTGTTCTCCATTTGAGGTTGTCTATGGGTTTAATCCTTTATCTCCACTTGATTTATTACTTGTGCCTAACATTTCTGTGTTTAAGCATACTGAAGGACAGGCTAAAGCAGATTTTGTGAGGGAGCTGCATGAGAGGGTCAAAGCTCAAATCATCAAGAAGAATGAGAGCTATGCTAAGCAAGCCAACAAAGGTAGGAGAAAGGTGGTCTTCCAACCTGGAGATTGGGTGTGGGTACACATGAGGAAGGAGAGGTTTCCTGAACAAAGGAAATCCAAGCTGCTTCTAAGAGGAGATGGTCCTTTCCAAGTATTGGAGAGAATCAATGATAATGCCTATAGAATCCAAATGCCAGGTGAGTATAATGTGTCTTCTACTTTTAATGTGGCTGATTTGTCTTTATTTGATACAGGTGACGAAGACTTAGATTTGAGGACAAATCCTGCTCAAGAGGGAGGGAATGATGAGGACAACACCAACTCACTGCAAGGGCTAGGAGGACCTATGACGAGATCCAAAGCAAAGAAGACCAAAGCCACATTACAAAGGTTGATTCTCACACTCCAAGAAGAAATAACCAAGGAGCCAACGCAAGCCAAGCTTACCCATTTGATCATGTGGAAGGATGAATAGCGGAGGGCCTAGCATGAATGGTCTAGCTTTCAAGACTTGGGTAGTGTAGGGGTTGAATGACCTGTGTTCAAACCTTACCAAGACCCCTTTTTCTTTTAATTTTTATGTTATCCTTGATATAATTTAAATTTTTCAGCATTTTCCCTTTTGCTTAGTGGACATAGGCGGTTTGCTTTATGGTGGGTAGTGGGGCGGTTATGGCTTGGAACATGTTCAGCCAAGTTACACAAAACATCTCACGTAACATGGAATTGGAGATTTGGAATTTTGATGAATTTTTTTTCTAGGTTTGAAAACTTAGGTTGTGAGTGTGATGCTCATAGTCCTTGTGTGAATCAAGGAAGATTGGCCATGCATAGGTGTGAAGCTTTTGTATGAATGCTAATCAATTTATGGAGGTGTGATTCTTCCTTTGTGTTTTTCGTTTTTCTTCTTGCATTTTCAGTTTTGTTTCAGCCTTAGATTTCACGTGAGGGGATTGTTCAGAATCCTAAAAAAATTAACTCAATTTAATTCATCTTCCATGGTTGATCAAGTGTAAGTGCAGCCAATCTTTTCTTAAATTAACTCCATCTTAATCTGAACCTTGGGATCAAAATAACCAACTTCAGAATTTGAAATCATCAAGGAACAAGAACCCTAGATAAAAGGAGGAAGTTAAGCTAACCTAGATTTTCTAGGGATTGCATTTTCAAAATTAATTCTGCACCCTTGTTCTCTTTCCTAACGTGAAAAGCTCTCCCCTCCTAGTCCTGGACCGTGTTATTTTTTCTCCATTTGGCAGCCACCAATCAGTTTTTGTTCATCAAGAATTCAGCCCTTGCCGATCCCTTCAAGATCCACATCAAACAGGCTCTCAGTTCGGGCTCAATACTAATTCCAAAAATTATTCCGAATATAGATTCGAATTCCGAATAATATTCTTAATAGCCCTGACCAACGACATCTCAATCGGAGATACTTGATCCGACACTCATATTCTAACCGGGTATAATTTTATCTCACTTAAACTTAATAAATTATAAATATCAATAATAAATCCCAATTTAATCACTTCTAATATTTTTGGGACACAAATTCACTCATATACAATTATTTATTATTTATTCCCATTAATTATTCAGTTTTATAAAATTCGGGGTGTTACAGATGGCATTAGTATGCATGATGCATGATGAATTGATTAGTTGGTAAAGATTGTATGTGAAGTTCATGCATAATTGAGGAACTAATAGGGTCAAAATGAGTTTTATGAGTTTTGGATAGCATGTGATGGTTCCAATAACTTGATTACATGATTTGTGACTTGTAGAAGTTGGTATGGGCCAATTCTATTGAGAATTGACCCCTATGTTTCACAAAAATGCTTAAGAATGGACTAAACGTGTTTACATGTATAAATCCTTCGTTTTTAGGAATTTTAGAGTGCGGCTAGTGGCTACACATCACAAATAACCTAATTTAGCTTGGGTCAAATTTTGGCGAACATTGGATTTGATTTGAATGAGATAGGATGATTAGAAGTTAGAAATTGGGTAATTTTCTACATAAAATGCAGCAGGGCTCTGATTTGCCAAGTTTGCATCGATTCAAGAAAGGCTTCGAATCAATTCAAAGCTTACTGGATTTACTATTCATCTGGGCAGAAACGTGTGAATCGATTCACACCAGGAATTGTATCAATTCAATCCTTGTTGTTTTCACTGTTCCTGAAAATCCTTATTTGTGAATCGATTCACCCTGTAACACCTTAATTTTCAATTAGTGGATAAACCGAGACCAGGAAATTTTTCCGAAATCAGAGGGAATTCAAAGGCAAAATGATTAGCTGAGAATTAAGGAGGGTAGAATTAGGAAAAGAAGGAAAGGAGAGGAATGCAAACCATCCACAAGGCAATCATCGGAAGATGCAGGACGTGAGCGAACCCAACAACGCCTACTCGCTTATGCGAGATTCAATATCGCTCGAGCGCGACAACCCCACACGCTTAGGCAAAGTTCGCATAGCTTAAGCGTGACCCATCAGAGACCTTCCCTTCGCTCACACTCGCTGGAGCGAGCACTTAGCCGCTGAGGTGAGTAACTCCACTCGGTATTCCCATCACTCGGATTTCAGAATCTAAGTTCACTCGGAAAAGTCTTTACTTATGATTCATTCGGTCTAACCCTTACACTTACAAGCTCCTTTCGGAAGTTTACCACACACTTCATAACTTCATTCCTTCAAGCCGCAGATGTTGACCACTTGGGAGACGATTCCCATAGTCATTTCACTCAGATTCCACACATACGTTTCACTCGGAATATTCTTCACGGTCTTTTTATCACTCGGGTATTTCACTCGTTTTTCACTCGGCACACCTAATCCTTCTTACTCAAGTCCTCTCACTAAGTCAAGTCTCACCGAAGGATCTTCTAGTCTCCCATAAGTTTACTACAATGGGTTTCACTCAGAATCTTATAGGTCACTCTTCAGTCAGAAAACACTCACTCGGAAGGTTCTCACTCAGAACATGTTGTTATTCTCCACTCGAGGAAATTCTAACAGTTTATTACTCTGAAGGTTTTCAGGTCAATCCCCACTCGGAATTATACGACCTCATTCACTCGGAACTTCTAGACCTTTCTTCACTCTGGGTAAAGTCACTGTCTCGCTTCCCACAGCAATAACTTAGTTCCATTTTTACCTAAGGTCATACTAACCTCACACACTCGGAAAAGCATGAATATATATGTCACTCGGACTTCACGCGCAGCATAGAACGAACATACAGTATGATATAAGTATATATATAGGAATGTATATAAATAATTACAAGCGCATTGTCATACTCTCAACCAGAGAGAGTTCAAATTCTGATTTAAGAGACTAAGATCAAAATACGAGCCGGCCAAGGCTTAACCAAAACCTTATACACAGTATCTACATATATACAGATATTTCCATAGTGCACAAGCATTCCACTCAGCATGCAGCTCCACCTTAACTCGTTGTTCCGAGAGACATTCACTGAAAAATATTGCCACAATAGGGGGTGAGCTTTTACATATAAAATGACAGTTAGTGACTCGGCATCAGCATCAGTACTCACACTCATGTTCACTCGGGTTGCATTCAATTTAAATTTAAGCCATGCAGACTATGATATTTTCAATGACATACACTTACATACATATTACGTGAAGTTCATTTTCATTCATACAAAAGCATGCATCAACTCATTCGGAATTCATTCATATCACTCCGAGTCATACCACTCGTACCATCCTAATCAACATTGCATCTACATGCATGCCTGTGGATCTGACTTAGGCAATGATTTTTAGTTACAGATTCCCTTACTGGCCTCTCGTCCCTTAGCCCTTCCCGCGTGGTACCGGCCTCCCATTGACGTCTCGAGACTTCACTCTAGCTTTCACGGCTACCACGAGCTCTCACAGGATCTAGCCAAGGGTCTGTAGCTGGAGATCATATCTTTGGGGCTCCTGACCTTCCACGGGTCACCCCACTCCTATACATGCAGCTTATGTGTTTTATCAGCGAGCATCCTTAATTATCCGACACATTCCTCGTAACCATTAGAGTCATAACCGATCCAACATAGTTCCTATATTCACTCATCCATCGTACCAGCATACACAGCAATCAAACGGTTCATGTTTACAACATCCTAAATGAAATCAGCCAACAGTCACACATACATATCCTCTCGGTATTAACAGTAATAAGAACATGCATCACACGCATTTATGTATAAATGACTATCAGAATTTAGCACAACAACCCTGAACACATGCATATAAATGTATAACCATAATCAGGACTCTGCTATCACACATATGGTATTCAACGATTAACAATCACGCATTGCACACAGTCATCATAGACACATTCACACACTCGCAAGGCAATACGTTCATCCGGTACCGTCCATAAACCATGCATTTGACATACAAGCGCCCTCTACCTACTAAAGGGACTCGAGAAGCTCTTTTGTTTTCCGACGTTTGGTCTGATGCTCTGTTTGCCTCGTTCAGTCCCCCTTGCACAGTTGTACTCTGCAATCGGCTTGGGGATAGGAAGCTATTCTTCCTCCGCTTCGATGATCGTCCTTCACCTACCGAAGGAGGCTCTGACTCTCCTGCAGCACCGTCATCGTGGGTTTCCAGAAATAGAGAACAAGGACAGGGGAGAAGAGAAGAAGAGAAGCACGAAGAAGTGAAGAAAAGAGGGAACGAAGCAGTAGAGGAAGAGGGAGTCTGAAGGGAGAATGAATAGCCATAGTGACCTTAGGCATATATATGTGCACTAGAGAATGACGGAAGTGGGATGGAGGAGTGTGTACAGCAGTCCCACACGTGCCTTACACATCATAATTAATTAAATTCTTTAAGTTAATTAATTAAATTAATTGTAATTAACAAGTAATTTCCTACTTTGAAATTATTATTTTTAATGGCTTAATTTCACTCGGTAATTAATTCTTAAGTCGGGATGTTATAATTCTTCCCCTCTCAAAAGAATTTCGTCCTCGAAATTTAATCGGTAACTTACCTTGATTAAATAACTCGGGGTACTGTTGCCTCATGGCATCCTCACGTTCCCAGGTATAAGAGGTATACCCGTCTTGCTGCCACTCTACTTAAACTAGTTGTACATCCTTGCTCCTCAAACGCTTTACTGATCGGTCCATGATTCTAGTCGGTACAGTCACAGTGGTCAGATCTTCCTTGATCTCCATTCCATCTGTGTGAGTGGGATCGGGTAGATAATTCCTTAGTTGAGATACATGAAACACGTTATGCAATCGGGATAGGTGAGTCGGTAACGCTATTCAGTATGCCATGGAACTAATCCGCTCTAATATCTCATAAGGCCCAATGTATCGGGGGTCCAACTTCCCACTTTTCAATGCTCGCCCGACTCCTTTACTTGGTGAAATCTTTAGAAACACCCTATCTCCGACTGGAAACTCCAATGGTTTAGTTCGTTTATCATGGTAGCTTTTCTGCCTGTCCTGAGACGCCTTCATCTTTTTCCTTATTACTTGGATTTGTTTTGAGGTTTGTTTCACAATTTCCGGCCCCAATAGTAAACTTTCACCCGTTTCCGATCAACAGAGTGGGGTTCGGCATTTTCGACCATACAGTGCTTCGTAGGGTGCCATACCAATACTGCTGTGATGGCTATTGTTGTATGTGAATTCGATTAAGGGAAGATACTGCTCCCAGCACCCACCATGTTCCAACACACACGCCCTCAGCAAGTCTTCTAAACTTTGTATCGTTCGTTCGAATTGTCTATCCAATTGGGGGTGGTAGGCGGAACTTAGCCAAAGTTTCGTGCCCAATTCCTGGTGCAGGCTGGTCCAAAATCGGGACGTGAATCTAGGATCTCTATCCGATACGATGGAGGTCGGCACACCATGCAGTCGGACAATTTTGCGAATATAAATATGAGCTAATTTATGTAACGGGTATCTCACGTTCACAGGCAGGAAGTGTGTACTTTTCGTCAATCGGTCAACAATGACCCAAATCGCATCATGACCCGCTCGGGTTTTTGGTAATCCCATGACAAAGTCCATGGCGATTGAGTCCCATTTCCACACGGGGATCTCCAGGGGTTGTAATGCACCATACGGCTTCTGGTGCTCAACTTTCGATTTCTGACAGGTAATACACCGAGCCACATATTCTGCCACATTCCTCTTTAATCTGGGCCACCAGAATTGTGGTCTTAGATCGTGATACATCTTCATGGTACCCGGGTGAATACTCAGCAGGCTCTTATGGGCTTCATCAAGCACCATCCTTCTTAATTCTCCTCCACCTGGTACGTATATTCTATTTTTCACTCAGAAAATTCCATCTGATCCCTCGGTCAAGGACAAGTCCTTACCTTTGGCCTGAGTCTCCTTCATCTCAGCCAAGTAGGAATCTAACTTCTGCTGCTCGAACACCAATTTTAGGAATTCATTTGCAATCTTCAATGTACCGGACGTTATCTTCCAAGACGAAGGAACATCAACATGCAAATTCATGTCTCAGAATTGTTCCAATAACTCCACCTCCTTCACCATCATCACTGCTATATGGAAGGATTTTCGACTCAACGCGTCGGTAACAATGTTCGCCTTACCCGGATGATACTTCAGCTCGAAGTCATAATCCTTTAAAAATTCCATCCATCTTCTTTGCCTCATGTTCATCTCTTTCTGGTCGAATAAATATTTGAGGCTTTTGTGGTCGCTGTACACTTCGAACTTAGAACCGTACAAGTAATGCCTCTATATCTTCAACGCGAAAACCACAGCTGCCAATTCCAAGTCATGGGTCGGGTAATGCTATTCGTGAGGTCTCAATTGCCGTGAGGCATAAGCTATCACTCGGTCTTTCTGCATCAGTACGCACCCCAGGCTGAGTCCCGACGCATCACAATAAACCACGAAGCTCTCTTGCAAGTTTGGCAATGCCAACACTGGAGCGGTCGTCAACCTATTCTTTAACTCTCGGAAACTGCTCTCACACTCAGAACTCCAAACGAAAGGGATGTTTTTCCGAGTCAATTTAGTCAGTGGCAAAGCAAGTTTAGAAAATCCTTCAATAAACCTTCTATAGTAGCCAGCTAGGCCCATAAAGCTTCTTATCTCTGAGACCAACTTGGGTCTCTCCCATGCCATTATAGCTGCCACCTTTGATGGGTCTACCGAGACACCTTCCATGGAAATTACATGTCTGAGAAAGTGGATCTTATCCATCCAGAAATCGCACTTTGAAAATTTTGCAAACAACTGCTTCTCCTTCAATACTTGAAGTACCGCTAGGAGGTGTTCCTCATGCTCCTCAGGGGTCTTAGAGTAGACTAAGATATCATCAATAAAAACTACTACGAATCGGTCTAGTTATGGGTGGAATATGCTGTTCATGTAATTCATGAATATAGTAGGGGCGTTTGTCACACCAAATGGCATTACTACATACTCGTAGTGGCCGTACCGAGTCCTAAAGGCAGTCTTAGGGATGTCCGAGTCCTTCACCCGGATTTGGTGGTATCCCGATCGTAAATCGATTTTTGAGAAAATTGAAGCACCACGCAGTTGGTAAATCAAATCGTCGATTCTGGGCAATGGGTATCGGTTCTTAATCGTGAGCTTGTTTAGCTATCGGTAATCTATGCATAGTCTCATGCTGCCATCCTTCTTTTTGACAAGCAGCACAGGTGCGCCCCATGGTGATACACTCGGTCAAATGAACTGCTTCCCGAGTAACTCATCCACTTGCTTTTTCAATTCAGCCAATTCTGATGGGGACATTCTATAAGGTGCACTGGAGACTGGCTCGGCTCCAGGAATCAAGTCTATAGAGAATTCAACTTCTCTAGTCGGAGGGACACCCGACACATCCTCTGGAAACACCTTGGGGAATTCATAAATAGTCGGAATATCACTTACTCGGGCTCTACTCTCTCCCTCAGTCAAACAAAGCATCATAAACAACTGAGCTATACCTTGTACCGTGTAGTCCTCATTGCCCTGCCTCAAAAAAATTACTCTTTGGTTTCGACAGTCCACCAACACCTTGTTGGCTGAAAGCCAATGTACGCCAAAGTACAATGTCAAGATCTTTTAGAGGTACACACACCAAGTCGAAGGTGAAACTCCGATCATCCAACATAAATGTTATATCCTTACACATCGTTGATGTCAGCACCTTAGTGCCAGTCGGATTGGCTACTTCTAAAGTCCAATCCATATACACAGTCGGTAACTTGAAACGTCTTACACACTCGTCGGCTATAAAAGAATGGGTAGCTCCAGAATCAAAAACTACATTAAGTGTATATCTACCAAGTAAGCACTTACTTTGCACCAAGTCATTCGCTTCTGCAGCCTCCTCAGCGTTGATGGCGTATACTATCCCAGCAGACGGTGGGTCGGTATTTCTCTTTCGGTTGTTTGGAGCAAACATCATATTTCCTCTGGCTCCATTACCTCTGCCCCCCGATCCTTGGCCACCATTTCCATGGCCTCTCCCTTGGAAGCCTCCATGATGCACGTGGGCGTTTGCTTGGCGTAGTTGAGGACAGTAGGGGCGAATGTGCCCCTTCTCATTGTAATGAAAACATATAACATCTCCTCCACCATCACAATTCTGAGCAAAGTGGTCGCCACCACATTTAAAACACTTGCCATATTTTGGACGCCCACCAGTCTGTCCCCCTTGACTACCCCGACCTTTATATCTAGCAGAGGGTCCACTTCTTCCAACGTTACCTGATCTCTTGAAGCGTGACTGTTGAGGCCTCAAGGAGGGTTCTGTCTTGCTGCTCTAGCCCGAATGGGCCTTGTCATCTTCTTCGAAAATCCTGCATTTATTCACCAGCACCGGGAAGCTTCTAATTTCCTGATATCTGCAAGCTCTTTTAATGTCCAATCGCAGTCTGTTCTCAAATTTGAGACATTTAGAACTCTCAGTCCCGGGTTGTTGGAAGGGCGGATAAAACAGACACAACTCTTCAAATCTGGCTACGTATTCTTCTACAGACATGGAACCCTGTTTCAGTTCCATAAATTCCAGTTCCTTCAACTCCTCACTGTGTCGGGGAAATATTTTTTTAGGAAGCACGTTTTGAAATTTTCCCAGGTCAGCTGGGTGTCAGCATCAACCAGTCGGTTTCTGGTGATCTTCTACCAGTTTTCTGCTTCGTCCCACAGTATGTACACTGCGCACTCCACCTTCTGGGCCTCGGTACAGTGAAGGCCCCCAAAAATCCTCTCTAACTCTTGAGTCCACTTGTAAGCTGCCTCGGGGTTAAGTCCCCCTTGGAACTCATTCGGCTTCCTCTTTAGGAAGCGATCCAATACTTGGCCATCTTCAGCTCGAGGCTGGCCCTGCCTCTCAAACACGTCAGCAAAACGTTGGAATGCCGCGGCTATGGCTTCCATGCTTTGACGATTCGTCATTACTTATACAAGTTACTCAGATCGGATCTCATCTCAACATTCAATAACTATAGCACATTATACCATTCCTATATATCACATAATTAATCGGACCAGGAGGGGAATAATCTCCTATCCTTAATTCAATATTTCAACATCGTTCATGTTCAACAGAATATCACAATAATAATGACCACTCGGTCATAATGCACACAACTGCTTACACTCGGTAAGCATACCTTGGCCTTGGACCTTTTAGGTCTGCTCTGATACCAAAATGTAACACCTTAATTTTCAATTAGTGGATAAACTGAGACCAGGAAAATTTTTCCGAAATCAGAGGGAATTCAAAGGAAAAATGATTAGCTGAGAATTAAGGAGGGTAGAATTAGGAAAAGAAGGAAAAGAGAGGAATGCAAACCATCCACAAGGCAATCAGTGGAAGATGCAGGACGTGAGCGAACCCAACAGCACCTACTCGCTTAGGCGAGACTCAATATCGCTCGAGCGCGACAACCCCACACGCTTAGGCGAAGTTTGCATAGCTTAAGCGTGACCCATCAGAGACCTTCCCTTCGCTCACACTCACTGGAGCGAGCACTTAGCCGCTGAGGCGAGTAACTCCACTCGGTATTCCCATCACTCGGATTTCAGAATCTAAGTTCACTCAGAAAAGTCTTTACTTATGATTCATTTGGTCTGACCCTTACACTCACAAGCTCCTTTCAGAAGTTTACCACACACTTCATAACTTCATTCCTTCAAGCCGCAGATGTTGACCACTTGGGAGATGATTCCCATAGTCATTTCACTCGGATTCCACACATACGTTTCACTCGAAATATTCTTCACGGTCTTTTTATCACTCAGGTATTTCACTCGTTTTTCACTCGGCACACCTAATCCTTCTTACTCAAGTCCTCTCACTAAGTCAAGTCTCACCGAAGGATCTTCTAGTCTCCCATAAGTTTACTATAATGGGTTTCACTAAGAATCTTATAGGCCACTCTTCAGTCGGAAAACACTCACTCAGAAGGTTCTTACTCGGAACATGTTATTCTCCACTCGAGGAAATTCTAACAGTTTATTACTCTGAAGGTTTTCAGGTCAATCCCCACTCGGAATTATACGACCTCATTCACTCAGAACTTCTAGACCTTTCTTCACTCGGGGTAAAGTCACTGTCTCGCTTCCCACAGCAATAACTTAGTTCCATTTTTACCTAAGGTCATACTAACCTCACACACTCAGAAAAGCATGAATATATATGTCACTCAAACTTCACGCGCAGCATAGAACGACCATACAGTATGATATAAGTATATATATAGGAATGTATATAAATAATTACAAGCGCATTATCATACTCTCAACCAGAGAGAGTTCAAATTCTGATTTAAGAGACTAAGATCAAAATACGAGCCGGCCAAGGCTTAACCAAAACCTTATACATAGTATCTACATATATACAGATATTTCCATAGTGCACAAGCATTCAACTCGGCATGTAGCTCCACCTTCACTCGTTGTTCCGAGAGACATTCACTGAAAAATATTGCCACAGTAGGGGGTGAGCTTTTACATATAAAATGACAGTTAGTGACTCGGCATCAACATCAGTACTCATACTCATTTTCACTCGGGTTGCATTCAATTTAAATTTAAGCCATGCAGACTATGATATTTTCAATGACATACACTTACATACATATTACGTGAAGTTCATTTTCATTCATACAAAAGCATGCATCAACTCATTCGGAATTCATTCGTATCACTCCGAGTCATACCACTCATACCATCCTAATCAACATTGCATATACATGCATGCCTGCGGATCCGACTTAGGCAATGATTTTCAGTTACAGATTCCCTTACTGGCCTCTCGTCCCTTAGCCCTTCCCGTGTGGTACCGGCCTTCCATTGACGTCTCGAGACTTAACTCTAGCTCCCACGGCTACCACGAGCTCTCACAGGATCTAGCCAAGGGTCTGTAGCTGGAGATCATCTCTTTGGGGCTCCTGACCTTCCACGGGTCACCCCACTCCTATACATGCAGCTTATGTGTTTTATCAGCGAGCATCCTTAATTATCTGACACATTCCTCGTAACCATTAGAGTCATAACCGATACAACATAGTTTCTATATTCACTCATCCATCGTACCAGCATACACAGCAATCAAACGGTTCATGTTTACAATATAACACCCCTAGTTTTCTGTACTCGAATCCCGATGTGATCGTCATAATTAATAAAAATGCGAGTAAAATTTTCACGTTTGAAAACATTTCCAAGACACCACCATGATCACACCAAGACCCAAATCACAGAAAACCAAAGAGTGAGATTATATAACCTAAAGCTGAATCGATAGAGAATTTGCCCATAACGGTATACAAAAATAATAGAGTTTACAGCGGAAGAATATGTATACTGGGCACACGCCTAGTCCCATATATGACGATATGAGAAAAGGCTCGGCAAAGCACGCAATGGCACATCATATCCTAATAGACAACCATCATCATTTTACATAATTATATAAACATGCAATGCCTAAGATATAACTATATATATATACATAAATACATTTATATATATTCGGGAATCTTCTCCCGACTATCTCAATCATCAATGAACATCATTCAATTTTAATCCTTCTAATACACATCAAATCATCTCTTACATTCTACATATATGTTCATGATCCGCAATTTAAAGGATTATCCTTATACATATCCAAAATCTCTAAATTACCTATATCCTCATAAATAATTTCATTCATTATACGAGAATCCATAAATGATGCCGGCCAAGGCACTTCCATTACCACTATTTACCTTCACCAAAGCTTTGTCTTAAATCCGAACTCATCCCATGGCAACCTGCATCACAAGGCTAAAAAGGAGACCACATAGGAGAGTGAGTTAAACATTCAAAATGACGAATAATATATATATATATTGTGATCATGTGTATATGCATACAAACGTCATGTGTGCTTTGCTATCAAATCATCAAATCATCATTCATATATCGTCTTATTATTATAATAGGCTTACAAGCCTCATGAATCACAATTCATATCATAATCAAGCACAACATATACACAATCATATACCACCACCATGGGCCATCACATCGTCAACATGGACTCTGCTATCACACATATGGTATTCAACGATTAACAATCACGCATTGCACACAGTCATCATAGACACATTCACACACACGCAAGGCAATATGTTCATCCGGTACCGTCCATAAACCATGCATTTGACATACAAGTGCCCTTTACCTACTAAAGGGACTCGAGAAGCTCTTCTGTTTTCCGACGTTTGGTCTGATGCTCTGTTTGCCTCGTTCAGTCCCCCTTGCACAGTTGTACTCTGCAATCGGCTCGGGGATAGGAAGCTATTCTTCCTCCGCTTCGATGATCGTCCTTCACCTACCGAAGAAGGCTCTGACTCTCCTACAGCACCGTCATCGTGGGTTTCTAGAAACAAAGAACAAGGACAGGGGAGAAGAGAAGAAGACGAAGCACGAAGAAGAGAAAAAAAGAGAGAACGAAGTAGTAGAGGAAGAGGGAGTCTGAAGGGAGAATGAATAACCATAGTGACCTTGGGCATATATATGTGCACTAGAGAATGACGGCAATGGGATGGGGGAGTGTGTACAGCAGTCCCACACATGCCTTACACATCATAATTAATTAAATTCTTTAAGTTAATTAATTAAATTGATTGTAATTAACAAGTAATTTCCTACTTTGAAATTATTATTTTTAATGGCTTAATTTCACTCGGTAATTAATTCTTAAGTCGGGATGTTACACACCCTGGCACAGTTATACGCATGAATCGATTCATACTTCGAATCAGAGGTCCGTGCATTACATTTTTGCATGAATTGATTCACCCCTTTTTGGGAATCGATTCATTCCCCTGATTGATGAAATCTGGCACTCCAGAAGTGCATGAATCGATTCATGCGAGGTGCTAAATCGATTCATGGCCTTGTATTGGCATGTTTCCATCAATTTTTTTATTGTGTTGGGTACCTTTGTTCCACACTATGATTTTTCCTTAAACAATTAAGATATAATTAAGATTAATGATCTTAAGATTAATTGTGTCTTGACTTGATTTATTCACCTCCTCATATCTTCATATATGAGGTGGGTCCTTTTGAATGATCCAGGGTTACATTGTTAAAGTTTATCTTGCGGTTTCTTCCGATGTTTTATTAATTTTAAATCGCGAAAAATTTACTCTCACTTTCATTATTCGAATAATATTATTATCGTTACAACTCCTATAATTAGGAAGGTGTCTCAGGTCCTGCCCACTTTACGTTTTCTTCACTTGAGCTTGAAACTTCAAAAACCTATCGAGATTACGAACGAACCAACCATGGTGATGCATCATTGGAACTCTTAGGTTGAGAACTAAATGAATTGCTACTTGGATGATCTTAAGCATCATGTTTCATGAAGATATCTTCAAGAATTACATCAAAGATGATGAGTCCTAGAAAACCCCACAAACTTTTAATCTCCTCTCTCTTTTGGACTCACTAGCTAAGGAGTCAAACGAATGGTTATTCATTCAATTTAGTTGCTCAGGATTGGGTCTTAATCACTTTGCATTTTCTTCATCGAGATTACGAACCGATAAACCATGGTGATGTATCATTGGAACTCTTAGGTTTAGAATTAGATGAATTACTCCTTGGATGACCCTATGCATTAAAATTCATGAAGATATCTTCAAGAATCACATCATGGTTGATGTGTCCTAAAAAACCCCACAAACTTATAATTTTGTCTCTGTTTTGGACTCAATAGCTAAGAAGGAGACAAAAGGATTATTGTTTAATCAATTCAGTTGAAGTTTAGAGAATAGTTAGGCTTCCAACATTGTTTAGGATTGGGTCTTGTTCACTTTGTGTTTTATGCACTTGAGCTTGAAAACTATGAAAACCCTTTGAGATTATGAACCGATCAACGATGGTGATGCATCATTGGAACTCTTAGGTTAAGAACTAGATGAATTGCTCCTTGGATGATCCTAAGAATCAAGTTTTATAATGATATCTTCAAGAATCACATCTTGGATGGTGTGTCCAAGAAAACTCCACAAAATCTTAATCTTCCCTCTCTTTTGGACTCACTAGCGAAGAAGGAGTCAAAAGGATGGTTGTTCACTCAATTCACTTGTAGTTTAGAGAATAGTTACGTTCTTGCCATTGTTCAAGATTGGGTCTTGTTCACTTTACGTTTTCTTCACTTGAGCTTGAAAACCTTAAAAACCCATTGAGATTACGAACCGACTAACCATAGTGATGCATCATTGGACCTCTTAGGTTAAGAACTAGATGAATTGCTGCTTGGATGATCTTAAGAATCAAGTTTCGTGAAGATATCTTCAAGAATCACGTCATGGATGGTGTGTCCTTGAAAACCCCACAAACGTTTTATCTTCTCTCTCTTTTGGACTCACTAGCTAAAAAGGAGTCAAAAGGATGGTTGTTTTTTTAATACACTTATAGTTTAGCAAATAGTTAGGCTCTTGGCATTGTTTAGGATTAGGTCTTGTTCACTTTGCGTTTTCTTCACTTGAGCTTGAACACTTCCAACACCGATTGAGATTACGAACTAACACACGATGGTGATACATCAGTGGAACTCTTAGTTTGAGAACTAGATAAAATGCTCCTCGGATTATCATAATTATCAAGTTTCGTAAAGATATCTTTAAGAATCACATCATGGATGATGTGTCCTAGAAAACCCCACAAACTTTTAATCTTCTCTCTCTTTTGGACTCGCTAAGGAGTCAAAAGGATGGTTGTTTATTCAATTTAGTTGAAGTTTAGAGAATAGATAGGCTTTTGACATTGCTTAGGATTGGGCCTTGTTCACTTTGCATTTTCTACACTTGACCTTGAAAACATCAAAAACCCATCGAGATTACGATCGACCAACCATGGTGATGCATCATTGGAACTCTTAGGCTAAGAACTAGATGAATGGCTCCTTAAATGACCCTAAGCATTAAGTTTCATGATATGATATCTTCAAGAATCACATCATGGTTGATGTGTCTAGAAAACCCCTCAAACTTTTGATCATCTCCCTCTTTTGGACTTACTAGCCAAGAAGTAGTCAAAAGCATTGTTGTTTAATCAATTCAGTTAAAGTTAAGAGAATAGTTAGGCTCCTGGCATTCATTAGGATTGGGTCTTGTTCACTTTGTGTTTTCTTCAGTTGAGCTTGAAAACTTCGAAAACCTATCGAGATTACGAACTGACCAACCATGGTGATGAATCATTAGAACTCTTAGCTTAAGAACTAGATGAATTGCTCCATGCATGATCCTAAGCATCAAGTTTCATGAAGATATCTTCAAGAATCACATCATGGATGATGAGTCCTAGAAAACCCCAGAAAGTTTTAATCTTCTCTCTCTTTTCAATTCACTAGCTAAGAAAGAGTCAAAAGGATGGTTGTTCACTCAATTCACTTTTACTTTAGAGAATAGTTATGCTCCTGGTATTGTTTATGATAGGGTCTTGTTCATTTTCCTTTTCTTCACTTGAGCTTGAAGACCTTAAAGACCCATCGAGATTACGAATCAACCAATCATTAGTGATGCATTATTGGACCTCTTAGGTTAAGAACTAGATGAATTACTCCTTGGATGATCTTAAGCATCAAGTTTTATGAAGATATCTTTAAGAACCACTTCATGGATGTTGTGTCCTAAAAAACCCCCATAAACTTTTAATCTTCTCTCTCATTTGGATTCACTAGCTAAGAAGGAGTCAAAAGCATTATTGTACAATCAATTCAGTTGAAGTTTAGAGAATAGTTAGGCTGCTGGCATTCTTCAGGATTGGGCTTTTTCACTTTGTGTTTTCCTCAGTTGAGCTTGAAAACTTCAAAAACCCATTGAGATTATGAACAAACTAACCCTGGGGATGCATCATTGGAACTCTTAGCTTAAGAACTAGATGAATTGCTCCATTCCTGATCCTAAACATCAACTTTCATAAAGATATCTTCAACAATCACTTCATGGATGATATGTCCTAGAAAACCCTACAAACTTTTAATCTTCTCTCTTTTTTAGACTCACTAGCTAAGAAGGAGTCAAAATATGGTTGTTCACTCAATTCACTTATAGTTTACAGAATAGTTAGGCTCCTGGAAATGTTTAGGATTGGGTCTTGTTCACTTTGTGTTTTCTTCACATGAGCCTGAAAACTTCAACAACCTATCGAGATTACAAACTGACCAACTCTGGTAATGCATCATCGAAACTCTTAGGTTAGGAACTAGATGAATTGCTCCTTGGATGATCTTAAGCATCATGTTTCATGAAGATATATTCAAGAATCACAATATGGATGATATGTCCTACAAAACCCCCCACAAACTTTTAATCTTCTCTCTCTTTTGGACTCACTAGCTAAGGAGTCAAAAGGATGGTTGTTAATTCAATTTAGTTGAAGTTTAGAGAATAGATAGGCTCTTGGCATTTCTTAGGATTGGGTCTTGTTCACTTTGTATTTTCTTTACTTGAGCTTGAAAACTTCAAAAACCTATCGAAATTACAAAGCAACCAACCATGGTGATGCATCATTGGAACTCTTAGGTTAAGAACTAGATGAATTACTCCTTGGATGACCCTATGCATCAAGTTTTGTGAACATATCCTCAAGAGTCACATCATGGATGATGTGTCCCAGAAAACCCAACAAACTTTCAATCTTCTTTCTCTTTTGGACTCAACTAGTTAAGAAGTAGTCAAAAGAATGGGTTTTGAATCAATTGAGTTAAAGTTTAGAGAAAACTTGGGCTCCTGACATTGCTTAGGATTGGGTCTTATTCACTTTGTGTTTTCTTTACTTGAGCTTGAAAGCCTCAAAAACCCATGGAGATTATAAACTGACCAACCATGGTGATGAATCATTAGAACTTTTAGGTTAGGAACTAGATGAATTGCTCCATGCATGATCCTAAGCACCAAGTTTCATGAAGATATCTTCAAGAATCACATCATGGATGATGTGTCCTTGAAAACCCCATAAACTTTTAATCTTCTCTCTCTTTTTTGGACTTATTAGCTATGAAGCAGTCAAAAGGATGGTTGTTCACTCAATTCACTTATAGTTTAGAGAATTGTTAGGCTTCTGGCATTGTTTAGGTTTGGGTCTTGTTCATTTTGCATTTTCTTCACATGAGCTTGAAAACTTCAAAAACCCATCGAGATTACGAACTGACCAACCATGGTAATGCATCATTGGAACTCTTGGGTTAGAAACTAGATGAATTGCTCCTTGGATAATTCTATGCATTAAGTTTCATGAAGATATCTTCAAGAATCAGATCATGGATAATGTGTCCTGGAGAACCCTACAAGCTTTTAATCTTCTCTCTCTTTTGGACTCACTAGCTCAGAAGGAGTGAAAAGGATGATGATTCACTCAATTCTTACTTACTTAGAGAATAGTTAGGCTCCTTGCATTATTTAGGATTGGGTCTTATTCAGTATAAGTTTTCTTCACTTCAGCTTGAAAACTTCAAAAACCCATCAAGATTATGAACCGACCAACCATGGTGATGCAACATTGGAAGTCTTAGTTTAAGAACTAGATGAATTGCTCCATGCAAGATCCTATTATGGATGATGGGTCCTAGAAAACCCCATAAACTTTTAATCTTCTCTCTCTTTTTGAATCACTAGGTAAGAAGGAGTCAAAAATATGGTTGTTCACTCAACTAACTTGTAGTTTAGAGAATAGTTACGCTCCTAGCATTGTTTAGGATTGGGTCTTGTTCACTTTGTGTTTTCTTCACTTGAGCTTGAAAGCCTTAAAAACCTATCGAGATTACGAAGCGACTAACCATTGTGATGCATCATTGGAACTCTTAGGTTAAGAACTAGATAAATTGCTCCTTGGATTATCTTAAGCATCAAGTTTTGTGAAGATATCTTCAAGAATCACATCATGGATGATGTGTCCTGGAAAACCCCATAAACTTTTAATCTTCTCCCTCTCTTTTGGACTCACTATCTATGAAGGAGTAAAAAGGAAGGTTGTTCACACAATTCACTTATAGTTTAGAGAATAGTTATGCTCCTAGCATTGTTTAGGATTGGGTCTTGTTCACTTTACGTTTTCTTTACTTGAGCTTGAAAGGCACAAAAACTCATCGAGATTACAAATCAACCAACTATGGTGATGCATTATTGGAACTCTAAGGTTAAGAACTAGATGAATTGCTCCTTGGATGATCTTAAGCATCAAGTTTCGTGAAGATATCTTCAAGAATCACACCATGGATAATGTGTCCTAGAAAACTCAACAAACTTTTAATCTTCTCTCTCTTTTGGATTCTCTCTCTAAGAAGGAGTCAAAAGGTAAAGGATGGTTGTTCCCTCAACTCACTTGTAGTTTAAAGAATAGTTAGGCTCCTAGTATTGTTTACGATTGGTTCTTGTTCACTATGCGTTTTCTTCACTTGAGCTTGAAAACTTTGAAAACTCATCGAGATTACGAACCGAGCAAACATGGTGATGAATCGTTGGAATGCTTAGGTTAAGAACTAGATGAATTACTCATTGGATGATCCTAAGCCTCAAGTTTTATGAAGACATCTTCAAGAATACAGCATGGATGATGTGTCCTAGAAAACTCCATAAACTTTTAATCTTCTCTCTCTTTTGGACTCACTAGCGATGGGCCAAAATAATGGTTGTTCCCTCAATTTAGTTGAAGTTTCAAGAATAGATTATCACTTGTTCACTCAATTTTTACTTATTTTAGAGAATAGTTAGGCTTTTTGCATTGTTTAGGATTGGGTCTTGTTCACTATACATTTTCTTCACTTGAGCTTGAAAACGTTAAATACCCATCGATATTATGAGATGACCAACCATGGTGATGCATCATTGGAACTTTTACGTTAAGAACTAGATGAATTGCTCCTTGGATGACCCTAAGCGTCAATTTTTGTGAAGATTTCTTCAAGAATCACATCATGGTTGATGTGTCCTAGAAAACACCATAAACTTTTAATCTTCTCACTCTTTTGGATTCACTAGCTAAGAAGGAGTCAAAAAGATGGTTGTTCACTCAATTCACTTGTAGTTTAGAGAATAGTTAGGCTCCTGGCATTGTTTAGGATTGGGTCTTGGATGATCCTATGCATCAAGTTCATAAAGATATCCTCAAGAATCACATCATGGACTATATGTCTTGGAAAACCCTACAAACTTTCAATCTTCTCTCTCTTTTGGACTCACTAGCTAAGACAGAGTCAAAAATATGATTCTTCACTCAGTTCACACTTATTTTAGAGAATAGTTAGGCTCCTCGCATTGTTTAGGATTGGGTCTTGTTCACTATACGTTTTCTTCACTTGACCTTGAAAACATCAAAAACTCATCGAGATTACGAACCGGCCAACCATGGTGATACATTATTGGAACTGTTAGTTTAAGAACTAGATGAATTGCTCCATGCATGATCCTAAGCATTAAGTTTTGTGAAGATATCTTTAAGAATCACATCATGGATGATGAGTCCTAGAAAACTCCACAAACTTTTAATCTTCTCTCTCTTTTGGACTTACTAGCCAATAAGAAGTCAAAAAGATGGTTTTTCACTCAATTTACTTATAGTTTAGCAAATAGTTAGGCTCCTAGCATGGTTTATGATTGAGTCTTGTTCACTATGCGTTTTCTTCAATTGAGCTTGAAAACTTCAAAAACCCATTGAGATTACGAACTGACTAACCATGGTGATGCATCATCGGAACTCTTAGGTTAAGAACTAGATGAATTGCTCCTTGGATGACCCTAAGCATCAAGTTTTTTGAAGATATCTTCAAGAATCACATCATGGATAATGTGTCCTAGAAAACCCCCCAAACTTTTAATCTTCTTTCTCTTTTAGACTTACTTGCTAAGAAAGAGTCAAAAGGATGGTTGTTTACTCAATTCACTTGTAGTTTAGAGTACAGTTAGGCTCCTCGCATTGTTTAGGATTGGGTCCTGTTCACTTTGTATTTTCTTGACATGAGCTTGAAAATTTCTAAAACACGTCAAGATTATGAACCGACTAACCATAGTGATGCATCATTGGTTCTCCAGGTTAAGAACTTGATGAATTGCTCCTTGGATGATCCTAAGCATCATGTTTCGGGAAGATATCTTCATGAATCACACCATGGATGATGTGTCCTAGAAAACCCCACACACTATGGACTCACTAGCTATGAAGTAGTAAAAAAAATACTTGTTCACTCAATTCACTTGTAGTTTAGAGAATAGCTAGCCTCGTGGCATTGTTTAGGATTGGTTCTTGTTCACTTTGCATATTCTTCACGCTTGAAAACTTTGAAAACCCATCGTAATTACAAACTGACTAACCATGGTGATTCGTCGTTGGAACTCTTAGGTTAAGAACAAGATGAATTGTTCATTGGATGATCCTCAACATCAAATTTTGAGAATATATCTTCAAGAATTACACCATGGAGGATTTTTCCTAGAAAATCCCATAAACTTTTAATCTTCTCTTTCTATGGAATCACTAGCTAAGAAGGAGTCAAAAGGATGGTTGTTCACTTGTAGTTTATGTGACACCCTCGATTAACTAGGACAATTTCCAACATTGAAACGTCCTACTTAATTAAAGAGTCACTAAAAATAGGAGTTTTTTTTCCTGGTGATCATCAGTACACGATTTTAAAATAAATATATTACATAGATCGATTCTTTCAACGTGAGAGTATTTAAAAGAGTACAGAGCTCATAGGCTCCCAACAACTTCTACAAAATAAAAGCATAACCCAAATGTCGAGACTATACCGATCTCGATGTAAACAGAAAATATACAAACAAATGGCGCTTCCAAACTAGCATCCTCTACTGTAGATACTCTAAATCTTGCCCACGCTCACCTTGTCCTTCAACTGATGATCATCGAAAAGAGAAACAACATACACAACAACAAAAGAGGTGAGTACAAAGCTCTCAACCCATATCATATACATACAAGGGTGGCCTAATATTTTAAATTACAGAAAAGATTACATACAGCATACCTTAGAGTAGAAACACAAAAGTTCACATACACCATTGTCAATAACAAGCAGGGGGTTAGTCATACAATGATGGCATGTTATGCATATGTTAGATTCAATTACTGTAAGTTATAATTCGTTACCAATATGCAATAGGGCCCAACTTCCATTTCTCAATCTCATATATCAATAATCATGTGCACAGCATGCCACCCTTATCACCCTGCCCAACTAGAGCGACCGGAGCTCTCCTCATTCTGGTTTTCACAAATGGGTAGGGACTCACAGTCTCGATCATCAAATGGCCAACCACATATCATACATCACCATAAAAAGGGCACTCCACAGTCATAGAAAATCCCGCCTCTTGTCGAAGTATACCAGAGTTTGCTACAGGCTGTCCGGCGACGGGCGCGAATCTGATGCCACTTGGAATTCCCGCCTCCGGTCATACTCCCTAGACTGCCCTCGGGTATCGAGGCGGGGCAGATTCTTCAGTGTACCCATCACTGTATGCTCTAGGGGATTCTTCCAACATCCCTCCTTAACTCCAAATGCAAAATGCCATGTACTTGTTTCAATTACTTAGGGTACCCAGAGTCTAGACGGAACCTAACTCTCATATAGCGCATTTGTCCTTAAAAACTCATAATTGTCTAACCATAAATCTTTTCATATTGTAGGGGCTAAATCTCAAGATTCAATATTACTAAAATTTATTTCAGAAGAATTTCCAAATTATTTACCAGTAATTCCTTTAAGAAAATTCTCTACTATAAAATATATAATTTAATTGTATGATAGATATCTAAGTAAAAGAGGTAACATAAGATTTCAACTATGTTTCTTATAATTTAAGAAATTTCAACGTTACCTTAAGTATAAGGTATTAAAGTTTATCTCGATTTTTCGATTACTAAAGTCGTTTCGTCGTATTTACTTATAATAAACTAAAGAACTTGATTTTATCTTTCTAAAATAATAGATGAAATATTTATAAGGTATCTTTCCTAATTCTATATTGAAAATAAAAGAATCCTCTTTTCTAAAGTAAATATACAAGGTAATAATTTTTATTTCATTGTCAAAACATTATTTTCGTTGTATTTTGTCTATAAAATTCTGATTCGAGTGATTCCAAAGCCAAAAGTGTTTAACTTTGAAAATAATAACTAAATAAAGTAAGATTAAAAATAGAATCTATCCAGAATATAACCCCCTACACAAAAATTCACCGTATGCCAAAACTCGTCATTTCAATGTTCATAAAAATACGTTATAAGGACAAACCGCGTGCCAAAATTCTTCAAACCAATTTTTCTCCTTTGGGTAATTTTTCTTATGTTCAAAATTCACTTCTCATACCACCAAATATTCTCCCAAAACAGTTTTGCCAATTTCATCCATTTTCTCATGAAAATGCATTTTACACCATTTTCGACGTTTTGTTCGCGCATAACTCGGGTCCCTTTTTTTTCTTATCATTTACCACTTTTTGCAACATTTTCATGATCAAAAATACCTTTCAACCATATAGATACAGCAGCAACAATAATCTCAATTAATCATCAAGAAATGTTCCTAAAATCATGTAATTTGCTTTTCTTAATGTCATAAACTTATCACTTAATTATCACAACTCAAGCCACTTAATTTTATTTTTAATAAAAATTTCAGAATTAAAATATCATGTTAAAATTTATTTTTATTACCTAAATTTTCAAAATCAAGACTTGTTACAAATTTTTAACCACAAATCAATTTTTTTCCAAGTCACATGTTACGATTTTAAAATTTATCAAGTTACTTACTAACAACAAAAATTGTTCCAGCAGCAACATTAATTTACTTATCATTATGAAACTCATTTTTAAAGATTTTATATTTTCTAGAATTGTTACTAACACAACAAACCACCAATCAACACATACTTAACAATTTATCACATGCAATATAAAGTTACAACCAAAAATCTATAACACATAAAATCCAAGTTAGTAATCATCATCAAAATTTTCAAACTTTAGAGGATTAATTTAAAACTTATGGTGTTGATGAGGACACCCCTTACCAATCAGGGGCACTTCAAGGAATAGGAGGGCCAATGACAAGATCCAAGGCCAAGAAGACCAAAGCCACCTTACAAAGGCTAATTCTCACCCTCCTAGAAGACATAACCAAGGAGCCACAAAGGACATCCAAGCTTACTCATTTGATCATGTGGAAGGATGAACAACAGAGGGCCTAGCACAAATGGCCTAGCCACAAGAATAGGGTAGTGTAGGACTTGAATGACCTGTGTTCAAATCTTACCTAGACCCATTTTTCTTTATTTCTTTTTCCTTTGTAAGTTTCGGTTTTTGCAACTATATTTCAGCATTGTCCCACTAAGACTTAGTGGTGGGCGGTTACCCTTGTTTTTAGGTAGTGGAGTAGTGTGTCTTTTGTCTTGTTTAGCCAAGTTATACAAAACTGAATGGAGGTGAGAAAAAAGGACAGAAGTTGATTAATGAATTTTTTTTCTAAGTTTTGTAAACTTAGTGGTGAGTGTGATGCTCTTGGTCCTTGTGTGAAGCAAGGTTGATTAGCCATGCATTAGTGTGATACTTGTGTATGAATGCTAGTCCATTATGGAGGTGTGATGCTTTCCATCTTTTTATCTTTTAATTCCTGCGTTTTGTTTCTTCTACCTTGTCTTCCAAATTGAATCTAAAAAAAAATTCTAAACTCTAAAAAAATTAAAACATCAAAAGAAAAATCAAGGACCCTTAGTTCAATTGCCAAGCTGCGTTAATGACATGTTAATTGCATTAACTTCCTGTAAAGTGAACCACTAAATTCACATGAAAATGAGGCAAAGATTTGATCCTTAAATCTTTCCTAGAATCTGAACAACCAAGGACAAGTTGAAGTAGAAATTCTGACCCTTACAGTAAACATACATTCTCAATTCAATCCCCACTCTAGATTTCCCCACTGTCTTTGTATTGTGTATGTTTGTGTGTCTTCTTTCTTTCTTTGTGGCAGCCATTCATCATCAAGAAGTCAGCCCTTGCCGGTCCTTAACAAGATCCACATCATTTGGTATCAAAGCTCTTGGAGTCAAGGGCTTGAAATTTCTTAGACAGCACCCAAAAAGGTAATTCGAAATTCCTTTGCCTCTAGGTCATTTTTCAATTTCTGAACATCTAAATTGAGGGTTGGGGTTATGAAAGAAAAGAAACCAAGCATTAATTTCATGTTATGGTGGCTAGAAAAATTTTCCCCAAATTGCAAACCCTAATTTCCCAAGAAAATTCCAGAATTGAAATCTGAATATGTATGACCTAAATTGATGTTGTTTAGCTGTCCAATCTTGCAAAATTTGAATTTGATTGCTGCCATGTTGAGTCTCAAAACCGTGACCTTCTTGCTAGTGTCTAGGTGAGTTCTTGTTTTGTTTTTCTTTCTTGTTTCTTGTCAAATTCTTGTCTAGTTTGTGTGTTTTAGCCTCTTAATTTGATTTCTGAATTTGAGTATCTCAATTTATAATTGTTTGTCTGTCCATGCTTGCTGCAATTCGTGTTCTTGCTTGCTGCCATAGTGTCCCAAAAACGTATCCTAAGTGTTTGAGTCTTGTATGTTTTTGTCTTTGTTTGTAGTCTAATTCTAGTACTGTTTGTGTGTCCTTTTTGGTGTCTTGTTTTTTTTTGGCCTCTAGTGATAGGATCATATCTCTATTTGCCATTATTAGCATATTGCATTAGGTAGAGCATTTGTGTGTGGGCTGAACTGTACTTGTGACTCTCAAGGATTGAATAGCATCAAGAGTGGTAAAAGGCTAGAGTGAAAATTACATTACTAGAAAAAGCCAAAATTTGAGTGAAACACTTGAGAGAAATTATTTGTGAGGTCCAAACAGCAGTTGTTATAATTGTTTTTCACCTTGTATAAGTGTTTTTAGTGATGGCAGAACAGGGTGAACAAGGAGGCCTTAATCCATTTCAAATGCAAGCTCTAACTCAACATCTTGAGAGGCTATTCCGACAAGCCACTGACGAAATACATGAGAGAATTGACCAGTTAGAGAATGATAGGGAAGTAAGGAGAAGTCCAAGGAGACATGGAGGAAGGATGCCAAGACATGAAGAAGATAGGAGAACTAGGGAACAGTGGAGCAATCCCCTTCAAGGGATAAAACTAAACATTCCTTCTTTTGCAGGCAAAAATGATCCGGAGGCATACTTGAATTGGGAGCTTAAGTTAGAAAATGTATATGCTTGTGGAGAGTTTGAGGAGGAGCAAAAGGTGAGATTGGCAGCTGCTGAGTTCTCACACTATGCCTTGGTATGGTGCATAAACTTTAGAGGGAGAGGCAAAGAGATGGAGAGCCACCAGTGAGTACTTGGGCAGACTTGAGGAGACTGATGAGGAAGAGGTATGTGCCTGCCTCCTATGAGAGGGATTTGAAGTTTAAACTTCAAAGACTCACTCAAGGGAGTCAGAGTGTGGAGGAGTACCACAAGGAGATGGAGATGCTGATGCTCCAAGCCAATCTAGAAGAGGATCCTGAGGTAACTATGGCTAGATTTTTAGCTGGTTTGTCTACTGATATTCGTGATGTTGTGGAGTTGCAGGAATTCATTGAGATGGATGACCTTGTGCATAAGGCCCTTCAAGTAGAAAGGCAACTCAAAAGGAAGGGAGCTACAAGGAGAATTGCCCCTACTCCCACATCTGGGTGGAAGGACAAAGCCAAGAGGGGGGGCTTTGGGGCAGCACCCTATTCAGCCAAGGCAGCAGGTAGCTCGGCCTTGGATGTTAAGGCCACTAAGAAGGCTGATCATAATGCTTCTAAGGGGAAGGAACCAATCCCTAAGAGGACTAGGGACATTACTTGCTTCAAGTGCCAAGGTAAGGGGCATTATGCCTATGAATGCCCTACAAAGAGGACAGTAGTGATAAGGGAGGATGGTGAATTATCTAGTGAGTCTGATACACCTGAGGAGTATGAGAGTGAGGAGGGAGAGGGTGTAGAACCAGAAGTGAATGAGGGGGGATTATTAATGGTTAGGAGGTTGTTAGGATCCCATATAGAACCCTTAGACCAAAGCCAAAGGGACAACATTTTCCACACTAGGTGTGCTGTACAGGGACAACTTTGCATGGTGATTGTGGATAGTGGGAGTTGTGCTAATGTGGCTAGTACTAGGATGGTATCCAAGTTGAATCTCCCTACCAAACCCCACCCTAGACCTTATAGGTTATAATGGCTAAGTGATGATGGAGAAATAAGGGTGAGGCAGCAGGTGGAGGTGCCTATAGTCATTGGAACTTATTCAGATATGATCTTGTGTGATGTGGTGCCTATGGAGGCATGTCATTTGTTGTTGGGAAGGCCGTGGCAGCATGACCACAAGACTATCCATGATGGTTTCTCCAACAAAATATCATTCACCCATCAAGGAAAGAAGGTGGTACTTAAACCTTTAAGCCCACAGGAGGTGTGTCATGATCAGTTGAGATTGATAGAGAAAATTATGAGAGAAAAAAAGATCATGAGGGTGAGGGATTAAGTATGACCGAGAGCTTGAAAGAGGAGAAAAGAGAAAAGAGAGTGAAGAAAAGAGGGGAAAAATAAAAGGAAGAGAAAAGAGTGAAAAAGAGAGAAAAAAGAATGAAAGAGAGATAGCAAAAGAAAGAGAAGTGAGGAAAGTGTTGCTTGCAAGGCAGCCACTCTACGTGCTGGTTTGCAAGCCTATTCTGAATACTAATCCTATTTGTTTTTCTTCTTTGCCTTCTCCTATTTCTTCTCTTTTGTAGGAATTCAAGGATGTTTTCCCTTCAGATCTTCCCAGTGGGTTGCCACCATTGAGAGGGATAGAACATCAGGTGGATCTGATACTTGGAGCCACCATTCCAAACCGGCCAGCCTATAGGAGCAACCCTGAGGAGACCAAGGAAATACAAAGGCAAGTGGAAGCTCTCTTAGATAAAGGTTGGGTAAGAGATTCTATCTCTCCTTGTGCTGTGCCTGTAATTTTAGTGCCTAAGAAAGATGGATCACGGCGCATGTGTAGTGACTGTAGGAGTGTGAATAGCATTACTATTAAGTATAGGCATCCCATTCCTAGGCTTGATGATTTACTTGATGAATTGCATGGTGCAAAGTTCTTTTTTAAAAATTGATTTAAAAAGTGGATACAACCAAATTAGGATTAGAGAAGGGGATGAATGGAAAACTGCTTTTAAAACCAAATTTGGCTTGTATGAGTGGCTGGTTATGCCTTTTGGATTAACTAATGCACCAAGTACATTCATGAGGTTGATGAATCATGTTCTTAAAGAATTTATAGGACACTTTGTGGTAGTGTATTTTGATGACATACTTGTGTATAGTGCTGATTTAGACTTGCATGTTCATCATTTGCATTCTGTGTTATCTACTTTGAGGCGAGAGCAATTGTATGCCAATCTTGAAAAATGCACATTTTGCCAAGATCATGTGGTGTTTTTAGGCTTTGTAGTGAGTTCTAAAGGGGTAGAGGTAGACCAAGAAAAAGTGAAGGCCATCCAAGAATGGCCAACACCAAAGACTGTGAGTGAGATTAGGAGCTTTCATGGCCTAGCTAGTTTTTATAGGCGTTTTGTGAGGGATTTTAGCACCTTGGCAGCCCCACTAAATGAGTTAGTGAAGAAGAATGTGAGCTTTAAGTGGGGGGAAAAACAAGAGAAAGCTTTCCAAACCCTTAAGCAAAGACTAGTTAGTGCACCTATTCTAACATTGCCCAATTTTTCCAAGTCTTTTGAGATAGAGTGTGATACTTCTGGCATAGGTATAGGGGCTGTTTTGCTCCAAGAAGGCCATCCCATAGCTTACTTTAGTGAAAAACTAAGTGGGGCAGCCTTGAATTACTCTACCTATGACAAAGAACTCTATGCCTTAGTGAGGACCCTCAAAACTTGGCAGCACTACCTTTTCCCCAAGAAGTTTGTTATCCATAGTGACCATGAGTCTCTCAAGTATCTTAAGGGTCAAGGCAAACTTAATAAGAGACATGCCAAGTGGGTTGAGTTCCTAGAACAATTCCCATATGTCATTAAGTACAAGAAAGGGAAGGGGAATGTAGTTGCTGATGCCTTGTCTAGGAGGTATGCCCTTATTTCTATGGTAGAGACCAGATTGCTTGGGTTAGAAGTTCTAAAGGGGCTGTATGAAAAGGATAGTGAGTTCGGCCAGAAGTATAGGGAATGTGAAAAGGTGCCTAAGGATGAGTATTATAGGTTTGATGGGTTCTTGTTTAGATAGAATAGGTTATGTATTCCCCAATCTTCCATTAGAGAGCTTTTAGTGAGGGAAGCACATAGGGGGGGTTTAATGGGTCATTTTGGAGTGCATAAGACTTATGATATCTTGCATGAACATTTCTATTGGGTTAACATGAAAAAGGATGTAGCTAAGCATTGTGAGTCATGCATTGAGTGTAAACAAGCTAAGTCTAAAGTACTCCCCCAAGGTTTATACACTCCCCTACCTGTTCCTGAACACCCTTGGGTAGATTTGTCCATGGATTTTGTGCTTGGTTTGCCTAAGTCAAGTGCTGGCCGAGATGCTATACTAGTTGTGGTGGATAGGTTTTCTAAGATGGCTCATTTTATTCCATGCAAAAAGGTCAATGATGCAAGCCATGTAGCTGAACTAGTCTTTAGGGAGATCATTAGGATACATGGCATGCCTAGGAGTATTGTAAGTGATAGGGACTCTAAGTTTTTGAGTCACTTTTGGAGGAGTTTGTGGGGAAGATTAGGAACTAAGTTATTGTTTTCTACTACTTGTCACCCCCAAACTGATGGTCAAACTGAGGTGGTCAATAGGACATTAGGTGCTATGCTTAGAGCAGTACTGAAGCAAAATTTGAAACGTTGGGAGGCTTGCCTACCCCATATTGAGTTTGCTTATAACCGTGTTGTCCATTCCACAACTAATTGCTCTCCATTTGAGGTTGTGTATGGGTTTAATCCTTTATCTCCACTTGATTTATTACCTGTACCTAACATTTCTGTGTTTAAGCATTATGAAGGACAGGCTAAAGCAGATTTTGTGAGGAAGCTGCATGAGCAGGTTAAAGCCCAGATCATCAAGAAGAATGAGAGCTATGCTAAGCAAGCCAACAAAGGTAGGAGGAAGGTAATCTTCCAACCTGGAGATTGGGTGTGGGTACACATGAGAAAGGAGAGGTTTCCTTAACAAAGGAAATCCAAGTTGCTTCCAAGAGGAGATAGTCCATTCCAAGTATTGGAGAGGATCAATGATAATGTCTATAAGATCCAAATGCCAGGTGAGTATAATGTGTCTTCTACTTTTAATGTGGCTGATTTGTCCTTGTTTGATACAGGTGAAGAAGACCCAGATTTGAGGACAAATCCTGTTCAAGAGGGAGGGAATGATGAGGACACCCCTTACCAATCAGGGGCACTTCAAGGAATAGGAGGGCCAATGACAAGATCCAAGGCCAAGAAGACCAAAGCCACCTTACAAAGGCTAATTCTCACCCTCCTAGAAGACATAACCAAGGAGCCACAAAGGACATCCAAGCTTACTCATTTGATCATATGGAAGGATGAACAACAGAGGGCCTAGCACAAATGGCCTAGCCTCAAGAATAGGGTAGTGTAGGACTTGAATGACCTGTGTTCAAATCCTACCTAGACCCATTTTTCTTTATTTCTTTTTCCTTTGTAAGTTTCGGTTTTTGCAACTATATTTCAGCATTGTCCCACTAAGACTTAGTGGTGGGCGGTTACCCTTGTTTTTAGGTAGTGGAGTAGTGTGTCTTTTGTCTTGTTTAGCCAAGTTATACAAAACTGAATGGAGGTGAGAAAAAAGGACAGAAGTTGAATTAATGAATTTTTCTAAGTTTTGTAAACTTAGTGGTGAGTGTGATGCTCTTGGTCCTTGTGTGAAGCAAGGTTGATTAGCCATGCATTAGTGTGATACTTGTGTATGAATGCTAGTCCATTATGGAGGTGTGATGCTTTCCATCTTTTTATCTTTTAATTCCTACGTTTTGTTTCTTCTACCTTGTCTTCCAAATTGAATCTAAAACAAAATTCTAAACTCTAAAAAAATTAAAACATCAAAAGAAAAATTAAGGACCCTTAGTTCAATTGCCAAGCTGCGTTAATGACATGTTAATTGCGTTAACTTCCTGTAAAGTGAACCACTAAATTCACGTGAAAATGAGGCAAAGATTTGATCCTTAAATCTTTCCTAGAATCTGAACAACCAAGGACAAGTTGAAGTAGAAATTCTGACCCTTACAGCAAACGTACATTCTCAATTCAATCCCCACTCTAGATTTCCCCACTGTCTTTGTATTGTGTATGTTTGTGTGTGTCTTCTTCCTTTCTTTGTGGCAGCCATTCATCATCAAGAAGTCAGCCCTTGTCGGTCTTAACAAGATCCACATCATGTTGGAAATATGCACTAAAAGCCTATATAGGTCGCATCATTTTGAATAAGTCATTTTTGTTAAATAGTTTAACAACCTTTATTTATCCTTGGAGTAATAGGTCATATGAGAGTTATTCCTAAAATGTCCCTAGTCAAGTATTTACGTGGGGACATGTAAATACATTAAGACTAGTGTGTGAGTGTACTGATGATCTGATCTCACAGATCATGGATATAAATGATATCAATTCTTCACACGGGTACACATTAAGAGTAATGATGTACTGGACAGACCTACCATGAGAACGTTGCATGGGTCGTTACATGAATGTCATAAACGATTCTCAATGTGATAATGGTATATATAGTCCTTTGACCTGAAGTCACTACGATTCCTACATAAGGAGTTTATTGTTTTAATACAATCAAACGTCTTCTGTAATAAGAAGACTATAAAGGTTGTGGTTAGGCAATGTACAAATTATGCAGAGGGATGTGAGTGATGTAGATGAGATTTGTCTCTCCTATGTGACATGAGTGATATCTATAGGCCACTTGATGGAGTGAGACTAAGGAAATGCATGGCCATGCTAGAAAGAATAAATATTGGATATTTATTCGGATAAAGTCTACTCCGGTATCAAGTAAAATAAATTGGACCATACAAGGATGACACGACCATGCCTTGGGCCCAATTAGGATATCGTGACAAAAGGAACAAACATATAAAATAATTATCACTTATAGGTTATGTTGTTAATAAATAATATTCGGACATAATGATGCATTGCTAGATGCCGCTTTTATTTTATATTAATAATAAAATAGTTTATTATTAATATAACCGAGTATTTTACCTATAGGGTCACACACATAGAGTAAGCCCATCAAAAAATAGCTTTTTATTTTAGTTGGACTAAAATAAGACTATTGGGCCTAACTTATTTAGAATGAGTAAGGAGCCCACTCTTTAGAGAGCAAATTAGGTCAAACCTAAGCCTATAAATAGAGCATAATATGCTCATAGGCAGCTACCCTAAAGAGACACAAAAATACGCAAAAGTTGCAAAAGCTACACGCCGTCAAACTAGCATTTGGAAGGTGTAGCATTTCTGGTGGGAGTACTCGTGTGGACTCCTAAAGGACGAGGCTACGATTGCTTCGATATTCTTCAAGAGGTAATCCTAAAACGCAATTTTTTTGTGTGTTTGTCTTATGCTTTAAAACACAGCGTTTTGCAAATCCTATGAGAATCCTTGTATTTCCGCTGCTCATACACTAGGGATTCTAACAGTGGTATCAGAGCCAGGTTGCAAAACCGTGTTTTGGGCAAACATTTGTTTAAAGAACGTGTAAAAATAAAAATAAAATTTCTTTTATGAAAAGAATTGTAAAGGTTGAATCCTTTTGCAAAGGTTGCATCTTTTATTAGATATGTTGCAAAGGTTGCATTTTTAATGAGATATTATGTAAAGGTTGCATTTTTATGAGATATGTTGCAAAGGTTGCACCTTTTGAAAGCTAATATCAATATATTTTGCTTTATGTATATTGATTTCTTTTCTCAATATTTTAATTAAAGAACATGTTTTTAGGATGTGCTTTATTATATGAACATGTTGTATGTTGCAATGGTGATTGTTTTATATGTGTTCTAATTATAAGGCATGTTTTATGTTTATTTAATTAAATTGAAATCAAGGGTTGTATGCAATGACGTCTATATGCTTTCTCTTTTCTAATATGAATTGTTCATGTGAGATTGTGTTTAGAAAGTTTAAGAGTTAAACCCTAGCCGTAATGAAAACTAAGATTCAAAAGTTGAAACCTAGCTGTAATGGTATTTTATTTATTTGTAAATGTTACAAATAAAATATTTGATTTTAATATTATATTTTAAATTCGATTTGTAAAAGTTACAAATCAAATTTTTAATTATTTGTTAAAATTAAAGTTTGTAAGAGTTACAAATTTAAATAATTTATTCTTATTAATTTTAATAGGATTTGCATTGTTTGTGATCCTTTTAAAATTAATGTGATTTGTAAGAGTTACAAATTTAAATAATTTATTCTTATTAATTTTAATAGGATTTGCATCATATGTGATCTTTTTAAAATTAATGTGATTTGTAGGAGTTACAAATTGATTCATATTTATTAAATTTAATATGATTTGTAATTGTTACAAATAGAAGATAAGATCTTTATTAAATTTAATAATTTTAAAATCAAATATTTAATCCTTAATAAATTTGATAGGATTTGTAAAAGTTACAAATTAAAGATAAGATCTTTATCAAATTTAATAGGATTCGAAATAAAATATCTTGAACTCTAGAGATAAGGTCTAAAATTTAAACCTTGATCGTTCCTAAAAATTAGGATGATTGTTGAGACTCTAGAGATAAGGTTTAAAAGTTAAACTTTGGCTATTCCTATTTTAGGATAATTATAAGGGTCAAAAGATAAGGTTTAAAAGTTAAATCTTAGCCGTTTCAAAATTAAAGATTTCAAATTGTTTGAAATCATAACCGAATATTTTGAGCTGTTAATGGTCAGTGGGACGTTCTGGCTTATGCTTTGAAACACGGCGCTTTACAAATCCTATGGGAATCCTTGTATTTTCGTTGCTCATACACTAGGGATTCTAACACATCAGGTGTAGCCATAATGTCTCTTTAAAGATCCACTATTTTCACAAAATTTTTCAAGATCTAAACCTTATAAGATAAATCTTTAAGGAGACACCAAAGTATAAGTGTTAAGGGACACTTATACTTCACCATGCATGTACAAATTTATGGATTTAAATTAAGCAAGGTACTCTCCCCTTACCAACAAGATTTTCGTCCTCCAAGAGAAAGGCTAAGGATTCCAAGGTTGCCTTATAGATCATCACCATGGATTGCTTCATCAAAGTAGAAAGAGATGAATGCTAGAGGGATGGTTGCTCACGTGAATTTAGTGGGGAATAAGAGAAGAAAAAGCTTGCTGTTTGGTGGAGGAAAAAAAGATTTTGATCTTAGAAAGTGGTATCTTGAACTTTTAATGTGGTGTTTGTGATTTAGGATGGATGATGATGGATGTAGGATAATGTTTAGATGAAAGAATATGAGAAGGAGAGCTTGAATGTTGCTGGAAAAATTTTGCCTAAGTTAAAGAAAGAAGAATAAAAGAGAACAAGGCATAATGACCAATTTTTGCATGAGTTTCTCTTGGTCTCCAAGGAGTCACACGGCTTTGACAAGAGAATGGGCATGTGTCACTTGAAATCCATGCAAGAGAAAGGTGTCAATAGTAGCTGAAAATGATGTGGAGGAGAGTCATGCATGGCTGGGACAAGTGTCCAAGTGGTGGAGCCATGTTATTGGTTGTTTATGCATGACAGCCTAGGTCGGTTTAGGATAGGTTATGGGCTGAATTTGCAAATGAGCTCAACATAAAAGTTGTAGAACATTTTGTTCTCTTTAAATCCATATAAAGTAAAAAAAGTTCCATTGAGAATTGATGAGATGTGGCCCAAATACTAAAAGGGTGCAGGGCAGTGATGAGATTTTTGTCCCTTGCATAAATAATTTTTCTGGGCCAAATGGCCTGTGAATTGGACTTTGGTTCCTTCATCAAAGTTGTGGAGAAATGTGTTAGGAAGATTTTGGTGAAGGCCTCATTCAATTTCATGCCCATATGAGGACGTTATGAAGAAAAGACTGCACCTAGTGCAGACTGTTGCTGGAAAAACGTGAATTAGTGTAGTGTTTTAATTTTTGGGAATTATGGGATGAGAACTGGTCTTAGTGGTCAACATGAAAGTTGTAGATAAATTCGATACAGAGATTTTGGGACAATAATGACTCAAATCCAATATGGGAAGAGAAAGTTACACCTAAAATACATACAGATGTGCATTTTGGCTTACCCGGGTAACTTCAATTCAATGTTTTTAAGCTTGGTTATTTAAAATTGGGTGTTGGGCTCTTCATGAAAGTTGTTAGGAATAATATGAGGGATGTTTTGGGATAAAAATAATTTAGTCAAGTCTCTCGGATAATTTCTGGATTCAAACCAGGGAGTTACTCTATTTTATTAATTTAAAACAGTTACTTAAATATTTATATTTAAATTGCTTAATGTTTTACTTTATAAAACTGTGTTATTAGGGTGTTATTAAACACTTTATTATATTATCTTGATTGATCACATAATTAAGGTTAGAACTTCTACCTTATATTCATAAAATTCCTTTAAAACAGACACATCATCAAATCGGTCGTAGCTCATTCATTAGTACACACAAAATTTGCACAGAATACAGACATATGGTCTCAAGGACCTAACATTAAAAATAAGGGTTGTTACACTCTCCCCTCCTTTTAGAAATTTTGTCCCAAAATTTCACCTAGTGCTAGCAAACAAATGAGGATAAAGAGTTTGCATCTTTTCCTTAAGCTCCCACGTAGCATCTTCTTCGTCAGACTAACTCCAGATGACTTTCACCAAGGATACATCCTTCCCTCTTAGTTGCTTCAGACGACTATCAGAAATCTTCACTGGTACAGCCTTATAGGTAAGATATTATTTAAGATCAAGCTGATCGGGTTTCAGGATATGATCAGAGTGTGGTACATATTTTCGGAGTTAAGAGACATGAAAGACATTGTGGAGGTTGGACAATTCAGGAGGTAGGGCGATGCGATAAGCACTCGGCCCAATTCTTTCAAGAATTTGATATGGTCCTACATACTTGGGACTTAACTTCTTTGTCTTCAAGGCTTTGCCTACTCCTGTCATAGGAGTAACTTGCAGAAAGATGTGATCTCCTTCCTCAAACTCGAGAGGTCTTTGACGTTTGTCGTAATAGCTCTTCTGGCGATCTTGAGAAGTCTTCATCGCTGCTTGGATTCCTTTAATTTGATCTGTGGTCTTCTGGATGATCTCTGGCCCAATTACAGCTTTTTCTCCTGTCTCAAACCAACACAAGGGCGTGTGACACTTTCTTCCATACAAAGCTTCACACGGCGCCATCCCGATGCTAGTGTGGTAACTGTTGTTGTAAGTGAATTCCACAAGCGGTAGATACTCCTGTAATTTCCACCGTGCTCAAGCATACACATCCTTACAAGATCCTCAAGAGTCCTAATGGTACGCTCAGACTGACCATCCGTCTGAAGGTGATATACTAAACTTAGCTTTAATCGAGTCCCCAATGCTTGTTGTAAGCTTTCCCAGAAACGTGAAGTGAAACGGGGATCCCTATCAAATACAATAGTAGATGGCACTCCATGCGATCTAACTATCTCTCTGATGTAGATCTGCGTTAGCTTCTCTAAAGAATACTTCATATTAATCGGAATGAAGTGCGAGGTCTTTGTAAGTCGATCCACGACTACCCAAATTGCATCACATCCAGCTGGAGTCCTTGGAAATCCAGATACAAAATCCATGGCAATCTCGTCCCACTTCCATTCGGGAATCTCCAAAGGTTGAAGAGTACCATATGGTCGTTGTTGCTTGACCTTTATCTTCTAACAAGTCAAACACTTACTGACATATTCAGCGGTGTCTCTCTTCATTCCTTGCCACCAGAACACCTTCTTTAGGTCTTGGTACATCTTTGTCACTCCGGGGTGCACACTATACTTGCTTTTATGAGCTTCATCAAGGATGGATCTTCTCAAATCAGCATTTTCAGGTACACATAATCTCTCATGATACCTAATTACTCCTTGTTTATCTAGCACAAATTCTCCAGAGTTTGCTTTTCCAAGCTGCTTTTACAGAGCCTCATCCGTCAACTAGGCTTCCTTAACTTGATTCAAGAACTCATTAGAGACTTTTAGCATTCCAACCATTAGACTTCCTGCTCTGGGCGACATAGTGAGATTCAAATTACAGAACTGTTCCACTAGCTCAAGCTCCTTAGCCATCATGTAGGATAAATGCAATGCCTTCCTGCTGAGCGCATCGGCTACTACGTTTGCTTTTCCCGGATGATAATGAAGCTCAAAGTCATAATCTTTAATAAACTCCATCCATCGTCGCTGTCTCATGTTCATCTCCTTTTGATCGAAGAGGTATTTCAAGCTCTTGTGATCGCTGAAAACCTTAAACTTTGTCCCGTACAGATAGTGTCTCCAGATTCTCAAGGCAAAAACAACCACGGCTAACTCTAAATCGTGTGTTGGATAATTTACTTCATGGGGTCTCAACTGACGAGATGCGTAAGCCACTACTTTTCTTTCTTGCATTAACACATATCCCAATCCTTGTCCTGATGCATCACAATACACTTCATACAGTTTAGCAGGATCAGGCAAAATCAGAACTGGTGCGCTAGTCAGCTTCTTCCTAAGCTCCAGGAAACTACTTTCATAATTGTCATTCCATGCGAAAGGCTGATCTTTGCGAGTCAACTTGGTCAAAGGGGAAGCTATTCGAGAGAAGTTTTTGATAAATCGGCGATAATAGCCGACGAGACCCAAGAAACTACGGATTTCGGTTATGCTCTTCGGCCTTTCCCATTATAGCACTGCTTCAATTTTGGCGGGATCTATATCGATACCTTCTGCTGAAATAACATGACCCAAGAATTGTACCTCTCTCAGCCAGAACTCACACTTAGACATCTTTGCATACAATTTCCTTGCATGTAATGTATTTAGAATGGTCCTAAGATGTTCTTCATGTTCTTCATCGCTCTTGGAGTACACTAAAATATCATCAATGAACACGACTACAAATTTATCAAAGTACGGGTGGAAGATGCGGTTCATATAATCCATGAAAATAGCGGGTGCATTCGTGACTCCAAAAGGCATGACGAGGTACTCATAGTGATCGTAGCGAGTACGAAACGCCGTCTTAGGAACGTCTTCCTTCTTTACTCGAATCTGATGGTAGCCTGACCTTAAGTCAATCTTAGAGAAAACGATTGCTCCTCGTAGTTGATCCATCAAATCATCGATAAGTGGAAGAGGATATCGATTCTTAATCGTGACCTTATTCAACTAATGGTAATCCACACATAGACGCATACTACCGTCCTTCTTCTTTACCAACAACACTGGAGCTCCCCATGGCGAAACACTAGGTTGAATCATTCCTTTTTCTAGAAGTTCTTCGATTTGTTTCTTAAGTTCCTCCAATTCCTTTGGTGACATACGGTATGGAGCAATGGAGATTGGTCCAGTACCGGGTAAAATATTGATGCTAAATTTAATTTCTCTCTCTGGCGGTATCCCAAGTATATCCTCTAGAAATACTTTAGGAAATTCTTGAACAACTGGAAGCTGATTAGTCTCGAGTTTCTTCTCACACTTGGTACTAGCAAGGACCATAAACACTCGTGCTCCTGATTAGAATGGAGTTACCTCCTGAGTAACAACAACAGACTCAGACTTCCCGAACTGAGAAGGCTTAGGTGTCACGACTCCATAGGATATAGATTTACTATGGCAGTCAATTAGGACATGATTGGTAGCAAGCCAATCCATTCCCAGAACAATGTCTAGATCAATGAGGGGTAAACAAATTAGGTCCACCTGATAGAACCTTCCATCAATAGTAATGGGGAAATTCATACACACAATAGAAGAACTTGTAGGTTCATTAGCAGCAGCGACAACAATCATTTTACCAGATAAGGGTGTCAATGGTAAATTCAAATGCTTCACACAATCTTCAAAAATAAACGATTGAGTGGCTCTGGAATCATACAATACATTTAGAAGCACGTCACCTATAAAGCATGTACCTTGCACCAAGTCATTATCTTGTGCAACCTCTGCTCCATTCATGGTGAAGACTCTAGCATTACCTCCACCCCTGCTTGCTGTAGCATTCCTCGATCCTTGTTGAGTATTACCACCGCCTTGACGGTTCAGATTTGTTATGCTAGGATTATTGACTGATGCACTAGCAGCCGGTCCTCCATTCCCACAGCCTGCAGGACGTCCTATCTGTCCTCTAACTTCCCTCTTTGGGAATTTAGGTTCTTCTCGGGACAGACATTACTCTTATGTCCGATTTTCCCACAGCTGTAGCAAGTCAAGCTCCTCTTATGGCAGTCTTTCAAGAGATAGGGTTATCCACACTCGTAGCATCTCACAGGTGGTCTGTCACCCTGGGTCCTGCTGAATCCATTAGGTCTACTGAAGTTAGGTCGAGGATAAGGCTGACTAGATTTAAAGTCTTTCTGAGGTTGTTTGTCAATAGCATGTCACTCCGGCCCATAACTGGATGTTCCTTTTGATCTTTATACTGACGTATGCTCATAGATACAGCACCTATCCACTAAAGTAGTGAACTGAGTGATTTGTTGGCAGCAGATCGCCTGACGGATGTCCTGACGTAGCCCTCCTTCAAACTTAGCACATCGAGAAGCCTCACTCATCTGAGTATAGTAAGGGCAACACCTAGCTAACTCATCGAACTTTGCTGCGTACTCCCCTACTGTCATGAATCCTTTCCTTAGATTGAAGAATTCTTGCTCCTTCTGCCTCCTGATGTCCTCTGGAAAATACTTAGCATGAAATTCAGTCTTAAATCGTTCCCAAGTAATCTCAGCTCCATCAGCAGCCATCCTCACCCTCGCATGAATCCACTAGTGCTCAGCTTCTCCAACTAGCATGAAAGTAGCATAGATCACTCTGTCGTTGTCCCCACATCGCATAGCTGTGAAGATCTTTTCCATATGCTCAATCCACAGTTGAGCTCCTTTAGGATCAAAACCTCCCTTGAATTGCGTAGGATGGTTCTTTTGGAAGTCGATAAGTCCTTGATCGTGCCTCGGTGGAGCCTGGGGAGCATTCGTCCCCTGACGTTCCAGAGCTGCCACCATCCTATCCAACAGAGCGTTCAACGTTGCATTATTTCGGCATGCCATGACGACTGAAAGAAAAGTAGAGTTCAACAGAAATTCAACGAGTCTCCCTTTATCGGAAGGCTCCATACAGACAGACATTAATCAAATCCTACTGAGCGAGTATCAATATCTCGCGAATAACTCTTTTGAGTACGAGGGAACCTTAGCGGTCCACACCCCAAGCTTAAAGAATCGACCATGCTCTGATACCACCAATGTGACACCCTTGATTAACTACGACAATTTCCCACACTAAAACTTCCTACTTAATTAAGGAGTCACTAAAAATAGGAGTTTTTTTTCTGGTGATCATCAGTACATGATTTTAAAATAAATATATTACATAGATAGATTCTTTCAACATGAGAGTATTTAAAAGAGTACGGAGCTCATAGGCTCCCAACAACTTCTACAAAATAAAAGCATAACCGAAATGTCGAGTCTATAACGATCTCGATGCAAACAGAAAATATACAAACAAACGGCGCTTCCAAACTAGCATCCTCTACTGTAGATACTCCAAATCTTGCCCACGCTCACCTTGTCCTTCAACTGATGATCATCGAAAAAGAGAAACAACATACACAACAACAAAAGGGGTGAGTACAAAGCTCTCAACCCATATCATATATATACAAGGGTGGCCTAATATTTTAAATTACAGAAAAGATTACATACAGCATACCTTAGAGTAGAAACACAAAAGTTCACATACACAATTGTTAATAACAAGCAGGGGGTTAGTCATACAATGATGGCATGCTATGCATGTGTTAGATTCAATTACTGTAAGTTATAATTCGTTACCAATATGCAATGGGGCCCAACTTCCATTTCTCAATCTCATATATCAATAATCATGTGCACAACCCGCCACCCTTATCACCCCTGCCCAACTAAAGCGACCGGAGCACTCCTTATTCTGGTTTTCACAAATGGGTAGGGACTCACAGTCCCGATCATCAAATGGCCAACCACATATCACACATCACCACAAAATGGGCACTCCACGGTCATAGAAAATCCTGCCTCTTGTCGAAGTATACCAGAGTTTGCTACAGGCTGTCCGGCGACGGGCGCAAATCTGATGCCACTTGGAATTCCCGCCTCCGGTGATACTCCCTAGACTGCCCTCGGGTATCGAGGCGCGGCAGATTCTTCAGTGTACCCATCACTGTATGCTCTAGGGGATTCTTCCAACATCCCTCCTTAACTCCAAATGCAAAATGCCATGTACTTGTTTCAATTACTTAGGGTACCCAGAGTCTAGACGGAACCTAACTCTCATATAGCGCATTTGTCCTTAAAAACTCGTAATTGTCTAACCATAAATCTTTTCATATTTTAGGGGCTAAATCTCAAGATTCAATATTACTAAAATTTATTTCAGGAGAATTTCCAAATTGTTTACCAGTAATTCCTTTAAGAAAATTATCTACTATAAAATATATAATTTAATTGTATGATAGATATCTAAGTAAAAGAGGTAACATAAGATTTCAACTATGTTTCTTATAATTTAAGAAATTTCAACGTTACCTTAAGTATAAGGTATAAAAGTTTATCTCGATTTTTTGATTGCTAAAGTCGTTTCGTCGTATTTACTTATAATAAACTAAAGAACTTGATTTTATCTTTCTAAAATAATAGATGAAATATTTATAAGGTATCTTTCCTAATTCTATATTGAAAATAAAAGAATCCTCTTTTCTAAAGTAAATATACAAGGTAATAATTTTTATTTCATTGTCAAAACATTATTTTCGTCGTATTTTGTCTATAAAATTTTGATTCGAGTGATTCCAAAGCCAAAAGTGTTTAACTTTGAAAATACTAACTAAATAAAGTAAGATTAAAAATAGAATCTATCCAGAATATAACCCCCTACACGAAAATTCACCATGTGCCAAAACTCGTCATTTCAATGTTCATAAAAATACGTTTTAAGGACAAACCGCGTGCCAAAATTCTTCAAACCAATTTTTCTCCTTTGGGTAATTTTTCTTATGTTCAAAATTCACTTCTCATACCACCACATATTCTCCGAAAACAGTTTTTCCAATTTCATCCATTTTCTCACGAAAACGCATTTTACACCATTTTTGACGTTTTGATCGCGCCTAACTCGGGTTCCTTTTTTTTTCTTATCATTTACCACTTTTTGCAACATTTTCATGATCAAAAATACCTTTCAACCATATAGATACAGCATCAATAATAATCTCAATTAATCATCAAGAAATGTTCCTAAAATCATGTAATTCGCTTTTCTTAATGCCATAAACTTATCACTTAATTATCACAACTCAAGCCACTTACTTTTATTTTTAATAAAAATTCCAGAATTAAAATATCATGTTAAAATTTATTTTTATTACCTAAATTTTCAAAATCAAGACTTGTTACAAATTTTTAACCACAAATCAATTTTTTTCCAAGTCACATGTTAAGATTTTAAAATTTATCAAGTTACTGACTAACAACAAAAATTGTTCCAGCAGCAACATTAATTTACTTATCATTATGAAACTCATTTTTAAAGATTTTATATTTTCTAGAATTGTTACTAACACAACAAACCACCAATCAACACATACTTAACAATTTATCACATGCAATATAATGTTATAACCAAAAATCTATAACACATAAAATCCAAGTTAGTAATCATCATCAAAATTTTCAAACTTTAGAGGATTAATTTAAAACTTATGGTGTAGCCATAATGTCTCTTAAAGATCCACAATTTTCATAAAATTTTTCAAGATCTAAAACTTATAAGCTAAATCTTTAAGGAGACACCAAAGTATAAGTGTTAAGGGACACTTATACTTCACCATGCATGTACAAATTTATGGATTTAAATTAAGCAAGGTACTCCCCCCTTACCAACAAGATTTTCGTCCTCCAAGAGAAAGGCTAAAGATTCCAAGGTTGCCTTCTAGATCATCACCATGATTGCTTCATTAAAGTAGAAAGAGATGAATGCTAGAGGGATGGTTGCTCACGTGAATTTAGTGGGGAATAAGAGAAGAAAAAGCTTGCTGTTTGGTGGAGGAAAAAAAAGATTTTGATCTTAGAAAGTGGTATCTTGAACTTTTAATGTGGTGTTTGTGATTTAGGATGGATGATGATGGATGTAGGATGATGTTTAGATGAAAGAATATGAGAAGGAGAGCTTGAATGTTGCTGGAAAAATTTTGCCTAAGTTAAAGAAAGAAGAATAAAAGAGAACAAGGTATAATGACCAATTTTTGCATGAGTTTCTCTTGGTCTCCAAGGAGTCACACGGCTTTAACAAGAGAATGGGCATGTGTCACTTGAGATCCATGCAAGAGAAAGGTGTCAATAGCAGCTAAAAATGATGTGGAGGAGAGTCATGCATGGCTGGGACAAGTGTCCAAGTGGTGGAGCCATGTTATTGGTTGTTTATGCATGACAGCCTAGGTGTCACATACAGGGCAGTACTTTACTTGTCGGTTTAGGATAGTGTATGGGATGAATTTGTGAATGGGCTCAACAGACAAGTTGTAGAACATTTTGTTCTCTTTAAATCCATATAAAGTACAAAAATCTCCATTGAGAATTGAATGAGATATGGCCCAAATACTAAAAGGGTGCAGGGCTGTAATGGGATTTTTGTCCCTTGCACAAAACAATTTTCTGGGCTAAATGGGCTGTGAATTGGACTTTGGTTTCTTCCTCAAAGTTGTGGAGAAATGTGTTAGGAAGATTTTAGTGAAGGTCTCATTCAATGTCATGGCCATATGAGGACGTTATGAAGAAAATACTGCACCTAGTGCAGACTGCTGCTGGAAAAACATGAATTAGTGAAGTATTTAATTTCTGGGAATTATGGGATGAGAACTGGTCTTAGTGGTCAACATGAAAGTTGTAGATAAATTCGATATAGAGATTTTAGAACAAGAATGACTCGAATCCAATATCAGAAGAGAAAGTTACACCCAAAATACATATAGATACGCATTTTGGCTTACCCGGGTAACTTCAATTCAACGTTTTTAAGCTTGGTTATTTAAAATTGGATGTTGGGCTCTTCATGAAAGTTTTTAGGAATAATACGAGGGACGTTTTGGGATAAAAATAATATAGTCAAGTCTCTCGGATAATTTCTGGACTCAAACCGAGGAGTTACTCTGTTTTATTAATTTAAAACAGTTACTTAAATATTTATATTTAAATTGCTTAATGTTTTACTTTATAAAACTATGTTATTAGGGTGTTATTAAACACTTTATTATATTATCTTAATTATAGAATACTTAGGCTCCTGGAATTATTTAGGAATTGGTCTTGTTTACTTTGTGTTTTCTTCACGCATGAAAACTTGAAAACCCATCGAGATTACTAACCGACCAACCATGGTGATTCATCGTTGAAACTCTTAGGTTAAGACCAAGATGAATTACGTCTTGGATGATCCTTAGCATCAAATTTTGAGAAGATATCTTCAAGAATCACACCATGGATGATTTTTGCTAAAAATCCAACAAACTTTTAATCTTCTCTTTTTTTGGACTCACTAGCTAAGAGGGAGCCAAAATGATGGTGCTTCACACAATTCAGTTGTAGTTTAGAGAATAGATAGGGTCTTGGTATTGTTTAGGATTGTGTCTTATTCACTTTGTGTTTTATGCACTTGAGCTTGAAAACTTCAAAAACACATCGAGATTACAAGTTGACCAAGTTTACTCATGCGTCATTGGAACTCTTAAATAAGATGAATTGCTCCTTGGATGATCCTAAGCATCAAGTTTCATGAAGATATCATCAAGAGTCCTAGAAAACCCCTCAAACTTTTAATCTTCTCTCTCTTTTGGACTCACTAGCTAAGGAGTCAAAAGGATGGTTGTTCACTTAATTCACTTATAGTTTAGAGAATAGCTAGGCTCCTAACATTGTTTAGGTTTGGGTCTTCTTCACTTTGCGTTTTATACACTTGAGCTTGAAAACTTCAAAAACACATTGAGAGTAAGAACTGACCAAGCATGGTGATGCATCGTTAGAACTCTTAAGTTAAGAACTAGATGAATTGCTCCTTGGATAATCCTAGGCATCCAGTTTCATGAAGTTAATTACATCATGGATGATGTGTCATAGAAAACCCTAAAAGCTTTTCATCTTCTCTCTCTTATGGACTCACTAGATAAGAAGGAGTCAAAAGGATGATTGTTCATACAATTCAGTTGTAGTTTATAGAATAGTTAGGCTCCTAGTATTGTTTAGCATTAGGTCTGTTCACTTTGCGTTGTATGCACTTGAGCTTGAAAACTTTGAAAATGCATCGAGATTACGAGCTGACCAAGCATGGTTATGCGTCGTTGGAACCTTTAAACAAGATGAATGATGATCCTAAGCATCAAGTTACGTGAAGATATCTTCAAGAATCACATCATAGATGATGAGTCGTAGAAAACCCCACAAACTTTTAATCTTCTCTTTCTTTTGGACTCACTAGCTCAGGAGTCAAAAGGATGGTTGTTCACTCAATTCACTTGTAGGTGAGAGAATAGTTAGGCTCTCGACTTTGTTTAGGATTTCGTGTTGTTCACTTTGCGTTTTATTCACTTGAGCTTAAAAACTTTGAAAACCTATTGAGATTACGAACCCAACAAGCATGGTGATGTATCATTGGAACTCTTAGGTTAAGAACTAGATCAATTGCTCCTTAGATGATCCTAAGCTCAAGTTTCATGAAGATATTTTCAAGAATCACATCATGGATGATGTGTTCTAGAAAACCCCAAAACTTTTAATCTTCACTCTCTTTTGGACTCAATAGCTAAGAAGAATTTCAAAGGATGGTTGTTCACTCAATTCACTTATAGTTGAGAGAATAGTTAGGCTCCCGGCATTGTTTAGGATTCGGTCTTGTTCACTTTGCGTTTTAAGCTCTTGAGCTTGAAAACTTCAAAAACCCATCGAGATTATAAACTGAACAAGCATGGTGATGGATCGTTGGAACTGTTAGGTTAAGAACTAGATGAATTGCTCCTTTGATGATCCTAAGCATCAAGTTTCGTGAAGATATCTTCAACAATCACATCATGGATGATGTGTTCTAGAAAACCCCACAAACTTTTAATCTTCACTCTCTTTTGGACTCAATAACTAAGAAGAATTCCAAAGGATGGTTGTTCACTCAACTCACTTGTAGTTGAGAGAATAGTTAGGCTCCCGACATTGTTTAGAATTTGGTCTTGTTCACTTTGCGTTTTATACAATTGAGCTTGAGAACTTCAAAAACCCATCGAGATTACAAACTGACCAAGCATGGTGATGGATCGTTGGAACTCTTAGGTTAAGAACTAGATAAATTGCTTCTTTGATGATCCTAAGCATCAAGTTTCGTGAAGATATCTTCAAGAATCACATCATGGAAGGTGTGTCCTAGAAAACCTTACAAAATTTTAATCTTCTCTCTGTTTTAGTCTCACTAGCTAAGAAGGAGTCAAAAGGATGGTTGTTCACTCAATTCACTTGTAACTTAGAGAATAGTTAGGCTCCTGGAATTGTTTAGGATTAGGTCTTGTTCACTTTGCATTTTCTTCACGCTTGAAAACTTTGAAAACCCATCGAGATTATGAACCAACCAACCATGCTGATTGTAACAGCCTTGATTTTTCTTAAATAGGAACCTAAGGTCTCGGGACTTCTGAGAATACCCTACTAAGTATTTTAGGAGAATAAGGCTTAGGCTTGACTCCTAGATCCCCGTGAAGAAGATGAGTAGTAAATATCCCAGCCAAATAAAAATGAGTAAGGGAAAAAGTGAGCAATAGTAACCCTTAGAGTAACTTGGTTCAATAACAATTTATGAGAAGAGATAAATGTGTTTGATTTTGTAATTGAACTATTAGTGAGGCATCTATATCCATAATATATTCTTGTTATTAATGTTAGAAATGATAATTTATGAATAATGTTTAGTTATTGGTAATTTATAGATGATATTAGTCAATTACCTGCTAATAGTAGCCATAAGTGATTTTAGGATATTCGATTTTAATTAGGTACTGAGTACAATTTTAAGGTTAAGTAATCATTAGAGCCAAGACCTCATAAAACATTAATTGATTCCTTTAGTAAAGATAATTAGAAGAAAAATACCTTATTTTAATCTTAATTTTTGATGAGTTTTATTATTAATAATTTTAGTTAATTAAAATAAAATAAAATTAAGTGAGTAGATAATATTTATTTTGATACCTAATATTATTAATAATGAGTTTAAAATATGAGAACACATTTATAATGAGGTTTAGTTAGGAATTAATTGATTATTTTAATATTTTAATAATAAATATCGCCCGGTTTCTCTAGATTTGAACTATAGGACCCAACCTGAAGTCAGACTCTAACCGTTCGGCCCGAGACTAGTGATCCAGTAGGAAAACTAGCCCTATCAGGATCATTTCATGAAGAATTAAGGGTAACTGACTTAGCCTAACCGGGCAAATTAGAACCCTTAACGTCTTCTATGTTTGACCGTTTATATACCTCGGGATATCCAATGGTGGTATGGCCAGTCTCTGGTGACTCGTTTTGAAGTTTTAGAAACTTTTCCTGAAGAGACCGAAGCCCGGTTCGGACTATATCACCCTCGTTCTTTTGTAACTGGTTTCTTTAAAAATCGTTTTAAAACTCGACCCGCGTACCTTCAGTATTTTGGACCCAATTTTTGCATTCGACTTTGGAATTGAACAATTTTGGTCTCAACCTCTTAATTTTGAAAAGATCTTTAACCTCCGTTTCTGGCCTCAATCTCCAATTTTCACTCTGTCAACCCCAAAATTGAGGATTAAGAGTATTCGCCTCAAAATTCCATTGCTTGGACATTTTTCCCTGCACATGGTTCAAAAATAAATTCATAACTTTCTCATACAACCTTTGATTTGTGCAAACTTGGTGTCAAAATCTCCGTAATTAAACTATCTACGTTTCTTATGAAGACATTAAAGGCTAATTCTCTCCAGATCGGTACAGTTTAATAAATCCTTGTGACCCCTTGGTTATTTCGTTTTAAGGCTGCCTGTCTATAGAAAAATGCGCATATCTCCCTTGTCCAGTGCTTAAATTGCTTCATTCTTTTTGCTATGGATTCATATCAAGAAACTCTATAGTTGTTATACAGGTCACGAAACCCAAGTCTCAAAGAAGAATTAATGGTGAATTTATTTCTAAGCCCCTAACTGATTCAGGAGCTTCTGGAGTATCCTGTAATAAATCAGGTATATCTTGAGTTACCAATCTCTGATCGTCGCGTATGATATATCGATTTAAAAAGAAAAAAAAGATCTACAACTTTTGTGTTGGGAGTTTTCTCTAATTCTAACTCCACGAATTAATTCTAACTCCACAAATTAATTCATATTTATTTTTAACATTCTTATTTTTCTTGTTCATAAAAATCCTATACGTTTTAGTTTCTTGCCCGACAAGTTAATTTTCCAGCCACCCATTTTTCCAACCACCTCACCACCCTTGGACACCTCTCTAGACAGATGTCACCATCCAGCTCTTCCTCTCCACTCAGCTCGCCACCTTGCACTCCAACCAATTAGAATTCATGCAAAGGCTAACCATCATCATGACTCCTAAACCACCATCACTTCAACCAAAATCAATTCACCATCTCTCCACTTCTATTCATTCTCCTCACGGCAGCAGGCTTTATCTTTCTTCTCTCCATTCTCTTCTTCTCCTAGACATCATTTTAACCACCACAACAACAACCTCTCTTCCACCCCTTCACGGCCAAACACCACCATAATCCACCTCCACTCATCCAAATTTTGATACCTCTTCTTCTTGCTCCACCAGCTCATGGCCAACCTCCACCAAACAGCCCCTCATCTTCAAGCTTCTTGCATGCCAAGGGTCTTGAAGAATTGATTCCATCCTTTCCCCTTAGAGCTCTTCAAAACTGCCATTCACTAAGCCACTCAAGGTGAGAAATTTTGATGTTGCTCCCTTGGATCTTGCCTTTGCTTTTCTCAATTCAAAATCAGTTTTCATTTTGAATTTGTGATGATGTTTCCTTGCTATTTTGAGGGCCAAATCATGGCTGTTTTCCTTTGCGTGCATAAATTTTCTAAGGATCGGAAGTATAGATGGCGATTGGAGGACATTCGGAGCATTTGGTGAATTTTTTGACAAAAATCTCTAATTTCTTCTTCTGGACAGTGGCTATAATATGAGGTAAAGGGGGTCTTTTCCTTGTTTAATTGTATATTGGGCTGTCTTATATCATTGTATGCATATTTTGGGACCTCCATTTCGAATTTCATCGCGATCCAACGGCTAGATCTTAAACTGTAAAAATTTCCGTAACTGATGGCTAAAAAGTTTACATTTTTAAACTTATAGATGTTTTCAAAATTTATTTAATATAATTCGATGTTCTCGTGCTCAAAGAGGTTTTATTGCGATCGGATCAATAAAAAGAAATGTAGAAAATTTAGCGTTTAGGCGGGCTCGGTTTTATTCGATTTGGTTGTATTAATTAAATTTTTATTCTGGATGATATTATGTAATTTGTAGATTATTATCCGGTAAGCCCTGCTAGTTAGAAAATTAATTGATCGTTTAATTGTTTCCAAATCATTTTTAGAAAAATCGCGTACGTCGAAGGGATTTCTCGATTGGATGGTCCGAAATATTTTAATGAAAAGTAAAGTTGTTTTAGAAAAAGCTATCCAAAGAAAATTAATTTTGAAAGGTGTTCCAAATGGTGTTATGAAAAAGTTTTATTTAGGCCCAAAATGAGATTTTACAAGTTAAGTAGAAAAAATAAAAATAAAATAATATATATATATATATAATAAATGATTGGAACTTAATTAGAAGAAAAGAATTTATTTTGGTGACTACTTGAAGGGAAAAAGAAAGAATTGCCTTAGAAATTTAAGGAAGAAGAAAATAATAATAATAATAATAATAATAATAATAATAATAATAATAATAATAATTGATCCAGTCTGGATACCGGCCCCCATTCTTGGGACGTCAGAATGACCCCATATAAGGAAAACCGGTGTCCTGGTTCAACTTTACCACACCGGATATCCGATGTCTGGCCGTCCGTCCTCATCTCACGACTGCCCCACTTATTTTCTCTATAACGGATCTTTGTTCATTTTCGCAGAACATTTACATAACTCTTGGCTTTTCAGTCACAGCACGATAAGAGCCCCTAATAACTTATCAGCGAAGATACTGTATGTAGCAAAATATGTCACGTCAATGGCCTCAGGAAGCAAGTGGATGTGTCAGCAGATTATGCGGAAAAGGTGATTATCCTCTCCTCTTCCTAGAGGATCGTACTCTGATAATTGACCTACCCTCCTGACACATTCTGAGTGCTGAGCCACCCTGATTGACATAATGTACACGCTATCAGAGCTAAGGGACCCACCTGTATCCAATGACTCATTTTCTCACGTACAACTATAAATAGCTCATTTCAATACACATGCAAGGTATCGTTGTTCTATCTCACATTTTTACTGTTACTTCGCTTGAGTATTCACTGAGTTCTTACACTCTTCTAACTTGAGCGTCGGAGAATCTTCGCAGGTGGCACCACCTTTCGCCCCCTGCAACGCGAAACGTTGGTGTGAAGGATCTCCAGGACAACAAGGCCGGCCTCTCCCACTGAGAGACCGGATTAATACATCGGATACACACTGTTCCGGTGTGCAAACCCTAAAAACACCTATAATCTTGTGGCTGGTCCCACACCGGATCCTAGACCCCGGTCCAGACCAGTTCATTGGCACGCCCGATGGGACTCGTTAGAGTTATTCCCATTTTCGCAGAAGTTTGGTTGTCACGATGGAAGGTGATGGGAGAGATTTCATTGATGGTCATGTGGAGGATGTGACCCATCAACAGACTGGAAGGAGACTCGTTTTCAAGTCCCCTGTAACTCAAACCCGGAGAATGGTGCAAGTACAAATGCCTGACCCTCGCGATGAGGTTATCGGGCAACTCAGGGAGGAGCTGATGGAGTTGAAGCGGGAGAGAGGAGGAGCTGGGGACAGGGCAACGTCCCATGCAGAAGAGACTTATCACGCATCAAAGAGGGGCAGGTCTACAGCCCTTCAGTATTCGAAGATCCCCACATATGAAGAGAGAGAGCAGACTCAAGACTCTGGCGATAGAGTCAGTACCAGGAGAAGGGAGCAGGCGGTGGTGACTTCAGGGACGTACAAGCTCAGTGTCCCTTTCTCAAGAAGACTGATGAACATTGCCATCCCGAAACATCTGCAAATAACTCAGCCACTGTCGATAGGGAAGTATAATGGAGAAACTGATCCCACTAAGCATTTGGATGCTTATGTGTATGAAGCTATGTATTTGGGAGCAGATGAAGATGTTATATGCAGGATGTTCCCAAGAACACTAACCGAGGAGGCTCTCAGCTGGTTTAAGAGCTTACCCTCAGGATCTATAGACTCTTGGGAGGAAATGGCTGCTGCATTTGAAAGCCATTTCGTCATCTCTAGGGATATCCCAAGAACTTCTCACACCCTGGCCCAGATAAGGCAGGGAGAAATTGAAACTCTTAAGGAGTTCTTGAAAAGGTTTTATAAGGAGGCAGCTTTGGTCCCCAACCTCACGGAGGCCATACAACTTCGTATTGTGGTGGAAGCTCTTCAGCCTGGTTCAGCCTTTGCCCTATCTTTGGCAAAGAGCCCCCCAACAACCTTCGAGGAGTTTCGAAGGAAAGCTTCCAAGTACGTGGGCATAGAGATGCATCTAGAGACAACTGCAACAAGAATGAAGCCTTCAGCACCCACTCAGCAGCCACGGAGAGAAAAAGAGAGAGTGAGGCCTGAGAAGCATGCCTTTAGAGAAGACTTTGTAAATGCTCGCCCGCATCCACGAGATAGGCGTGTATCATCGTTCGACAACTATGCTCCGTTGAACACCAGGCATTCACAAATCATGAGGGAGGTTGGTTGACCAACGTTGAACGTCTTTGGTATAAGGAAGCCAGCCCCAGTCAAGAGGGGTGGTAACCCACGTAAGTATTGCACTTTCCATGAACAGACAGGACACAATACTGATGAGTGCAAGGCATTAAAGAATACGGTGGAAACTCTCATCCGAGAAGGAAAGCTGAAGCAGTATTTGTTCAAGGAGAAATCTGTAGACGAGCCTCAGAGGATGGAAAAAAGGAGTAGAGATCCTGATAACGAAGATGACAATGCACGTAATCCAGCAAGGAAGTTCACTGCAGCCGAAAAGCAGAAGGGAGTAGTGATTGCTGGAGATGCCCAGCAAAATAACATGCCCCAGCAGCAGAGGCAGGGCAGACGAGAAGTGATTGAGATGATAGCTGGAGGATTTGCAAGAGGAGGAGCATCAATCACAGGACGGAAGAATCACCACAGGATGATTCTATCTGTCCAGGGCAAACCAAGGGATAACCGTCCTTTCAGGGACGGTATGGCAGCTCCGATGGTGTCATTATTGATGATGATTTTGGCCCAACAATTCCAGGAGGTGATGATGCAGTAGTTATCGTGGCAGTCATAGCCAACAAGGATGTCAAGAGGATCCTCGTCGATCAGGGAAGTTCTTGTGACGTTATCTTTTATAATTGTTTCAAACGAATGGGTTTCAATGATGCAGATTTACAACCCTACACGCAAGAACTCACAGCGTTTAATGGAGCCAAGCAACCCACCAAGGGGTATCTTGACACCCTGATTTCTTTTGAAGGAGAGCCTGGTGTGAGAACAGTCAAGTCAAGAATCCTGGTGATTGATGTGGAATCCCCATACAACGGTATCATAGGCCGTCCAACATTGAATGTGATGGAAGCAATCGTGTCCACTCCTCACCTCTTGATCAAATTCATTGACAAGGACAACGGTGTGTCCTCTCTCTGTGGTGATCAGGAGATGGCTCGATACTGTTATAACCTGAACCTCAACATGGTCAAGTTGGAGGCATTCAACAAGAAGAGGAAGCTGAACGACGGAGGAACAGCGGCAGGGTCTGTCAGTCTAATTGATCTGGACCCCAGAGTGGAATTGAAGATTGATCCACTCAATCCCTCTAAGCCCACACCGGATGGTGGTTCCAGGGATGTTGTCTTAGGAGATTCCCCAGAGAAGGTCACGCACATCAATGATAAGTTGGAGTTTGCTATGGAGCAACGCTTATTAGCCCTTCTGCAGGAGTTCAAAGATCTTTTCGCATGGACAGCAGCAGACATGCCTGGGATGGACCCTGATTTCTGTTGCCACAAGCTTGCTGTGTATCCTGAAACAAGACCGGTGGCCCAGAAGAAGAGGAGGTTGGGACCAGAGAAGCAGAGGGCGGCTTGTGAGCAGACAGAGGAGTTGTTGAAAGCAGGCTTTATAAGGGAAATACGCTACTCATCTTGGCTTTCTAATGTGGTCATGGTGCAGAAGGCTAATGGCAAATAGAGAATGTGCACAGATTATATGGATCTTAACTGTTGCTGCCCCAAGGATCCATATCCCCTGCCCAACATTGATCGCATGGTGGATGATTCATCTGGTTACCAGTACCTCAGTTTCATGGATGCTTATTCGGGGTATAACCAGATTCCGATGTGGGAGGGAGACCAAGAGAAAACTGCCTTTATCAATGACCACGGTGTTTTCTACTACACCGTCATGCCTTTTGGATTAAAGAACGCCGGCGCTACCTATCAACGCATGATTAACAAAGTCTTTGAAGGAATGCACACCAGGCTGGTCGAAGTTTACATCGATGATATTATAGCCAAAACGCCCGCTGGAGGAGACCACATCGAAGATCTGCGCCAAGTTTTCACTAGGCTTCGACAGTACAACATGAGGTTAAACCCCTTAAAATGCACCTTTGCCGTTCCAGCTGGGAAATTCCTGGGATTCATGTTGGCCCAACGAGGCATCGAGGCCAACCCTGGGAAATGCCAAGCAATCCTGGACATGCAGAGCCCTAAGAGCCTGAGGGAGGTCCAATCGTTGAATGGGAAAGTGGCCGCTCTAGCTCGCTTCATGCCCAAGATGGCGCACAGGTCCCTCCCCTTGTATAAGGCGTTGAAGAAACACAAGAGTTTTGAATGGGGAGAGGAGCAAGAACAAGCCTTCCAGCAACTCAAGGCCGCTCTCTCGAGTCCACCAATACTGGTTAAGCCTGACCCTGGTGAGATTTTGATCCTGTATTTAGCAATCTCTGATGAAGCCCTAGGCGTAGCCTTGGTTAAAGAAACCCCTGAGGGGCAGAGACCGGTATACTTTACCAGTAAGACGTTTCAGGGGGCGGAAGGAAGGTACCAGAAGATTGAGAAAGCTGCTCTAGCAATCGTGTGGGCATCACGACAGTTGAGGCCCTATTTCCACGCGCACCCAGTACTGGTGAGAACGGATTTGCCTCTCCGTTCAGTACTTAGCAAGCCCGACCTCGCCGGGAGGATGATAAAATGGTCTATCGAGCTGTCTGAATTTGAAATTTCGTATGAGCCTCGAGGAGCCATCAAGGCACAAGTGTTGGCTGATTTTGTTGTGGAGATGACTGGGGCGGACCCTGCCACCCCTCGAGCGCATTGGACCATTTACGTTGATGGATCGTCGAACAGCAAAGGTTGTGGAGCAGGTGTGGTGGTAGAAAGTGATGATGGTGTGCACCTAGAAATTTCCCTCCGATTCAATTTCAAAACCTCCAACAACCAGGCTGAATACGAAGCATGCTTGGCCGGTCTCCATGCGGCGATTGACATCAGAGCATCAGCAGTCATACTGTGCAGTGATTCTCAATTGGTGATTTCACAGATCCAGGGGGAATACCAAGCAAAGGAGCCGTAACTTCAATTGTACTTGAATTGTGTTAATGAGTTGAAGGGAAGATTTGAAGTTTTAGAGTTCAAACATGTGCCCAGAGAGGAAAATACCAGAGCGGACATCTTGTCAAGACTTGCAAGTACGAAGCAGCCCGGCAGCATAACAACGGTGGTTCAAAGCACTTTGACATCACCTAGCATACCTCTGTACCCTTCTCTGAATGCTATCATGGTAAGCTATCCATATGAGGATTCTTGGGTCATCCCCTATATTCGCTATCTGGCTGATGGTCAGCTGCCCACTGATGAGAAGGAGAGGAGACGAGTGAAGAGGGAGCTACCATATTTTACTATGGTTGATGGTGTTCTCTACAAAAGGGGATTCTCTGTCCCATATCTTTCATGTTTGAGAGAAGATGAGGTTCAAGCGGTTTTGGAGGAAGTGCACGAGGGGCAATGTGGGCACCATGCTGGAGGCCGAAGCTTAATGAGAAAAGTCCTCAAGGCTGGATATTGGTGGCCCACTGTGAAGCAGGATTCTGCAGATTTTGTTAGGAAGTGTGATGCTTGTCAAAAATTCTCCAATCTCCACCATACACCGGCCCAAGAGCTGTCCTCATCTGTTGTACCTTGGCCGTTCTACCAGTGGGGCCTTGATATTTTGGGTCCATTCCCCACTGCGCCAGGAGGTATCAAATATTTGATCGTGGGGGTAGACTACTTCACCAAGTGGATCGAAGCAGAACCAGTAGTGTATATCACTTCTGCGTGAACAAGGCGTTTCGTGTATGAAAATATCATAGCTCAATTCGGGGTGCCAGGGCGGATTGTGACTGACAACGGCACCCAGTTCACAGACAAAAAGTTTACAGATTTGCTGGAAGGACTGGGGATAATCCAGATATTTTCGTCTGTTGAACACCCCCAAACCAATAAACAAGCAGAGGTAGCCAACCGAGAAGTGCTAAAGGGGTTGAAGAAGTGTTTGGGAGAAGCAAAGGGAGGATGGACAGACCAGCTATGTCATGTTTTATGGGCATACCGCACCACGCCTCATTCTTCAACTAACGAATCCCCATACCGGTTGACGTACGGGGTTGAGGCCATGATCCTGGTGGAACTACAAACAAGATCGGCTCGTGTGGAGTATTTTTCAGCTGAAGATAACAACGCCAATTTGGCATCAGAACTGGACGTCCTCTAGGAGTTAAGGGAAAAGGCTTTCGTCAGAGATCAGGCTATAAAAGCAAAGGCAGCACTCCGGTATAATAAACGTGTCCAGTACAGAGCTTTCAACACCGGAGATCTTGTTTTGAGAAAGGCAAGTGTGGGGAATAAATTCGCCCACCAAGGAAAGCTGGCACCGACGTGGGAAGGTCCGTATAGAGTTTCTGAAGTGACTGGAAAAGGGTCATACCGGTTGGAAGAACTTGATGGAACTCCGATCCGCAACAAATGGAACACTCAGAACTTACGTGTTTATTACAGCTAGTTGGTAAGACAGCGTGTACTCTTTTTCCTTACTTGAGTTTTTCCCTTTGGGTTTTCTCAAGAAGATTTTAACGAGGCATGACCCCAACTACGCTCTTCATGTAATGTACTTTCAATTCTAATGAGAATACATTTTAACCGCCCTATCATTCTCACCTTTCTTATGTGTTGTGATTTATAGCCGTAGTTTAATACGCGTACACCTCAGGACGGATGAACTCAACTACCAATTTTGGAGTTGATGATGTAACTCCTCGAGGGACTGATGAAGACCCCTCAGGACGGATGATCTCAATCACACATCGTGTGTTTTGACGATGTAACTCCTTGAGGTGGAATGGGTTGTAGGGCTGGTCCTTTTTCAAAGCCACAAACCGAACCCCATTCGAAGACAACATGGGTTGTAGGGCTGGTCCTTTTTCAAGGCCACAAACCGAACCCCATTCGAAGACAACATGGGTTGTAGGGCTGGTCCTTCCTCAAGGCCACAAACCGAACCCCATGCGAAGGCTTGGGCGCAGTAGGCCTGTTCATACAGAAAACCACGCTGAACCCCGAGTAACGGGCGCAGTAGGTTCAGGATTAGCCCTGATCCGAACCTCGTGTTGAAGGCTTGGATTGTAGGATTGCACCGAACTCCAAGTACGGTTAGTAGGATCGAACCGAACACCATGTGAAGACTTGGGGTGTAGGACCAAACTGAACCTCAAGAGAAAGGCGTGAAGCTTACCCTTGTCAAAGTTATACCAAAATTCAAAAGGCAATGTCCATCCTCAATTACGGAATATCCACCCCAGAGCGGTTGAACGCTAACATACCCGCTCTGCATCTTTGAGGACAGATGAGCATTTCTATCTTTTTAAGAAGTTAAAAGGTAATTCTTGAGATAAAGTTTCCCTTCCCAATGTACTTACACTTGGGGACAGGGCATGCTTTAACTTAATTGTCGCTTCTTTGTTACAATTTGTTATCTTAATCCGGTGTGATAAGTACGCTTTAAGCAGCTAGGTAACCACACTGATGAGGACAACACCAACTCACTGCAAGGGCTAGGAGGACCTATGACGAGATCCAAAGCAAAGAAGACTAAAGCCACATTACAAAGGTTGATTCTCACACTCCAAGAAGAAATAACCAAGGAGCCAACGCAAGCCAAGCTTACCCATTTGATCATGTGGAAGGATGAATAGCGGAGGGCCTAGCATGAATGGTCTAGCTTTCAAGACTTGGGTAGTGTAGGGGTTGAATGACCTGTGTTCAAACCTTACCAAGACCCCTTTTTCTTTTAATTTTTATGTTATCCTTGATGTAATTTAAATTTTTCAGCATTTTCCCTTTTGCTTAGTGGACATAGGCGGTTTGCTTTATGGTGGGTAGTGGGGCGGTTATGGTTTGGAACATGTTCAGCCAAGTTACACAAAACATCTCACGTACACATGGATTTGGCAGATTTGGAATTTTTATGAATTTTTTTTCTAGGTTTGAAAACTTAGGTTGTGAGTGTGATGCTCATAGTCCTTGTGTGAATCAAGGAAGATTGGCCATGCATAGGTGTGAAGCTTTTGTATGAATGCTAATCAATTTATGGAGGTGTGATTCTTCCTTTGTGTTTTTCGTTTTTCTTCTTGCATTTTTAGTTTTGTTTCAGCCTTAGTTTTCACGTGAGGGGATTGATCAGAATCCTAAAAAAAAAATTAACCCAATTTAATTCATCTTCCATGGTTGATCAAGTGTAAGTGCAGCCAATCTTTTCTTAAATTAACTCCATCTTAATCTAAACCTTGGGATCAAAATAACCAACTTCAGAATTTGAAATCATCAAGGAACAAGAACCCTAGATAAAAGGAGGAAGTTAAGCTAACCTAGATTTTCTAGGGATTGCATTTTCAAAATTAATTCTGCACCCTTGTTCTCTTTCCTAACGTGAAAAGCTCTCCCCTCCTAGTCCTGGACTGTGTTATTTTTTCTCCAATTGGCAGCCACCAATCAGTTTTTGTTCATCAAGAATTCAGCCCTTGCCGGTCCCTTCAAGATCCACATCACACACAGAACGGATTCACAAAGCATTGAAAACAATAAAGTGTTTTGTATAGCACTAAGTTATCCAACAATCATACATTCGACGCAAGCAGTTGAAGAGAAGCAACAGTGAATTTTATTTCCAAAATAAGAAATTATCCAGGTTACAAAGTAGTTAAAGCTGGAGCTGATCCCAGTACACAGCTATGAATAAAGCTTAAATTAAGGGGCCGGTGCCTGATCCTCCGCAGAGGGCACTCCTGTCTTCTCCATCTCATCCTCTGCTCCAGTTCGGGCACCTTCCTGCGTTTCAGCTCCAGAGGCAGCGGTGGACGTTGTCGGCTCCATACTTTGAGCTTTTGGAAGGGGAGGCAGTTCGTACAGAGATGCACGGGGTTCATGATGCAAGCCGTCCTTATGCACTTCGACAAGTTTTCCCCCATGGAATTCGAAGAACGGATCCAATCCATACAAATTCAGCTGCACTCCGGGGTTACGATAATAAACTTGACGAAGGGCCAGGCTGAAAGATTCATACGCCACATTTTTGCATATCTCCAAGGCTTTGGCAGCCTTGGCCTTCGCAGCAGCTAATCTTCTTTGAACCTTGGCAAAATCCTCTTCTGAAGGCCCAGCACTCGCACCACCCTTCTTGAGTTCCTCAATTTGGGCTTGCATCTCCTTCCGAAGGCTTTCCCACTCCCCAAGGTCTTTGTTGCGACCGTCCTCCATAATTTTGAGATCGTCAGCAAACTTAGCCGATCTCTTTTTCTCCAGTTGTAATTCTTCTTCAAGGAGGGGTATGGTTTTGTTCTGTTTCTGGAGGTCGGCAACTTCCCGCTCTAGAGCCTTGTTCGCAAAATGAACTTGGCTTGCCTCTTCAGTTTTCCTTTGGAGCGTCTCCTTAGTTTTCTTCAATTCTGACTCCACGCCCCTATGAACTTCAGCTTGCTTGGTCGCCCATGTCTCCTTCACCGCGAGTTCGGCTTCAAGTTTTTCAACCTGGTCCATGTAATCCGCCTTCTCGCTCAGGGAATCGAGGAGGCCGGACAGTTCATCCAGCTGCCAACGCCCGGCTTTACAAGCACCTCGGACCCCAGCAGCGTCAAGGGAGGGGCGAAGGCAATACCTTGCCTTTGGAAGAGTGGGAGGCATGGACCCCTGAAACCATAAATAAGGAGAAAGGAAGGAGTCACGCGGAGGATCAAACGCCGGAGGAGGACCATTCCCAGAGTCCGGTTCTGAAGCATTCTGTGAAGAAGGGGCAGAGGATTCAGGAATGGGCTTCTTTCCCTTGTCCTTCTTCAATTCAGTTTCTTCGACCGTCTTCTGACGCTTCTTCACAGGGTCATCAGAGGAGGGCTTTTCTTTGATCTGCCTTTTTTACAAGGTGCCTTTTTTTCCTCTTCTTCTCTGGGACGGCCTCCTCGTCGCCCGCTCCAGTGGCCTCAACTGGTTCTTCTGTTTCCTCCTCATCAAAGAGAGGAACCTCATCACCTACTACAGAGGTTAGCGGAATGAGGGGAGTTTTGGTGGCGTTCCTCTTCGCCTGGATCTCATTCTCCTCAGAGGAGGAATCATCGTCAGCCTTCATGGTCCTTAATGACAACATCTCTGGGCAGGCTCTTTCGATTTGTTTTGCAAAACAGGAAAGGTTGAATTAGCACATAAGAAGAAAAATAATCAGAGCAGAATAATTATACAACACAGATAGAGTAAGAGCGGATATTACGGAGGTAGGTGTTTCGGATGTCGTCCTCGGCCAAGAGGAGCCTGCTGGAAAATCCTTTGAGGGTTTTCGAGGCCGTCTGCATGGCGCTCAAGACCTCAACAGAATGAGAGGAGAGTTCACTCTCATCTGTGTAATAAGCACGGCTCATGAGGAGAAAATGCTCGTGCGTCCAGCTAAGAGGGAACTTGGTAAATCCCTCCTTGTTTCGCCAGAAGACCGGCTTATTTGGTTGAATACGGACCCGCGTGTAGTAGTGCTTGAAGGAGCGTCCATCCACCTTAGCGGATTCCGTATAAGATTTGAACTTTATCACCCTTGAGTCGCTACGGAGAGTAATGAACCCAAGGCCGCCCTTCTTATTAGCACGGCGGACCACTTGGCAATAGTGAAACAGTTTGGCCACAGTGGCGGAGAAGTTGAAATGCTCCCCCAGAACCTCCAAAGCCCGGACTAGACCCCAACCGTTGGGATGCAGTTGTGTGGGGGCGCAGTCTAGGAAACGCAGGACGGCCATCTGGAATTTCGTCATGGGGAAGCGTACTCCCAACTTTAAGAAGACGAAGTCGTACATGTAGACAGACCTCTCATCAGGGACGCTGTGGCATACTCTCTCAGAGGGACGTGGTGCCAGAACAGCGTATCGCGCCTTGTACTTTTTGTCTGAATATATTTTACAGCGGAAAGAGACCGTGCATTCCTCCTCACTCGCATGGTGCGAAGGGATCTCTAGGAATTCCTCCTCCACCCAGCAGTAGGGTTTCTCCCTGTTGAGCTTTTCCCAGTCAAGCCGATGTGCCACAACGTTGACACACCCCTCAGCAGGTGGAGAACTGGTGTTTTTCCACGTCCTGGAAGGTCCATAGTTGTGTAGGCACGGTGGAACGCGTACGTACTGTGGTAAAAAGCAACATCGTCAGAGAGGTAACCTTCAGCACTTGACCCTTCATCAGAGCGGCTGGTAGCCCTCGAGTCAAGGGGAACCTCAGAGCGACGTTGGGAAGAGGACACTCGTGAGGAAGAAGCTTCAGCTCTCTCTGAGCGACGAGGCCCAGCCACAGGAGGATTCGCTGGAATCCTCCCACCACGGTGGCTAAGGGGGGCACGAGAGCCAAAACTCCCCCTGTTTGAAGGACCAGCGTGGCCTGCTCTAGGGCGCATGGTGGAAATAGAATGAACAAAAATTGCAAGGAGTTGAAGGAAAGGGAGGTTACCTAAAGGAAGAAGATCTTTGAGAAGTTTGAAGACGATAGAGAAATTCCCAAGAAATTTGAGCAGAGGTTCACTAAGCTTGAAAACAAGAGTGGATTCCAAAATCTGCTAAGAGTCCCTTTTATAGGTAACGAAGAGGCATAGTGTTTCGTCGAAGGTCACAAGGCTTGCATCAAAACGCAACCTCTTTCAAATTGAAACGACTCCGTCGTTTCGTCACGTACGAGCGCGAAAATGGTAACGTTTCAGTAAACATTTTGGCAAAATGGGCCCCCCCTTTTCAGTTTGAATCCAGGCCCAATAAGCCCAATAAGCCCAATCGACGGTTACACTCTTGGGTAATGATGGCTCGTGCGTAAAAAACGCATTTACTGTCTAATCATGCCATGCGCATTTAATGCCTTCAAACACTTTTCGAATACCAAGGGTTTCGATTCTCAAAGACCTTTGGGATTTCAATCATTTATTTTATGCTGTCTGAATCCGTTGTACGCAACGCGAGAAGAGCGGTCACTCGTCTATTAGAGCAGATGCCATAGAGCTTCCAGAGACCTCCCAGAATGTACCACCGGCATCCAGACTTCTCTAGAGTTGTGTAGCTCATATGAGCAACTTAACAGTCCCTCATACAAGCTAAGGGACAGATGATCCGGTCTGGATACCGGCCCCCATTCTTGGGACGTCAGAATGACCCCATATAAGGAAAACCGGTGTCCTGGTTCAACTTTACCACACCGGATATCCGATGTCTGGCCGTCTGTCCTCATCTCATGACTGCCCCACTTATTTTCTCTATAACGGATCTTTGTTCATTTTCGCAGAACATTTACATAACTCTTGGCTTTTCAGTCACAGCACGATAAGAGCCCCTAATAACTTATCAGCGAAGATACTGTATGTAGCAAAATATGTCACGTCAATGGCCTCAGGAAGCAAGTGGATGTGTCAGCAGATTATGCGGAAAAGGTGATTATCCTCTCCTCTTCCTAGAGGATCGTACTCTGATAATTGACCTACCCTCCTGACACATTCTGAGTGCTGAGCCACCCTGATTGACATAATGTACACGCTATCAGAGCTAGGGGACCCACCTGTATCCAACGACTCATTTTCTCACGTACAACTATAAATAGCTCATTTCAATACACATGCAAGGTATCGTTGTTCTATCTCACATTTTTACTGTTACTTCGCTTGAGTATTCACTGAGTTCTTACACTCTTCTAACTTGAGCGTCGGAGAATCTTCACAGGTGGCACCACCTTTCGCCCCTCTGCAACGCGAAACGTTGGTGTGAAGGATCTCCAGGACAACAAGGCCGGCCTCTCCCACTGAGAGACCGGATTAATACATCGGATACACACTGTTCCGGTGTGCAAACCCTAAAAACACCTATAATCTTGTGGCTGGTCCCACACCGGATCCTAGACCCCGGTCCAGACCAGTTCAATAATAATAATAATAATAATAATAATAATAATAATAATAATAATAATAATAATAATAATAACAGATTTAATAGAAGAACCCTTATTAAGAAGAAAGATAAGTGGGGACAATTATTCTAATAGATTAAAGAAACTTAGAATAATAGAAATAATAAATTAGAATCTAAAATTTTGAGTAACTTTTTGAAAAGGATCCTAACAATTAATAGGATTATTTACTTAACAATACTAAGCCTAAAATCTGAAATTTTTAAAAGGAAATAATATTATCTTAGAAATTTAGGAGCTATTAGAAGTAGAAAAAAAGATGTAAGGAAATTTTATTTCTAGGATAAATTAGTAACTAGAAGACGAATTTTGGGTATACTAACTTATAAATTAAAATAGAAATAAAAAGAATTTACCAATTAAATAGTAACTTTGGTGACTAAGTGATACCACACTAAGTTATGACGCCTGAACCACAGTAGTATCTAAGTTTTAAATAATCAAGAAACAACTATAAAGCAAAAGAAATTTAATAGTTGAAAAGAATACAAGGATACGAATTAACTAGTATAGTCACTAAAGGAAAGAGTTATAGAATTTGGCAAGCTCATATTCAAGAATGAAATCACTAAAAACAATGTTGTAATATATGGCCCATTTAATGACTGAAACAACAAATTACTTAGTAGGCTAAGCATATCTAAGTTACAAAGAAAGTAACCAATAGGGTTACCCAATAATAAATGAGGAGTTCGCAACTGTACGCTAAGACATTTAATGACAAAATAAAACGAATCTACTCAATTAAATCACGAAGATTATAAGTGACCCTAATGTACCTAAGAATTCCATTATATCTGAATTACTAAATTATATGTATTAATCGAAACATTCAAGAATGACGCGGTGTACAATTAGTATATTAGTCCTCATGTCAGTAAGTATATCATTTATATGACCGTTATGAAAGCCGACTAGAGCAAGGCGAACATTGAAATGTTGTGGTATCATTGATTGATGGTTGAAATATGGTGGTGAATGTATGATTTTGAGTGATATATCTCTTAAGTGTATTTTGTTGATGAATGTTATATGTGATGCATGGATAATCAAATTATGAAAGGTTCTAAATGAGAGGTATGATTATGGAATGGTGGTATCGGCAAGGGTTCCAATGTGGTTGAATATGAAAGTGCACGAATATGAATCTAAGGATGTTTGATGGGCGTTGTAGCGTCGGAATACCTCATAATATTTGGAATTGTGAGATCTCATTTCATTTCTAAGGAGTTGGAAAATGAATTACAAACTTTTATCAAGAAAAATAAGAAATTAAATGACATTCGGTATTAAGAAAAGAACTCAACGTTAGAGATGAAATAAAAAGGAACCTACCAAGAAACCATACTATGATAGTTGAACCATGCATCATGTCTGGTGAATAAGGGTGGAAGTTGAGTAACTCCCTAAAGCATACAATGACAGGTACACTAAAGAATCTATCACGCCTCGATACCCGAGGGCAGTCTAGGGAGTATGTCAGTGGGAACTCCAATGGCTCGGATTCACACCCATCACCAGACAGCCCATGACAAACTCTAACATACTTTGACGAGAGGCAGGGGTTTCTATGGCCGTTAAGTGCCCGTTCTATGCAGATGTGTGATTGGCCAATTGATGATAGGGCTGCGTGTCCTTCCCCATTTATGAAAACCAGAATGAGAAGAGCTCTGGTCGCTCTAGTGGACAGAAGGATAAGGCGGGAATTGATCGATAATATGTTATGATTGATAGAGTTCATGCATCACACCAACTAATTATGTTAGTAAAACATGAAATACACGCATTGCATTCTTATATCAAAATTATGATTACTTATGAATTAACTATGATAACGTGAACCTTAGCGATTCAAGGGGACTAATTGGGCATAGAAAAGGTCCAGTAAGACTAAGAGCGGTGAGATGACTTAGACTACACATTAGGAACCCCAAAGAGAGATCAAATGGATGATTGAAATTGATTGATTTTTGTGGGGCGAGTGTCAAAGATGACACTCCCCAATTTGTTTGGAGGCAGAGACTCACCTTTACAGCTAATCATTCCAGATCACCAGCCAAACATACGTATCGTATGAGGAGGGCACTACGTCAGGAAGATCAGGCAAGCCCTAGTCATCTTCCCGTGATCCCCGAGGACGTTCTAGAAGAGGTATATACCACCTCAGCCAGAGGAGGAGAGACCCTATGACCAGGATGTAAAGGTCATAGAGAGTTCGGTCAAACGCTATGGTTATCCTCCATGACCACTGAGTATTGTGGAGCTCGAGGAGTTAGCAGGTAGAGAGGCAGCCTTAGAGGCAGACCCCTTCAGTTTCCACCCCTTACCCATTCCATTGATGGTTCTACTCCCCGTCCAGTAGGCAGATATTCCAGAGGTACCGTGTCCAGTCGGAGCAGCATCGAAAGAGTCGACACTGGAGTATATTCCTCGTCCCGTCGAGGAGGAGGAAAAGGAGGACCCTGAGGATTTCCCTCTTGAGGAGGTACCGATGGACCTTGGAGATCATCCCTTATCGCCTGTCTTATCCCCTTATCTTCCACCAGTCTTCCGTCTTTAGGTTCGTTTGATGGGTGGGTTGGAGGAAATTCCCTTGTGACAGGGAGTGTTGGTCCTGACTCATATAGAGAGGTACTTAGCTAGACGACAGTGGGACTGATCGTCAGGCTTTCTTCGTTACATCTACAGGAGTTATGTCTATAGCAAGATTGAGGACTACCTGGATATGTCGGCCGAGGCCTAGAGTCTATTGGCGAAAGCCTATACGGCTTATGCTGGACGTTAGCATTAGCCGATCCATCAGGTCAGCGACTTACCATCTATGAGTTCCGCTCCTCTAGATCCATCTCAGTAGGTGACTTCTTCCGATCCACCTGCATCTCCATGGTCAGACGAAGATTTTATGGGATGAGACGAGTAGTGTAAGATTTACTTCATTGTATAGTTATTTCCTTGTATTATGTTTAGGGTGCCTGCGTGCCCCTCTTTGTTCCAGTTATATAGTTTTGACTTGACCAGGGAATGTATATATAATATTTTGTTAGGGAATCCCTAGTACATGATAAGATTTGCAAAGCACCGTGTTTCAAAGCATAAGACAAACACACATAATTAAAATCGTTTTTAGGATTACCTCTTGAAGAACACTGAAGCAGTTGTAGCCTCGTCTTTTAGGAGTCCACACGAGCACTCCCACCAGAATCGCAACACTTGCTAACTGCTAGTTTGACGATGTGTAGCTCTTGTAACTTTTGTGAATTTGTGTCTCTCTTTAGTGAACGGCCTATGAGCATCTTATACTCTATTTATAGGCTTAGGTTTGACCTAATTTGTTCTCTCTAAAGAGTGGGCTTATTACTCATTCTAAATGCCCAATAGCTCTATTTTAGTCCAACTAAAATAAAACAAAACATTTTCTGATAGGCTTACTCCATGTGTGTGACCCTATAGGTAAAATACCCGGTCATATTAATAATAAATTATTTTTATTAATATAAAATAAGAGTGGCATCTAAAAATACATCATTATGTCTAAATATTATTTAATATCAACAAAACCTATAAGTGATAATTATTTTATATGTTTATTCCTTTTGTCACGATATCCTAATTGGGCCCAAGGCATGGTCGCGTCATCCTTGTACGGCCCAATTTATTTTACCTGATATCGGAGTAGACTTGATCTGAATAAATATCTAATATTTATTCTTTCTAGCATGGCCATGCATTTCCTTAGTCTTACTTCATCAAGTGGCCTATAGATATCACTCCTGTCACATAGGAGAGACAAATCCCATCTACATCACTCACATCCCTCTGCATAATTTGTTCATTGCCTAATCATAACCTTTATAGTCCTCTTGTTACAGAAGATGTTTAATTGTATTAAAACAACAAACTCTTCATGTAGGAATCATAGTGACTTCAGGTCGAAGGACTACATATACCATTATCACATTGAGAATCTTTTATGACATTCATGTAACGATCCATGCAACGTTCTCATGGTGGGTCTGTCCAGTACATCATTACTCTTAATGTTTACTCGTGTGAAGACTTGATATCATCTATATCTATGATCTGTGAGATCAGGTCATCAGTACACTCACACACTAGTCTCAATGTATTTACATGTCCCCATGTAAATACTTGACTAGGGACATTTTAGGAATAACTTTCATATGACCTATTACTCCAAGGATAAATACGTTTTAAAACAATTTTAAACTAAAATACTTATTTTATTGATAAGCAGAAAAATGATACAAATGAAAAAGCTTAAAAGCTCATAGTGCATACACAACATATTTTGTATATATATATATGTTATGCTTTTGTTCTCCATGTATTATCTTGTATAAAAAAAGAAAAACCTCCATATATTTCTAAAACTCATGACCTCTCAGTTGACTAGGATAATCTAGTGGAAAGGATTATCCTAGTTAACTGAGGGTGTTACAATGATGCAGCGCTGTAACTCTTAGGTTAAGAACAAGATGAATTGCTCCTAGGATGATCCTCAGCATCAAATTGCAAGAATATATCTTTAAAAATCATACCATGGATGATGTGCCCTAGAAAACCCCACAAACTTTTAATCTTCTCTTTCTTTCAGACTCACTAGCAAAGAAGGAGCCAAAAGGGTGGTGGTTCTCACAATTTAGTTGTAGTTTAGAGAATAGTTAGGGTCTTGGCATTGTTTAGGATTGGGTCTTGCTTACTTTGCATTTAATGCACTTGAGATTGAAAACTTTAAAAACGCATCCAGATTACGAGTTGTCCAAGTATGGTGATGCATTGTTGGAACTCTTGAACATGATGAATTGCTCCTTAGATGATCTTAAGCATTAAGTTTCTTGAAGTATCTTAAAGAATGACATTATAGATGATGAGTCCTAGAAAACCCTACAAACTTTTAATCTTCTCTCTCTTTTGGACTCACTAGCTAAGAAGGAGTCAAAAGGATGGTAGTTCACTAAATTCACTTGTAGTTTAGAGAATAGTTAGGCTCCTTGCATTGTGTAGGTTTTGGTCTTGTTCACTTTGTGTTTTATGCACTTGAGCTTGAAAACTTCAAAAACACATTGAGAGTAAGAACTGACCAAGCATGGTGATGCATCGTTGGAACTCTTAAGTTAAAAACTAGATGAATTGCTCCTTGGATGATCCTCAACATTAAATTTTGAGAATATATCTTAAAGAATCACACCATGGATGATGTGTCCTAGAAAACCTTACAAACTTTTAATCTTCTCTCTCTTTTGAACTCACTAGCTAAGAAAGAGCCAAAAGGATGGTGGTTCACACAATTCAATTATAGTTTTGAGAATAGTTAGGGTCTAGCATTGTTTAGGATTGGGTCTTGTTCACTTTGTGTTTTATGCACTTGAGCTTAAAAACCTCAAAAATGCATCGAGATTGTGATCTGACCAAGTTTGGTGATGCGTCATTCGAACTCTTAAACAAGATGAATTACTCCTTGGATGTTGCTAAGTATCAAGTTTCATGAAGATATCTTCAAGAATTACATCATAGATGATGAGTGAAACAACCCGACTTAAATAAACCCAAACTGAGACCAGGGAAAATTTTTCCAAAATTTAGAACGTTCAAAACGTTCATAATCAGCCTAGATTAAGAGTCGGGGTAAATTAAAAATAGCATAAAGGCAAGGGAAGGCAAAAGCCGACCAGAGAAAGGGAATACCGGGTCCAAATGCCACACGTTGTGATGTGGATCTTGTTGAGGACCGGCAAGGGATGATTTCTAGATGAAGAAGGACTGCACAAAAAGGGAAGAAATACACACAAACATAACACGATACATAGATAAATGGGGAAATCTAGAGTGGAGATTGAAGTGAGAAAGTTACGTTTTGCAAGGGTCAGAAATTCTAATTCAACTTATCCTTGATTGTTTAGATTCCATGAGAGATTCAAGGATCAAAAACTGGCTTCATTCTCATGTGAATTTCAGTTCACACTTTAATGGAAGTTAACGCAAGAACATGAGCTTAACGCAGCTTGGCAATTGAACTAAGGTTCCTTGATTTTTCTTTTGATGTTTAATTTTTTTTTGAGTTCAGAATTTTGTTTTAGATTCAATTTGGAAGACAAGGTAGAAGAAACAAAACGCAAGAAATAAAAGATAAAAAGAAGGACAACATCACACCTCCATAATGGACTAGCATTCATACACAAGTATCACACTAATGCATGGCTAATCAACCTTGCTTCACACAAGGACCAAGAGCATCACACTCACCACTAAGTTTACAAAACTTAGAAAAAAAATTCATTAATCAACTTCTGTCCTTTTTTCTCACCTCCATTCAGTTTTGTATAACTTGGCTAAACAAGACAAAAGACACACTACTCCACTACCTAAAAACAAGGGTAACCGCCCACCACTAAGTCTTAGTGGGACAATGCTGAAATATAGTTGCAAAAACCAAAACTTACAAAGGAAAAAGAAATAAAGAAAAATGGGTCTAGGTAGGATTTGAACACAGGTCATTCAAGTCCTACACTACCCTATTCTTGAGGCTAGGCCATTTGTGCTAGGCCCTCTGTTGTTCATCCTTCCACATGATCAAATGAGTAAGCTTGGATGTCCTTTATGGCTCCTTGGTTATGTCTTCTAGGAGGGTGAGAATTAGCCTTTGTAAGGTGGCTTTGGTCTTCTTGGCCTTGGATCTTGTCATTGGCCCTCCTATTCCTTGAAGTGCCCCTGATTGGTAAGGGGTGTCCTCATCATTCCCTCCCTCTTGAACAGGATTTGTCCTCAAATCTGGGTCTTCTTCACCTGTATCAAACAAGGACAAATCAGCCACATTAAAAGTAGAAGACACATTATACTCACCTGGCTTTTGGATCTTATAGGCATTGTCATTGATCCTCTCCAATACTTGGAATGGACCATCTCCTCTTGGAAGCAACTTGGATTTCCTTTGTTCAGGAAACCTCTCCTTTCTCATGTGTACCCACACCCAATCTCCAGGTTGGAAGATCACCTTCCTCCTACCTTTGTTGGCTTGCTTAGCATAGCTCTCATTCTTCTTGATGATCTGGGCTTTAACCTGCTCATGCAGCTTCCTCACAAAATCTGCTTTAGCCTGTCCTTCATAATGCTTAAACATAGAAATGTTAGGTACAAGTAATAAATCAAGTGGAGATAAAGGATTAAACCCATACACAACCTCAAATGGAGAACAATTAGTTGTGGAATGGACAGCACGGTTATAAGCAAACTCAATATGGGGTAGGCAAGCCTCCCAACGTTTCAAATTTTAGTACTGCTCTAAGCATAGCACCTAATGTCCTATTGACCACCTCAGTTTGACCATCAGTTTGGGGGTGACAAGTAGTAGAAAACAATAACTTAGTTCCTGATGAGGACACCCCTTACCAATCAGGGGCACTTCAAGGAATAGGAGGGCCAATGACAAGATCCAAGGCCAAGAAGACCAAAGCCACCTTACAAAGGCTAATTCTCACCCTCCTAGAAGACATAACCAAGGAGCCACAAAGGACATCCAAGCTTACTCATTTGATCATGTGGAAGGATGAACAACAGAGGGCCTAGCACAAATGGCCTAGCCTCAAGAATAGGGTAGTGTAGGACTTGAATGACCTGTGTTCAAATCCTACCTAGACCCATTTTTCTTTATTTCTTTTTCCTTTGTAAGTTTCGGTTTTTGCAACTATATTTCAGCATTGTCCCACTAAGACTTAGTGGTGGGCGGTTACCCTTGTTTTTAGGTAGTGGAGTAGTGTGTCTTTTGTCTTGTTTAGCCAAGTTATACAAAACTGAATGGAGGTGAGAAAAACGGACAGAAGTTGATTAATGAATTTTTTTTTCTAAGTTTTGAAAACTTAGTGGTGAGTGTGATGCTCTTGGTCCTTGTGTGAAGCAAGGTTGATTAGCCATGCATTAGTGTGATACTTGTGTATGAATGCTAGTCCATTATGGAGGTGTGATGCTGTCCATCTTTTTATCTTTTATTTCTTGCGTTTTGTTTCTTCTACCTTGTCTTCCAAATTGAATCTAAAACAAAATTCTGAACTCAAAAAAAAAATAAACATCAAAAGAAAAATCAAGGAACCTTAGTTCAATTGCCAAGCTCCGTTAAGGTCATGTTCTTGCGTTAACTTCCATTAAAGTGTGAACTGAAATTCACGTGAGAATGAAGCCAGTTTTTGATCCTTGAATCTCTCATGGAATCTAAACAATCAAGGATAAGTTGAATTAGAATTTCTGACCCTTGCAAAACGTAACTTTCTTCATTCAATCTCCACTATAGATTTCCCCATTTGTCTTTGTATTGTGTATGTCTGTGTGTATTTCTTCCCTTTTTGTGCAGTCCTTCTTCATCTAGAAATCAGCCCTTGCCGGTCCTCAACAAGATCCATATCAGTTCCTAATCTTCCCCACAAACTCCTCCAAAAGTGACTCAAAAACTTAGAGTCCCTATCACTTACAATACTCCTAGGCATGCCATGTATCCTAATGATCTCCCTAAAGACTAGTTCAGCTACATGGCTTGCATCATTGACCTTTTTGTATGGAATAAAATGAGCCATCTTAGAAAACCTATCCACCACAACTAGTATAGCATCTCGGCCAGCACTTGAATTGGGCAAACCAAGGACAAAATCCATGGACAAATCTACCCAATGGTGTTCAGGAACAGGTAGGGGAGTGTATAAACCTTGGGGGAGTACTTTAGACTTAGCTTGTTTACACTCAATGCATGACTCACAATGCTTAGCTACATCCTTTTTCATGTTAACCCAATAGAAATGTTCATGCAAGATATCATAAGTCTTATGCACTCCAAAATGACCCATTAAACCCCCCTATGTGCTTCCCTCACTAAAAGCTCTCTAATGGAAGATTGGGGAATACATAACCTATTCTCTCTAAATAAGAACCCATCAAACCTATAATACTCATCCTTAGGCACCTTTTCACATTCCCTATACTTCTGGCCGAACTCACTATCCTCTTCATACAGCCCCTTTAGAACTTCTAACCCAAGCAATCTGGTCTCTACCATAGAAATAAGGGCATACCTCCTAGACAAGGCATCAGCAACTACATTCCCCTTCCCTTTCTTGTACTTAATGACATATGGGAATTGTTCTAGGAACTCAACCCACTTGGCATGTCTCTTATTAAGTTTGCCTTGACCCTTAAGATACTTGAGAGACTCATGGTCACTATGGATAATAAACTCCTTGGGGAAAAGGTAGTGCTGCCAAGTTTTGAGGGTCCTCACTAAGGCATAGAGTTCTTTATCATAGGTAGAGTAATTCAAGGCTGCCCCACTTAGTTTTTCACTAAAGTAAGCTATGGGATGGCCTTCTTGGAGCAAAACAGCCCCTATACCTATGCCAGAAGCATCACACTCTATCTCAAAAGACTTGGAAAAATTGGGCAATGCTAGAATGGGTGCACTAACTAGTCTTTGCTTAAGGGTTTGGAAAGCTTTCTCTTGTTTTTCCCCCACTTAAAGCTCACATTCTTCTTCACTAACTCATTTAGTGGGGCTGCCAAGGTGCTAAAATCCCTCACAAAACGCTTATAAAAACTAGCTAGGCCATGAAAGCTCCTAATCTCACTCACAGTCTTTGGTGTTGGCCATTCTTGGATGGCCTTCACTTTTTCTTGGTCTACCTCTACCCCTTTAGAACTCACTACAAAGCCTAAAAACACCACATGATCTTGGCAAAACGTGCATTTTTCAAGATTGGCATACAATTGCTCTTGCCTCAAAGTAGATAACACAGAATGCAAATGATGAACATGCAAGTCTAAATCAACACTATACACAAGTATGTCATCAAAATACACTACCACAAAGTGTCCTATAAATTCTTTAAGAACATGATTCATCAACCTCATGAATGTACTTGGTGCATTAGTTAATCCAAAAGGCATAACCAGCCACTCATACAAGCCAAATTTGGTTTTAAAAGCAGTTTTCCATTCATCCCCTTCTCTAATCCTAATTTGGTTGTATCCACTTTTTAAATCAATTTTGGAAAAGAACTTTGCACCATGCAATTCATCAAGTAAATCATCAAGCCTAGGAATGGGATGCCTATACTTAATATTAATTCTATTCACAATCCTACAGTCACTACACATGTGCCACGATCCATCTTTCTTAGGCACTAAAATTACAGGCACAACACAAGGAGAGATAGAATCTCTTACCCAACCTTTATCTAAGAGAGCTTCCACTTGCCTTTGTATTTCCTTGGTCTCCTCAGGGTTGCTCCTATAGGCTGGCCGGTTTGGAATGGTGGCTCCAGGTATCAGATCCACCTGATGTTCTATCCCTCTCAATGGTGGCAACCCACTGGGTAGATCTGAAGGGAAAACATCCTTGAATTCCTGCAAAAGAGAAGAAATAGGAGAAGGCAAAGAAGAAAAACAAATAGGATTAGTATTCAGAATAGGCTTGCAAACTAGCACGTAGAGTGGCTGCCTTGCAAGCAACACTTTCCTCACTTCTCTTTCTTTTGCTATCTCTCTTTCATTCTTTTTTCTCTCTTTTTCACTCTTTTCTCTTCCTTTTATTTTTCCCCTCTTTTCTTCACTCTCTTTTCTCTCTTTCTCCTCTTTCAAGCTCTCGGTCATACTTAATCCCTCACCCTCATGATCTTTTTTTTCTCTCATAATTTTCTCTCTCAATCTCAATTGATCATGACACACCTCTTGTGGGCTTAAAGGTTTAAGTACCACCTTCTTTCCTTGATGGGTGAATGATATTTTGTTGGAGAAACCATCATGGATAGTCTTGTGGTCATGCTTCCACGGCCTTCCCAACAACAAATGACATGCCTCCATAGGCACCACATCACACAAGATCACATCTGAATAAGTTCCAATGACTATAGGCACCTCCACCTGCTGCCTCACCCTTATTTCTCCATCATCACTTAGCCATTGTAACCTATAAGGTCTAGGGTGGGGTTTGGTAGGGAGATTCAACTTGGATACCATCCTAGTACAAGCCAGATTAGCACAACTCCCACTATCCACAATCACCATGCAAAGTTGTCCCTGTACAGCACACTTAGTGTGGAAAATATTATCCCTTTGGCTTTGGTCTAAGGGTTCTATATGGGATCCTAACAACCTCCTAACCATTAACAATCCCCCCTCATTCACTTCTGGTTCTACACCCTCTCCCTCCTCACTCTCATACTCCTCAGGTGTATCAGACTCACTAGACAATTCACCATCCTCCCTTATCACTACTGTCCTCTTTGTAGGGCATTTATAGGCATAATGCCCCTTACCTTGGCACTGGAAGCATGTAATGTCCCTAGTCCTCTTAGGGATTGGTTCCTTCCCCTTAGAAGCATTATGATCAGCCTCCTTAGTGGCCTTAACATCCAAGGCCAAGCTACCTGCTGCCTTGGCTGAATAGGGTGCTGCCCCAAAGCCCTCCCTCTTGGCTTTGTCCTTCCACCCAGATGTGGGAGTAGGGGCAATTCTCTTTGTAGCTCCCTTCCTTTTGAGTTGCCTTTCTACTTGAAGGGCCTTATGCACAAGGTTATCCATCTCAATGAATTCCTGCAACTCCACAACATCACGAATATCAATAGACAAACCAACTAAAAATCTAGCCATAGTTACCTCAGGATCCTCTTCTAGATTGGCTTGGAGCATCAGCATCTCCATCTCCTTGTGGTACTCCTCCACACTCCGACTCCCTTGAGTGAGTCTTTGAAGTTTAAACTTCAAATCCCTCTCATAGGAGGCAGGCACATACCTCTTCCTCATCAGTCTCCTCAAGTCTGCCTAAGTACTCACTGGTGGCTCTCCATCTCTTTGCCTCTCCCTCTGAAGTTTATGCCACCATACCAAGGCATAGTGTGAGAACTCAGCGGCTGTCAATCTCACCTTTTGCTCCTCCTCAAACTCTCCGCAAGCATATATATTTTCTAACTTAAGCTCCCAATTCAAGTATGCCTCCGGATCATTTTTGCCTGTAAAAGAAGGAATGTTTAGTTTTATCCCTTGAAGGGGATTGCTCCACTGTTCCCTAGTTCTCCTATCTTCTTCATGTCTTGGCATCCTTCCTCCCTGCCTCCTTGGACTTCTCCTTACTTCCCTATCATTCTCTAACTGGTCAATTCTCTCATGTATTTCGTCAGTGGCTTGTCGGAATAGCCTCTCAAGATGTTGAGTTAGAGCTTGCATTTGAAATGGATTAAGGCTTCCTTGTTCACCCTGTTCTGCCATCACTAAAAACACTTATACAAGGTGAAAAACAATTATAACAACTGCTGTTTGGACCTCACAAATAATTTCTCTCAAGTGTTTCACTCAAATTTTGGCTTTTTCTAGTAATGTAATTTTCACTCTAGCCTTTTACCACTCTTGATGCTATTCAATCCTTGAGAGTCACAAGTACAGTTCAGCCCACACACAAATGCTCTACCTAATGCAATATGCTAATAATGGCAAATAGAGATATGATCCTATCACTAGAGGCCAAAAAAAAACAAGACACCAAAAAGGACACACAAACAGTACTAGAATTAGACTACAAACAAAGACAAAAACATACAAGACTCAAACACTTAGGATACGTTTTTGGGACACTATGGCAGCAAGCAAGAACACGAATTGCAGCAAGCATGGACAGACAAACAATTATAAATTGAGATACTCAAATTCAGAAATCAAATTAAGAGGCTAAAACACACAAACTAGACAAGAATTTGACAAGAAACAAGAAAGAAAAACAAAACAAGAACTCACCTAGACACTAGCAAGAAGGTCACGGTTTTGAGACTCAACATGGCAGCAATCAAATTCAAATTTTGCAAGATTGGACAGCAAAACAACATCAATTTAGGTCATACATATTCAGATTTCAATTCTGGAATTTTCTTGGGAAATTAGGGTTTGCAATTTGGGGAAAATTTTTCTAGCCACCATAACATGAAATTAATGCTTGGTTTCTTTTCTTTCACAACACCAACCCTCAATTTAGATGTTCAGAAATTGAAAAATGACCTAGAGGCAAAGGAATTTCGAATTACCTTTTTGGGTGTTGTCCAAGAAATTTCAAGCCCTTGACTCCAAGAGCTTTGATACCAAATGATGTGGATCTTGTTGAGGATCGGCAAGGGCTGATTTCTAGATGAAGAAGGACTGCACAAAAAGGGAAGAAATACACACAAACATAACACGATACATAGATAAATGGGGAAATCTAGAGTGGAGATTGAAGTGAGAAAGTTACGTTTTGCAAGGGTCAGAAATTCTAATTCAACTTATCCTTGATTGTTTAGATTCCATGAGAGATTCAAGGATCAAAAACTGGCTTCATTCTCATGTGAATTTCAGTTCACACTTTAATGGAAGTTAACGCAAGAACATGAGCTTAACGCAGCTTGGCAATTGAACTAAGGTTCCTTGATTTTTCTTTTGATGTTTAATTTTTTTTTGAGTTCAGAATTTTGTTTTAGATTCAATTTGGAAGACAAGGTAGAAGAAACAAAACGCAAGAAATAAAAGATAAAAAGATGGATAGCATCACACCTCCATAATGGACTAGCATTCATACACAAGTATCACACTAATGCATGGCTAATCAACCTTGCTTCACACAAGGACCAAGAGCATCACACTCACCACTAAGTTTATAAAACTTAGAAAAAAAAATTCATTAATCAACTTCTGTCCTTTTTTCTCACCTCCATTCAGTTTTGTATAACTTGGCTAAACAAGACAAAAGACACACTACTCCACTACCTAAAAACAAGGGTAACCGCCCACTACTAAGTCTTAGTGGCACAATGCTGAAATATAGTTGCAAAAACCGAAACTTACAAAGGAAAAAGAAATAAAGAAAAATGGGTCTAGGTAGGATTTGAACACAGGTCATTCAAGTCCTACACTACCCTATTCTTGAGGCTAGGCCATTTGTGCTAGGCCCTCTGTTGTTCATCCTTCCACATGATCAAATGAGTAAGCTTGGATGTCCTTTGTGGCTCCTTGGTTATGTCTTCTAGGAGGGTGAGAATTAGCCTTTGTAAGGTGGCTTTGGTCTTCTTGGCCTTGGATCTTGTCATTGGCCCTCCTATTCCTTGAAGTGCCCCTGATTGGTAAAGGGTGTCCTCATCACGTTGACAAGACCCAGCCTCGGTCGCACAGCCCAGCGGAATACAGCGCTTAAGTGAGTTCCTTTCTCGCTGGAGCGAACGCCTTGTTCACTGAAGCGAACACCCGCACTCGGTAATTTCCTCACTCAGAATTTAGACCCAAGTCCACTCGGGGTTTGACCACTTCGGGTCATGCTTTTTAATATAAAATCCCAAACGGGAATTAACATAACCGACCCACATCTCATGCACTCGGCAATCACAATGCCATCCACTCAGAATTATCATTTACAACAAGCATCACATGCTTTTCATATAATATCCACTCGGGAATAACACAATAGTCCCCCATATTATGCACTCAGCATTCGCATGTTCAATGACAAGCATCACATGCATTTTAACACAAAATCCCACACGGGGATCAGTACAATAAACTAATACACTCGGCTTCCTCATTAACAGCCACAACATATCATACATTCACATAGAATCATAACCAGAACCAGCACAGCATTCACACACCACATGCGTTTAGTATTCACACTGGTTCACAACACATGCATTCACTCGGCATCTTTATGTCTATCATCATACATCTCATGGACGGACTCACCACACACTAGACAGATCACAAATATCATAAATATTCAGGCGTTGCATGTACTACAACACATCAATCGACATATTTCAACCATAGCACAACATATTTAAGCAAAACCACCCAGAACCCGTCCATAAACCATACATTTGAGATGTAAGTCAGCCCCCCTACCTGGAATAAAGATCTCATAAGCTCCCTGAGCTTGCAGCACCGACTGAACGTTCTTCAGTCACTCGTTCTCTACAGAACGATCCTGCTTCAGTCATCCAACAGCACTCTGCTCTCAGCTTTTGGAAGAACCAAACGCTGCTTCTGCACGAGCAGATCTTCCACCAAGACACTCCATGCCAAGCCTCTAAGGCACAACGTCACCCCATACTCAGTCTAGTGGAGGATTCCATGGCTGTTCCCACAAACGAACAGACCAGTCCTCACCAACAGTGGAGGACCCCATGCTTCCAAGCACCCATCGTTGCTTAGGCAGAACAGAGGAGGATCTTAGCCTCCAAAACACTCAGCACCATGCTGTTCTCTCTACCACGCTATTCCACTTCGTGTTCCCACTCGGTTCTATTCAGTGTTGAGTGGGAGAAGAAAATGAAGAAGATGAAGATGGAGAACAGCAACGAAGAAGAAGAGTCTCCAGGGAGTTCTAGGGAGAATGGAGAGTGGTTCTCCATGTACCCTCCAAGAGAAAATGAGCAAAGAGTGAGTATAAAACGTGAAGTTGAAGCTTCCATCATCACACTGCTCTGTGACAGCTCTCCTACTCCATCAGCCGTCACATCACCATTAATTCCAATCCCATCAGCGTGGGAATTGAGGGAGAGTGGGGACCGAAGCTCCCCCTAACACCACCAAGGGCACATGTGTAATTTACCTAGCATTAATATTATTATTATTCAATCAACAATTTTTATTTTGTAATTAACCTTAATTGGTAATTAATTCTAAACTAGGATGTTACAATGAGTCCTAAAAAACCCCACAAACTTTACATCTTCTCTCTCTTTTGGACTCACTACATAAGGAGTCAAAAGGATGGTTGTTAACTTAATTCACTTATAGTTTAGAGAATAGTTAGGTTCCTGGTATTGTTTAGGTTTGGGTCTTGTTCACTTTGCAATTTATACACTTGAGCTTGAAAACTTCAAAAACACATTGAAAGTAAGAACTGACCAAACATGGTGATGCATCGTTGGAACTCTTAGGTTAAGAACTAGATGAATTACTCCTTGGATGATCATAAGCATCGAGTTTAATGAAGATATCTTCAAGGGTCACATCATGGATGATGTGTCCTTGAAAACACTAAAAACTTTTAATCTTCTCTCTCTTTTGGACTCACTAGCTAAGAACGAGTCAAAAGGATGGTTGTTCACACAATTTAGTTGTAGTTTGGAGAATAGTTAGGCTCCTGACATTGTTTAGGATTGGGTCTTTTTCACTTTGCCTTTTATGCACTTGAGCTTGAAAACTTCAAAAAGGCATCGAGATTACAAGCTGACCAAGCATGGTGATGTGTCATTGGAACTCTTAAACAAGATGAATGATGATCCTAAGCATCAAGTTTCGTGAAGACATCTTCAAGAATCACATCATAGATAATGAGTCGTAGAAAACCCCACAAACTTTTGATCTTCTTTCTCTTTTGGACTCATTAGCTAAGGAGTCAAAAGGATGGTTGTTCACTAATTCACTTGTAGTTTAAAGAATAGTTAGGCTCCTGGCATTGTTTAGGTTTGGGTCTTGTTCACTTTACGTTTTATGCACTTGAGGTTGAAAACTTTGAAAACACACTGAAAGTAAGAACTAACCAAGCATGGTGATGCATCGTTGGAACTCTTAGGTTAAGAACTAGATGAATTGCTCCTTGGATGATCGTAATCATCTAGTTTAATGAAGATATCTTCAAGAATCAAGTCATGGATGATGTGTCCTTAAAAACCCCTAAAACTTTAATCTTCTTTCTCTATTGGACTTACTAGCTAAGAATGAGTCAAAAGGATGGTTGTTCACACAATTCAGTTGTAGTTTAGAGAATAGTTAGGCTTTTGGCATTGTGAAGGATTGGGTCCTGTTCACTTTGCGTTTTATGCACTTGAGCTTGAAAACTTTGAAAACGCATCGAGATTACGAGCTGACGAAGCATGGTGATGTGTCATTGGAACTCTTAAACAAGATGAATGATGATCTTAAGCATCAAGTTTCATGAAGATATCTTCAAGAATCACATCATAGATGATGAGTCGTAGAAAACCCCATAAATTTTTTATCTTCTCTCTCTTTTAGACTCACTAGCTAAGGAGTCAAAAGGATGGTTGTTCACTCAGTTCACTTGTAGTTATTAGAATAGTTAGGCTCCCGACATTGTTTAGGATTTGGTGTTGTTCACTTTGCATTTTATTCACTTGAGCTTAAAAACTTTGAAAACCCATCGAGATTCCGAACCCACCAAGCATAATGATGTATCATTGCAACTCTTAGGTTAAGAACTAGACCAATTGTTCCTTAGATGATCCTAAGCATCAAGTTTCGAGAAGATATTTTCAAGAATTATATCAAGGATAATGTGTCCTAGAAAACCCCATAAACTTTTAATCTTTTCTCTCTTTGGGACTCACTGGTTAAGAAGGAGTTCAAAGGATGGTTGTTTACTTAATTTACTTGTAGTTTAAAGAATAGTTAGGCTCATGGTATTGTTTAGGATTGGGCTTCTTCACTTTGCGTTTTATCTACAAGAGCTTGAAAACTTTGGAAACCCATCGAGATTATGAACTGACCAAACATGGTGATGCATCGTTGGAACTATTTGAATTGCTTCTTGGGAGATCCTAAGCATCAACTTTTGTGAAGATATCTTTAAGAATCAAATCATGGATGATGCATTCTAGGAAACCCTACAAACTTTTAATCTCCAAACTCTTAGGGACTTAATAGCTAAGAAGAATTCCAAAGGATGGTTGTTCATTCAATTCACTTGTAGTTAAGATAGTAGTTAGTCTCCCGACATGTTTAGGAGTTGGTCCTGTTCACTTTGCATTTTATGCACTTGAGCTTGAAAACTTCAAAAACCCATCGAGATTATGAACTGACTAAGCATTAGATGGATCATTGGAACTCTTAGGTAAAGAACTAGATAAATTGCTCCTTTGATGATCCTAAGCATCAAGTTTCGTGAAGATGTCTTCAAGAATCACATCATGGATGATGTGTCCTAGAAAACCCCACAAAATTTTAATCATCTCTCTCTTTTAGACTCACTAGATAAGAAGGAGTCAAAAGGATGATTATTCACTCAATTCACTTGTAGTTTAGAAATAGTTAGGCTCCTGGAATTGTTTACGATTGGGTCTTGTTCATTTTGCGTTTTCTTTACACTTGAAAACTTCAAAAACCCATCGAGATTAAAAACCGACCAAGCATGGTGATGCATCGTTGGAACTCTTAGGTTAAGAACAAGATGAATTACTCCTTGGATGATCCTCAACATCAAATTTCAAGAATATATCTTCAAGAATCAAACCATGGATGATGTGTCCTAGAAAACCCTATAAACTTTAAATCCTCTCTTTCTTTTGGACTCACTAGCTAATTAGGAGGCAAAAAGATGGTGGTTCACACACTTCAATTTTAGTTTATATAATAGTTAGGGTCCTAAAATTGTTTAGGATTGAGTCTTGTTCACTTTACATTTTATGCATTTGAGCTTGAAAACTTTGAAAACGCATCAAAATTACGAGCTGACTAAGTATGCTGATGCATCGTTGGAACTATTAAAAAAGATGAATTGTTCCTTAGATGATCCTAAGCATCAAGTTTCATAAAGATATCTTTAGGAATCATATCATAGACAATGAGTCCTAGAAATCCCCACAAACTTTTAATTTCCTCTCTCTTTTGGACTCACTACCTAAGAAGGAAACAAAAGGATGGTTGTTCACTAAATTCACTTGTAGTTTAGGGAATAGTTGAGCTCCTGGCATTATTTAGGATTGGGCCTTGTTCACTTTGCGTTCTATGCACTTGAGCTTGAAAACTTTGAAAACACATTGAGAGTAAGAATTGACCAGCATGGTGATGCATCGTTGGAACTCTTAGGTTCAGAACTAGATGAATTGCTCCTTGGATGATCCTAAGCATCCAGTTTCATAAAGATATCTTCAAGAATCACATCATGGATGATGTGTCTTAGAAAACCCCAAAAACTTTTAATCTTCTCTTTCTTTTGCACTCACTAGCTAAGAAGGCGTCAAAGGGATGGTTGTTCACATAATTTAGTTATAGTTTGAAGAGTAGTTAGGCTCCTGGCATTGTTTAGGATTGGGTCTTGTTCACTTTGCATTTTATGCAATTGAGCTTGAAAACTTCAAAAATGCATCGAGATTACCAGCTAACAAAGCATGGTGATGCGTTGTTAGAACTCTTAAACAACATGAATGATGATCTTTAGCCTGAAGTTTTATGAAGATATCTTCAAGAGTCACATCATAGATGATGAGTCGTAAAAACCCCACAAACTTTTAATCTTCTCTCTCTTTTGAACTTACTAGCTAAGGAGTAAAAGGGATGGTTGTTCACTCAATTCACTTGCAGTTAATAGAATAGTTAGGCTCCTGGCAATGTTTAGGATTTTGTGTTGTTCACTTTGCATTTTATTCACTTGAGCTTGAAAACTTTGAAAATTGTTGAACCCTGAATACTGTTAGGTCTTTTAATTGGCAAGCGCACCAATCGTTTGTAGTTTTCAAATTTAGATATCTTTCCACTGAGATTGAAAGTTCCAGTAATTCACAGTAATCTTTATTTACTATGGTAAATATATCAAAACTTATTAACAAAAGAATGATTTATAAACAATTTATACAATATTTACTGGATTTGATGATTGATTTGTTCATAAGGTAAAAAGATGGTAAAGATAAAATTTAACTAAAAAGTTGAGATATAATTTAGAATAACTCAGATACTTGAAGTAAAAACACATATTGATAAATTATGTTGGAATTAGGATCCTTGCACTAAAATATAATGAAATGATTACAAACATACATATTTAATTATCAAGTTCATGTCATTGCAGCTTAAAGTCATTATAACCGATCCCTTGTGATATAAATTCTAAGTAGTCACCGTAAAGTCCGATCCCTCGTGAGCTTTCTCAGTAAAAACTTGCATTAAGTCCTGGCCTTATGGCAACAATAATCACCAACTCTATCCCTAGTAATTGGTATATTAAGGGTATGTCAACTTTTACTTTCGTTAAAACAAATTTTAGTTCGGGATAAATAATCATTCTCCCATTTGACATTCATACTAATAAAATAAGTTTTAATATGCATGAAAATCATTCTCCCGTTTGATGTTCATACTAATAAAAGATTGAAATACTAACATGATACTTGAATCATAAACATGCAGAGGTTATAGTCACAACATCATATAATAGATTGATTTACCAAATTCCAACATAAACAATTTAGTTACACATGGTAAAAGTAAAAACAACACTTATAGAGGTTGACATTACGAAGACTTGGAAACATTTCACGATACAAGAGCTCACAATACTACACAACACTCTCAAATATCTAGAAATCACTCTAGACTTACAAACTCTCAAACTTGAAAGAAAGAAAGAGGACTCTGAATCTGAAAAGTGAAAATTGGATGCCTTCAATGCCTTGGAAGTGGCCTATTTATAGGGCTGAGGAAAGGTCCTAGCGCGTAGCGTCAGCCTGGCGTGTAGCGTCAGGTTCCTGACTCAGCCCCCATCAAACACGTGATTAAGTGGCCATGATTAAGAATTTTTAATTTAATAATGCCCAGACATGTCCCGTCTTTCAGCTTGGCACTTAGTTGAAGTGGATTAGCCAATTATGGGGTAATTGGCTGAGTGCTTGGCCACCTGTAAGTGGAGTCCACGTAGCTTCTGACGCTATGCATGGGTGTGACGCGTAGCATCAGCATCAGAAATTCCCACGCTACGCATGGTGTTAATGCTACGTGTCAGCTCTCCTGGTCTTCAATTTTCTCTTGAATTTCTTTAATTTTTCACTATAAAACTAGAGAAATTTGATCAAGGCAGATAGAATCCAATAATTTCCCTTTATTACAATTAAAACTTAAATTTCTAATAAATTAAACTAATTTTTATTATTTTTTTACAAAATTTTATTAAGAAAATTATTATAAATTTGAGGACTAACAAAAACCCATCGAGATTACGAACCCACCAACCATGGTGATGTATTGTTGCAGCTCTTAGGTTAAGAATTAAATCATTTGCTCTGTAGATGATCTTAAGCATCAAGTTTCATGAAGATATCTTCAAGAATCACATCATGGATGATGTGTTCTAGAAAACCCCATAAACTTTTAATCTTCACTCTTTTTTGGACTCAATAGCTTGAAAGAATTCCAAAGGATGGTTGTTCACTTAATTCACTTGTAGTTAAGAGAATACTTAGGCTCCCGGCATTGTTTAGGATTTGGTCTTGTTCACTTTGCGTTTTATGCACTTGAGCTTGAAAACTTCAAAAACCCATCAAGATTATGAACTGACCAAGCATGGTGATGGATCGCTGGAACTCTTAGGTGAAGAACTAGATAAATTACTCCTTTGATGATCCTAAGCATCTAGTTTCATGAAGATATCTTCAAGAATCACATCATTAATTATGTGTCCTAGAAAATCTCAAAAAATTTTAATCTTCTCTCTCTTTTAGACCCACTAGCTAAGAATAAGTCAAAAGGATGGTTGTTCACTTAATTCACTTGTAGTTGAGAGAATAGTTAGGCTCCTGACAGTGTTTTGGACTGGGTCTTATTCAGTTTGTGTTTTTTTCACTTGAGCTTGAAAACTTCCATAATTGATCAAAATTACGAAATGGCCAACCATGGTGATGCATCATTAGAACTCTGAGGTTAAGAACTAGATGAGTTACTCCTTGGATGATCCTAAGCATTAAGTTTGATGAAGATACCTTCAAGAATCACATCATTGATAATGTGTCTTAGAAAACCTTACAAACTTTTAATCTTCTCTCTCTTTGGCACTCACTAGCTAAGAAGGAGTCAAAAGGATGTTTGTTCACTCAATTCACTTGTAGTTGAGAGAATAGTTAGGCTCCCAGGATTGTTTTAGGATTAGGTCTTGTTCACTTTGCGTTTTATTGATGAGAGCTTGAAAATTTTAAAAACCCATCGAGATTTTGAACTGACCAAGCATGGTGATGCATCTCTAGACCTCTTAGGTTAAGAACTAGACGAATTGCTCCTTGGATAATCCTAAGCATCTAGTTTCGTGAAGATACCTTCAAGAATCACATCATGGATGATGTGTCCTAGAAAACCCAATAATCTTTTAATCTTGTCTCTCTTTTGGACTCACTAGCTAAGCAGAAGTCAAAAGGATGGTGCTTCACTCAATTCACTTGTAGATGAGAGAATAGTTAGGCTCCTAGGATTGTTTAAGATTGGGTCTTATTCACTACTTTTGCTTGAAAACTTTGAAAACCCATCGAGACTACAAACTGACCTAGCATGGTGATGCATCGTTGGAACTCTTAGGTTAAGAACTAGAAGAATTGATCCTTGGATGACACTAAGCATCACGTTTTATGAAGATATCTTCAAGAATCACATCATGGATGATGTATCCTAGAAAACCCTATAAACTTTTAGTCTTCTCTCTCTTTTAGACTCTCTAGCTAAGGAGTCAAAAGGATGTTTGTTCATTCAATTCACTTGTAGTTGAGAGAGTAGTTAGGGTCCGAGCAGTATTTAGGATTAGGTCTTGTTCACTTTGCATTTTATTCACTTGAGCTTGAAAATTTTGAAAATCCATTGGGATTAAGAACTGACTAAGCAAGGTGATGCATTGTCGGAACTCTTAGGTTAAGAACTAGATGAATTAAACCTTGGATGATCCTAAGCATCAAGTTTCTCGAAGATACCTTTAAGAATCACATCAAGGTTGATGTGTCCTAGAAACCCTCACAAACTTTTAATTTTCTCTCTCTTCTAGACTCACTAGCTAAGAAGGAATCAAAAGGATGGTTCTTCAATCAATTCACTTGTAGATGAGAGAATAGTTAGCCTCCCGACATTGTTTAGGATTGGGTCTTGTTCAACTTTTGTTTTCTTCACTTGAGCTTGAAAAGTTCGAAAACCCATCGAGATTTTGAACTAACTAAGCATTGTGATGCATCGTTGGAACTTAGATTAAAAACTAGACGAATTGCTTCTTGGATGATCCTAAGCATCACGTTAGGTGAAGATACCTTTAAGAATCAAATCATGGATGATATGTCTTAGAAAACCTCACAAACTTTTAATCTTCTCTCTCTTTTAGACTTACTAGCTAAGAAGGAGACAAAAGGATGGTTGTTCACTCAGTTTACTCGTAGTTGAAGGAGTAGTTAGGGTCCCGACATTATTTAGGATTGGGTACTAATCACTTTGCATTTTCTTCACTTGAGCTTGAAAACTTCAAAAACCTATCGAGATTACGAACCAACCAAGCTTGGTGATGAATCATTGTAATTCTTAGGTTAAGAACTAGATGAATTGCTCCTTGGATGATCCTAAGCATGAAGTTTCGTGAAGATATTTTCAAGAATTACATCATGGATGTTGTGTCCTAAAAAACCCTAGAAACTTTTAATCTTCTTTCTCTTTTGTACTCACTAGCTAAAAAGGAGTCAAAAGGATAGTTGTTCACTCAATTTACTTGTAGTTGAGAGAGTAGTTAGGCTCCTGATAGTGTTTTGTGTTGGATCTAGTTCACTTGAGCATGAAAGTGGTTGCGATCACGAAGAATACCTTGCGGGGTTGTGAAAAGGGAGTACCCCACGCGTGGTGGGAAACCAATATGAGATAAATGATTAGTGGTTGCGATCACTTGGTGAAATGAAAATTGGATCTATTGCATATGCATTCCTAAACACGACATATGCATTAGCCATAAGGAATGGCATTTGAGTGAAGTAAAATTGAGAAAGGGATACCCTATTGAAAATGTGTTGAGATATATGTGTGAAATCCACTTTTGGTCACTAACTATACTTGTGTTGTTGATTTGTGTGAACCCTTATGAATTTCATGAATTGTGACAAGGGATGTGATGATATCATGAATTGATGATATGGTCTTATTTGATATGTCCTTGATGATAGAGTCGCTATAATTATATATATGAACATGTGTGTTCAAAGGATTTTATAAATTGGTTCACTTCATTGTTATTTGAACTACTTGATAGATGTTAATTTGCATTCATACTTATATTATCATAATTGTTGGATTTTCATCATTGAGAAAGTATACTCACTCTCCATGTTGTCTACTTTTTAGCCTTTGTGTTGTAGGGCTTGACCATGGAGTAGGACCTTTCAAGAGATGAGGTATAGTGTGAAGAAATGATTGGTATCGATGCCTTGGCCGACATGGTTTTGATTTTGATGGCTTTGTACATCTCTTGGAGATTTTTGTATACCTATGACTTTGTTTGTATAGCCACACTATAGATAGTATTTTGTATGTATGTGGATGATTGGATATGGAAAATTAGATACTCTAGATTGATGATTGATACATTAGGATCATTGGAAAGAACTTGTGATCATTTTGTATCACCAATGTAATCCATGATGATTGTTGATAATTGAACTTGTTGGCCATGTTAATGGAATTGATGCACCATGTATGTGTTTGGATTAGAATATGCATGAGCATTAAGCTATATCATGTGTTAGAATGTGAATTGAATGTAGAAACATGAACATGATGAGTTTTATGTGAATTTTTAGGCATATTTAAGGAACTCATTGGGTAAAAATGAGTTTTATGAAAAATTAATGGCTTAGGATGGTCACACTAGCATATATACATGAATTGTGACTTGTAGAAATTGGAATGGGTCAATTCCATTGAGAATAGACCCTTGAGTTGCATAAAAATGCTCAAAAATAGACTAAACGTATTTATGCGCATACGTCTTTCGTTTTTAGGAATTTTTGAGTGCGGCTGGTGGCCACACGTCACAAATAATGTATATTAGTTGGTGTTAAAATTTGGTGGGCATTGGAATTCATATGAAAAAGTTAGAGTATTTGGAAGTTAGAAAAACCAGTAATTTTGGGCATTTTCTGCTGATCTACTATCATGAATCGATTCACAACAGGTGCGAATCAATTCATGAGCCACTATTTTTACTGTGCAAAAATTTGAGGATCACGTGAATCGATTCACACCAGGAGGGGAATCAATTCACAAGCCCTGTTTTTATTGTCCATTACAAAATCCTACGCGTGAATCGATTCACACCAGGAGGGGAATTGATTCACAAGCCCTGTTTTTACTAATCAGTGCAAAATCCCATACGTGAATCGATTCACCAAATATGGGAATCGGTTCCTGGCCCTGATTGCTTGTTGTTCATGATTCTTGAAACTTGGGAATCAATTCATGCATTCCTTGAATCGATTCCCAACCCTGTTAGTGCATATTTTCACCAGTTTTGAAGGGTATTTGACATCATTGAGCCATGGCATTTGTCACACCCCGATTTTTTGGACCCGAATCCTGATGTAATCAAGATAATAATTAAGAAAGATGTGAATAAATTTTTTACGTTTAAAATAATTTTAAAACACCACAATGATTATATCAAGACCCGAACCACAGAAAACCGAAGAGTGAGATTTAATAATTTATAAATTGGATCGCTAATCAAAACACCCACATATGTATACAAAATAATTTGAGTTTACAGCGGAAGAAGAATATGTATACGGGGCACCCGCCTAGTTCCATATATAAAGATATTGAAAAAGACCCAAGCAATCATGCAATTCGTGATGTAAGCCTATTAAACCGTAATCGACCACACATATAAATCATAATCATACATCATTAATTGGTGTCATTTCTAATACCACTAACATAAATAAATATTAGTATATTTACATATTTAAGAGCCACTATCTATCAATGTCAATGTATATAAATCAATGATTACATTATGTTTAATAAATGTTGCCGGCCAAGGCATTCCATTACCATTATTTACCTTCTTCGAGAGCTTTAATTCAAAAACCCAAACTCATCCATGGTAAACCTGCATTATAATGTTAAAAAGGAGACAACATGGGAGAGTGAGTTATACATTCAAAATGATGAATATTTACATTGTGATTATGTGTACATGCATACAAACATGTGTGCTTTGTAAATAAATTATCAATTTATTTAATAACCATCATCAAGATATCATATTAGGCATACAAGCCTCATTGTCCACAATTCATGTCAAGCACAAGCACATACACATTCACATAACCCTACATCATTATGGGCATTCATAATTTTCATCATTAAATCATTTAAATCTTTAATCAATTAACACTCTCTCAAGAGGTTCTCATCTCATTTTGGTCATCTCCATCTCAAATGCCATGTACCTATGGCTGATGCATATTTCAACTATTTAATGTATATGCAATGGATCCATTTCTAACCATCAGGTGATCGCAACCACCATGTCATTCATTTCACAAATATCATATCATTTGTCATCACGTTGATTTCCCACCTCGCAAGGGGTACTCCCTTCATGGAACCCCACAAGGTTTTTCATTTCACAAATATCATATCATCATCACATCAGGTACTCCCTTCGTGGAACCTCGCAAGGTTAATCATTCATCAAATATCATAACATCATCACTTTAGGTACTCCCTTCGTGGAACCCCGCAAGGTTATTCATTCATTAAACATCATCACATCGGGTACTCCCTTCGTGGAACCCCGCAAGGTTATTCATTCATTAAATATCATCACATCATCACGTCGGGTACTCCCTTCGTGGAACCCGCAAGGTTATTCATTGTGATCGCAACCACATAATATCAATGCTATGCCATGCCATGAATGCAATAATGCAATAATGAATATGCCAATCTTAACCTCACAAGGATATCTTACCCTCTCACATAGGGATATATTTTAATTTGGCATTTTCAATAATCAACATATAATCATTTACAAAGCCCCTCAAGGCATATCATTCAGCATCCCAATGGCCACAATACCATTATCACATTAATCCACGCATGGAATTCAAGAAGGCATGTTAACAAACACATTTCAAGTTCATAGCATCACATGCTAGTCAATACAATTCAAGTTACATATACAAGATTTCACTTGCATCAAACATAATGGCATAATAATAATAATAATCACCATTTTATCAAGGGTATGTTCAACAACAATATCCCTTTTCATTCAACATCATTAATCATTATTCAATATGTATGGCATCATCCATTTTTAATCACCATTGATACTTTTTCAAAATTCATTGAGTTATAATAACTCATTGCCATTCAATTGTCCCCTCATTAGTTTCATCGTCAATTAAGATGTGTCATATAATCACATTATTTACTTTTCATCATGATTCATAATATATCAATAGAGGGGAAGCATACATGTTTTCATAACATAGCATAGGCATACACATACCTTGCCATGGCCTTAAGCCATTCCCCAATCACCACTAAGACACACCACACATATACCCCTAGTGAATTCGCTCGTCTTTACATAATAAAAGGGGTTTTGGGCAATAATGAGCCCATGATAAATTTCAACATCAAGCCATGAGAAAAGCTCATTTTTATTCTTAAAAATAGTGGGACATGTCACAAATATTACCTATTAGTCCCAATTTGATAACCATAAAAAGTTGGGCTCAAAACCCTCTTAAATTTGAATTTTTTGACGTAGTAGGTCTGGTGTTTTATGCCTAATGAGAGTTAGAAACTCCAATTAATGTGAGACCAATTATCACACCTCCTTAACACAATTATCTACAACTTTCATGAAGAAGTCGGAGACCAAAAATGTCATTAAGATGCCCAAATATGCCAAAAATAGCAAAGAAATCACATTAGTTGGAAAAACAGCATGACAGTGGCCATAACAGGGCCATGAATTGATTCCCATATGTGGTGAATCGATTCATGCATGCAAATCTCAATATTTAGTGAAAACAGGGCCTGGGAATCAATTCCCCCTTGGTATGAATCGATTCACGTGTGCCAATGCCCAAAAATAGTGAAACAGAGGAGTATGAATCGATTCAACCCCTGGTGTGAATCGATTCACACGATTTTGCAATTATGAACAGTAAAACCAGAGAGATTTGAATCGATTCACACACTGTTGTGAATCGATTCATGACAGCACAGAGCATGTTTTATGCAGAAAAGTTACATTTTTGGAACTTTTAATCCGCCTAACTTTTTCATATGAATTCCAGTGCCCACCAAATTTTAACACCAACTTATATATATTATTTGTGACGTGTGGCCACTGGCCACATTAAAAAATTATAAAAAATGAGGGACTTATGCGCATAAATGCTTTTACCCATTTTGAGGCATTTTTGTGCAACTCAAGGGCCTATTCTAAATGGAATTGGCCCATTTCAATTCCTACAAGTCATAAACTACCTATATGGGCTATTGGAATTATCACATGCCATCAAAATCACATAAAACTCTATTTGGCTCTATAAGTTCCTCAATTATGCATTATCTTTCAATCTTATCTTTAATACCATCACAATGGCTATCACATTCAATGCCAAGCATCCACATAAATTCTCAATTCACAAAGCATATACTTCATCCCCTCAAGGATGGTCCATTAACATGTACATATTTCAACCCCTCATAGGTTATTCATCAACACATACACATATATTATCATCAATAGCCAATAATTTGTCATTTACAATATTTCACTACAAACATAGCAAGGCAAACATGAGTATCATGATATACATACATCACTAATTATTTTACTCATGCATTTGGAATGTAAAACCCCTCTCCTACCTTGAGGGAAGAACTACAACGATTCGCACGCTCCGAATGTTCTACCGCATTGCCTGGAATATCATCTACACATTTCCACATATATATACATACACTAAATTAATGAGCCATCACAAGGCATCATCATAATTTCAAGTAATGTAAATATATCTTAAGGCTTAATGTCAAGTCCGAGACTTGTTAAAAACCAATTCATATACTTGTGTTAGGTTTTGGGAATTCCTTTCTCAAAACCAAGATTCTCTAAGTTTCAAAGGGCTAACCAAACCCAATAACATCATTATCTCTTTCATCATTCAAATTCATCATAAGTCTCCTAGCTCCTTCTAAACCATCATAAATCAACAAATCCCAATGGCACATGCCATGGCCTAAGGCCTCATCTAATCACCATTTTATTTCATTAACCATCACAATGGTCATCCATCATTATTATCATCTATTATTATAACTAATTACACCCAACATTGAATATTTCATATACTCATTCTTAAAATCAATTCTTCTATTTCCTCACATATTCATTCATCACAATTCAACTCTTCTAACCACAACATATAGTCTCAAATCTTAAAATTAGGACCCCATCAAAATCCAATAACCATTATATTTGACAATACCCAACACAATTGCTCGTGAGTTTACTTCTAAAAATCATTTTTCATATCCTCATCCATCAATAATCAATTCTAATCTTCCCAAAACTCATTCTAAAGCATAAATCATTAATACCCATCAATTTGGCTAAAAGCCCCAAATTCCTAAACTTAAGGTTTTCTCTAAAACCTTCCAACAACAATTAATTTCCATCATTTCCTCAAAGCATCATAAACTTAATAAGCCCTCATTCTCATACAACACTAACCATCATCAAAAATCACATTTTAAATCATTTAAGCTTAGGATTTCCACCATCTTCTTCATTACCCATAAAGCCTAATGACACCATTTCAAACTTAAACACCATAACAACCATAAATGAAAGGAGAATGGTTCAAAACCTTACCTCATCTCCAAGCTCAAGCTCCAAAATGAAAATGAGGGAAAGGGAAGAAGAAGAGAGCCAAGCTTGCTTCTATGTCCATTAATCCTTCATGAATCTTGGGTTAGAAGTTTATTTTTGTAAGAAATAATGGAGGGGAAGAGGTGAACGGTTTTGGGTGTGAAGGAAGAAGAAGAAATGAAAAATTGAGGAGAGTGGGAATGGAGAAGAAGATAACAAAAATAGAGAGGAGAAAGAGAGAAAAGAATAGGCTTTTTAGTTTTAAATGTTAATCCCCTCATTAAAATTTTATCATTTTACAACAAACAGGATCTCTGTTCGGGTTCAATCATCCAAAAATTATTCCAAATATATATTCGAACTACCTATAATATTCTTAACAGCCCTGACCAACGGCATCTCAATTAGAGATACTTGGTCCGACACCCATATTTCAACCGGGTATAATTTCGTCTCATTTAGTCTCAATAAATTATAATTTTCCATAATTAATCCTAATTTAATTATTTCCAAATTTTTGGAACATAAATCAACTCATATATAATCATTTATTATTTATTCTCCTCAATTAATCATTTTTATAAAATTTGGGATGTTACAACATTCTCATGTAGCTAAATGTACACCTTCTCCACACATTTTAACCATTAATTCATGCATTCTTCCCTCTTTTTCTAGATCTATCCATACTTGTAAATTAACATACGCATTCTACTATTCATTGAATGATAATTATGAAATCATTAATCGGGATGGGCTCTTGATTTAAGTTACTCACCTTCTATTATTTTCATATATGAGATAGGTCTTTATATTGTGGTGTTCTTCCATCATTCTTTTTTAAAAACCATGAAAAATTTACTCTCATTTCCATTATTCAAATAATTAATATTATTAACCTATTTACCAATTAAGAGCGCGACAATGGATGATGTGTCCTAGAAAACCCCAAACACTTTAATCTTTCCTCTCTTTTGGACTCACTAGCTAAGAAGGAGTCAAAAGGATGGTTGTTCACTCAATTTACTTGTAGTTGAGAGAAAAGTTAGGCTCCTGGCATTGTTTAGGATTGGGCCTTAATCACTTTGTGTTTTCTTCATTTGAGCTTGAAAACTTCAAAAACCCATCGAGATTGCAAACCGACCAAGCATGGTAATGAATCGTTGCAACTCTTTGGTTAAGAACTAGATGAGTTGCTCCTTGGATGATCCTAAGCATGAAGTTTCATGAAGATATTTTAAAGAATCACATCATGGATGATGTGTCCTAAAAAACCCCTCAAACTTTTAATCTCCTGTCTCTTTTATACTCACTAGCTAAGAAGCAGTCAAAAGGATGGTTGTTCACTCAATTCACTTGTAGTTGAGAGAGTAGTTAGGCTCTCGACAGTGTTTTGGATTGGGTCTTGTTCACTTTGCATTTTATTCACTTTAGCTTGAAAACTTCGATAACCCATCGAGATTACGAAATGACCAAGCATGGTGATGCATCGTTAGAACTCTGAGGTTAAGAACTATATGAAATCCTCCTTGGATGATCATAAGCATCAAGTTTGATGAAGATACCTCCAAGAATCACATCATGGATGATGTGTCTTAAAAAACCTCACAAACTTTTAATCTTCTCTCTCTTTTGTACACTAGCTAAGAAGGAGTCAAAAGGATGTTTGTTCACTCAATTCACTTGTAGTTAAGAAAATAGTTAGGCTCCTGGCATTGTTTAGGATTAGGTGTTATTCACTTTGCGATTTATTCTCTTGAGCTTGAAAACTTTGAAAACCCATCGAGATTATGAACCGACCAAGCATGGTGTTGAATCGTTACAACTCTTAGGTTAAGAACTAGATGAATTACTCCTTGGATGATCCTAAGCATGAAGTTTCGTGAAGATATTTTCAAGAATCACATCATGGGTGATGTGTCTTAAAAAACCCACAAAGTTTTAATCTTTTCTCTCTTTTGTACTCACTAGCTAAGAATGAGTCAAAAGAATGTTTGTACACTCAATTCACTTGTAGTTGAATGAATAGTTAGGCTCCCAGTAGTTTTTATGATTGGGTCTTGTTCACTTTGCCTTCTATGAACTTGAGCTTGGAATCTTCGAAAACCCATCGAGATTACAAACTGACTAAAGATTATGATGCATCGTTGAAACTCTTAGGTTAAGAACTAGATGAATTGCTCCTTAGATGATCCTGAGCATAAAGTTTTACGAAGATATATTCAAGAATCACATCATGGATGATGTATCCAAGAAAACCGTAAAAACTTTTAATCTTCTCTCTCTTTTGGACTCAATAGCTAAGAAGGAGTCAAAATGATGGTTGTTCACTCAATTCACTTGTAGATGAGAGAATAGTTGGGCTCCCGGTATTGTTTAGGATTGGGTCTTGTTCATTTTTCTTTTTCTTCACTTGAGCTTGAACACTTTGAAAAACCATCGAGATTACAAACTGACGAAGCATGGTGATGCATCATTGGAACTCATAGGTTAAGAACTAGATAAATTATTCCTTGGATGATCCTAAGCATCTGGTTTCATGAAGATACCTTCAAGAATCACATCATGGATGATGTGTCCTAGAAAACCCCACAAACTTTTAATCTTCTGTCAATTTTGGACTCACTAGCTAAGGTGTTAAAAGGATCATTGTTCCCTCAATTTACTTGTAGTTGAGAGAATAATTAGGCTCCCAGCATTGTTTAGGGTTGGGTCTTGTTCACTTTGCATTTTATTGACTAGAGCTTGAAAAGTTTGAACACCCTTCGAGATTATGAACAGACCAAGCATGGTGATGCATCGTTGGAACTCTTAGCTTAATGACTAGATGAATTGCTCCTTGGATGATCCTGAACATCCGTTTTGTGAAGATACCTTCAAGAATGACATCATCGATGACGTGTACTAGAAAACACCATAAACTTTTAATCTTCTCTCTCTTTAGTACTAACTAGTTAAGAAGGAGTCAAAAGAATATTTGTTCACTTAATTCACTTGTAGTTGAATGTATAGTTATGCTCCTAGCAGTGTTTAGGATTGGGTCTTGTTCACTTTGTTTTTTTTTCACTTGAGCTTGGAATCTTCGACAACCAATCAAGATTATGAACTGACCAAGGATGGTGATGCATCGTTGCAACTCTTAGGTTAAGAACTAGATGAAGTACTTCTTTGATGATCCTAAGCATGAAGTTTCATAAAGATATCTTCAAGAATCATATCATGGATGATGTGTCCAAGAAAACCCCATAAACTTTTATTCCTGTCTCTCTTTTGGACTCACTGGCTAAGAAGGAGTGAAAATGATTGTTGTTCACTCAATTCATTTGTAGCTTAGAGAATATATAGGCTCCCAGAATTATTTAGAATTGGGTCTTGCACATTTTGCGTTTTCTTCACTTGAGCTTGAAAACTTCAAAAAACCATCGAGATTACGAACTGACCGAGCATGGTGATGCATCATTTGAACTCTTAGGCTAAGAACTAGATGAATTGTTCCTTGGATGATCGTAAGCTTCACGGTAGATGAAAATACCTTCAAGAATCACATCAAGGATGATGTGTCCTAGAAAATCCCATAACTTTTAATCTTCTTTCTCTTTTGGACTTACTAGCTAAGAAGAAGTCAAGAGGATGATTATTTACTCAGTGTACTAGAAGTTGAGAGAATAGGTAGGCTCCTGGCATTGTTTAGGGTTCGGTCTTAATCACTTTGCGTTTTCTTCATTTGAGCTTGAAAACTTTAAAAACCCATCAAGATTGCGAACTGACCAAGCATGGTAATGAATCGTTGCAACTCTTTGGTTAAGAACTAGATGAGTTGCTCCTTGGATGATCCTAAGCATGAAGTTTCATGAAGATATTTTCAAGAATCACATCATGGATGATGTGTCCTAAAAAACCCCTCAAACTTTTAATCTTCTCTCTCTTTTGTACTCACTAGCTAAGAAGTAGTCAAAAGGATGGTTGTTCACTCAATTCACTTGTAGTTGAGAGAGTAGTTAGGCTCTCGACAGTGTTTTGGATTAGGTCTTGTTCACTTTGCATTTTATTCACTTTAGCTTGAAAACTTCGACAACCCATCGAGATTACGAAATGACCAAGCATGGTGATGCATCGTTAGAACTCTGAGGTTAAGAACTAGATGAAATCCTCCTTGGATGATCATAAGCATCAAGTTTGATGAAGATACCTCCAAGAATCACATCATGGATGATGTGTCTTAAAAAACCTCACAAACTTTTAATCTTCTCTCTCTTTTGTACACTAGCTAAGAAGGAGTCAAAAGGATGTTTGTTCACTCAATTCACTTGTAGTTAAGAGAATAGTTAGGCTCCTGGCATTGTTTAGGATTGGGTGTTATTCACTTTACGATTTATTCTCTTGAGCTTGAAAACTTTGAAAACCCATCGAGATTATGAACCGACCAAGCATGGTGTTGAATCGTTGCAACTCTTAGGTTAAGAACTAGATGAATTACTCCTTGGATGATCCTAAGCATGAAGTTTCGTGAAGATATTTTCAAGAATCACATCATGGGTGATGTGTCTTAAAAAACCCCATAAACTTTTAATCTTTTCTCTCTTTTGTATTCACTAGCTAAGAATGAGTCAAAAGAATGTTTGTACACTCAATTCACTTGTAGTTGAATGAATAGTTAGGCTCCCAGTAGTTTTTATGATTGGGTCTTGTTCACTTTGCCTTTTATGCACTTGAGCTTGGAATCTTCGAAAACCCATCAAGATTAGAAATTGAGTAAAGATTGTGATGCATCGTTGAAACTCTTAGGTTAAGAACTAGATGAATTGCTCCTTAGGTGATCCTGAGCATAAAGTTTTACGAAGATATATTCAAGAATCACATCATGGATGATGTATCCAAGAAAACCATAAAAACTTTTAATCTTCTCTCTCTTTTGGACTCAATAACGAAGAAGAACTCTTAGGCTAAGAACTAGATGAATTGTTCCTTGGATGATCGTAAGCATCACGGTAGATGAAAATACCTTCAAGAATCATATCAAGGATGATGTGTCCTAGAAAATCCCATAACTTTTAATCTTCTCTCTCTTTTGGACTTACTAGCTAAGAAGAAGTCAAGAGGATGATTATTTCCTCAGTGTACTAGAAGTTGAGAGAATAGGTAGGCTCCTGGCATTGTTTAGGATTGGGTCTTAATCACTTTCCATTTTCTTCATTTGAGTTTGAAAACCTCGAAAACCCATCGAGATTACGAACCGACCAAGCATAGTGATGAATTGTTGCAACTCTTTGGTTAAGAACTAGATGAATTGCTCCTTGGATGCTCCTAAGCATCAAGTTTGATAAGGATACCTTCAAGAATCACATCATGGATAATGTGTCTTAGAAAACCTCCCAAACTTTTAATCTTCTCTTTTTTGTACTCTTTAGCTAAGAAAGAGTCAAAAGGATGTTTGTTCACTTAATTCACTTGGAGTTGAGAGAATAGTTAGGCTTCTAGCAGAGTTTAGGATAGGGACTTGTTCACTTTGCATTTTATTCACTTGAGCTTGAAAACTTCAAAAACCCATCGAGATTATGAACCGACCAAGCATGGTGATGAATCAATGCAACTCTTAGGTTAAGAACTAGATGAATTGCTCCCTGGATGATCCTAAGCATGAAGTTTCGTGAAGATATTTTCAAGAATCACATCATGGATGATGTGTCCTAAAAAACCCCACAAACTTTTAATCTTCTCTCTCTTTTGTACTCACTAGCTAAGAAGGATGTCAAAAGGATGGTAATTCACTCAATGCACATGTAGTTGAGAAGGCAGTTAGGCTTCCGAAAGTGTTTTGGATTGGGTTTAGTTCAATTTGCATTTTATTTACTTGAGCTTGAAAACTTCAAAAACCCATCGAGATTACGAACTGACTAAGCATGGTGATACAATGTTAGAACTCCTAGCTTAACAACTACTTGAATTTCTCCTTGGATGATCCTTAGCATAAAGTTTGATGAAGATACCTTCAAGAATCACATAATGCATGATATGTCTTAGAAAACCCCACAAACTTTTCATCTTCTCTCTTTTTTGAACTCACTAGCTAACGAGTTAAAAGGATGTTTTTCACTTAATTCAATTGTAGTTGACAGAATAGTTAGGCTCCCGGCAGTGTTTAGGATTGGGTTTTGTTCACTGTTTTATTTACTTGAGCTTGAAAACTTTGAAAACCCATCGAGATTATGAACTGACCAAGCATTGTGATGCATCGGTCAAACTATAAGGATATGAAATAGATGAATTGCTCCTTGGATGATTCTAAGAATCAAGTTTCATGAAGATATCTTCAAGAATCACATCATGGATGATGTGTCCAAGAAAACCCCATAAACTCTTAATCTTCTCTCTCTTTTGGATTCACTAGCTAAGTAGGACTCAAAATGATGGTTGTTCACTCAATTCACTTATAGTTGAGAGAATAGTTAGGCTCTCAGCATTATTTAGGATTGGGTCTTGTTACCTTTGCATTTTCTTCCTTTGTGCTTGAAAATTCAAAAACCTATCGAGTTTATGAACCGATCAAGCATGGTGATGCATTGTTAGAACTATTCAGTTAAGAATCAGATGAATTGCTCCTTGGATGATCTTAAGCATCAAGGTTGGTGAAGATATCTTCAAGATTCACATAATGGATGACGTGTCCTAGAAAACCCCTCGAACCTTTAATCTTCTTTCTCTTTTGGACTTATTAGCTAAGAAGGAGTCAAAAGGATGGTTGTTCAGTCAATTCAATTGTAGTTGATATAGTTGTTAGGTCCCTGCAGTGTTTAGGATTGGATCTTGTTCATTTTACGTGTTATTCACATGAGCTTGAAATCTTCAAACACTTATCGAGATTACAAGTGGACCAAACATGGTGATGCATCGTTGGAACTCTTAGGTTAAAAACTAGATGAATTGCTCCTTGGATGATCCAAAGCATTAGGTTTCATAAGATATCTTCAAGAATCACATCATGAATGATGTGTGCAAGAAAACCCCACAAACTTTTAATCTTGTCTCTCTTTTGGACTCACTAGCTAAGAAGGAGTCAAAAGGATGGTTGTTCATTGAATTCACTTGCAGTTGAGTGAATAAATAGGATGCTGACATTGTTTACAACTAGGTCTTGTTCACTTTGCGTTCTCTTCACTTGAGCTTGAAAACTTTGAAAACCCATCGAGATTACGAACCGACCAAGCATGGTGATGAATCATTGCAACTCTTAGGTGAAGAACTACATGAGTTACTCCTTGGATGACCCTAAGCATGAACTTTTAGGAAGATATCTTCAAGAATCATGGATCTGTTAGGGAATCCCATCAGGGTCAGGCAGTGGAAACACAAAGGATTCCCAAAAATAAGGATTGCAAATACAAATGTCTCAAAGCATTATGTAATTAAAGTTTTGATTTAGGGATTACCTCTTGTAGACGCACAACGGGTTCCTCGATCGAAGCAATTATAGCTTCGCCCTTAGGAGTCCACACAAGCACTCCCACCCCAAAAAACCAAAGATCTGAATGCTAGTACAGAATTTTAGTGTAATCTAATTTCTGAGCAACCGCCTATGAGCATCTCATACTCTATATATAGGCTTAGGTCTTGACTTGAGCTCTCATTAAACATTGGGCTCCTGACTCATTCTAAATGAGTTAGGCCCAAATAGTTTTATTTTTAGTCCAACTAAAATAAAACTATCCTTTGGTGGGCTTACTCTATGTGTGTGACCCTATAGGTAAAATATTCGGTTATATTAATAATAAACTATTTTATTATTAATATAAAATAAGAGCGGTATCTAGCAATACATTATTATGTCTGAATATTATTTATCATTGACATGACCTATAAGTTATAATTATTTTATATATTTATTCCTTTTGTCACGATATCTAATTGGGCCCAAGGCATGGTCGTCGTCATCCTTGTATGGCCCAATTCATTTTACTTGATACTAGAGTAGACTTTACAGAATAAATATCTAATATTTATTCGTCCTAGCATGGCCATGCATTTCATTAGTCTCACTCCATCAAGTGGCCCATATATATCACTCCTATTACATAGGAGAGACAAATTCCATCTACATCACTCACATCCCTCTGCATAATTTGTCTATTGCCTAATTACAATCTTTATGGTCATCTTATTACAGATAACGTTTGATTGTATTAAAACAATAAACTCCTTATGTAGGAATCGTAGTGACTTCAGGTCGAAGGACTATATACCATTATTACATTGAGAACTGTTTATGACACTCATGTAATGATCCATGCAACGTTCTCATGGTGGGTCTGTCTAGTACAACATTACTCTTAATGTGTACTCGTGTAAAGACTTGATATCATATATCCATGATTTGTGAGATCAAATCATCAGTACATTCACACACTAATCTTAATGTATTTACATGTCCTCATGTAAATACTTGATTAGGGATGTTTTAGGAATAATTCTCATATGACCTATTATTCCAGGATAAATAGCATTAAAATTAGTCTAAAACTAAAAATACTAATTTTATTGATAAGTTAAAATTGATACATTAATAGCTCGTAGTGCATACACCAACAGGATCATGTGTCCTAGAAAATGTAACACCCTAATGTAAATGAATCATAGACGGCAAAATAGAGGAAAAAGAAAGAAAGAAGAGAAGAAAAAAAAATTCTTTGCACAATAAAAAGAAGATCAGAAGACCATGGCATAAGAAAATGAGAGGAGAAGAAAAAAACAAAAGCGAGAAAGCCGATTAAGAGGGGTTCACAGCGGAAGAAAGGGGGATTCGCTTAGGCGAATCACGCAGCAACGCATACTCGCTCAAGCAAAAGCTTCTCTCGGTTCCTGCCCATTTCACTCGGCATTCCGCACTCGGTTTCCAACACCTAATTTACTCGGAAATGTAACTTATCCTACAGTTTCAACAATCAGAACACATGCACGAATAATATAGGAATGGTCCTTACTATCACTCACTCGGAACAACCTCTGCGCCCTCTATGTTACTCGGGGTATCTTACTTAGTTTCCACTCGGGTATCACTAATTATTCTACACTCGGGAAGAATCCTAATAGATGTCACTCGGAAAGCATCTCTAGACTCTCACTCCGAATCCTAACAGCTTGCCATTGGAACAGTCTTATACATCAATCCCTACTCGGAGCTAGCTGATTCCACTCACTCAGAACATCTAAACCTCTCCCACTCGGTGACAGAATCGTAAACTCGCACTCTAGACTACGAATTGGCTTCCCTCATATTGAGTTAAGTTATTTCCTACACATTTGGAAATATGAACGCACATATATATATATATAGATCACCCCGATATTTCACAGCATGAGATGGACGTGTAACATGGCATAAGCATAGGCATATATGTACATATAGAAGGGTATATCATAATTTTTACAAACACGAAGTTATGCTTCCATTCCAAGTGATTCAACTTTGATTAAAGGACTAACAATAAAACACGAGCCGGCCAAGGCTTAACTCAAAATACTAAAAACAGCATATGCACGGTCATGATATTCCATAATGCATCAACACTTCACCCGACATTTCAGCTCCTCCTCCAATCCTCGTTACGAGAAATGTTCACTGAAAGTTGCCACAGTAGGGGTGAGTATCTTAAATTTTAAATGATAGATACTGACTCAGGTTGCCTCACATTTATACAGCAATACACATATATATATACATAATTATACATGGCAATAATTATAGTCAGGGCAATACCAATCATCCAGAACACATATAAGACCCTCACCAATCGGAATCCATCAGACATCACTCAGCCCTTTACATACATCAACTCCATAACATCAACATGCAACAATCAGTAGTATTATACTAAGACCCGTGAATTAGAATGCACCTTTTTGAACATTTAACAGTCGGAAATCCATAATCTTCACTCGGCTATATTTATATACAACTCTCCAACACATAGCATACATTCTTAGAACAGATTTCAATCGGTATTAACAGCATATACACACGGAATAGTGCACTCGGTCATGAGCATATATATATATATGTGTCATCTCACTAAAACCGTCATAAGCATAATTAATTCTACACAACTTCAGTAGCAAGATAAACATGGATTATTCACTCGGTTATATGCATTCATCCTTTTAATAACGTTGACACCTGCATGATCAACTCCAGACAATATCAACAGTTAAAACAGAATAGTTCACTTGGTTATAAACATTCATCATCTCATTAACATCTTCGCATGCATAACCAATTCCAAATAATATCAACAGTTAATAGGCACGTAACATTTCACTCGGTTCCGCATTCGTGTGTATTGGTTTAGACGTTGCAACGTAGGCTCTCAGCCTTTTTATACATAGCTCTCAGCTATCAAATCAGCTCCTAGCTGCTTGGCCGTTTTACAGGTACCCAACCGTTTGCCCACAGGTGACACCAACGCTCTCAGCGCCAACAGAGGTGTTCACAGGCAGCTCGAGTCCCACTCAAGGGCTACCTTGAGTCCCACTCAAGGATTTCATAGCGTCCCACGCTTTATAACCGATGGTAGTGTCTCACACTACGTGCTTCCAGCATAACGCATCCCATGCGCCACACGCAGATTCATCACACAACATAGAATTCATGCATACAACCTTCACTCAGATATACATATTTCATATGCAGCCGGTAATACACATTCCAGAATTCCACGTATTAATTTAACACACACATGCTTCCATGCAATCATCATCATAACTCTATTAGCAATATATGAGTCTAATGCAACCGATGGTAATCAATATCTAGTTTTTGACAGCATTCTTATCAACTCTAGCATAACATACACTTGGTATACAGCAGCATCAGAACTTACCCAACACATGCATCCATATGAAGATCAACAGATTCAAATAAACATCTCAATCAGCATAACACAATATGCAATCGGTATACAGCAGTGTCCAGACTTAATCAATGCATGCATACATATTATCATAAACGGGTTCAACAAAACATTCCAGTCAACACAACATAACATGCAATCGGATTCTGTGTTATCTGAACTCAAACAACACATGCATCTTCGAGAATGGTAATAACATGCAAACATATCATACTACAGGATACAGAACCATCATTATCAACACTCGAGACCCGTTCATAACCCATGTATTTAACATATAAGGTACTCCCCCTACCAACTACGAGACTCCGAGAGACTTTTCTGCTTGAGTGTTGGTTCTCTTCCTCGCTGCTTCACTCAACACTTCCACTCGCTTAGCCTTTACTTGAACACTATTGTCCTCCACGAGTGGTGCAGGGCTGTTTTTGCTTCTACTTCAACGCTCGTCTTCTACTCGTGTAAGGGAGCTCTGACTCCACTGCAGCACCGTCACTCGGCTTTCGAAACAGGGAATAGAACAGAGGGCATAGAAGGAGAAGAGGAGAAGAAAGAAGAAGAAGAAACTCTCAGGGATTCTGAAGAATGAATGGCACGGAGGCCATCGTCCACTTATAAATACATGCATGAGGGAAAGAATGGTGGGGTGGGAAAACGTAAGGAGCAGTCTGCTCACGTCACCCAGTCCCATCAGCACCCACTAAGCCAATTATCCTTTTTAATCAGTACGCCTTTTAAGTTAATGGTAATTAATAAGAAATTCTCCCCTTTTTGGAATTATTATTTTAATGGTTTTATTCACCTGGTATCTTATTAAAATTTGGGATGTTACAGAAAACCCCCAAACTTTTAATCTTGTCTCTCTTTTGGACTCAATAGCTAAGAAGTCAAATGGATGGTTGTTCACTTAATACACATGTAGCTGAAAGAGTAGTTAGGCTCCCAGAAGTGTTGAGGATTGGGTCTTGTTCACTTTGTGTTTTCTTCAATTAAGCTTGAAAACTTTGAAAAACCATCGAGATTACGAACCTACCAAGCATGGTGATGAATCATTGCAACTCTTAGGTTAAGAACTAGATGAATTGCTCCTCAGATAATCCTAGGCATGAAGTTTCGTCAAGATATCTTTAAGAATCATATCATGGATGATGTGTCCTAGAAAAACCCCATAAACTTTTAATCTTCTCTCTCTTTTGGACACATTAGCTAAGAAAGAGTCAAAAGGATGGTTATTCACTCAATACATTAGCTAGCCTCCCAGAAGAGTTTAGGATTGGGTCTTGTTCACTTTGTGTTTTATTGACTTAAGCTTGAAAACTTTGAAATCCCATCGAGATTACAAACTGACTAAGCATGGTGATGCATCGGTCGAACAATAAGGTTAAGAAATAAATGACTTGCTCCTTGGATGATCCTAAGAATCAGGTTTCATGAAGATATCTTCAAGAATCACATCATGGATGACGTGTCCAAGAAAACCCCACAAACTCTTAATCTTTTCTTTCTTTTGGACTCACTAGCTAAGTAGGAGTCAAAATGATGGTTGTTCACTCAATTCACTTGTAGTTAAGAGAATAGTTAGGCTCTCGACATTGTTTAGGATTAGGTTTTATTAACTTTGAATTTTCTTCCTTTGTGCTTGAAAATTTTAAAAACCTATCGAGATTATGAACCGGCCAAGCATGGTGATGCATGGTTAGAACTATTCGGTTAAGAACCAGATGAATTGTTCCTTGGATGATCCTAAGCATCAAGTTTATTGAAGATATCTTCAAGAATCACTTTATGAATGATGTATGCAAGAAAACCCCATAAACTTTTAATCTTATCTCTCTTTTGGACTCACTAGCTAAGAAGGAGTCAAAAGGATGGTTGTTCGCTGAATCTACTTGTAGTTGAGCGAATAAATAGGCTCCAGGCATTGTTTATGATTAGGTCTTGTTCACTTTGCATTCTCTTCACTTGAGCTTGAAAACTTTGTAAGCCCATCAAGATTACGAACCGACCAAGCATGGTGATGAATCGTTGCAAGTCTTAGGTTAAGAACTATATGAGTTACTCCTTGGATAATCCTAAGCATGAACTTTCGGGAAGATATCTTCAAGAATCACATCATGGATCATGTGTCCTAGAAAACCCCAAACTTTTACTCTTGTCTCTTTTTTAGACTCAATTACTAAGAAGGAGTCAAAAGGATGGTTGTTCACTCAATACACATGTAGTTGAAAGAGTAGTTGGGCTCCTAGAAGTGTTGAGGATTGGGTCTTGTTCACTCTGTGTTTTCTTTACTTGAGCTTGAAAACTTCAAAAAACCATTGAGATTATGAACCTACCGAGCATGGTGATGAATCATTGTAACTCTTATGTTAAGAACTAGATGAATTGCTCCTCGGATAATCCTAAGCATGAAGTTTCGTCAAGATATCTTCAAGAATCATATCATGGATGATGTGTCCTAGAAAACCCCTAAACTTTTACTCTTGTCTCTTTTTTAGACTCAATAGCTAAGAAGGAGTCAAAAGGATGGTTGTTCACTCAATTCACTTGTAGTTGAGAGAATAGTTAGGCTCCCAACATTGTTTAGGATTGGGTCTTGTTCACTTTGTTTTCATTACCTGAGCTGGAAAACTTTGAAAACCCATCGAGATTACGAACCGACTAAGCATGGTGATGAATCATTCCAACTCTTAGGTTAAGAACTAGATGAATTACTCCTTGGATGATCCTGAGCATCAAGCTTTGTGAAGATATCTTTAAGAATCACATCATGGATAATGTGTCCTAAAAAACCCCATAAACTCTTAATCTTATCTCTCTTTTGGACTCACTAGCTAAATAGGAGTTAAAAAGATGGTTGTTCACACAATTCAGTTTAGAGAATAGTTTGGCTCCTGGCATTGTTTAGGATTGGGGTCTAGTTCACTTTGCGTTTTCTTCACCTGAGCTTGAAAACTTCAAAAATGCATCAAGATTACAAACTAGATGAATTTATCTTTTGATGATCCTAAGAATCAAGTTTCGTGAAGATATCATCAAGAATCACATCATGGATACTGTGTCCTTTAAAACCCCACAAACTTTTATTCTTCTATCTTTTTTTAACTCACTAACTAAAAAGGAGTCAAAAGCATGATTATTCACTTAATTCACTTGTAGTTACAAGAATAGTTAGGCTCCTGACATTGTTTATGACTGGGTCTTATTCACTTTGCATTTTCTTCACTTGAGCTTGAAAGCTTCAAAAACCCATCGAGATTATAAATAGACCAAGCATGGTGATGCATCATTGGAACTCTTAGGTTAAGAACTAGATGAATTGCTCCTTGGATGATCCTAAGCATCAAGTTTCATGATGATACCTTCAAGAACTAGATGATGGATGATGTGTCCTGGAAAACCCCACAAACTTTTCATCATGTCTCTCTTTAGGACTCACTAGCTAGGAAGAAGTCAAAAGGATGGTTGTTCACTCAATTTACTTATAGTTGAGAGAATAGTTAGGCCCCTGGCACTCTTTAAGATTAGGTCTTGTTCACTTTGTGTTTTCTTCACTTGAGCTTTAAAACTTTGAAAACCCATCAAGATTACAAACCGACCTAGGATGGTGATGAATCGTTGCAACTCTTAGGGTAAGAACTAGATGAATTACTCCTTGGATGATCCTCAGCATGAAGTTTCATGAAGATATATATTCAAGAATCACATCATGGATGATGTGTCTTAGAAAACCCCACAAACTTTTAATCTTCTCTCTCTTTTGGACTCACTAGCTTAGAAGGAGTCAAAAGGATGGTTGTTTACTCAACTCAATTGTAGTTGAAAGAGTAGTTGGGCTCCCAACAATGTTTAGGATTGGGTCTTGTTCACTTTGCATTTTATTCACTTGAGCTTGAAATCTTTGAAAATCCAGCAAGATTACGAACGGACCGAGCATGGTGGTGCATCGTTGGAAGTCTTAGGTGAAGAACTAGATGAATTGCTCCTTGGATGATCCAAAGCATTAAGTTTCATGAAGATATCATCAAGAATCACATCATGGATGATGTGTGCAGGAGAACCCCTCAAAATTTTAATCTTCTCTCTCTTTTGGACTCACTGGCTAAGAAGGAGTCAAAAGGATGTTTGTTCAGTCAATTCACTTGTAGTTAAGAGAATAGTTGGTCTCCCGGCAGTGTTTAGGATTCGGTCTATCGAGATTCTGAACTAACCAAGCATGGTGATGCATCGTTGAAACTCTTAGATTAAGAACTAGATGAATTGCTCCTTAGATTATCTGAAGCATGAAGTTTTGTTAAGATATGTTCAAGAATCACATCATGGATGATATGTCCTAGAAAATCCCACAAACTTTTAATCTTCTCTCTCTTATGGACTCACTAACTAAGAAAGAGTCAAAAGGATGTTTGGTCAGTCAATTCACTTGTAGTTGAGAGAATAGTTAGGCTTCTAGTAGAGTTTAGGATTGGGTCTTGTTCGCTTTACGTTTTATTCACTTGAGCTTGAAAATTTTGAAAACCCATTGAGATTACAAACTAACCAAGCATGGTGATGAATCGTTGCACCTCTTAGGTTAAGAACTAGATGAATTTCTCCCTGGATGATCCTAAGCATAAAGTTTCGTGAAGATATTTTCAAGAATCACATCATGGATTATGTGTCCTAAAAAACCTACAAACTTTTAATCTTGTCTCACTTTTGTACTCACCAACTAAGAAGGAGTCAAAAGGATGGTAGTTCACTCAATTCACACATAGTTGAGAGGGTAGTTAGGCTTCCGAAAGTGTTTTTTGGATTGGGTCTTGTTCAATTTGCGTTTTATTTACTTGAGCTAGAAAACTTCAAAAACCCATCGAGATTACGAACCGACCAAGCATGGTGATGTATCTTTAAAACTCTTAGCTTAACAACTACATGAATTGCTCCTTGAATGATCCTTATCATAAAGTTTGACGAAGATACCTTCAAGAATCACATAATGCATGATGTGTCTTAGAAGACCCCACAAACTTTTCATCTTCTTTCTCTTTTGTACTCACTAGCTAAGAAGGAGTTAAAAGGATTTTTTACTTAATTCACTTGTAGTTGAAAGAATAGTTAGGCTCCCAGTAGTGATGAGGACACCCCTTACCAATCAGGGGCACTTCAAGGAATAGGAGGGCCAATGACAAGATCCAAGGCCAAGAAGACCAAAGCCACCTTACAAAGGCTAATTCTCACCCTCCTAGAAGACATAACCAAGGAGCCACAAAGGACATCCAAACTTACTCATTTGATCATGTGGAAGGATGAACAACAGAGGGCCTAGCACAAATGGCCTAGCCTCAAGAATAGGATAGTGTAGGACTTGAATGACCTGTGTTCAAATCCTACCTAGACCCATTTTTCTTTATTTCTTTTTCCTTTGTAAGTTTCAGTTTTTGCAACTATATTTCAGCATTGTCCCACTAAGACTTAGTGGTGGGCGGTTACCCTTGTTTTTAGGTAGTGGAGTAGTGTGTCTTTTGTCTTGTTTAGCCAAGTTATACAAAACTGAATGGAGGTGAGAAAAACGGACAGAAAGTTGATTAATGAATTTTTCTAAGTTTTGTAAACTTAGTGGTGAGTGTGATGCTCTTGGTCCTTGTGTGAAGCAAGGTTGATTAGCCATGCACTAGTGTGACACTTGTGTATGAATGCTAGTCCATTATGGAGGTGTGATGCTGTCCATCTTTATCATTTTATTTCATGCGTTTTTGTTTTTATTCTACCCTTGTCTTTCCATTGAATTTTAAAAAGAATTCTGAACTCTAAAAGAATTAAAACAAAAAAAAATCAAGGAACCTTAGTTCAATTGCCAAGTTGCGTTAGTTGACATGTTATTGCGTTATCTTCCATTAAAGTGAGCAATTGAAAATCACGTGTGAATGAGTTAGCTTGAACCTTCAATCTTTCATGGAATCTAAATCCTAACAATCTTGGTCAAGTTGCAAATGAATTTCTGGTCCTTATAGCAACCATAACTTTCTCAATTCAATCTTCACTCTCGATTTCACCATTTACCTTGTATTGTGTACGTTTGGTGTGTCTTCTCCCTTTTTGTGGCAGCCGTTCAAATCATCTAGAAATCAGCCCTTGCCGGTCCTCAACAAGATCCACATCAAGTAGTGTTTAGGATTGGGTTTTCTTCACTTTGTGTTTTATTTACTTAAGCTTGAAAGCTTTGGAAACCCATCGAGATTACAAACTAACTAAGCATAGTGATGCATCGGTCGAACAATAAGGTTAAGAAATAGATGACCTGCTCCTTGGATGATGCTAAGAATCAGGTTTCATGAAGATATCTTCAAGAATCACATCATGGATGACGTGTCCAGGAAAACCCCATAAACTCTTAATCTTTTCTCTCTTTTGGACTCACTAGATAAGTAGGAGTCAAAATGATGGTTGTTCACTCAATTCACTTGTAGTTGAAAGAATAGTTAGGCTCTCGACATTGTTTAGGATTGGGTCTTGTTAACTTTGCATTTTCTTCCTTTGTGCTTGAAAATTTTAAAAACCTATCGAGATTATAAACCGGCCAAGCATGGTGATGCATGGTTAGAACTATTCGATTAAGAACCAGATGAATTGCTCCTTGGATGATCCTAAGCATCAAGTTTATTGAAGATATCTTCAAGAATCACTTTATGAATGATGTATGCAAGAAAACCCCACAAACTTTTAATCTTGTCTCTTTTTTGGACTCACTAGCTAAAAAGGAGTCAAAAGGATGGTTGTTCACTGAATCCACTTGCAGTTGAGCGAATAAATAGGCTCCCGGCATTGTTTATGATTAGGTCTTGTTCACTTTGTGTTCTCTTCACTTGAGCTTGAAAACTTTGAAAACCCATCGAGATTACGAACCGACCAAGCATGGTGATGAATCATTGCAAGTCTTAGGTTAAGAACTAGATAAGTTACTCCTTGGATAATCCTAAGCATGAACTTTCGGGAAGATATCTTCAAGAATCACATCATGGATCATGTGTCCTAGAAAACCCCCAAACTTTTAATCTTGTCTCTTTTTTGGACTCAATAGCTAAGAAGGAGTCAAAAGGATGGTTATTCACTCAATACACATGTAGTTGAAAGAGTAGTTGGGCTCCTAGAAGTGTTAAGGATTGGGTCTTGTTCACTCTGTGTTTTCTTTACTTGAGCTTGAAAACTTCAAAAACCCATCGAGATTACGAACCTACCAAGCATGATGGTGAATCATTGTAACTCTTAGATTAAGATCTAGATGAATTGCTCCTCGGATAATCCTAAGCATGAAGTTTCATCAAGATATCTTCAAGAATCATATCATGGCTGATGTGTCCTAGAAAACCCCACAAACTTTTAATCTTCTCTCTCTTTTAGATACATTAGCTAAGAAAGAGTCAAAAAGATGGTTGTTCACTCAATTCACTTATACTTGAAAGAGTACTTAGGCTCCCAGAAATGTTTAGGATTGGGTCTTGTCCACTTTGCATTTTATTGACTTAAGCTTGAAAACTTCAAAATCCCATCAAGACTATGAACGGACCAAGCATGGTGATGCATCATTAGGACTCTTATGTTAAGAATGAGATGAATTGATCCTTGGATGATACTAAGCATCTGGTTTCATGAAGATACCTTCAAGAATCACATCATGGATGATATGTCCTAAAAAACCCCCATAAACTTTTAATCTTCCCTCTCTTTGGTACTCACCAGCTAAGAAGGTATCAAAATGATGGTTGTTCACTCAATTCACTTGTAGTTGAGAGAATAGTTGTATTTGCATGTTATGGATAGGTTTTGTGAATGACAAAAGGCTCAAGAACAAGAAAAGCAATGTTTATGAGTCAAAGGCAAAAGAAATGAACAAATCAAAGGAGTACAAAATTGACCTTGAAATACTCAATTCAAGGATTCAAAAAACCATAAAGAACATGCTCTCAAGTGATAAAAGATTCAAGAACTTGATGCATGAAGATCAAAGAAAGGAACCATGACTTCATACTAATCAAGAACTCATCCAAAAGTCATTAAAATCAACAAACAACATCACTTGAATCGATTCAAAAGATGGTGAATCGATTGAAAAGCCTGGAAGTCCCAAAATTGCCAAAACAGAATGGTTTGAATCGATTCAAAGAAGCTTGAATCGATTCATACGAAATAGGGACTTAAAAATTTCAAAACATTTTGAATCGACTCAAACACGTATGAATCGATTCAAATATCTCTAAAAAGTCATTTTTAGTAGGAAACATAAATCATAACCCCACTACAAGTAGAGACAAGTTGGAACCATGATTTGCAACGGCTAAGAAGACCTCCAAGCTCTATAAATGGATCTCCAACTCAAGCACAAGATACACCAACAAGAAGTAATCAATCAAAGCTTGTATTTGTGCTTAGTGAGTTTATTTTTCTTGTATTGTTTCATTATTCTGAAACTCTGAGCTTGTAATTGCATATCCTCTTTTCCTTGAGAGTTATGAGATTTAGTTAGAACCTTCAATTGCTTATCCACTCTATTGAGAGAGTAAACATTTTTAAACCAAAACTCCAAATCACTCTAGCTTGTGTAGTCACAAAGGTTGGGGTTCAACCTTTGGGTATTGAGAGATTGTGAGATTGGGTGGCTTGCCCTTTTGCTTGTGAGGATTGGGTTCTTGAGTGTGGGACACTAGGAGATAATTGCTTAAAGCTTGCATCTCAAATCTTCAATAGTAGAATCCTTCAAATGGGTTGCTTGAAGGCGAGATGTACACAAGATTGGTGGAAGTCGTTAAATTGGTTTGTGTTTCTCTTAACCTTGAACTCTTTACTTAACTATGCATATAAATTGTTTGTTGTTTTTCCTGCGCTGAATATTTGAATTGATCTTGCTGCTCAAGAAGAAATATAACCTTGCACACAAACTATTTGATAAAATTGTTGAACCAATACTCTATTTTGCTTTCCATTTCTTGGTTAAAACTATTTTGGTTCTAGAGTTCAATATCTTGATTCAAACCAATTAAAGTGTGATACATACTTGTTTGTAAATTCTTATATATCTCATTTAAGTTGCATAAAGAACCAAGTTTAAAGGCATTCCAAGCAAATTTTTTAAACACTCAATTCACCCCCCTCTTGAGTATTGAGGCCACTTGGTTAACAAGTGGTACCAAAGCTTGACTCTTGGTTAATAGAGCTTAACAACTTCAAGAGATTAAGATGGCCTCTATCTCATATAACATGATTCCCGAGGGTGGTGCTACAAATAGACCTCTAGCTTTTAATGGTGAAGGTTATGCTTTTTGGAAAGAAAGAATGAAAATCTTTGTACAATCTATTAATTTAAAAGTTTGGAATACAACTGAAAATGGTCCCTTCATACTTATGCATACTGTTGATGGAAAAGAAGTAGAAAAACTAATGGATGATTTGACTAGTGATGAGGAGAAAAAGGTCCAATACAATTACAAAGCTAAAAATCTCATCACCCTTGCTTTAGGTCCAGATGAGTTCTTTAGAGTTGTAACTTGTAAAACGGCCAAAGAAATGTGGGACTGATGTGGATCTTGTTGAGGACCGGCAAGGGCTGATTTCTAGATGAAGAAGGACTGCACAAAAAGGGAAGAAATACACACAAACATACACAATACAAAGACAAATGGGGAAATCTAGAGTGAAGATTGAATTAAGAAAGTTACGTTTTGCTGTAAGGGTCAGAAATTCTACTTCAACTTGTCCTTGATTGTTTAGATTCCATGAGAGATTTAAGGATCAAAACTTGCCTCATTCTCACGTGAATTTCAGTTCATACTTTAATGGAAGTTAACGCAATAACATGACACTAACGTAACTTGGCAATTGATCTAAGGTTCCTTGATATTTTTTTTTGTTTTAATTCTTTAGAGTTCAGAATTTTGTTTTAAATTCAATTTGGAAGACAAGGTAGAAGAAACAAAACGCAGGAATTAAAAGATAAAAAGATGGAAAGCATCACACCTCCATAATGGACTAGCATTCATACACAAGTATCACACTAATGCATGGCTAATCAACCTTGCTTCACACAAGGACCAAGAGCATCACACTCACCACTAAGTTTACAAAACTTAGAAAAATTCATTAATTCAACTTCTGTCCTTTTTTCACCTCCATTCAGTTTTGTATAACTTGGTTAAACAAGACAAAAGACACACTACTCCACTACCTAAAAACAAGGGTAACCGCCCACCACTAAGTCTTAGTGGGACAATGCTGAAATATAGTTGTAAAAACCAAAACTTACAAAGGAAAAAGAAATAAAGAATTTTGTTTTAATTCTTTAGAGTTCAGAATTTTGTTTTAAATTCAATTTGGAAGACAAGGAAGAAGAAACAAAACACAGGAATTAAAAGATAAAAAGATGGAAAGCATCACACCTCCATAATGGACTAGCATTCATACACAAGTATCACACTAATGCATGGCTAATCAACCTTGCTTCACACAAGGACCAAGAGCATCACACTCACCACTAAGTTTACAAAACTTAGAAAATTTCATTAATTCAACTTCTGTCCTTTTTTTCACCTCCATTCAGTTTTGTATAACTTGGTTAAACAAGACAAAAGACACACAACTCCACTACCTAAAAACAAGGGTAACCGCCCACCACTAAGTCTTAGTGGGACAATGCTGAAATATAGTTGCAAAAACTGAAACTTACAAAGGAAAAAGAAATAAAGAAAAATAGGTCTAGGTAGGATTTGAACACAGGTCATTCAAGTCCTACACTACCCTATTCTTGAGGCTAGGCCATTTGTGCTAGGCCCTCTGTTGTTCATCCTTCCACATGATCAAATGAGTAAGCTTGGATGTCCTTTGTGGCTCCTTGGTTATGTCTTCTAGGAGGGTGAGAATTAGCCTTTGTAAGGTGGCTTTGGTCTTCTTGGCCTTGGATCTTGTCATTGGCCCTCCTATTCCTTGAAGTGCCCCTGATTGGTAAGGGGTGTCCTCATCATTCCCTCCCTCTTGAACAGGATTTTTCCTCAAATCTGGGTCTTCTTCACCTGTATCAAACAAGGACAAATCAGCCACATTAAAAGTAGAAGACACATTATACTCACCTGGCATTTGGATCTTATAGGCATTGTCATTGATCCTCTCCAATACTTGGAATGGACCATCTCCTCTTGGAAGCAACTTGGATTTCCTTTGTTCAGGAAACCTCTCCTTTCTCATGTGTACCCACACCCAATCTCCAGGTTGGAAGATCACCTTCCTCCTACCTTTGTTGGCTTACTTAGCATAGCTCTCATTCTTCTTGATGATCTGGGCTTTAACCTGCTTATGCAGCTTCCTCACAAATCTGCTTTCGCCTATCCTTCATAATGCTTTAACACAAAAATGTTAAGTACAGGTAATAAATCAAGTGGAGATAAAGGATTAAACCCATACACAACCTCAAATGGAGAGCAATTAGTTGTGGAATGGACAGCACGGTTATAAGCAAACTCAATATGGGGTAGGCAAGCCTCCCAATGTTTCAAATTTTGCTTCAGTACTACTCTAAGCATAGCACCTAATGTCCTATTGACCACCTCAGTTTGACCATCAGTTTGGGGGTGACAAGTAGTAGAAAACAATAACTTAGTTCCTAATCTTCCCCACAAACTCCTCCAAAAGTGACTCAAAAACTTAGAGTCCCTATCACTTACAATACTCCTAGGCATGCCATGTATCCTAATGATCTCCTTAAAGACTAGTTCAGCTACATGGCTTGCATCATTGACCTTTTTGCATGGAATAAAATGAGCCATCTTAGAAAACCTATCCACCACAACTAGTATAGCATCTCAGCCAGCACTTGACTTGGGCAAACCAAGCATAAAATCCGTGGACAAATCTACCCAAGGGTGTTCAGGAACAGGTAGGGGAGTGTATAAACCTTGGGGGAGTACTTTAGACTTAGCTTGTTTACACTCAATGCATGACTCACAATGCTTAGCTACATCCTTTTTCATGTTAACCTAATAGAAATGTTCATGCAAGATATCATAAGTCTTATGCACTCCAAAATGACCCATTAAACCCCCCCTATGTGCTTCCCTCACTAAAAGCTCTCTAACGGAAGATTGGGGAATACATAACCTATTCTCTCTAAACAAGAACCCATCAAACCTATAATACTCATCCTTAGGCACCTTTTCACATTCCCTATACTTCTGGCCGAACTCACTATCCTCTTCATACAGCCCCTTTAGAACTTCTAACCCAAGCAATTTGGTCTCTACCATAGAAATAAAGGCATACCTCTTAGACAAGGCATCGGCAACTACATTCCCTTTCCCTTTCTTGTACTTAATGACATATGGGAATTGTTCTAGGAACTCAACCCACTTGGCATGTCTCTTATTAAGTTTGCCTCGACCCTTAAGATACTTGAGAGATTCATGGTCACTATGGATAACAAACTCCTTGGGGAAAAGGTAGTGCTGCCAAGTTTTGAGGGTCCTCACTACGGCATAGAGTTCTTTGTCATAGGTAGAGTAATTCAAGGCTGCCCTACTTAGTTTTTCACTAAAGTAAGCTATGGGATGGCCTTCTTGGAGCAAAACAGCCCCTATACCTATGCCAGAAGCATCACACTCTATCTCAAAAGACTTGGAAAAATTGGGCAATGCTAGAATGGGTGCACTAACTAGTCTTTGCTTAAGGGTTTGGAAAGCTTTCTCTTGTTTTTCCCCCCACTTAAAGCTCACATTCTTCTTCATTAACTCATTTAGTGGGGCTGCCAAGGTGCTAAAATCTCTCACAAAACGCCTATAAAAACTAGCTAGGCCATGAAAGCTCCTAATCTCACTCACAGTCTTTGGTGTTGGCCATTCTTGGATGGCCTTCACTTTTTCTTGGTCTACCTCTACCCCTTTAGAACTCACTACAAAGCCTAAAAACACCACATGATCTTGGCAAAACGTGCATTTTTCAAGATTGGCATACAATTGCTCTCGCCTCAAAGTAGATAACACAGAATGCAAATGATGAACATGCAAGTCTAAATCAGCACTATACACAAGTATGTCATCAAAATACACTACCACAAAGTGTCCTATAAATTCTTTAAGAACATGATTCATCAACCTCATGAATGTACTTGGTGCATTAGTTAATCCAAAAGGCATAACCAGCCACTCATACAAGCCAAATTTGGTTTTAAAAGCAGTTTTCCATTCATCCCCTTCTCTAATCCTAATTTGGTTGTATCCACTTTTTAAATCAATTTTGGAAAAGAACTTTGCACCATGCAATTCATCAAGTAAATCATCAAGCCTAGGAATGCGATGCCTATACTTAATAGTAATGCTATTCACACTCCTACAGTCACTACACATGCGCCACGATCCATCTTTCTTAGGCACTAAAATTATAGGCACAGCACAAGGAGAGATAGAATCTCTTACCCAACCTTTATCTAAGAGAGCTTCCACTTGCCTTTGTATTTCCTTGGTCTCCTCAGGGTTGCTCCTATAGGCTGACCGGTTTGGAATGGTGGCTCTAGGTATCAGATCCACCTGATGTTCTATCCCTCTCAATGGTGGCAACCCACTGGGTAGATCTGAAGGAAAAACATCCTTGAATTCCTGCAAAAGAGAAGAAATAGGAGAAGGCAAAGAAGAAAAACAAATAGGATTAGTATTCAGAATAGGCTTGCAAACTAGCACGTAGAGTGGCTGCCTTACAAGCAACACTTTCCTCACTTCTCTTTCTTTGCTATCTCTCTTTCATTCTTTTTTCTCTCTTTTTCACTCTTTTCTCTTCCTTTTATTTTTCCCCTCTTTTCTTCACTCTCTTTTCTCTCTTTCTCCTCTTTCAAGCTCTCGGTCATACTTAATCCCTCACCCTCATGATCTTTTTTTTCTCTCATAATTTTCTCTCTCAATCTCAACTGATCATGATACACCTCCTGTGGGCTTAAAGGTTTAAGTACCACCTTCTTTCCTTGATGGGTGAATGATATTTTGTTGGAGAAACCATCATGGATAGTCTTGTGGTCATGCTTCCACGGCCTTCCCAACAACAAATGACATGCCTCCATAGGCACCACATCATACAAGATCACATCTGAATAAGTTCCAATGACTATAGGCACCTCCACCTGCTGCCTCACCCTTATTTCTCCATCATCACTTAGCCATTGTAACCTATAAGGTCTAGGGTGGGGTTTGGTAGGGAGATTCGACTTGGATACCATCCTAGTACAAGCCACATTAGCACAACTCCCACTATCCACAATCACCATGCAAAGTTGTCCCTGTACAGCACACCTAGTGTGGAAAATATTGTCCCTTTGGCTTTGGTCTAAGGGTTCTATATGGGATCCTAACAACCTCCTAACCATTAACAATCCCCCCTCATTCACTTCTGGTTCTACACCCTTTCCCTCCTTACTCTCATACTCCTCAGGTGTATCAGACTCACTAGACAATTCACCATCCTCCCTTATCACTATTGTCCTCTCTGTAGGGCATTCATAGGCATAATGCCCCTTACCTTGGCACTGGAAGCATGTAATGTCCCTAGTCCTCTTAGGGATTGGTTCCTTCCCCTTAGAAGCATTATGATCAGCCTCCTTAGTGGCCTTAACATCCAAGGCTGAGCTACCTACTGCCTTGGCTGAATAGGGTGCTGCCCCAAAGCCCTCCCTCTTGGCTTTGTCCTTCCACCCAGATGTGGGAGTAGGGGCAATTCTCTTTGTAGCTCCCTTCCTTTTGAGTTGCCTTTCTACTTGAAGGGCCTTATGCACAAGGTCATCCATCTCAATGAATTCCTGCAACTCCACAACATCACGAATATCAGTAGACAAACTAACTAAAAATCTAGCCATAGTTACCTCAGGATCCTCTTCTAGATTGGCTTGGAGCATCAGCATCTCCATCTCCTTGTGGTACTCCTCCACACTCCGACTCCCTTGAGTGAGTCTTTGAAGTTTAAACTTCAAATCCCTCTCATAGGAGGCAGGCACATACCTCTTCCTCATCAGTCTCCTCAAGTCTGCCCAAGTACTTACTGGTGGCTCTCCATCTCTTTGCCTCTCCCTCTGAAGTTTATGCCACCATACCAAGGCATAGTGTGAGAACTCAGCGGCTGCCAATCTCACCTTTTGCTCCTCCTCAAACTCTCCGCAAGCATATACATTTTCTAACTTGAGCTCCCAATTCAAGTATGCCTCCGGATCATTTTTGCCTGTACAAGAAGGAATGTTTAGTTTTATCCCTTGAAGGGGATTGCTCCACTGTTACCTAGTTCTCCTATCTTCTTCATGTCTTGGCATCCTTCCTCCATGCCTCCTTGGAATTCTCCTTACTTCCCTATCATTCTCTAACTGGTCAATTCTCTCATGTATTTCGTCAGTGGCTTGTCGGAATAGCCTCTCAAGATGTTGAGTTAGAGCTTGCATTTGAAATGGATTAAGGCTTCCTTGTTCACCCTGTTCTGCCATCACTAAAAACACTTATACAAGGTGAAAAACAATTATAACAACTGCTGTTTGGACCTCACAAATAATTTCTCTCAAGTGTTTCACTCAAATTTTGGCTTTTTCTAGTAATGTAATTTTCACTCTAGCCTTTTACCACTCTTGATGCTATTCAATCCTTGAGAGTCACAAGTACAGTTCAGCCCACACACAAATGCTCTACCTAATGCAATATGCTAATAATGGCAAATAGAGATATGATCCTATCACTAGAGGCCAAAAAAAAAGAAAAAAAACAAGACACCAAAAAGGACACACAAACAGTACTAGAATTAGACTACAAACAAAGACAAAAACATACAAGACTCAAACACTTAGGATACGTTTTTGGGACACTATGGCAGCAAGCAAGAACACGAATTGCAGCAAGCATGGACAGACAAACAATTATAAATTGAGATACTCAAATTCAGAAATCAAATTAAGAGGCTAAAACACACAAACTAGACAAGAATTTGACAAGAAACAAGAAAGAAAAACAAAACAAGAACTCACCTAGACACTAGCAAGAAGGTCACGATTTTGAGACTCAACATGGCAGCAATCAAATTCAAATTTTGCAAGATTGGACAGCAAAACAACATCAATTTAGGTCATACATATTCAGATTTCAATTCTGGAATTTTCTTGGGAAATTAGGGTTTGCAATTTGGGGAAAATTTTTCTAGCCACCATAACATGAAATTAATGCTTGGTTTCTTTTCTTTCACAACCCCAACCCTCAATTTAGATGTTCAGAAATTGAAAAATGACCTAGAGGCAAAGGAATTTCGAATTACCTTTTTGGGTGCTGTCCAAGAAATTTCAAGCCCTTGACTCCAAGAGCTTTGATACCAAATGATGTGGATCTTGTTAAGGACCGGCAAGGGCTGACTTCTTGATGATGAATGGCTGCCACAAAGAAAGGAAGAAGACACACACAAACATACACAATACAAAGACAGTGGGGAAATCTAGAGTGGGGGTTGAATTAAGAAAGTTACGTTTTGCTGTAAGGGTCAGAAATTCTACTTCAACTTATCCTTGATTGTTTAGATTCCATGAGAGATTTAAGGATCAAAACTTGCCTCATTCTCACGTGAATTTCAGTTCATACTTTAATGGAAGTTAACGCAATAACATGACACTAACGTAACTTGGCAATTGATCTAAGGTTCCTTGATATTTTTTTTGTTTTAATTCTTTAGAGTTTAGAATTTTGTTTTAAATTCAATTTGGAAGACAAGGTAGAAGAAACAAAACGCAGGAATTAAAAGATAAAAAGATGGAAAGCATCACACCTCCATAATGGACTAGCATTCATACACAAGTATCACACTAATGCATGGCTAATCAACCTTGCTTCACACAAGGACCAAGAGCATCACACTCACCACTAAGTTTACAAAACTTAGAAAAATTCATTAATTCAACTTCTATCCTTTTTTTTCACCTCCATTCAGTTTTGTATAACTTGGCTAAACAAGACAAAAGACACACTACTCCACTACCTAAAAACAAGGGTAACCGCCCACCACTAAGTCTTAGTGGGACAATGCTGAAATATAGTTGCAAAAACCGAAACTTACACAGGAAAAAGAAATAAAGAAAAATGGGTCTAGGTAGGATTTGAACACAGGTCATTCAAGTCCTACACTACCCTATTCTTGAGGCTAGGCCATTTGTGCTAGGCCCTCTGTTGTTCATCCTTCCACATGATCAAATGAGTAAGCTTGGATGTCCTTTGTGGCTCCTTGGTTATGTCTTCTAGGAGGGTGAGAATTAGCCTTTGTAAGGTGGCTTTGGTCTTCTTGGCCTTGGATCTTGTCATTGGCCCTCCTATTCCTTGAAGTGCCCCTGATTTGTAAGGGGTGTCCTCATCAGGGACACTCTCCAAGTCACTCATGAAGATACTAGTGATGTGAAAGATTCAAAAATTAGTACACTCACTAGTCAGTATAAGAGTTTTAGGATGAACTCTGGAGAAACTATTCTTGAATTGCAAAAGAGGTTCACATTAATCATAAATCATCTTATTACCCTTGGAAAATCTTACACTAACAAAGAGCTTATTCATAAAGTATTGAAAAGTCTTACTAGGGAACGGCAGCCTCTTATCACCGTAATCAAGCAATCTCCAAACATCAATGATATGTCTCTTACCACATTGTTTGGAAAGCTACAAGAATAAGAGTAAGAGCTCAAAGACTAGAAGAATGCAGAGGAAGAAGAAAAATGCTCGAAGAAGAAAGGACTAACTCTCAAAGCAACCTCAATTGATGAGGATGAGCTATAGAGTGATCTCAATGAGGATGAAGAATTTAGCTTATTTATGAAGAGGTTTGGCAAGCTTATGAAAAACAAGAAATTTCAAAGAAGCTTCACAAACCAAGGTAAGAAACCTATGCTCAAAGACATTACATCCTTACCCTCTTGCTTTGAATATGGCAAGGAAGGACACTTCAAAGTAGATTGTCCAAATCTAAAGAAGAAAAACAAAGAAAGAAAGGGAAGAAGGAGAGCCTACATAGCATGGGACAAAAATGATGTGAGTAGCTCCGAAGAATCAGACAATAAAGAAGCAAACTTATGCTTAATGGCCAACCACCAAGAAGAGAAAGATGAGGTAAATAATCATGAACTTGGTAAAGAGGAATTGTTTGATGATTTTGAAGAATTGTATGATAGATATATTAAATTATCTAGTAAGTATAAGTTGTCAAGAAAAACCATAGAAACTCTTGAGATGCATCTTATTGAACAAGTAAAAGAAAATAAAATTTTGAAAAAAAAGTTGTAGATACCCAAACTTGTTCTAAAGCTAAACCATGTGAATATTTTAAGAAATGTGATCACCTAGAAAAGAAAGTACTAGACTTGAATAAAACTCTTGAGAAATTCATAAATGGTAGAGATAATTTAGATGCATTACTTGAAAAGCAAAGATGCATGTTTAATAAATCTGGCTTAGGATTTAATCCCACTAAGAAAGAAAAACATTACAAAAATTTCTTTATGCCTCCTAGAAAATCATCATCACCCTTTATAAAGTTCAATCATTGTGGTGTTAAGGGTCATAGTGCTTCAAATTGCAATGTTAGAAAGTTTGGACCAAAGGTTGCAAGAAAGGTGTGGGTTCCTAAAGGAACATTACCACAAGCTAACCAAAAAGGACCTAACATAAAATGGGTACTAAGTTCTCTAACTTGACTTGTTTTGTAGGTATGCTTCAAGGCAAGCAACACCCATTGGTACCTAGATAATGGGTGTTCAAAGTATATGACGGGTGATATAAGCAAGTTTACATTATTCATACCTAAAAGAAAAGGAACTGTCACTTATGGTGATGAGGACACCCCTTACCAATCAGGGGCACTTCAAGGAATAGGAGGGCCAATGACAAGATCCAAGGCCAAGAAGACCAAAGCCACCTTACAAAGGCTAATTCTCACCCTCCTAGAAGACATAACCAAGGAGCCACAAAGGACATCCAAGCTTACTCATTTGATCATGTGGAAGGATGAACAACAGAGGGCCTAGCACAAATGGCCTAGCCTCAAGAATAGGGTAGTGTAGGACTTGAATGACCTGTGTTCAAATCCTACCTAGACCCATTTTTCTTTATTTCTTTTTCCTTTGTAAGTTTCGGTTTTTGCAACTATATTTCAGCATTGTCCCACTAAGACTTAGTGGTAGGCGGTTACCCTTGTTTTTAGGTAGTGGAGTAGTGTGTCTTTTGTCTTGTCTAGCCAAGTTATACAAAACTGAATGGAGGTGAGAAAAACAGACAGAAGTTGATTAATGAATTTTTCTAAGTTTTGTAAACTTAGTGGTGAGTGTGATGCTCTTGGTCCTTGTGTGAAGCAAGGTTGATTAGCCATGCACTAGTGTGACACTTGTGTATGAATGCTAGTCCATTATGGAGGTGTGATGCTGTCCATCTTTATCATTTTATTTCATGCGTTTTTGTTTTTATTCTACCCTTGTCTTTCCATTGAATTTTAAAAAGAATTCTGAACTCTAAAAGAATTAAAACAAAAAAAAATCAAGGAACCTTAGTTCAATTGCCAAGTTGCGTTAGTTGACATGTTATTGCGTTATCTTCCATTAAAGTGAGCAATTGAAAATCACGTGTGAATGGGTTAGCTTGAACCTCCAATCTTTCATGGAACCTAAATCCTAACAATCTTGGTCAAGTTGCAAATGAATTTCTGGTCCTTATAGCAACCATAACTTTCTCAATTCAATCTTCACTCTAGATTTCACCATTTCCCTTGTATTGTGTATGTTTGGTGTGTCTTCTCCCTTTTTGTGGCAGCCGTTCAAATCATCTAGAAATCAGCCCTTGCCGGTCCTCAACAAGATCCACATCATTTGGTATCAAAGCTCTTGGAGTCAAGGGCTTAAAATTTCTTGGACAGCACCCAAAAAGGTATTTCGAATTCCATCATCTTCAATTAATCCATTCTGATTCTAAATGCCTAAAGTTGATAATTAGGGCTGTGAAAAGAAAAGGAAAATTGTCAAAAAAAAAACGAAAAAAAAAAATAAAAAATGTATCCTAAATGTTTGAATCTTGCATGTCTTTGCCTTTGATTCTAGTCTAACTCTAGTATTGTTTGTGCGTCTTTTGTATGTCTTTGCCTTTGATTCTTGTCCAACTCTAGTATTGTTTGTGAGTCTTTTGTATGTTTTTGTCTTTGTTTGTAGTCCAATTCTAGTAATTGTTTGTGTGTCCTTTTTGGTGTCTTGTTTTGTTGGCTTCTAGTGATAGGATCATATCTCTATTTGCCATCATTAGCATATTGCATTAGGTGGAGCATTTTTGTGTGGGCTGAACTATACTTGTGACTCTCAAGGATTAAATAGCATCAAGAGTGGTAAAAGGCTAGAGTGAAAATTACATTACTAGAAAAAGCCAAAATTTGAGTGAAACACTTGAGAGAAATTATTTGTGAGGTCCAAACAGCAGTTGTTATAATTGTTTTTTCACCTTGTATAAGTGTTTTTAGTGATGGCAGAACAGGGTGAACAAGGAGGCCTTAATCCATTTCAAATGCAAGCTCTAACTCAACATCTTGAGAGGCTATTCCGACAAGCCACTGATGAAATACATGAGAGAATTGACCAGTTAGAGAATGAAAGGAGAAGTCCAAGGAGGCATGGAGGAAGGATGCCAAGACATGAAGAAGATAGGAGGACTAGGGAACAGTGGAGCAATCCCCTTCAAGGGATAAAACTAAACATTCCTTCTTTTGCAGGCAAAAATGATCCGGAGGCATACTTGAGTTGGGAGCTTAAGATCGAAAATGTATATGCTTGTGGAGAGTTTGAGGAGGAGCAAAAGGTGAGATTGGCAGCCGCTGAGTTCTCACACTATGCCTTGGTATGGTGGCATAAACTGCAGAGGAAGAGGCAAAGAGATGGAGAGCCACCAGTGAGTACTTGGGCAGACTTGAGGAGATTGATGAGGAAGAGGTATGTGCCTGCCTCCTATGAGAGAGATTTGAAGTTTAAACTTCAAAGACTCACTCAAGGGAGTCGGAGTGTGGAGGAGTACCACAAGGAGATGGAGATGCTGATGCTCCAAGCCAATCTAGAAGAGGATCCTGAGGTAACTATGGCTAGATTTTTAGCTGGTTTATCTACTGATATTCGTGATGTTGTGGAGTTACAGGAATTCATTGAGATGGATGACCTTGTGCATAAGGCCCTTCAAGTAGAAAGGCAACTCAAAAGGAAGGGAGCTACAAGGAGAATTGCCCCTACTCCCACATCTGGGTGGAAGGATAAAGCCAAGAGGGAGGGCTTTGGGGCAGTACCCTATTCAGCCAAAGCAGCAGGTAGCTCGGCCTTGGATGTTAAGGCCACTAAGGAGGCTGATCATAATGCTTCTAAGGGGAAGGAACCAATCCCTAAGAGGACTAGGGACATTACATGCTTCAAGTGCCAAGGTAAAGGGCATTATGCTTATGAATGCCCTACAAAGAGGACAGTAGTGATAAGGGAGGATGGTGAATTGTCTAGTGAGTCTGATACACCTGAGGAGTATGAGAGTGAGGAGGGAGAGGGTATAGAACCAGAAGTGAATGAGGGGGGATTGTTAATGGTTAGGAGGTTGTTAGGATCCCATATAGAACCCTTAGACCAAAGCCAAAGGGACAACATTTTCCACACTAGGTGTGCTGTACATGGACAACTTTGCATGGTGATTGTGGATAGTGGGAGTTGTGCTAATGTGGCAAGTACTAGGATGGTATCCAAGTTGAATCTCCCTACCAAACCCCACCCTAGACCTTATAGGTTACAATGGCTAAGTGATGATGGAGAAATAAGGGTGAGGCAGCAGGTGGAGGTGCCTATAGTCATTGGAACCTATTCGGATGTGATCTTGTGTGATGTGGTGCCTATGGAGGCATGTCATTTGTTGTTGGGGAGGCCGTGGCAGCATGACCACAAGACTATCCATGATGGTTTCTCCAACAAAATATCATTCACCCATCAAGGAAAGAAGGTGGTACTTAAACCTTTAAGCCCACAAGAGGTGTGTCATGATCAGTTGAGATTGAGAGAGAAAATTATGAGAGAAAAAAAAGATCATGAGAGTGATGGATTGAGTGTGACCGAGAGCTTGAAAGAGGAGAAAGAGAGAAAGGAGAGTGAAGAAAAGAGGGGAAAAATAAAAGGAAGAGAAAAGAATGAAAAAGAGAGGAAAAAGAATGAGAGAGAGATAGCAAAAGAAAGAGAAGTGAGGAAAGTGTTGCTTGCAAGGCAGCCACTCTACGTGCTGGTTTGCAAGCCTATTCTTAATGCTAATCCCATTTGTTTTTCTTCTTTGCCTTCTCCTATTTCTTCTCTTTTGCAGGAATTCAAGGATGTTTTTCCTTCAGACCTACCCAGTGGATTGCCACCTTTGAGAGGGATAGAACATCAGGTGGATTTGATACCTGGAGCCACCATTCCAAACCGGCCAGCCTATAGGAGCAACCCTGAGGAGACCAAGGAAATACAAAGGCAAGTGGAAGCTCTCTTAGATAAAGGTTGGGTAAGAGATTCTATCTCTCCTTGTGCTGTGCCTGTAATTTTAGTGCCTAAGAAAGATGGATCGTGGCGCATGTGTAGTGACTGTAGGAGTGTGAATAGCATTACTATTAAGTACAGGCATCCCATTCCTAGGCTTGATGATTTACTTGATGAATTGCATGGTGCAAAGTTCTTTTCCAAAATTGATTTAAAAAGTGGATACAACCAAATTAGGATTAGAGAAGGGGATGAATGGAAAACTGCTTTTAAAACCAAATTTGGCTTGTATGAGTGGCTGGTTATGCCTTTTGGATTAACTAATGCACCAAGTACATTCATGAGGTTGATGAATCATGTTCTTAAAGAATTTATAGGACACTTTGTGGTAGTGTATTTTGATGACATACTTGTGTATAGTACTGATTTAGACTTGCATGTTCATCATTTGCATTCTGTGTTATCTACTTTGAGGCGAGAGCAATTGTATGCCAATCTTGAAAAATGCACATTTTGCCAAGATCATGTGGTGTTTTTAGGCTTTGTAGTGAGTTCTAAAGGGGTAGAGGTAGAACAAGAAAAAGTGAAGGCCATCCAAGAATGGCCAACACCAAAGACTGTGAGTGAGATTAGGAGCTTTCATGGCCTAGCTAGTTTTTATAGGCGTTTTGTGAGGGATTTTAGCACCTTGGCAGCCCCACTAAATGAGTTAGTGAAGAAGAATGTGAGCTTTAAGTGGGGGGAAAAACAAGAGAAAGCTTTCCAAACCCTTAAGCAAAGACTAGTTAGTGCACCCATTCTAGCATTGCCCAATTTTTCCAAGTCTTTTGAGATAGAGTGTGATGCTTCTGGCATAGGTATAGGGGCTGTTTTGCTCCAAGAAGGCCATCCCATAGCTTACTTTAGTGAAAAACTAAGTGGGGCAGCCTTGAATTACTCTACCTATGACAAAGAACTCTATGCCTTAGTGAGGACCCTCAAAACTTGGCAGCACTACCTTTTCCCCAAGGAGTTTGTTATCCATAGTGACCATGAGTCTCTCAAGTATCTTAAGGGTCAAGGCAAACTTAATAAGAGACATGCCAAGTGGGTTGAGTTCCTAGAACAATTCCCATATGTCATTAAGTACAAGAAAGGGAAGGGGAATGTAGTTGCCGATGCCTTGTCTAGGAGGTATACCCTTATTTCTATGGTAGAGACTAAATTGCTTGGGTTAGAAGTTCTAAAGGGGCTGTATGAAGAGGATAGTGAGTTCGGCCAGAAGTATAAGGAATGTGAAAAGGTGCCTAAGGATGAGTATTATAGGTTTGATGGGTTCTTGTTTAGAGAGAATAGGTTATGTATTCCCCAATCTTCCATTAGAGAGCTTTTAGTGAGGGAAGCACATAGGGGGGGTTTAATGGGTCATTTTGGAGTGCATAAGACTTATGATATCTTGCATGAACATTTCTATTGGGTTAACATGAAAAAGGATGTAGCTAAGCATTGTGAGTCATGCATTGAGTGTAAACAAGCTAAGTCTAAAGTACTCCCCCAAGGTTTATACACTCCCCTACCTGTTCCTGAACACCCTTGGGTAGATTTGTCCATGGATTTTGTGCTTGGTTTGCCTAAGTCAAGTGCTGGCCGAGATGCTATACTAGTTGTGGTGGATAGGTTTTCTAAGATGGCTCATTTTATTCCATGCAAAAAGGTCAATGATGCAAGCCATGTAGCTGAACTAGTCTTTAGGGAGATCATTAGGATACATGGCATGCCTAGGAGTATTGTAAGTGATAGGGACTCTAAGTTTTTGAGTCACTTTTGGAGGAGTTTGTGGGGAAGATTAGGAACTAAGTTATTGTTTTCTACTACTTGTCACCCCCAAACTGATGGTCAAACTGAGGTGGTCAATAGGATATTAGGTGCTATGCTTAGAGCAGTACTGAAGCAAAATTTGAAACGTTGGGAGGCTTGCCTACCCCATATTGAGTTTGCTTATAACCGTGCTGTCCATTCCACAACTAATTGCTCTCTATTTGAGGTTGTGTATGGGTTTAATCCTTTATCTCCACTTGATTTATTACCTGTACCTAACATTTCTGTGTTTAAGCATTATGAAGGACAGGCTAAAGCAGATTTTGTGAGGAAGCTGCATGAGCAGGTTAAAGCCCAGATCATCAAGAAGAATGAGAGCTATGCTAAGGAAGCCAACAAAGGTAGGAGGAAGGTGATCTTCCAACCTGGAGATTGGGTGTGGGTACACATGAGAAAGGAGAGGTTTCCTGAACAAAGGAAATCCAAGTTGCTTCCAAGAGGAGATGGTCCATTCCAAGTATTGGAGAGGATCAATGACAATGCCTATAAGATCCAAATGCCAGGTGAGTATAATGTGTCTTCTACTTTTAATGTGGCTGATTTGTCCTTGTTTGATACAGGTGAAGAAGACCCAGATTTGAGGACAAATCCTGTTCAAGAGGGAGGGAATGATGAGGACACCCCTTACCAATCAGGGGCACTTCAAGGAATAGGAGGGCCAATGACAAGATCCAAGGCCAAGAAGACCAAAGCCACCTTACAAAGGCTAATTCTCACCCTCCTAGAAGACATAACCAAGGAGCCACAAAGGACATCCAAGCTTACTCATTTGATCATGTGGAAGGATGAACAACAGAGGGCCTAGCACAAATGGCCTAGCCTCAAGAATAGGGTAGTGTAGGACTTGAATGACCTGTGTTCAAATCCTACCTAGACCCATTTTTCTTTATTTCTTTTTCCTTTGTAAGTTTCGGTTTTTGCAACTATATTTCAGCATTGTCCCACTAAGACTTAGTGGTAGGCGGTTACCCTTGTTTTTAGGTAGTGGAGTAGTGTGTCTTTTGTCTTGTTTAGCCAAGTTATACAAAACTGAATGGAGGTGAGAAAAACAGACAGAAGTTGATTAATGAATTTTTCTAAGTTTTGTAAACTTAGTGGTGAGTGTGATGCTCTTGGTCCTTGTGTGAAGCAAGGTTGATTAGCCATGCACTAGTGTGACACTTGTGTATGAATGCTAGTCCATTATGGAGGTGTGATGCTGTCCATCTTTATCATTTTATTTCATGCGTTTTTGTTTTTATTCTACCCTTGTCTTTCCATTGAATTTTAAAAAGAATTCTGAACTCTAAAAGAATTAAAACAAAAAAAATCAAGGAACCTTAGTTCAATTGCCAAGTTGCGTTAGTTGACATGTTATTATCTTCCATTAAAGTGAGCAATTGAAAATCACGTGTGAATGGGTTAGCTTGAACCTCCAATCTTTCATGGAACCTAAATCCTAACAATCTTGGTCAAGTTGCAAATGAATTTCTGGTCCTTATAGCAACCATAACTTTCTCAATTCAATCTTCACTCTAGATTTCACCATTTCCCTTGTATTGTGTATGTTTGGTGTGTCTTCTCCCTTTTTGTGGCAGCCGTTCAAATCATCTAGAAATCAGCCCTTGCCGGTCCTCAACAAGATCCACATCATATGGGGACAATATCAAAGGAAGAATCCTTGGCGTTGGAAATATTGTTAAAAAACTCTTCCACTTCAATTAGTGATGTATTATATGTAGAAGGACTCAAAAATAATTTGCTTAGCATAAGTCAACTATGTGACAAAGGATATAGAGTGATCTTTGAATCAAATGGTTGCATAATTGAAAACAAGAAAAATAAAGAAGTAACGTTTGTTGGTCAACAAATAGATAATGTTTACATGATTGATATTGATTGTTTGTCTTCAAATGATGTGCAATGCTTCATGACTAGAGAGGATGAATCATGGCTATGGCATAGAAGAATATCACACATCCACATAGACCATTTAAATAAACTTGTTTCAAAAGAATTAGTAATTGGTTTGCCAAAGCTAAAGTTTGAAAATAAATTTTGTAATGCATGTCAAAAGGGAAAACAAGTAAAGGCTTCCTTTCAAGCTAAAAATGTTGTTTCAACTAAAAGGCCTTTACAACTTTTGCACATGGATTTGTTTAGACCTTCTAAGGTCAAGAGCTTTGGTGGCAATTATTATGGTCTAGTGATTGTAGATGACTATTCTAGATATACATGGACATTGTTAAATGCCCACAAAAATAAAGCATATCATGCATTCAAGAAACTAGCCAAGGTTATCCAAAATGAACAAAACTCAAGGATTGCATTCATTAGAACCGATCATGGGGGAGAATTTGAAAATCAATTATTTGAAAACATTTTGTGAAAAATATGCATTGAACATAATTTCTCAACTCCTAGAACTCTATAACAAAATGGAGTTGTTGAAAGGAAAAATCGATCTTTAGTGGAGCTAATGTTGAATGAAAATAATATTGCAAAACATTTTTGGGCCGATGCGATAAGCACCACTTGTTATGTCATGAATAGATGCTTAATTAGGCTAATCTTGAAGAAAACCCCCTATGAACTTTACAAAGGTAGAAAACCAAACATATCTTACTTTCATGTATTTGGATGCAAATGTTTTGTGCTTAACAATAGAAAGGATAATCTAGGAAAATTTGATGCAAAATCTAATGAAGCAATCTTTCTTGGATATTTATCAACTAGTAAAGCTTATCGAATCTTTAACAAACAAACAAGTACAATTATTGAGTCCATTCATGTAAAATTTGATTAAATTGGTCATAATCCTTCGAGAAAGGAAGTTGATGATTTTGTCGGTATCTTCCAAGAAATAGCCATAGAAAACAAGGAAGAAGAAGGAGCAAATGATAAAGACAAAGAAGAAGCTTCTCAAAATAAACAACAACAACAAAGCCTTCAAAAAGAATGGATACATCAAAACATCATCCAATGGACAATATAATAGGTGATATCTCAAAGGGTGTAAATACTCATTGCACTGTTAACACATGCAACCATTTAGCATTTGTCTCTTAAATTGAGCCTAAATCCATTGATGAAGCTATTGTTGATAAACATTGGATGTTGGTCATGCAAGAAGAATTAAATCAATTCAAAAGAAATGAAGTTTGGGAACTGTGCCAAAACCCAATGACCATCAAGTAACAGGAACAAAATGGGTATTTAGGAACAAGCTTGATGAAAATGTTATAATAACTAAAAACAAAGCTAGGCTAGTAGCTAAGGGATATAACCAAGAAGAAGGAATAGACTATGAAGAAACATTTGCTCCCGTAGCTAGGTTAGAAGCTATTAGGTTGTTATTGGCTTTTGCATGTTGTAAGGATTTCAAATTGTATCAAATGGATGTCAAAAGTGCTTCTTGAATGGATACATCTAAGAAGAAGTGTATGTTGATCAACCTCTCGGTTTTGAAAACTATCAATTTCCAAATCATGTTTTCAAACTAAGAAAAGCATTATATGGTTTAAAGCAAGCTCCATGAGCTTGGTATGAAAGATTGAGTAAGTTTCTTTTAGAAAACAATTTTGGAAGGGGAAAAGTTGACATTACACTATTTATCCAGCACAAACAAAATGACATACTCTTGGTATAAGTATATGTGGATGATATCATATTTGGTGCTACTAATGAGTTACTTTGCAAAGAGTTTGCTAAGATAAAGCATAATGAATTTGAGATGTCAATGATGGGAGAACTTACATTCTTTCTTGGACTGCAAATCAAGCAAACTAAAGAAGGAACATTCATTAGCCAATCTAAATACTGTAAAGAGTTGCTCAAGAAGTTCAACATGGATAAAGCAAATGAAATTGCCACACCCATGAGCACTTCATGTTATTTGGACAAGGATGAGAAAGGTAAGGATGTAGAGCTCACAAAATATCGAGGTATGATTGGATCCTTACTTTACTTAACCGCTAGTAGACCAGATATCATGTTTGCTGTGTGCATGTATGCAAGATATCAGGCATGCCCAAAAGAATCACACTTAATTGTTGTTAAACAGATAATGAAATATCTTGTTGGAACTCTAGATGTTGGTCTTTGGTATCCTAAAGGTACTGAATGCAATCTTGTAGGATATTCTGACTCTAATTTTACAGGGTGCAAACTTGATAGGAAGAGCACAAGTGGCACTTGTCACTTGCTTAGAAGCTCCCTTATATCCTGGCATAGCAAGAAACAAGTTAGTATGGCACTGTCCACGGCTGAGGCAGAGTATGTTGCAGCTGGGAGTTGTTGTGCTTAAATTTTATGGATGAAGCAACAACTTCTAGACTTTAGTGTTGATGTAGACCATGTGCCTTTTAGATGCGATAATACTAGTGCCATTAACATTTCTAAGAATCCTTTTATTCATTCAAGGACCAAACATATAGAAATAAGACATCATTTCATTAGAGATCATGTTTTAAAGGGTGATTGTGTGCTTGAACATGTGGAAACCACTAAACAACTAGCTGATATATTCACCAAACCTTTTGCAAAAGATCAATTCATTAACATTAGAAGAGAGTTAGGAATCTTAAGTATTTCTAGTTGTGTTTAAAGAAATCAAGATTTACATGCTTTTATAATAACCCTGATTAATAATTGATTCATGATACTTTAGAAGCCTTAGATATGATCATCAGTTTCATTAAAAGAGTAAAAGTTATGGTGTATTAAAAATTGAATGACTATTTTTAAGCTTTGAGCATGAGAGTTTGACAATATTGAGCCATAAAATTCATTGAATAGTTAAGAGAAATGATGTTAATACATGTTTGTTTGAATTAGAAAGGAAAGAAAGTCATAAATTTTATGTTTTAAGTGATCCATATTGTTGCCCAGTGTTTTGTATCGATTCGTGCTGCTCAAAACTGCAATTCAAGCAAGTCAGCAAGATTTGAATTGATTTGTGCGTGACCTTGAATTGATTCAAACCCCTGGAACTTTAAATTTTTCAAGTCAGTAAGTTTTGAGTCGATTTATACGTGACGTTGAATCGATTTATCGATTCAAATATGTAAAAATGCTTTAAAATGGCTAGTTTCTGATTCAGTTTCCAGATTTCTTCATCTCTCTCAACTCCTTTCTCTTCCTTCTCTCTAAAAATCTCTTTCCCTCTTTAAATTTACTCCTCTAAATCACATTCGCTTCATGGCTTCATCATCTCATCCAAGAAAAAAACAAAGGGCAAATGTTGCAGGGTCTTCTACGCCTCAGAGTTTAGATCTCATTAGGCTTTTCTCAACTCAAAAGGAATTAGAAACCTATTTGGAGACTTTTTCTGAAAAACTTCTTATCCCCTCCCACTGGTTAGATCTTCCTTATTTTGAATCTTCCAACCTACCTCTTCTTGACACTCTCAATCAATAGCAATTGATGGGATTTCTGACACTTGAGTCCAACTACATTTACCCAGAATTAATACGGGCTTTCTATTTAACTTTACGCCTTCAAGATGTTATTATGCCAAAGTAAAAGGAGTAACAATGATTCTTAACAATGAAGTCATAACTAAGTTAGTAAGCTTCCCATTAACAATGCCCATTTCTTTGGAAGGGAACCATCTCCATGGTGGAACTTCAACCTCCTAGAAGCAAGAATATTCTTCAACCTTTCTTCATCTACCACAAGCATAGTTGGCAAACTTCAAGTTGAACACCGCTTGCTTCATTATTTTCTTGTGAAAATCCTTCTACCTTTAGGGAGCAATAATGCTAGAGTTAGTGAGTCTCAAATTCTTCTTATGTGGGCAGTCATCAATAACAAGGAAATCAACTGGATAAATATGATCAGGAATCACATGGTTGATGCAAGGAATCTCACACGTCTACCATATGCGGTCCTTGTTACAAAACTTCTTCGTCACTTCAGGGTGGATCTTAAAAATGAAGTCAAAGAAACAATTGGCAGCAAAGGACTAATTGGTAAAACTCATCTAAACAAAATAGGAATCATTGAGAGGTATGGTTTGTGGGTGTCCACAACATACCGCTGATGATGATGAAGATACTGATGTTACCATTCCTCTTCCTCCTCCTCCTCCTGCACCTATTGATGACTTATTTACTCACCTAACCGCTCCTATAGACCAACGCCTGGACTTGTTGGAAGCCAACATCAATACTAGGATTGATAGGATGGTAGCTGATATGCAAGATCGTTACACCAACCTTTCATCCCAAATTGCAGAGCTCCGTTTCTTTCAGCCTTAACTCATATTTCTTATGTTTTGCATTTCCTATATTAGGTTGCTTTCGTTTACATTTGGATGTTTTTATTATTCTTGACTTAAATCTCGGTTGATGTTTATGATTTTATAAGCTCTTTTATGCTTCAATTATTTTTGATGATGCCAAAGGGGGAGAGAGAAAGAAGAAAACAGTAAATAAATAATTTTTGACATAGAAAAGCAAAAAGAAATAGAAAGCTATGAAATATAAAGCTATATAAGTCAAAAGAAATTTTTTTACTCTGATACAATTTCTTCAAAAACAAGTATTACTCTCAAGGGAAATCATTTTCAAACTAATCACACCTCTCATATACATATTCATATTAAACACTATTACAAGTGGTATCTTCTAAAAGGAATGTTAGATTGTAACACTAAGGGGGAGAAACACTTTATATAGAAACTATCTTATTTTTCCAGTGATGGTATCTCTTCTATTAAATAACTTTCTGCCTTTGCATGAATATCAACTGTCATTATTTTTTAACTAACACCCCAAGAGACGAACATTGGTTGTCATCATCAAAAAGAGGGAGAATGTATTTGTATGTTATGGATAGGTTTTGATAATGACAAAAGGCTCAAGAACAAGAAAAGCAATGTTCGTGAGTTAAAGGCAAAAGAAATGAACAAATCAAAGGAGTACAAAATTGAACTTGAAATACTCAATTCAAGGATTCAAAAAACCATGAAGAACATACTCTCAAGTGATAAAAGATTCAAGAACTTGATGCATGAAGATCAAAGGAAGGAACCATGACTTTATACTAATCAAGAACTCATCCAAAAGTCATGAAAATCAACAAACAGCGTCACTTGAATCGATTCAAAAGATGGTGAATCGATTGAAAAGCCTAGAAGTCCCAAAATTGCCAAAACAGAATGGTTTGAATCGATTCAAAGAAGCTTGAATCGATTCATACGAAATGGGAACTTAAAAATTTCAAAACAGAATGTTTTGAATTGATTTAAACACATATGAATCGATTCAAATAATGGGAAACATCTCTAAAAAGTCATTTTTAGTGGGAAACACAAATCATAACCCCACTACAAGTAGAGACAAGTTGGAACCATGATTTGCAACGGCTAAGAAGACCTCCAAGCTCTATAAATGGATCTCCAACTCAAGCACAAGATACACCAACAAGAAGTTAGTTAGAACCTTCAATTGCTTATCCACTCTATTGAGAGAGTAAACATTTTTAAACCAAAACTCCAAATCACTCTAGCTTGTGTAGTCACAAAGGTTGGGGTTCAACCTTTGGGTATTGAGAGATTGTGAGATTGGGTGGCTTGCCCTTTTGCTTGTGAGGATTGGGTTCTTGAGTGTGGGACACTAGGAGATAATTGCTCAAAGCTTGCATCTCAAATCTTCAATAGTGGAATCCTTCAAGTGGGTTGCTTGAAGACGAGACGTACAACAGATTGGTGGAACTCGTTAAATTGGTTTGTATTTCTCTTAACCTTGAACTCTTCACTTAACTGTGCATATAAACTGTTTGTTGTTTTTCCTGAGCTGAATATTTGAATTGTTCTTGCTGCTCAAGAAGAAACAAACCTTGCACACAAACTGTTGGATAAAATTGCTGAACCAATACTCTATTTTGTTTCCCATTTCTTGGTTAAAATTACTTTGCTTCTAGAGTTCAATACCTTGATTCAAACTAATTAAAGTGTGATATGAAACAACCCGACCTAAATAGAAGCAAACCCGAGACTAGGGAAATTTTTTCCAAAATGAACGTTCCAAACGTTCACAAAGCAGTTCAGAATAGGAGTCGGGATAAATAAAACAAACTGAAGACAGGGGAACCAGAAAACCGATCAGAGGTAAGAGAAGACCGGGTCAGGATGTCACACGCTGGCAAGACCCAGCTTTGGATAAACAAAAGGCAGCAGAAGTCGCTTGAGCGAGCCTTATTCGCTGGAGCGATTCCTCATTCGCTGAAGCGAGCCCATGCACTCGGTATATCACTTGGAATCGGGACCACGTTCACTAGGAAACGGTCCCCTTCGGGTCATGCTTCACCCAGTAAACTCTTAGCCAGATTCTTACTTTTATTCAAGAGGGTCACAGACATGCTTCATTCGGAAGCGTATTACACATTTTTCACTCGGCATATTTTAATCTTCCTCACTCAGAGAACACTTTACTAGGTCAAGTCTCATTTAAAGGTTTTATAACCTCATCCACTCAGAGTCTATATAGTACGTCACACTCGGAAGAGTTCCATCGGCTAGGTTCCACTCGGCAAATACCTTGACCTTCCATCCTTTGGAAATAATCTCCTTAATCAAGTTCCACTCGGAATTACTCTAACTTCTCTTTACTCAGAAGACTTCACCAAGTTAAGTTCTGCTCGGTAATATCTGAACCTTATTCACCCGGAATAGGTTTACTAAGATGGGTTTCACTTAGAAACGTTTTGACCGCTCTTCCCTCGGAAAAAGGTTTTGTTTTTTAAATCTCTATCAATAACAATAGAAGCGGGGCAATTTTTGAAAATTGAATATAATTAGTTTTTTTAGATATGTAGTGAGTTCATATATAACTAGTTCATATATAATATCACATATACATGTTTTTTTCCATGCCGTAAACCAATTAGTTGTGTTTTAGATTCAATCGGATTGGAAAAAAAATTCTTTGAAACCTCCCAAAAGGTTGTCTTTCAAAAAAAAATTTTGAAACCTCCCAAAAAAAATTCTCTCGGTCAATTCTCACTCGGGAGTATTAAACCCTTTTTCCCTCGGAAGAGGTTCTCCCAGATATATCTCATTCGGCATCATGACTATTCTTCCCTAGAAAGAAGTCCACTCGAGCACATCTCACTCGGAACCGTTTTAAGCCTTCATCACTCGGAAAAAGGCTCACTCGCTAATGCCCCACACAGAAACGGCTCTCACAACTATATTCCACTCGAAACTTATAGTCTTTAGCATTCTTCTTACAACGCCGCCTAATGCACAAGTCAGGGAACTTCATAACAATGTAAATATACATACACTTGTCCACAACCCAGTTAATTCAATTATATATATATATATATATATATATATCCAGAACAATCGTCATACATAAGAGCCGGCCAAGGCTACATCGACTATATACAATCTGTACACTATGTACACTACAGCGGTATAGGTACCCATCACTCAGACTTGAGGCCTTCTCGCCATTCACCATTCCGACCTACATTAACTGAAAAATATAGCCATAGTAGGGGTGAGCATTTACATATTAAATGACAGTTATTGACTCGGATTAATCCTCAAAGTCTCCCTCATGCAATTACATATCTCAATCAATAATAACATACACTTCCATTCAATATGGACATTCACACAACATCATCCGATCAGAATTATTCAATTCATACATGGCTATATAATTCATATTATTCACAACAACATATACCACAACCATACCATCATATTGCACTTAGCAACAGTATCAGTATACATACATCCATCCAGTCGGAATTCACTCAAGTCAATTCAAGACTATATTATTCATGTTATTCTCAATAACATTTACACATATACAATTCACGTTGAGCTCAACAACAATATCATTTTAGTCAGATCCGATTATTCATTATTAATTTTTATTGTTGCAACATAGGCTCCAAGCCTTTTTCTCAGCTCCAAGCTGATCCGGCTGTTTTACTGGTACCAAACTGTTTGCCCTCTCATGTAACACAGTCACTCCAAGCGACAACAGAAGTGTTACAGGCTAAACCCCAAGCCTCGCTCAAGAGGTTTGCCTGAGCCTCACTCAAAGGTCTTTGATAGCATCTAATGCATAAGTTAAACCCCGAGCCTCGCTCAAGAGGAGTGCCTGAGCCTCGCTCAAAGGTCTTTGATTGTATTTCACACATATTCATCTGATTGCCGTTTATATATTGAGCGTCCCATGCTATATGCTCTCAGCATTTTCAATGGCGAATCATATGCATATGGTCATATTCATAGAGCGTCCCACGCTATATGCACTCGGCATCATCATTTTATCACATGCATCTTTTGCAGTTTAATATAAAACAACAATCGGAGATCTATCTACTGTCACACAGTATAATGCACTTAGCAATCATAATAACATTCACATGCATCTCATGCATTTTAACATAAAACAACAACAGAGATTTATTGACTGTCTCACAACATAATGCACTCGGCAATCATAACAACATTCACATGCATCTTATGCATTTTAACATAAATCAACAACAGAGATTTATTCACTGTCTCACAGCATAATGCACTCGGCAATCAGAATAACATTCACATGCATCTCATGCATTCACTCAGTATCCTCATGTTGATCGACATACATCTCATGGACGGAAATCGACATGCACCACACAATTCATAATCATCACACATCCGGGCTATCACTCAATCGAAATACCACAATCAACACATTACAAGTACAACACAACACAGTGAAGCAATTTCACCCAGAACCCGTCCATAAACCATGCATTTGAGATGTAAATCAGCCCCCTACCTTGAATGAAGATTCCAGAAGCTCCTCGAGCTTACAGCTCCGATCGGTTACTCTCCGATCGCTCCATTGGTCACTCATTCTCAATAGAACGACCCTACTTCCAGTTGTCCAACACAGTACTCTGCTTTGGAGGAACCAAAAGCTGTTCCCTTACTCTCGGGTAGCTCTGCCTCCAAGGCACAACGCTGTTCTCTCTCTCGGTCCAGTGGAGGATTCCAAAACCTGTTCCCTCACTCGAACAGTCCAATCCTCACCAACAATGGAGGACTTCCAGACTTCCAGGCACCCAGCGCTGTCTCCAGTTCCCACTCGAGGTTTTACTCAGCGTTCGAGTGGAAGAAGAAAAAGAAGGAGAAGAAGACGAAGAAAATAGTAGAAGAAGAAGGCTGGTTGCATGCCCAAGGAAGAAATACTCAATTCTCTGAGTCTTTTCCTAACAGCGTAAAATAATGAGTGAGAGAGAGAGAGACCGAAGCCCTTCATACCACTAAGAGGGCACATGCATCATTTTCCTGGCATTATTATTATTATTCAGCCATTAGCTTAATCGGCAATTAATCTGAATCAACCATTAATCTTAATCGGGATGTTACAATTCTCCCCTCCATTAAAGAATTTCGTCCTCGAAATTCAATATAAGTCTACTTTAATAAAACAGCTTGAAATATTGCTGCCTCAACAAATTGCATGTCTTTGCTTCTCAAGCGATTTGTCGACCGCTTCACAATTCCAATCGTCATAGCTTTGCTTCTCAAGCGGTTTACCGACCGCTCCAAAATTCCAGTCGGCATAGTCACTGAAGTCATATTCTCTCTGATCTCAACCTTATCATCCGGCCTCACATAAGTGGAGTCGGGTAAGTGTTTCCTCAATTGAAACACATAAATACACGAGGTAATTCGATAGATGAGTCGGCTATGCAATCTGACCCGTTCCAACACTTCATAGGATCCAATATGTCTGGGGTTCAATTTCCCACGTATAATTTACCCCATTTAATTCCTGCCACTTCACCATAACCAATGGCACTTCCTAGTTCCTTGGCCGTTCGGCCTTATATTCTCGACGCCGATCAGTGTACTTCCACCGTCGGATCCTCCAATTCAAGGAGTCACTCGGCCCAACTATGGACTCACACAAAGTATAGGCTCAAAGTTGTGTCACATGAAACACATTATGGATGTTAATTAACCAGCTGGGAAGATCCAGTCGGTAAGCAACATTACCGATTCTCCCCAATATTCAATACTGTCCGATATATTTCGGATTAAGCCCTTGGCTCTTCAATATCCGACCACTAGAATTTCTTCTTCAATCTGTGCTACCTCCTGGCAATACCGGGATGAATACTCAAAAGAGTTCCCATGTGCTTCAGTTAGCACGGTTTGCCTGGATTCATCTCTTGCAGGCACCACTCTCGGTCCTGAAATCTCAGATTTCTATCCATGCCTTCGGCTAATTCCATGTCTACTCCTTGAGAATGTCACTCGGAGCTTCTCATTCGAAAGGATTATTCGGGGTTTGAAGGCAATTCTCTCCCGGAAATCTTTCCACTTACCAAAAATTCACTCGAAATCCAAGTCCACTTCGAAGACATGCCTGAGTTCAAACTCAGCAGTTCCAAACATCGACCTGAGTACGAATTCAAATAAATTCTCCTCTCGGATATCTACTCCCCCCGGGAGCCATTCACTCAGAAACTTACTCTATCAAAGTTCATCTTTCTGTCCAGGAGTACTTTTCCCCTGGACAAAGGTTAATCGGTGGCACATCCCACGGATCTTAGAAATTTCTTACTTGACGCCCTTCCCCTTGGAATCGTATCACTCGGTACCATTCCACTCGGAAGTGCCACACTTAGAGATACTTCAATCGAAAAGTTACACGACTTGGAGGTACTCCACTCAGTCTCTATTCAAAAATTCTTCAGTCTGAGAAGCACTTATTCAAATTCAAGCTTTTCTTTATTCGGCAGTACCTCTCTCGAAATAACCCATTCTGAAACGTTTCACCTGGAGACGCTTCACTCGGATTTTGCCTTACTCAAAAGTGTCACATTCAGACACAGTTTTCTTAACTTAGTAGTGACTCTCTTAATGATGTTTCACTCGAGACATCATAACTTTACTTCATTTAGTAGTTCTTTCTCCTAGAAAGATTTTACTCGGAATTATATTCCTTTCCTTCACTCGGAACTATCTCCATTTCCTCACACTCGGAAATATGTTACTCTTCTCTGAGCAAATTCTCACTTCATCCATTATCTCAGCCCAAGGTCATAATCCTTCAATAAATCCTCAGTAATACCCAGCTAGACCCATAAAACTTCTAATTTCAGTGATAGGTTTGGGTCCCACTTATGCCATCACTACTCCTACCTTAGATGGACCGACAGCAACGCCATCTCTGGACACAACGTGTCCCAAAAACTAGATCCCATCCGATCCAAAGTCACACACCGATAACTTGGCAATTGATTGCTCCTCTTTCAGTACCACAGTACTATGTGGAGATGTTCTTCTTGCTCCAGGTATAACTCAGAACAAATCGGAATACCATCAATGAACACTTTCTTGAACCAACCCAAGTAAGGCTGGAGGACATTGTTCATCTAATTCATGAACACCGCCTGAACACTCATCATACCAACGGCATTAGCACATTTCCAAAGTGGCTATAATAAGTCCCGAACGCCGTTTTAAGGGTATCAGAAACCTTGCTCCAATCTGATGACATCCGGACTGCAAATCGATCTTAAAAAGACTTAATCACACCACAATTGATCAACAAGATCATCAGTCCTCGATAGTGGGTATTTATCCTCTATAGTTAGCTTACTCAATCGGTGATAATCAATGCATAACCGCTTACCACCATCACTCTTCTTGACCAGTAACATCGACATTCCTGTCGGAAAGATCCCCTTCATTTCTGACAATCCATCATCACTTTAGTAGCCAATTTATACCAAAATAACCTCTGACTCTCTCGAAGGTAAGCACACAGGGGTTAAAATAAATCTTCTACTCTCATTCGATACGCTATCATCTACTACCCATCCAACACAACCCCCATTTCTATCCAGAACATCCAGATAGACTCAGATCATCACCATAAGTAGCTACAGCCTCACCTGCTCGACCTATGAATTGTTGCATCCGACTTACAGGATGACGTCTTATTCCCATAGGGTTACAACAAATACATAAAGTCAATGCAAAAGTGTACGCCGCCATAATACCTATGTGTGAAAAGTCATATCGGAACAAATACATTATATTCTTATCACTCATATCTATCACACTTACTCAAACAATACTAATCCACATGAGAATTAGTGGTAACCCACATAAATCTCTAATCAACATACTTACAACAACATCGTCATTATGCATAATCTAGGTACATCACGTAATAACAATCGTCCATCATCAGTTACCATCACCATAAAATGGTATAACAACAATTGGCTTCCAGCCCTCACCGAGTAAATATCACCTTTTTAGATCTTATCCATCACAAAACCATGGCCCAACAGTCTAATAATCTCTCATTTCATCACTCATCACCGGCCATCAATCAACTTAAGCCTAGATGGTTCACTAAACTCACCTAGGTATACAACTCAAGGTTACAATATGATTTTCAATCACATAATAGGTTTCTGCATCGGTGAATCTTTTCACTAATCATAAGCACAGTCCACTAGTTGGACGTACAATCATCATCATTATATTGTTTCTATCATCACCATACTCATTACCAAAGCGTACCCAGAATTTGACATTACCATTCATTATCTATCTGGTATCACATTCATTATTTGCATTTCATCCTATGACGGTTCAAGCTTTAACGACTTATTTCACAATTCCTTCACTAGGGCTCAATAATCCACAAGGTTTAACAGATCAACCGACTCAAAAATCCCAGGGGCCACCTAGTACCCATCGTGGGACACTCCCACAACATCCAAATATCACTGAGCCTAGACCATTCACAAGATCCGATCAATCACTAGACTTAGTAAGTCTAAGGGTTACCTAGAGCCTGTTGTGGAACATTACCACAACATCTGATCATACAAGATCATGCCAAATCAATGGGGGCACCACGCCTAGTGGCCTAACATCAAATCAATTATTCACTCGGTTTTCACACACCAAAGACCGACACACTACCCCAATCTAACATGTATCAGATTCCATATTTATTCACTTATCACATACTCAAATTCCCAACCTAGGAAACTGCAACCAATCACTTACATCATATATCATATAGCATTCTTGTGCCAAATGTAACATCCAAATTTTAATAATAAGGAACCGGATAAAATAAAAGCCATTTAAAATGACAAGTCAGAAGAGGAAATCTGTTCACTAATTACCCTTAACTTAATTAACTAAAAAGGTGTGAGGTGATTAGCGTTAGAAGATGCTGATGGGACAGGGTGGCGTGGGCAGGACTGCTGCTTCACGTTTCCCCACCCCACCATCCTGTTCTTCGTGCGTGTGTTTATATTGGGTGATGGCCCCTTGCCCTTCACCCTCGAGAACTCTCTCTGTGAACTCCCTCTTCTCTCTTCTTCTTATTCTCTTCCTCCCCTTTTTCTTCTCCTTCTCTGCTCTCTACTCCATTCCCTGTTCGAAAGCCAAGTGACGATGCGGCAGAGAAGTCAAGCTCCCTCATACGGGTGGAGGACGAGCGTCGAAGCAGAAGAATCTCTCAGAGTCTCGCAGTTGGTAGGGGGAGTACCTTACATATTAAATGCATGGGTTACGAACGGGTTTGGAAGACATTGATAATTATGGAACTGTATTCTGTTGTATAATATGCTTGCATGTAGAATATCTGAGTGCATGACAAGTGAGAGTGAGTGTTGCATGTTATCATCGTCCTTGAGGATGCATATGTTACCATAGAACCCGATTGCATGATTGTGTTGTGTTGATGAGAATGCTTTATTGAATCTGTTCGTGTTTATAGGAATGTATGCGTTGATTGAGTCCTGACACTGTCATATACCGTTTGCATGTTGTGTTATGGTTGATTGGAATGCTTGTGTGAACCTGTTAATCTTTATGTAAATGCATGCGTTGATTAAGTTCTGATACTGCTGTGAACAGAGTGCATGTTAAACTCGAGTTGATGAAAATGCTCATGGAAGCTTGATATTGATTGACACCGACTGCATTAGACTCATATGCTGCTATGATGATGATTGCGTGGAAGTTTGTATGTGTTAAATCAACATGCAGAGTTTTGAGAATGTGAATTACCGACTGCATGTGAAATATATGTGATTGAATAAGAGGATGTGTGTATGAATTCAATGCTGTGTGTCGAATCCGCGTATGGCGCATGGGATGCGTTTGTGCTGAGAGCACGTAGTGTGGGACACTACCATCGGTTATTCAGCGTGGGACGCTGCAAAATCCTTGAGTGGGACTCAAGGTAGCCCTTGAGTGGGACTCGGGCTGCCTGTGAACACCTCCGTTGGCGCTGAGAGCGTTGGTGTCACCTGTGGGCAAACGGTTGGGTACCTGTAAAATGGCCAAGCAGCTGAGAGCTGAAACAGTAGTTAAGAGCTATGTATAAAAGGCTGAGAGCCTACGTTGCAACGTTAGAACCGATTACACACGTATGCGGAACCGAGTGAAAAATCTGTGCATATATGGCTACTGATGTTATGTGGAATTAATTATGCATGTGATGATGTTAGTGAAGTGGTGTTTACTTGTGAATGAGTGCGTTATTCCGTGTGTATGTGCTATAATTGCTGACTGAAACCTGCTCCGTGAATGTATAATATGTTGTTGAGGAGTTATGAATACATTTATATCCGAGTGAGAATTGTGTATTCTGATTGATAAATGTTATGTAGAGATATCCTGACTCAAGGACCCTTAGCATTGTGTCACTGACTGTGGAATGTTAATATTATTGAGTTGACGTATGATTGTGTGTATGTATGGGTATATGTTGTTGTATGAACGTGAAGTAACCTGAATCGGTATCTATCATTTAAAATTTAAGATGCTCACCCCTGCAGTGGCAATTTTTCAGTGAATGTCTCTCGGGATGAGGATCAGAGGTAGAGTTGGAACGTCGGATGAAGTGCTGATGCACTATAGAGGCTTTATGACTGTGTACATGTCGCATAAAATGTTTTAAGTTAGGCCTTGGCCGGCTCATGTCTGATGTTAGTGTTTTGAACAAACAAAATCCTTATGGGACGGAAAGAGTATGACAACGTATTTGTAAACATCAATATACACTCTTATATATATATAGCTACGTGTATGCCATGCTGCATGTTTATCTCATTCTGTGTGTGATGATTGAGTAGCATATACATATTCATGCTCTGTTGGGTGCGCAGGGACAGTATGACTTAGTATGAAGGAAGCCATGAAACTCTTAAGGAGAGGTTTAAGTTAGCAGGAGAGCTTGGACCGAAAGGGCTATATCGCCGAGTGAGAAACGAGCAAAATCCCCGAGTGATCATGAGAGCGGTCATTACCGAGTGGAAATTATAAGTAAAACCCGAGTGAGGAAGAGTTCGTATTCCCGAGTGAAAACCATGAGCGATCCTCTCCTGAAAAAGAAGTTAGTGTAGTGGGTTAGAATGGAATAGATTCCGAGTGTAAGATATTTATAATCCGAGTGAGTTAGATGTCATTTTCCGAGGGAATGAGTGAAGGATGACTCTGGGTCCGAGCGTCTGCTTAGCCGAGTGTGGTTTCCCGCTCCAGCGAGCAAGATACTCGCTCCAGCGAGTACGGTTTTAGGAAGGCTTGTGATGGCCTCGCTTAGGCGGAGTCATACCTCGCCCGAGCGACTAGGACGGTTCGCCCAAGCGCGTGGGATCGCGCTGAAGTGAGTAGATGTTAATATGGAACTCCGCCCAATTACCTCCCTCTTCCGTTGTTGCATTATCATGTCTCGCTCGGTGGTGTTGGACCCCGCTTGAGCGAATGGACGTTGTGGTGGAATTCGCCCAGGCGTTGTCGTGCTTCGCTGAACTGGGCGGAGTTAGTCCATAATCCATTCCTTCCGCAGGTAGCCATGCATGTGTGCTTTCCTTAACTTTCCCTTGCCTTCCTCTTCTCTTCTATGCCAACTGACCAGTGGTGGTCTTTGTGAAAAAATTTTCTGTGTTTGGGTTAATTAATTATTAAACAGGGTTAATTAATAATTAAAAATAAGGGTGTTACATTTTGGTATCAAAGCAGACCGAAAGGTCCAAGGCCAAGGTATGCTTACCGAGTGTAAGCGGTTGTGTGTTTTTTGACTAAATGGTCATAATTGTTGTGATGTTAGTTGAACCTGATTGATATTTGCTTGTGGATAGGAGGTTGTTTCCTCCTGGTCCGATGGAGTGTGTAACCTGGAGGAGCGATATAAAGTGCTAAGCTATTGAATGTTAGACTGAAACCCGATCAGTAGTAAGTGGCTCGGTATACTTATCCTCGAATGTTGATTTCAGGATAAGGAATGACGCATTGCTAAAGCATGGAGGCTATAGCCACAGCATTCCAACGCTTTGCAGATGTATTTGAGAGGCAGGGCCAGCCTCAAGCTGAGGAGGGCCAAGTCCTGGACCACTTCCTGAAGAGGAAACCGAGTGAATTTCTAGGAGAACGGAACCCTGAGGCAGCGTTTAAGTGGACTCAGGAGCTGGAGAGAATTTTTGGGGGTCTTCGTTGTACCGAGGCCCAAAAGGTGGAATGTACAGTGTATATGCTACGAGATGAAGCGGAGAACTGGTGGAAGATAGCCAGAAGCCGATTCCCTGACGATGATAATCAGCTAACGTGGAACGATTTCAAGACATGCTTCTTAGAAAAGTACTTTCCCGACACGGTGAGGAGTCAGAAAGAGTTGGAGTTTATGGAGTTGAAATAAGGCTCCATGACTGTGGAAGAATACGCGACAAGATTCAAGGAATTGTGCCTATTCTACCCACCCTTCTAGCAACCTGGGACGGAGAGCTCCAAGTGCCTTAAGTTTGAGAATGGATTAAGATCAGATATTAAGAGGGCCTGCAGATACCATGAGATACGGAGTTTCCCTGCATTGGTGAACAAATGTAGGATATTTGAGGAGGATGACAAGGCCCATTCAGGCCAGAGCAGTAGAACCCATCATTCCCTGAGGCCCCAACAATCCCGTTTCAAAAGGCCAAGCAACGTTGGCAGGAACAAATCTTTTTCCAGGTTTGGGGGTCAGAACTAACCTGAAAGACGACCAGTGGTAGGAGACGGAAGATGTTTCAAGTGTGGAGGAAGTCACTATGCCAGAGACTGCAAGGATGATGGTGAAGTGGTGTGCTTTCACTGTAATAAGAGAGGACACATTCGCCCCGATTGCCCCCAACTCCGCCAAGCAAACACCAGTGTACGTCAAGGAGGATTCCAAGAGAGAAACCGAGTGAATGATAACTAACGACCTGGTGGCAGAGGCAACAGAGCCAGAGGAAACATGATGCTTGCTCCAAATAACCGAGAGAGGAATACCGACCAACCAGCAACGGGAAGAGTTTACACCATCAACGCAGAGGACGTTACACAAGCAAATAATCTAGTACAATGTAAGTGCTCACTCGGTAGACATACACTTAATGTTGTTTTCGATTCGGGAGCTACCCATTCTTTTATAGCTGATGAGTGTATAGAGCGTTTAAAGTTACCAACTGTGTTTATGGATCGGACTTTAGAAGTGGCCAATCCGACTGGCCCTAAGGTGTTGACATCGTCAATGTGCAAGGATGTAACGTTTGTGTTGTGTGGTCGGAATTTCACTTTTGATTTGGTGTGCATACCTTTAAATGACCTTGATGTTGTACTCGGAATCGATTGGCTTTCAGCCAACAAAGTGTTAGTGGATTGTAGAAACCAAAGGATAATCTTCCCGAGGCAACACAATGAGGACGACACAACACTAGGTATAACCCAACTGCTTATGATGCTTTGTCTAACCGAAGGTGAGAGTAAAGTCCGAGTGAACGAAATTCCGATTGTCTGTGAATTCCCAGAAGTGTTCCCTGAAGATGTACCGAGTGTCCCTCCCAATAGAGAAGTCGAATTCTCTATAGACTTGATCCCTGGAGCCGAGCTAGTCTCCAGTGCACCCTATAGAATGTCCCCAACTGAACTGGCTGAGCTGAAGAAGCAAGTGGATGAATTACTCGGAAAACAATTCATTAGACCGAGTGTATCACCATGGGGCGCACTTGTGCTGCTTGTTAAGAAGAAGGATGGCAGCATGAGACTTTGTATAGATTACCGATAACTGAACAAACTCACAATTAAGAATCGGTACCCGTTACCCAGAATTGATGATTTAATTGATCAACTGCGTGGAGCCTCAGTCTTCTCAAAAATCGACCTACGATCGGGATATCACCAAATCCGAGTAAAGGACTCGGATATCCCAAAAACTGCCTTTAGGACTCGGTATAGCCACTACGAGTATGTAGTGATGCCGTTCGGTGTGACAAACGCCCCTGCTGTCTTCATGAATTACATGAACAACATATTCCACTCTTATTTAGACCGGTTCATAGTTGTCTTCATTGATGACATCCTAGTCTATTCTAAGACTTCCAAGGAGCATGAAGGACATCTCCGAGCGGTACTTCAAGTGTTGAAGGAGAAGCAGTTGTTTGCAAAGCTTTCAAAGTGCGAATTCTGGATGGATAAGATCCACTTCCTCAGACATGTGATTTCCGAGCAGGGTGTCTCGGTGGACCCTTCGAAGGTGACAGCTGTAATGGCATGGGAGAAACCCAAGTCGGTCTTGGAGATAAGGAGTTTTATGGGCCTGGCAGGTTATTATAGAAGGTTCATTGAAGGTTTTTCTAAGCTGGCGTTACCACTAACTAAATTGACTCGGAAAAACATTCCCTTCGTGTGGAGTCCTGAGTGCGAGAGCAGCTTCCGAGAGCTGAAGAACAAGTTGACGACTGCTCCAGTGCTGGCATTACCCGACTTACAAGAGAGCTTTGTAGTTTATTGTGATGCATCAGGACTCGGATTAGGATGCGTGCTCATGCAGAAAGACCGAGTGATAGCGTATGCCTCTCAGTAATTGAGACCTCACGAGCAGCATTATCCGACCCACGATTTGGAGTTGGCAACTGTGGTGTTCGCACTAAAAATTTGGAGGCATTATTTATACGGGTCTAGATTTGAAGTATACAGTGATCACAAGAGCCTCAAATACCTATTCGACCAAAAGGAGCTAAACATGAGGCAGAGGAGATGGATAGAATTCTTAAAGGACTACGATTTCAAGCTGAAATACCATCCGGGTAAGGCAAATGTCGTTGCCGACGCGTTGAGTCGGAAATGCCTCCATATGGCAGCAATGATGGCAAGAGAAATGGAGTTGTTGGAGCAGTTCCGAGACATGAACTTACATGTTGACACCCCCTCCTCTTAGAAAATAGCAATCGGTACATTAAGAATCGCCAATGAATTCCTGAAGTCCGTGTACGAGCAGCAGCAGTCAGACTCCTACTTAGCTGAGATGAAGGAGACGCAGGCCAAGGGAAAGGATTTGTCCTTGACCGAGGGGTCAGATGGGATCTTCCGAGTGAAAAATAGAATATACGTGCCGAGTGAGAAAGAATTAAGGAGAATGGTGCTTGATGAAGCTCATAAGAGCCTCCTCAGTATTCACCCGGGTACCACGAAGATGTACCATGACCTGAGGAAACAGTTCTGGTGGCCCGGACTAAAGAGGAATGTGGCAGAATACGTGGCTCGGTGTATTACTTGTCAGAAATCAAAAGTGGAGCACCAGAAGCCGTACGGTGCAATGCAGCCCCTGGAGATTCCTGTGTGGAAATGGGACTTGATTGCTATGGATTTTGTCATGGGATTGCCCAAAAACCGAGCGGGCCATGATGCGATTTGGGTCATTATTGACCGACTGACGAAGAGTGCACACTTTCTGCCTGTGAACATGAAGTACCCCATGCCTAAGTTAGCTCGGATTTACATTCATGAGATTGTCCGACTACATGGTATACCCACTTCTATCGTATCGGATAGGGATCCTAGGTTCACGTCCCGGTTTTGGAACAACCTGCACCACGAAATGGGCACGAAGCTTTGGCTTAGTTCTGCCTACCACCCCTAATCGGATGGACAATCCGAGTGGACGATTCAAAGTTTAGAAGACTTATTAAGAGCATGTATGTTAGAGCACGGTGGAGATTGGGAGCAGTACCTCCCCTTGATTGAGTTTACGTACAATAACAGCCATCATAACAGCATTGGCATGGCGCCCTACGAAGCACTATATGGACGAAGATGCCGAACCCCACTTTGCTGGTCGGAAACGGGTGAGAGTCTGCTATTGGGACCAGACATTGTGAAGCAAACCACAGAGTAGATCCGGGTGATACAAGGAAAGATGAAGGCGTCTTAAGACAGGCAGAAGAGTTACCATGACAAACGCACTAAACCATTGGAGTTTTCAGTCGGAGATAGAGTGTTTTTGAGGACTTCTCCGAGTAAAGGAGTCGGACGAGCCTTGAAAGGTGGAAAGTTAAGCCCTCGATACATTGGACCTTATGAGGTGTTGGAACGAGTTGGCACCATGGCATACCGAATAGCATTGCCGACCCACTTATCCCGATTGCACAACGTATTTCATGTGTCTCAACTAAGGAAGTATTTACATGACCCCAGCCACACAATGCCTGACGATGAAGTGGAAATCAAGGAACACCTGACCACTGTGACTACACCGATTAGAATCGTGGACCGATCGGTAAAGCGCTTGAGGAGCAAAAACGTAGGGCCTGGTTAAAGTGGAATGGCAGCAAGGCAAGACTACCTCTTGTACCTGGGAACAAGAAGACGCCATGAGACAACAGTACCCCGAGTTGTTTACTTAGGTGAGTAGCCGACTGAATTTCGCATGAGTTACCGACTGAATTTCGAGGACGAAATTCTTTTTGAGTGGGGGAGAACTGTAACATCCCAATTTTAATAATAAGGAACCGGACAAAATAAAAGCCATTTAAAATGACAAGTCAGAAGAGGAAATCTGTTCACTAATTACCCTTAACTTAATTAACTAAAAAGGTGTGAGGTGATTAGCGTTAGAAGATGCTGATGGGACAGGGTGGCGTAGGCAGGACTGCTGCTTCACGTTTCCCCACCCCACCATCCTGTTCTTCGTACGTGTGTTTATATTGGGTGATGGCCCCTTGCCCTTCACTCTTGAGAACTCTCTCTGCGAACTCCCTCTTCTCTCTTCTTCTTATTCTCTTCTTCCCCTTTTTCTTCTCCTTCTCTACTCTCTACTCCATTCCCTGTTCGAAAGCCAAGTGACGGTGCGGCAGAGAAGTCAAGCTCCCTCATACGGGTGGAGGACGAGCGTCGAAGCAGAAGAATCTCTCAGAGTCTCGCAGTTGGTAGGGGGAGTACCTTACATATTAAATGCATGGGTTACGAACGGGTTTGGAAGACATTGATAATTGTGGAATTGTATTCTGTTGTATAATATGCTTGCATGTAGAATATCCAAGTGCATGACAAGTGAGAGTGAGTGTTGCATGTTATCATCGTCCTTGAGGATGCATATGTTACCATAGAACCCGATTGCATGATTGTGTTGTGTTGATGAGAATGCTTTATTGAATCTGTTCGTGTTTATAGGAATGTATGCGTTGATTGAGTCCTGACACTGTCATATACCGTTTGCATGTTGTGTTACGGTTGATTGGAATGCTTGTGTGAACCTGTTAATCTTCATGTAAATGCATGCGTTGATTAAGTTCTGATACTGCTATGAACAGAGTGCATGTTAAACTCGAGTTGATGAAAATGCTCATGGAAGCTTGATATTGATTGACACCGACTGCATTAGACTCATATGCTGCTATGATGATGATTGCATGGAAGTTTGTATGTGTTAAATTAACATGCAGAGTTTTGAGAATGTGAATTACCGACTGCATGTGAAATATATGTGATTGAATAAGAGGATGTGTGTATGAATTCAATGCTGTGTGTCGAATCCGCGTGTGGCGCATGGGATGCGTTTGTGCCGAGAGCACGTAGTGTGGGACACTACCATCGGTTATTCAGCATGGGACGCTGCAAAATCCTTGAGTGGGACTCAAGGTAGCCCTTGAGTGGGACTCGGGCTGCCTGTGAACACCTCCGTTGGCGCTGAGAGCGTTGGTGTCACCTATGGGCAAACGGTTGGGTACCTGTAAAACGGCCAAGCAGCTGGGAGCTGAAACGGTAGCTGAGAGCTATGTATAAAAGGCTGAGAGCCTACGTTGCAATGCTAGAACCGATTACACACGTATGCGGAACCGAGTGAAAAATCTGTGCATATATGGCTACTGATGTTATATGGAATTAATTATGCATGTGATGATGTTAGTGAAGTGGTGTTTACTTGTGAATGAGTGCGTTATTCCGTGTGTATGTGCTATAATTGCTGACTGAAACCTGCTCCGTGAATGTATAATATGTTGTTGAGGAGTTATGAATACATTTATATCCGAGTGAGAATTGTGTATTCGGATTGATAAATGTTATGTAGAGATATCCTGACTCAAGGACCTTTAGCATTGTGTCACTGACTGTGGAATGTTAATATTATTGAGTTGACGTATGATTGTGTGTATGTATGGGTATATGTTGTTGTATGAACGTGAAGTAACCTGAATCGGTATCTATCATTTAAAATTTAAGATGCTCACCCCTACAGTGGCAATTTTTCAGTGAATGTCTCTCGGGATGAGGATCAGAGGTAGAGTTGGAACACCGGATGAAGTGCTGATGCACTATGGAGGCTTTATGACTGTGTACATGTCGCATAAAATGTTTTAAGTTAGGCCTTGGCCGGCTCATGTCTGATGTTAGTGTTTTGAACAAACAAAATCCTTATGGGACGGAAAGAGTATGACAACGTGTTTGTAAACATCAATATACACTCTTATATATATATATATAGCTACGTGTATGCCATGCTGCATGTTTATCTCATTCTGTGTGTGATGATTGAGTAGCATATACATATTCATGCTCTGTTGGGTGCGCAGGGATAGTATGACTTAGTATGAAGGAAGCCATGAAACTCTTAAGGAGAGGTTTAAGTTAGCAGGAGAGCTTGGGCCGAAAGGGCTATATCGCCGAGTGAGAAACGAGCAAAATCCCCGAGTGATCATGAGAGCGGTCATTACCGAGTGGAAATTATAAGTAAAACCCGAGTGAGGAAGAGTTCGTATTCCCGAGTGAAAACCCTGAGCGATCCTCTCCTAAAAAAGAAGTTAGTGTAGTGGGTTAGAATGGAATGGATTCCGAGTATAAGATATTTATAATCCGAATGAGTTAGATGTCATTTTCCGAGGGAATAAGTGAAGGATGACTCTGGGTCCGAGCGTCTGCTTAGCCAAGTGTGGCTTCCCGCTCCAGTGAGCAAGATACTCGCTCTAGCGAGTGCGGTTTTGGGAAGGCTTGTGATGGCCTCGCTTAGGCGGAGTCATACCTCGCCCGAGCGACTAGGACGGTTCGCCCAAGCGCGTTGGATCGCGCTGAAGCAAGTAGATGTTAATGTGGAACTTCGCCTAATTACCTCCCTCTTCTGTTGTTGCATTATCATGTCTCGCTCGGCGGTGTTGGACCCCGCTTGAGCGAATGGACGTTGTGGTGGAATTCGCCCAGGCGTTGTCGTGCTTCGCTGAACTGGGCGGAGTTGGTCCATAATCCATTCCTTCCGCAGGTAGCCATGCATGTGTGCGTTCCTTAACTTTCCCTTGCCTTCCTCTTCTCTTCTATGCCAACTGACCAGTGGTGGTCTTTGTGAAAATTTTTTCTGTGTTTGGGTTAATTAATTATTAAACAGGTTAATTAATAATTAAAAATAAGGGTGTTACACCAAAGGATATAAAACTCATCCTTTACAAATGGCACAACCGGTCGTTTAAATTGGAAAACACCACACTAGGGAATTCCTTCAACATTATTCATTTAATCAACTCAAACATGTGAGTTCCAATTCATTCAACAAGCATGCCTCGGCTATGAGCCGCTAGCATGGCTTATACAAGAGGCCTAGCCAACTAATCCGATTTCAACATATATGAAGGTCTCAACATCCCTCGCTTTATCTCTTTCTAATCAACTCAGGCTTAGAATAACCTTTAAGCATTTCGTGAATCAATCAGACCAGGGTAGTAACAAATCTTCTACCCTCAAAACAACGTACCAATGATAGTACCTGTTGTCTCCATCCTCAAACAAAACTCATAGGCATATAGCCACACGAATCATGGTTAAACGTGTATCAAATCTAATAGAATATCACAAGCAATGATGACAACCGGTTATATTGCACACAACCGCCTACTCTCAGTAAGCATACCTTGGCCTTGGACCTTTTAAGTCCGCTGTGATACCAAAATGAAACAACCCGACCTAAATAGAAGCAAACCCGAGACTAGGGAAATTTTTTCCAAAACGAACGTTCCAAACGTTCACAAAGCAGTTTAGAATAGGAGTCGGGATAAATAAAACAAACTGAAGGCAAGGGAAGCAGAAAACCGATCAGAGGTAAGAGAAGACCAGGTCAGGATGCCACACGCTGGCAAGACCCAGCTTCGGATAAACAAAAGGCAGCAGAAGTCGCTTGAGCGAGCCTCATTCGCTGGAGCGATTCCTCATTCGCTGAAGCGAGCCCATGCACTCGGTATATCACTCGGAATCGGGACCACATTCACTTGGGAACGGTGATGAGGACACCCCTTACCAATCAGGGGCACTTCAAGGAATAGGAGGGCCAATGACAAGATCCAAGGCCAAGAAGACCAAAGCCACCTTACAAAGGCTAATTCTCACCCTCCTAGAAGACATAACCAAGGAGCCACAAAGGACATCCAAACTTACTCATTTGATCATGTGGAAGGATGAACAACAGAGGGCCTAGCACAAATGGCCTAGCCTCAAGAATAGGGTAGTGTAGGACTTGAATGACCTGTGTTCAAATCCTACCTAGACCCATTTTTCTTTATTTCTTTTTCCTTTGTAAGTTTCAATTTTTGCAACTATATTTCAGCATTGTCCCACTAAGACTTAGTGGTGGGCGGTTACCCTTGTTTTTAGGTAGTGGAGTAGTGTGTCTTTTGTCTTGTTTAGCCAAGTTATACAAAACTGAATGGAGGTGAGAAAAACGGATAGAAGTTGAATTAATGAATTTTTCTAAGTTTTGAAAACTTAGTGGTGAGTGTGATGCTCTTGGTCCTTGTGTGAAGCAAGGTTGATTAGCCATGCACTAGTGTGACACTTGTGTATGAATGCTAGTCCATTATGGAGGTGTGATGCTATCCATCTTTATCATTTTATTTCATGCGTTTTTGTTTTTATTCTACCCTTGTCTTTCCATTGAATTTTAAAAAGAATTCTGAACTCTAAAAGAATTAAAACAAAAAAAAATCAAGGAACCTTAGTTCAATTGCCAAGTTGCGTTAGTTGACATGTTATTGCGTTATCTTCCATTAAAGTGAGCAATTGAAAATCACGTGTGAATGAGTTAGCTTGAACCTTCAATCTCTCATGGAATCTAAACAATCAAGGATAAGTTGAATTAGAATTTCTGACCCTTGCAAAACGTAACTTTCTTCATTTAATCTCCACTCTAGATTTCCCCATTTGTCTTTGTATTGTGTATGTCTGTGTGTATTTCTTCCCTTTTTGTGCAGTCCTTCTTCATCTAGAAATCAGCCCTTGCCGGTCCTCAACAAGATCCATATCATTTGGTATCAAAGCTCTTGGAGTCAAGGGCTTAAAATTTCTTGGACAGCACCCAAAAAGGTATTTCGAATTCCATCATCTTCAATTAATCCATTCTGATTCTAAATGCCTAAAGTTGATAATTAGGGCTGTGAAAAGAAAAGGAAAATTGTCAAAAAAAAAACGAAAAAAAAATAAAAAAATGTATCCTAAATGTTTGAATCTTGCATGTCTTTGCCTTTGATTCTAGTCTAACTCTAGTATTGTTTGTGCGTCTTTTGTATGTCTTTGCCTTTGATTCTTGTCCAACTCTAGTATTGTTTGTGAGTCTTTTGTATGTTTTTGTCTTTGTTTGTAGTCCAATTCTAGTAATTGTTTGTGTGTCCTTTTTGGTGTCTTGTTTTGTTGGCTTCTAGTGATAGGATCATATCTCTATTTGCCATCATTAGCATATTGCATTAGGTGGAGCATTTGTGTGTGGGCTGAACTATACTTGTGACTCTCAAGGATTAAATAGCATCAAGAGTGGTAAAAGGCTAGAGTGAAAATTACATTACTAGAAAAAGCCAAAATTTGAGTGAAACACTTGAGAGAAATTATTTGTGAGGTCCAAACAGCAGTTGTTATAATTGTTTTTTCACCTTGTATAAGTGTTTTTAGTGATGGCAGAACAGGGTGAACAAGGAGGCCTTAATCCATTTCAAATGCAAGCTCTAACTCAACATCTTGAGAGGCTATTCCGACAAGCCACTGATGAAATACATGAGAGAATTGACCAGTTAGAGAATGAAAGGAGAAGTCCAAGGAGGCATGGAGGAAGGATGCCAAGACATGAAGAAGATAGGAGGACTAGGGAACAGTGGAGCAATCCCCTTCAAGGGATAAAACTAAACATTCCTTCTTTTGCAGGCAAAAATGATCCGGAGGCATACTTGAATTGGGAGCTTAAGATCGAAAACGTATATGCTTGTGGAGAGTTTGAGGAGGAGCAAAAGGTGAGATTGGCAGCCGCTGAGTTCTCACACTATGCCTTGGTATGGTGGCATAAACTTCAGAGGGAGAGGCAAAGAGATGGAGAGCCACCAGTGAGTACTTGGGCAGACTTGAGGAGATTGATGAGGAAGAGGTATGTGCCTGCCTCCTATAAGAGAGATTTGAAGTTTAAACTTCAAAGACTCACTCAAGGGAGTCGGAGTGTGGAGGAGTACAACAAGGAGATGGAGATGCTAATGCTCCAAGCCAATTTAGAAGAGGATCCTGAGGTAACTATGGCTAGATTCTTAGCTGGTTTATCTACTGATATTCGTGATGTTGTAGAGTTGCAGGAATTCATTGAGATGGATGACCTTGTGCATAAGGCCCTTCAAGTAGAAAGGCAACTCAAAAGGAAGGGAGCTACAAGGAGAATTGCCCCTACCCCCACATCTGGGTGGAAGGACAAAGCCAAGAGGGAGGGCTTTAGGGCAGCACCCTATTCGGCCAAGGTAGCAGGTAGCTCGGCCTTGGATGTTAAGGCCACTAAGGAGGCTGATCATAATACTTCTAAGGGTAAGGAACTAATCCCTAAGAGGACTAGGGACATTACATGCTTCAAGTGCCAAGGTAAGGGGCATTATGCCTATGAATGCCCTACAAAGAGGACGGTAGTGATAAGGGAGGATGGTGAATTGTCTAGTGAGTCTGATACACCTGAGGAGTATGAGAGTGAGGAGGGAGAGGGTGTAGAACCAGAAGTGAATGAGGGGGGATTGTTAATGGTTAGGAGGTTGTTAGGATCCCATATAGAACCCTTAGACCAAAGCCAAAGGGACAACATTTTCCACACTAGGTGTGCTGTACAGGGACAACTTTGCATGGTGATTGTGGATAGTGGGAGTTGTGCTAATGTGGCTAGTACTAGGATGGTATCCAAGTTAAATCTCCCTACCAAACCCCACCCTAGACCTTATAGGTTACAATGGCTAAGTGATGATGGAGAAATAAGGGTGAGGCAGCAGGTGGAGGTGCCTATAGTCATTGGAACTTATTCAGATGTGATCTTGTGTGATGTGGTGCCTATGGAGGCATGTCATTTGTTGTTGGGGAGGCCGTGGCAGCATGACCACAAGACTATCCATGATGGTTTCTCCAACAAAATATCATTCACCCATCAAGGAAAGAAGGTGGTACTTAAACCTTTAAGCCCACAGGAGGTGTGTCATGATCAGTTGAGATTGAGAGAGAAAATTATGAGAGAAAAAAAAGATCGTGAGAGTGAGGGATTAAGTGTGACCGAGAGCTTGAAAGAGGAGAAAGAGAGAAAGGAGAGTGAAGAAAAGAGGGGAAAAATAAAAGGAAGAGAAAAGAGTGAAAAAGAGAGGAAAAAGAATGAGAGAGAGATAGCAAAAGAAAGAGAAGTGAGGAAAGTGTTGCTTGCAAGGCAGCCACTCTACGTGCTGGTTTGCAAGCCTATTCTTAATACTAATCCCATTTGTTTTTCTTCATTGCCTTCTCCTATTTCTTCTCTTTTGCAGGAATTCAAGGATGTTTTTCCTTCAGACCTACCCAGTGGATTGCCACCTTTGAGAGGGATAGAACATCAAGTGGATCTGATACCTGGAGCCACCATTCCAAACCGGCCAGCCTATAGGAGCAACCCTGAGGAGACCAAGGAAATACAAAGGCAAGTGGAAGCTCTCTTAGATAAAGGTTGGGTAAGAGATTCCATCTCTCCTTGTGCTGTGCCTGTAATTTTAGTGCCTAAGAAAGATGGATCGTGGCGCATGTGTAGTGACTGTAGGAGTGTGAATAGCATTACTATTAAGTATAGGCATCCCATTCCTAGGCTTGATGATTTACTTGATGAATTGCATGGTGCAAAGTTCTTTTCCAAAATTGATTTAAAAAGTGGATACAACCAAATTAGGATTAGAGAAGGGGATGAATGGAAAACTGCTTTTAAAACCAAATTTGGCTTGTATGAGTGGCTTGTTATGCCTTTTGGATTAACTAATGCACCAAGTACATTCATGAGGTTGATGATTCTTAAAGAATTTATAGGACACTTTGTGGTAGTGTATTTTGATGACATACTTGTGTATAGTGCTGATTTAGACTTGTATGTCCATCATTTGCATTCTGTGTTATCTACTTTGAGGCGAGAGCAATTGTATGCCAATCTTGAAAAATGCACGTTTTGCCAAGATCATGTGGTGTTTTTAGGCTTTGTAGTGAGTTCTAAAGGGGTAGAGATAGACCAAGAAAAAGTGAAGGCCATCCAAGAATGGCCAACACCAAAGACTGTGAGTGAGATTAGGAGCTTTCATGGCCTAGCTAGTTTTTATAGGTGTTTTGTGAGGGATTTTAGCACCTTGGCAGCCCCACTAAATGAGTTAGTGAAGAAGAATGTGAGCTTTAAGTGGGGGGAAAAACAAGAGAAAGCTTTCCAAACCCTTAAGCAAAGACTAGTTAGTGCACCCATTCTAGCATTGCCCAATTTTTCCAAGTCTTTTGAGATAGAGTGTGATGCTTCTGGCATAGGTATAGGGGCTGTTTTGCTCCAAGAAGGCCATCCTATAGCTTACTTTAGTGAAAAACTAAGTGGGGCAGCCTTGAATTACTCTACCTATGACAAAGAACTCTATGCCTTAGTGAGGACCCTCAAAACTTGGCAGCACTACCTTTTCCCCAAGGAGTTTGTTATCCATAGTGACCATGAGTCTCTCAAGTATCTTAAGGGTCAAGGCAAACTTAATAAGAGACATGCCAAGTGGGTTGAGTTCCTAGAACAATTCCCATATGTCATTAAGTACAAGAAAGGGAAGGGGAATGTAGTTGCCGATGCCTTGTCTAGGAGGTATGCCCTTATTTCTATGGTAGAGACCAAATTGCTTGGGTTAGAAGTTCTAAAGGGGTTGTATGAAGAGGATAGTGAGTTCGGCCAGAAGTATAAGGAATGTGAAAAGGTGCCTAAGGATGAGTATTATAGGTTTGATGGGTTCTTGTTTAGAGAGAATAGGTTATGTATTCCCCAATCTTCCATTAGAGAGCTTTTAGTGAGGGAAGCACATAGGGGGGGTTTAATGGGTCATTTTGGAGTGCATAAGACTTATGATATCTTGCATGAACATTTCTATTGGGTTAACATGAAAAAGGATGTAGCTAAGCATTGTGAGTCATGCATTGAGTGTAAACAAGCTAAGTCTAAAGTACTCCCCCAAGGTTTATACACTCCCCTACCTGTTCCTGAACACCCTTGGGTAGATTTGTCCATGGATTTTGTGCTTGGTTTGCCCAAGTCAAGTGCTGGCCGAGATGCTATACTAGTTGTGGTGGATAGGTTTTCTAAGATGGCTCATTTTATTCCATGCAAAAAGGTCAATGATGCAAGCCATGTAGCTGAACTAGTCTTTAGGGAGATCATTAGGATACATGGCATGCCTAGGAGTATTGTAAGTGATAGGGACTCTAAGTTTTTGAGTCACTTTTGGAGGAGTTTGTGGGGAAGATTAGGAACTAAGTTATTATTTTCTACTACTTGTCACCCCCAAACTGATGGTCAAACTGAGGTGGTCAATAGGACATTAGGTGCTATGCTTAGAGCAGTACTGAAGTAAAATTTGAAACGTTGGGAGGCTTGCCTACCCCATATTGAGTTTGCTTATAACCGTGCTGTCCATTCCACAACTAATTGCTCTCCATTTAAGGTTATGTATGGGTTTAATCCTTTATCTCCACTTGATTTATTACCTGTACCTAACATTTCTGTGTTTAAGCATTATGAAGGACAGGCTAAAGCAGATTTTGTGAGGAAGCTGCATGAGCAGGTTAAAGCCCAGATCATCAAGAAGAATGAGAGCTATGCTAAGCAAGCCAACAAAGGTAGGAGGAAGGTGATCTTCCAACCTGGAGATTGGGTGTGGGTACACATGAGAAAGGAGAGGTTTCCTGAACAAAGGAAATCCAAGTTGCTTCCAAGAGGAGATGGTCCATTCCAAGTATTGGAAAGGATCAATGACAATGCCTATAAGATCCAAATGCCAGGTGAGTATAATGTGTCTTCTACTTTTAATGTGGCTGATTTGTCCTTGTTTGATACAGGTGAAGAAGACCCAGATTTGAGGACAAATCCTGTTCAAGAGGGAGGGAATGATGAGGACACCCCTTACCAATCAGGGGCACTTCAAGGAATAGGAGGGCCAATGACAAGATCCAAGGCCAAGAAGACCAAAGCCACCTTACAAAGGCTAATTCTCACCCTCCTAGAAGACATAACCAAGGAGCCACAAAGGACATCCAAACTTACTCATTTGATCATGTGGAAGGATGAACAACAGAGGGCCTAGCACAAATGGCCTAGCCTCAAGAATAGGGTAGTGTAGGACTTGAATGACTTGTGTTCAAATCCTACCTAGACCCATTTTTTTTATTTCTTTTTCCTTTGTAAGTTTCAGTTTTTGCAACTATATTTCAGCATTGTCCCACTAAGACTTAGTGGTGGGCGGTTACCCTTGTTTTTAGGTAGTGGAGTAGTGTGTCTTTTGTCTTGTTTAGCCAAGTTATACAAAACTGAATGGAGGTGAGAAAAACGGACAGAAAGTTGATTAATGAATTTTTATAAGTTTTGTAAACTTAGTGGTGAGTGTGATGCTCTTGGTCCTTGTGTGAAGCAAGGTTGATTAGCCATGCACTAGTGTGACACTTGTGTATGAATGCTAGTCCATTATGGAGGTGTGATGCTGTCCATCTTTATCATTTTATTTCATGCGTTTTTGTTTTTATTCTACCCTTGTCTTTCCATTGAATTTTAAAAAGAATTCTGAACTCTAAAAGAATTAAAACAAAAAAAATCAAGGAACCTTAGTTCAATTGCCAAGTTGCGTTAGTTGACATGTTATTGCGTTATCTTCCATTAAAGTGAGCAATTGAAAATCACGTGTGAATGAGTTAGCTTGAACCTTCAATCTTTCATGGAATCTAAATCCTAACAATCTTGGTCAAGTTGTAAATGAATTTCTGGTCCTTATAGCAACCATAACTTTCTCAATTCAATCTTCACTCTAGATTTCACCATTTACCTTGTATTGTGTACGTTTGGTGTGTCTTCTCCCTTTTTGTGGCAGCCGTTCAAATCATCTAGAAATCAGCCCTTGCCGGTCCTCAACAAGATCCACATCAGATAGCATCCAATGCATAAGTTAAACCCTGAGCCTCGCTCAAGAGGAGTGCCTGAGCCTCGCTCAAAGGTCTTTGATTGTATTTCACACATATTCATCTGATTGCCGTTTATATATTGAGCGTCCCACGCTATATGCTCTCAGCATTTTCAATGGCGAATTAGATGCATATGGTCGTATTCATCAAGCGTCCCACGCTATATGCACTCGGCATCATCATTTTATCACATGCATCTTTTGAAGTTTAATATAAAACAACAATCGGAGATTTATCTACTGTCACATAGTATAATGCACTCAGCAATCATAATAACATTCACATGCATCTCATGCATTTTAACATAAAACAACAACAGAGATTTATTCACTGTCTCACAGCATAATGCACTTGGCAATCAGAATAACATTCACATGCATCTCATGCATTCACTCAGTATCCTCATGTTGATCGACATACATCTCATGGACGGAAATCGACATGCACCACACAATTCATAATCATCACACATCCAGGCTATCACTCAATCGAAATACCACAATCAACACATTACAAGTACAACACAACACAGTGAAGCAATTTCACCCAGAACCCATCCATAAACCATACATTTGAGATGTAAATCAGCCCCCCTACCTGGAATGAAGATTCCAAAAGCTCCTCGAGCTTACAGCTCCGACCGGTTACTCTCCGATCGCTCCATTGGTCACTCATTCTCAACAGAACGACCCTGCTTCCAGTCGTCCAACACAGTACTTTACTTTGGAGGAACCAAAAGCTATTTCCTCACTCTCGGGTAGCTCTGCCTCCAAGGCACAACGCTATTCTCTCTCTCGGTCCAATGGAGGATTTTGAAAGCTGTTCCCTCGCTCGAACAGTGCAATCCTTACCAACAATGGAGGACTTCCAGACTTCCAGGCACCCAGCGCTGTCTCCACTTCCCACTCGAGGTTCTACTCAGCGTTCGAGTGGAAGAAGAAAAAGAAGGAGAAGAAGACGAAGAAAATAGTAGAAGAAGAAGGCTGGTTGCATGCCCAAGGAAGAAATGCTCAATTCTCTGAGTCTTTTCCCAACAGCGTAAAATAATAAGTGAGAGAGAGAGAGAGACCGAAGCCCTTCATACCACTAAGAGGGCACATGCGTCATTTTCCTGGCATTATTATTATTATTCAGCCATTAGCTTAATCGGCAATTAATCTGAATCAACCATTAATCTTAATCGGGATGTTACATGATACATACTTGTTGTTTGTAAAATTCTTGTATATCTCAATTAAGTTGCATAAAGAACCAAGTTCAAAGGCATTCCAAGCAAATTTTTTAAACACTCAATTCACCCCCCTCTTGAGTATTGAGGCCACTTGGTTAACAATAATTAGGCTCCCAACATTGTTTAGGATTGGGTCTTGTTCACCTTGTTTTCATTACTTGAGCTGGAAAACTTCAAAAACCAATTGAGATTACGATCTGACTAAGCATGGTGATGAATCATTGCAACTCTTAGGTTAAGAACTAGATAAATTACTCCTTGGATGATCCTGAGCATCAAGTTTCATGAAGATATCTTCAAGAATCTCATCATGGATAAGGTGTCCTAGAAAACCCCATAGACTTTTAATTTTCTCTCTTTTCTGGACTTACTAGCTAAATAGGAGTCAAAAGGATGGTTGTTCACACAATTCAGTTATAGTTTAGAGAATAGTTAGGCTCCTGGCATTGTTTAGGATTGGGTTCGTTTTCCTCACCTGAGCTTGAAAACGTCGAAAACGCATCGAGATTACAAACTAGATGAATTTCTCCTTTGATGATCCTAAGCATCAAGTTTCGTGAAGATATCATCAAGAATCACATCTTGGATGCTGTGTCCTTCAAAACCCTATAAACTTTTATTGTTCTCTCTTTTTTAACTCACTAACTAAAAAAGAGCCAAAAGGATGATTGTTCACTCAATTCACTTGTAGTTGCGAGAATAGTTAGGCTCCCGACATTATTTATGATTGGATCTTGTTCACTTTGCGTTTTCTTCACTTGAGCTTGAAAGCCTCGAAAACCCATCGAGATTATAAATAGACCAAGCATGGTGATGCATTATTCGAACTCTTAGGTTAAGAACTAGATGAATTGCTCCTTGGATGATCTTGACCATCAAGTTTCATGATGATACCTTCAAGAACCAGATGATGGATGATGTGTCTTGGAAAACCCCATAAACTTATAATCATGTCTCTTTTTAGGACTCACTAGCTAAGAAGGAGTCAAAAGGATGGTTGTTCACTCAATTCACTTGTAGTTAAGAGAATAGTTAGGCTTCTGGCATTCTTTAAGATTGGGTCTTGTTCACTTTGTGTTTTCTTCACTTGAGCTTGAAAACTTCAAAAACCCATCGAGATTACGAACCGACCTAGCATGGTGATGAATCGTTACAACTCTTAGGATAAGAACTAGATGAATTGCTCCTTGGATGATCCTCAGCATGAAGTTTCATGAAGATATATATTCAAGAATCACATCATGGATGATGTGTCTTAGAAAACCCCATAAACTTTTAATCTTCTCTCTCTCTTAGACTCACTAGCTTAGAAGGAGTCAAAAGGATGGTTGTGTTAGGGAATCCTATCAGGGTCAGGCAGCGGAAACATAAAGGATTCCCAAAAATAAGAATTACAAATGTAAATGTCTCAAAGCATTATGTAATTAAAGTTTTGATTTAGGGATTACCTCTTGTAGACGCACAACGAGTTCCTCGATCGAAGCAATTGTAGCTTCGCCCTTAGGAGTCCACACGAGTACTCCTACCAGAAAACCAAAGATCCGAATGCTAGTATGGAATTTTAGTGTAATTCAATTTCTGTGCAACAGTCTATGAGCATCTCATGCTCTATATATAGGCTTAGGTCTTGACCTGAGCTCTCATTAAACATTGGGCTCCTGACTCATTCTAAATGAGTTAGGCCCAAATAGTTTTATTTTTAGTCCAACTAAAATAAAACTATCCTCTGGTGGGCTTACTCTATGTGTGTGACCCTATAGGCAAAATATTCGGTTATATTAATAATAAACTATTTTATTATTAATATAAAATAAGAGCGGTATCTAGCAATACATCATTATATCCGAATATTAATTATCATCGACATGACCTATAAGTGATAATTATTTTATATATTTATTCCTTTTATCACGATATCTAATTGGGCCCAAGGCATGGTCGTCGCCATCCTTGTATGGCCCAATTCATTTTACTTGATACCAGAGTAGACTTTACAGAATAAATATCTAATATTTATTCGTCCTAACATGGCCATGCATTTCGTTAGTCTCACTCCATCAAGTGGCCCATAGATATCACTCCTGTCACATAGGAGAGACAAATTCCATCTATATCACTTACATCCCTCTGCATAATTTATCTATTGCTTAATCATAATCTTTATGGTCATCTTATTACAGATAATGTTTGATTGTATTAAAACAATAAACTCCTTATGTAGGAATCGTAGTGACTTCAGGGTGAAGGACTACATACCATTATCACATTGAGAACCGTTTATGACACTCATGTAACGATCCATGCAACGTTCTCATGGTGGGTATGTCGAGTAGAACATTACTCTTAATGTGTACCCGTGTAAAGACTTGATATCATATATCCATGATTTGTGACATCAAATCATCAGTACATTCACACAGTAATCTTAATGTATTTACATGTCCCCATATAAATACTTGATTAGGGACGCTTTAGGAATAATTCTCATATAACCTATTATTCCAGGATAAATGACATTAAAATTAGTCTAAACTGAAAATACTAATTTTATTAATAAGTTAAAATTGATACATTAATAGCTCGTAGTGCATACACCAACAGGTTGTTCACTCAATTCAATTATAGTTGAGAGAGTAGTTGGGCTCCCAACTGTGTTTAGGATTGGGTCTTGTTCACTTTGTGTTTTATTCACTTGAGCTTGAAAACTTTGAAAACCCAGCGAGATTGCAAACCAACCAAGCATAGTGATGCATCGTTAGAACTCTTAGGTGAAGAACTAGATGAATTGCTCCTTGGATGATCCAAAGCATTAAGTTTCATGAAGATCTCTTCAAGAATCACATCATGGATGATATATGCAAGAAAACCCTATAACATTTTAATCTTCTCTCTCTTTTGGACTCACTAGCTAAGAAGGAGTCAAAAGGATGTCTGCTTAGTCAATTCACTTGTAGTTGAGAGAATAGTTGGGCACCCGGCAGTGTTTAGGATTGGGTCTATCGAGTTTTAGAACTAAGCAAGCACGGTGTTGCATCGGGTGAACTCTTAGGTTAAGAACTAGATGATTTTCTCCTTAGATTATCCGAAGCATGAAGTTTTGTTAATATATATGCAAGAATCACATCATGGATGATGTGTCCTAGAAAACCCTAGAAACTTTTAATCTTCTCTCTCTTATGGACTCACTAACTAAGAAAGAGTCAAAAGGATGTTTGGTCAGTCAATTCACTTGCAGTTGAGAGAATAGTTAAGCTCCCGACATTGTTTCAGATTTGGTCATCTTTACTTTACATTGTATGCACTTGAGCTTGAAAACATCAAAAACCTATCAAGATTACGACTTGACCATGCATGGTGATGCATCGTTGGAACTCTTAGGTTAAGAACTAGATGAATTGCTCACTGGATGACCTTAGCATTAAGTTTCATGAAGATATCTTTAAGAATCACATCATGGAGGATGTCTCCTAGAAAACCCAACAAACGTTTAATCTTCCCTCTCTTTTGGACTCACTAGCTATGAAGGAGTCAAAAAGATAGTTGTTCACACAGTTCATTTGTAGTTTAGAGAATAGATAGGCTATTAACATTATTTAGGATTAGGTCTTGTTCACTTTGCATTGTATGCACTTGAGCTTGAAGACTCAAAAATCCATCGAGATTAGGAACCGAGCAAGCATGGTGATACATCGTTGTGACTCTTAGGCTAAGAACTAGATGAATTGCTCCTTGGATGATCCTAAGTATCAAGTTTCGTGAAGATGTCTTCAAGAATCACATCATTGATGATGTATCCTAGAAAACGCCATAAACTTTTAATCTTCTCTCTATTTTGGACTCACTAACTAAGAAGAGTCAAAAGGATGGTTGTTCACACAATTCCCTTGTAGTTTAGAGAATAGTTAGGCTCCTGGCATTGTTTAGGATTGGGTCTTGTTCACTTTGTGTTTTCTTCACTTGAGAATGGTTGTTCACATAATTCCCTTGTACTTTTAATCACGTCATTTTCCTGGCATTATTATTATTATTATTCAGCCATTAGCTTAATCGACAATTAATCTGAATCAACCATTAATCTTAATCGGGATGTTACATGATACATACTTGTTGTTTGTAAAATTCTTGTATATCTCAATTAAGTTGCATAAAGAACCAAGTTCAAAGGCATTCCAAGCAAATTTTTTAAACACTCAATTCACCCCCCTCTTGAGTATTGAGGCCACTTGGTTAACAATAATTAGGCTCCCAACATTGTTTAGGATTGGGTCTTGTTCACCTTGTTTTCATTACTTGAGCTGGAAAACTTCAAAAACCAATTGAGATTACGATCTGACTAAGCATGGTGATGAATCATTGCAACTCTTAGGTTAAGAACTAGATAAATTACTCCTTGGATGATCCTGAGCATCAAGTTTCATGAAGATATCTTCAAGAATCTCATCATGGATAAGGTGTCCTAGAAAACCCCATAGACTTTTAATTTTCTCTCTTTTCTGGACTTACTAGCTAAATAGGAGTCAAAAGGATGGTTGTTCACACAATTCAGTTATAGTTTAGAGAATAGTTAGGCTCCTGGCATTGTTTAGGATTGGGTTCGTTTTCCTCACCTGAGCTTGAAAACGTCGAAAACGCATCGAGATTACAAACTAGATGAATTTCTCCTTTGATGATCCTAAGCATCAAGTTTCGTGAAGATATCATCAAGAATCACATCTTGGATGCTGTGTCCTTCAAAACCCTATAAACTTTTATTGTTCTCTCTTTTTTAACTCACTAACTAAAAAAGAGCCAAAAGGATGATTGTTCACTCAATTCACTTGTAGTTGCGAGAATAGTTAGGCTCCCGACATTATTTATGATTGGATCTTGTTCACTTTGCGTTTTCTTCACTTGAGCTTGAAAGCCTCGAAAACCCATCGAGATTATAAATAGACCAAGCATGGTGATGCATTATTCGAACTCTTAGGTTAAGAACTAGATGAATTGCTCCTTGGATGATCTTGACCATCAAGTTTCATGATGATACCTTCAAGAACCAGATGATGGATGATGTGTCTTGGAAAACCCCATAAACTTATAATCATGTCTCTTTTTAGGACTCACTAGCTAAGAAGGAGTCAAAAGGATGGTTGTTCACTCAATTCACTTGTAGTTAAGAGAATAGTTAGGCTTCTGGCATTCTTTAAGATTGGGTCTTGTTCACTTTGTGTTTTCTTCACTTGAGCTTGAAAACTTCAAAAACCCATCGAGATTACGAACCGACCTAGCATGGTGATGAATCGTTACAACTCTTAGGATAAGAACTAGATGAATTGCTCCTTGGATGATCCTCAGCATGAAGTTTCATGAAGATATATATTCAAGAATCACATCATGGATGATGTGTCTTAGAAAACCCCAAAAACTTTTAATCTTCTCTCTCTTTTAGACTCACTAGCTTAGAAGGAGTCAAAAGGATGGTTGTGTTAGGGAATCCTATCAGGGTCAGGCAGCGGAAACATAAAGGATTCCCAAAAATAAGGATTACAAATGCATATGTCTCAAAGCATTATGTAATTAAAGTTTTGATTTAGGGATTACCTCTTGTAGACGCACAACGAGTTCCTTGATCGAAGCAATTGTAGCTTCGCCCTTAGGATTGGGTCTATCGAGTTTTAGAACTAAGCAAGCATGGTGTTGCATCGGGTGAACTCTTAGGTTAAGAACTAGATGAATTACTCCTTAGATTATCCGAAGCATGAAGTTTTGTGAATATACATTCAAGAATCACATCATGGATGATGTGTCCTAGAAAACCCTAGAAACTTTTAATCTTCTCTCTCTTATGGACTAACTAACTACGAAGGAGTCAAAAGGATGTTTGGTTAGTCAATTCACTTGCAGTTGAGAGAATAGTTAAGCTCCTGACATTGTTTCGGATTTGGTCATCTTTACTTTACATTGTATGCACTTGAGCTTGAAAGCATCAAAAACCTATCAAGATTACGACTTGACCAAGCATGGTGATGCATCGTTGGAACTCTTAGGTTAAGAACTAGATGAATTGCTCACTGGATGACCTTAGCATTAAGTTTCGTGAAGATATCTTTAAGAATCACATCATGGAGGATGTCTCCTAGAAAACCCAACAAACGTTTAATCTTCCCTCTCTTTTGGACTCACTAGCTATAAAGAAGTCAAAAAGATAGTTGTTCATACAGTTCAGTTGTAGTTTAGAGAATAGATAGGCTATTAGCATTATTTAGAATTAGGTCTTGTTCACTTTGTATTGTATGCACTTGAGCTTGAAGACTCAAAAATCCATCGAGATTAGGAACCGAGCAAGCATGGTGATACATCGTTGTCACTCTTAGGCTAAGAACTAGATGAATTACTCCTTGGATGATCCTAAGTATCAAGTTTCGTGAAGATGTCTTCAAGAATCACATCATTGATGATGTATCCTAGAAAACTCCATAAACTTTTAATCTTCTCTCTCTTTTGGACTCACTAACTAAGAAGAGTCAAAAGGATGGTTGTTCACACAATTCTGGCACAGAATGCAAAGGAAAAGAAAGAAACACTCAAATGAGCTCTATGTATTTGATATTGATTGAATCCATTTGAGAGTTTACAAGGCACCTATTTATAGTGCTCTAGGATTACATAAATACTTAAAATAATAATAATGATAAGATGAATTATTGCAAATGAGAGAAATGGGCAAAGTGTAGTGGAATGGGCAAAGTGGGGTGGTTGAGATTAGTGGGATGTGAATGGGAGTGGGTGTGAGTTGGTTATGGCTTTTTGTTCCATATCATTCTCCCTGGGTTGGAGAAGACTCGTCCTCGAGGCTTAAATTATTTTCTTCATCAAAGAAGGGTGATAGATCTGCAACATTGAATGTGGCTGATACTGTAACATCCCAATTTTAATAAAAGTAACCGCGCAAAATAAAAAGCCATTTAAAATGACAAGTAAGATCTGTCCACTAATTACACTTAACAAAATTAACTAAAAAGAGTGAAGTGATTAGCGTTAGTGGGTACTGATGGGATTGGGTGACATGAGCAGACTGCTCCTCACGTTTTCCCACCCCACCATTCCTTCCTTCATGCATGCGTTATAAGTGGACGATGGTTCTCCTTGCCATTCGTTCTTCAGAGTTCCCTGCGAATTCCTTCTTCTTCTTTTCTCCTTCTCTGTTCTCTATTTCATCCCCTGTTTCCAAAGACGAGTGACGGTGTTGCAGAGGAGTCAGAGCTCCCTCACACGAGTAGAAGAAGAGCGTCGAAGTAGAAACAGCCCTGCACCATTCGTGGCTAGCATTCCAGTAAAGGCTAAACGAGCGGGAGCACTGAGTGAAGCAGCGAAGAAAGGAACCAACACCTAAGCAGAAAAGCCTCTCGGAGTCTCGTAGTTGGTAGGGGGAGTACCTTACATGTTAAATGCATGGATTATAATTTGGGTTTCGAGTATTGAAGCGATAGCTCTGCATCTTGTTGTATGATAATGCTTGCATATGAAGTAACCGAGTGTGAGATAAGTAAGAATGAGTGTTGCATGCTAGTATCGTCCTTGATGTTTGCATGTTATGTTGTGATTATTGGGAATGCGTTGTTGAATCTGTTCATATTCATATGATGCATGCGATGATTAAGTTCTAACACTGTGGTATATTGATCGCATGTTAACTTGAGTTGATGAAAACGCCTATAGGAACTTGATATTAAATGACACCGACTGCATTAGATTGATATGCTGCTATAACGATAATTGCATGGAAGTTTGTATGTGCTAAATTAACATGCGGAGTCCTGAGAATGTGTGTTACCGACTGCATGTGAAATCTGTGTGATTGAATAAGAGGATGTGTGCAAAAGAATTCAATGTTGTGTGTTGAACCTGCGTGTGGCGCATGGGATGCGTTGTGCTAAGAGCACGTAGTGTGGGACACTACCATCGGTCATAAAGCGTGGGACGCTATGAAATCCTTGAGTGGGACTCAAGGTAGCCCTGAGTGGGACTCGGGCTGCCTGTGAACACCTCCATTGGCGCTGAGAGCGTTGGTGTCACCTGTGGGCAAACGGTTTGGGTACCTGTAAAATGGCCAAGCAGCTGGGAGCTGAAATGATAGCTGAGAACTATGTACAAAAGGCTGAGAGCCTACGTTGCAACGTCAGGACCGATTACACACGAACGCGGAACCGAGTGAATGATTTGTGTATATTAACTGTTGATATCGCTGGAATTGATTATGCATGAGATGAGGAATGTATATATATATATATATCCGTGTACATGTGTTATTGATGCTAAGTAAAACCTGCCTTATGAATGTATGTTATATTCTCGGAGAGTTATGTATATATATATATATATGGCCGAGTGAGAATCAGGGATCCTGACTGTTAAATATTCCAGAGATTCATTCTAATTCATGGACCTTAGTATCATGCCACTGTTTGTTGTATGTTAATATTATTGAGTTGGTATGTGTAAGGGGCCGAGTGACAATTGGAGGTTCCTAATCGGTAAGGATCTTGTGCGTACGTTCTGGTTGATCAGTTATACTCTGACCTTAATTACTGCTACGTGTGACTGTGTGTACATATATATATATATATTTGTATAAATGTGAAACAACCTGTGTAAGTATCTATCATTTAAAATTTAAGATGCTCACCCCTGCCGTGGCAATTTCCTTTCAGTGAACATCTCTCGTAATGAGGATTGGAAGAGGAGCGGAAATGCTGGGTGAAGTGTTGAAGCACTATGGGAATTTTATGACTGTACATATGCTGTATATAGTGTTCTGGGTTAAGCCTTGGCCGGCTCGTGTTTTGCTGTTAGTCTCTTATACAGAGTTGATTCCCTTAGAATGGGAACATGTCAATGTGGTCGTAGATCCGTGTTATGCACTCCTATATATATATGCCTATGTTATGCCATGCTGCATGTCTGTTTTATGCTGTGAAATGCCTGGGTAACCTTTATATATACGTGTTGACATTCCCGAATGTGTAAGAAATAACATAATTTAACGTGTAGGAAGCCAATTTAGGGTCTAGAGGGTGAGTTTGTGACGCTGTCACCGAGTGGGGAAAGTTCAGACGTTTTGAGTGAGTGAAATCAGATAGCTTCGAGTGAGAGTTGACATAGAAGACTACCCCTAACAACGAGTTATTAGGGTCAAGGTTGAGAGTCTAAATACACGTTTCGAGTGGTTAATACAAGGATTTCCCCGAGCGTAGGATAATCAACGAACCCCGAGTGAGAATTTGCTGAGTGATGATTCTTCCGACTAGAGAGTGACCTCTTAGACTCTTGGGGACCCCCGCTGTAGTAAGCTGTTAGTGACAAAAGGATCTGAGTGAGTCTTAGCCTAGTAGAATGTTTAGAGTCGGAAGGATATGGTCACCAAGTGAAAATTAAGTAAAAATACCCCAAGTGACAAAAGGACGTAAAGATTACTCTGAGTGAGGAGCCCCATAGATCCTGAATGAGTGTTAATGGGGACCATGTCAGTAATATCCGTGTATGTGTTCTGATTGATGAAATCGTAGAATGAGTTACATTTTCCTACTGGGACTAGTAGGTGTAAGGGCCAAGTCCGAGTGAAATGAGCGAATACCGAGTGAAGCTTTCGCTTGAGCGCGTGCGCGTTGCTATATGACCGCCTATGCGATTTCCCTTCTTCCGCTGTTAGTTCCTTCTAATTCTTTTGTACTCTCGTTCTTCTTCCTCTCTCATTCCTTACGGTGGTATTCTAGTTTAATTGTGGAAAAATTTTCCTCTGTTTTTCTCGTCTATGATTTGTTTAAATTAGGGTGTTACATTTTGGTATCAGAGCAGACCGAAAGGTCCAAGGCCAAGGTATGCTTACCGAGTGTAAGCGGTTGTATGCTTCTGACCGAGTGGTCATCCTGATTATAATGTTAGTTGAACCTGATTGATATTGACTTATGGATAGGGGGGTTGTTCCCTCCTCGGCCGATTGATCGTATAACATATGGGAATGGAATGATGAGTTAAGATACTAAAACATTAGGCTGAAATCCGATTGGTATTGAGTGGCTCAGTGTACTTATCCTTGGATGTTAATTTCAGGATAAGGGATGGCAAATCGACAAAGCATGGAGGCTATAGCCACAGCATTCCAACGCTTTGCGGATGTGTTTGAAAGGCAGGGCCAGCCTCGAGTTGAGGAGGGCCAAGTACTGGACCGCTTCCTGAAGAGGAAGCCGAATGAATTTCTAGGAGGAAGGAATCCTGAGGCAGCGTTTAAGTGGACTCAGGAGCTGGAAAGGATTTTTGGGGGTCTTCGCTGTACCGAGGCCTAGAAGGTGGAGTGTGCAGTGTACATACTACGAGATGAGGCGAAAAACTGGTGGAAGATAGCCAGAAACCGATTCCCTGATGATGATGCTCAGCTGACATGGAACAATTTCAAAACATGCTTCTTGGAGAAGTACTTTCCCGATACAGTAAGGAGTCGTAAGGAGTTAGAGTTTATGGAGTTGAAACAAGGCTCCATGACTGTGGAAGAGTATGCGACCAGATTCGAGGAGTTGTGCCTATTCTACCCACCTTTCCAACAGCCTGGGACGGAAAGTTCCAAGTGCCTTAAGTTTGAGAATGGGCTAAGATCCGATATTAAGAGGGCTTGTAGATACCAAGAGATACAGAGTTTTCCTGCATTAGTAAACAAGTGTAGGATATTTGAGGAATATGACAAGGCCCATTCAGGCCAGAGCAGCAGAGCTAACTATTCTTTGAGGCCCCAGCAATCCCGCTTCAAGAGGGCAAGCAACGTTGGTAGAAACAAGTCTTTTTCCAGATATGGAGGGCGGAATCAGTCTGAAAGACGACCAGTGGTGGGAGATGGTAAATGTTTCAAGTGTGGAGGAAGCCACTATGCTCGAGACTGCAACAGCAGTGGTGAAATGGTGTGCTTCCATTGTAATAAAAGAGGACATATTCGCCCCAATTGCCCCCAACTCCGTCAAGCAAGCCCCAGCGTACGTCCGGGAGGTTCCCAAGGGAGAGGCCGAGTGCATGATAACCAACAACTGGGTGGCAGAGGCAACAGAGCTAAGGGGAACATAATACTTGCTTCAAGTAACCATGCCGACCAACCAGCAGTGGGGAGGGTCTATGCCATCAACGCAGAGGGTGCTACACAAGCAAATGACCTGGTACAATGTAAGTGCTCACTCGGTAGACATACACTTAATGTTGTTTTCGATTCGGGAGCCACCCCTTCTTTTATAGCTGATGAGTGTGTAAGGCGTTTAAAGTTACCGACTGTATTTATGGATCGGACTTTGGAAGTAGCCAATCCGACTGGCCCTTCAGTGTTGACATCGTCAGTATGTAAGGATGTGACATTTGTGTTGTGTGATCGGAGTTTCACTTTCGATTTGGTGTGTATACCTTTAAAGGACCTCGATATTGTGCTTGGAATAGATTGGCTTTCAGCCAACGAGGTGTTAGTGGATTGCAGAAGCCGAAGGATAATCTTCCCGAGGCAGCATAATGAGGACGACCCAGCACAAGGTATAACCCGATTGTTTATGATGCTTTGTCTAACCCAGGGTGAGAGTAAAACCCGAGTGAATGAAATCCCAACTGTCTGTGAATTCCCTGAGGTATTTCCTGATGACGTACCGAGTGTCCCTCCCAATAGAGAAGTCGAATTCTCTATAGACCTGATCCCTGGAGCCGAACCAGTCTCCAGTGCACCCTATAGGATGTCCCCAACTGAACTGGCTGAGCTTAAGAAACAAGTGGACGAATTACTCGGAAAACAATTCATTAGGCCGAGTGTATCGCCTTGGGGCGTACCTATACTGCTCGTTAAGAAGAAGGATGGCAGCATGAGGCTTTGTATAGACTATCGACAGCTAAATAAACTCACGATTAAGAATCGGTACCCGCTGCCCAGAATTGATGACCTCATTGACCAACTACGTGGAGCCTCAATTTTCTCAAAAATCGACCTGCGATCGGGATACCACCAAATCCGAGTGAAGGAGTCGGACATTCCAAAGACTGCCTTCAGGACTCGGTATGGTCACTACGAGTATGTAGTGATGCCGTTCGGTGTGACAAACGCCCCTGCTGTCTTCATGAATTACATGAACAGCATATTCCACTCCTACTTAGACCGGTTTGTAGTTGTTTTCATTGATGATATTCTAGTCTATTCTAAGAATTCCGAGGAGCATGAAGGACACCTCCGAGCGGTACTTCAAGTGTTGAGGGAGAAGCAGTTATTTGCAAAGCTTTCAAAATACGACTTCTGGATGGATGAAATCCATTTCCTCGGACATGTGATTTCCGAGGAAGGTGTCTCAGTGGACCCTTCAAAGGTGGCAGCCGTAATGGCATGGGAGAGACCCAGGTCGGTCTCAGAGATAAGGAGCTTTATGGGCTTGGCCGGATACTACAGGAGGTTCATTGAAGGTTTTTCTAAGTTGGCTTCACCACTAACTAAATTGACTCGGAAAAACATTCCCTTCGTATGGAGTCTTGAGTGCGAGAGCAGCTTTCGAGAGCTGAAGAACAAGTTAACGACTACACCAGTGTTGGCATTACCTGACTTGCAACAGAGTTTCGTGGTTTACTGCGATGCATCAGGACTCGGATTAGGATGTGTACTCATGCAGGGGGACCGAGTGATAGCGTATGCCTCTCGACAACTGAGACCTCACGAGCAGCATTACCCTACCCATGACTTGGAGCTGGCAGCAGTGGTTTTCGCATTGAAAATCTGGAGACATTACTTGTACGGGTCCAGATTCGAAGTATACAGCGATCACAAGAGCCTCAAATACCTATTCGACCAAAAGGAGCTGAATATGAGGCAGAGGAGATGGATGGAGTTTTTAAAGGACTACGATTTCGAGCTAAAGTACCATCCGGGTAAGGCAAACGTTGTTGCCGACGCGTTGAGTCGGAAATCCCTTCATGCAGCGGTGATGATGGTGAAGGAGGTGGATTTATTAGAACAGTTTAGAGACATGAACTTACACGTTGTCACCCCCTCTTCTCGGAAGATGATGATCGGCACGCTGAAGATTTCCAACGAATTCCTAAAATCCGTATACGAGCAGCAGCAGTCGGACTCCTACTTGGCTGAGATGAAGGAAACTCAGGCTAGAGGAAAGAACTTGCCCTTAGCCGAGGGATCAGACAGGATTTTCCGAGTGAAAAATAGGATATACATCCCGAGTGGAGGAGAGTTAAGGAGAATGGTGCTAGATGAAGCCCACAAAAGCCTACTCAGTATCCACCCGGGTACCACGAAGATGTACCATGACCTGAGGAAACAGTTCTGGTGGCCCGGACTAAAGAGGGATGTGGCAGAATACGTGGCTCGGTGTATTACTTGTCAGAAATCAAAAGTGGAGCACCAAAAGCCGTACGGTGCAATACAGCCCCTGGAGATTCCCGTGTGGAAATGGGACTCAATTGCCATGGATTTTGTCATGGGATTACCAAGGAACCGAGCGGGACATGACGCCATTTGGGTCATTATTGACCGACTGACGAAGAGTGCACACTTCCTACCTATAAACATGAAGTACCCGTTGCATAAGTTGGCTCGGATTTACATTCAAGAGATTGTCCGACTACATGGTATACCCTCTTCTATCGTGTCAGATAGGGATCCTAGATTCACGTCTCGGCTTTGGAACAACCTACACCAGGAAATGGGCACGAAGCTTTGGCTTAGTTCTGCCTACCACCCCCAATCGGATGGACAAACCGAGCGGACGATTCAAAGTTTAGAAGATTTACTAAGAGCGTGTGTGTTAGAGCACGGTAGAGATTGGGAGCAGTACCTCCCCTTGATCGAGTTTACGTACAATAACAGCCATCACAACAGCATTGGCATGGCACCCTACGAAGCACTGTATGGACGGAGATGCCGAACCCCACTTTGCTGGTCGGAAACGGGTGAAAGTCTGCTATTGGGACCAGACATTGTGAAGCAAACCACAGAGCAGATCCGAGTAATACAAGAAAGGATGAAGGCGTCTCAAGACAGGCAAAAGAGCTACCATGACAAACGCCCCAAACCATTGGAATTTTCAATCGGAGACAGAGTGTTTTTAAGGACTACTCCGAGTAAAGGAGTCGGACGAGCCTTGAAAGGTGGAAAGTTAAGCCCTCGATACATTGGACCTTATGAAGTGTTGGAACGAGTCGGCACCATGGCATACCGAATAGCATTACCAACCCACTTATCCCGATTACACAATGTGTTTCACGTATCTCAACTAAGGAAGTATCTACATGACCCTAGCCACACAATGCCGGATGATGAAGTAGAAATCAAAGAAGACCTGACCACTATGACTACACCGATTGGAATCGTGGACCGATCGGTAAAGCGCCTGAGGAACAAAAGCGTAAGGCTGGTTAAAGTGGAGTGGCAGCAAGGCAAGACTACCTCTTGTACCTGGGAACGCGAGGACGCCATGAGACAGCAGTACCCCGAGTTGTTTATTTAGGTGAGTAACCGACTGAATTTCGCGTGAATTACCGACTGAATTTCGGGGACGAAATTCTTTTCGAGTGGGGGAGAACTGTAACATCCCAATTTTAATAAAAGTAACCGCGTAAAATGAAAAGCCATTTAAAATGACAAGTAAGATCTGTCCACTAATTACACTTAACAAAATTAACTAAAAAGAGTGAAGTGATTAGCGTTAGTGGGTACTGATGGGATTGGGTGACGTGAACAGACTGCTCCTCACGTTTTCCCACCCCACCATTCCTTCCTTCATGCATGCGTTATAAGTGGACGATGGTTCTCCTTGCCATTCGTTCTTCAGAGTTCCCTGCGAATTCCTTCTTCTTCTCTTCTCCTTCTCTGCTCTCTATTTCATCCCCTGTTTCCGAAGACGAGTGACGGTGTTGCAGAGGAGTCAGAGCTCCCTCACACGAGTAGAAGAAGAGCGTCGAAGCAGAAACAGCCCTGCACCATTCGTGGCTAGCATTCCAGTAAAGGCTAAACGAGCGGGAGCACTGAGTGAAGCAGCGAAGAAAGGAACCAACACCCAAGCAGAAAAACCTCTCGGAGTCTCGTAGTTGGTAGGGGGAGTACCTTACATGTTAAATGCATGGATTATAATTTGGGTTTCGAGTATTGAAGCGATAGCTCTGCATCCTGTTGTATGATAATGCTTGCATGTGAAGTAACCGAGTGTGATATAAGTAAGAATGAGTGTTGCATGCTAGTATCGTCCTTGATGTTTGCATGTTATGTTGTGATTATTGGGAATGCGTTGTTGAATCTGTTCATATTCATATGATGCATGCGATGATTAAGTTCTAACACTGTGGTATATTGATCGCATGTTAACTTGAGTTGATGAAAATGCCCATAGGAACTTGATATTAAATGACACCGACTGCATTAGATTGATATGCTGCTATAACGATAATTGCATGGAAGTTTGTATGTGCTAAATTAACATGCGGAGTCCTGAGAATGTGTGTTACCGACTGCATGTGAAATCTGTGTGATTGAATAAGAGGATGTGTGCAAAAGAATTCAATGTTGTGTGTTGAACCCGCGTGTGGCGCATGGGATGCGTTATGCTAAGAGCACGTAGTGTGGGACACTACCATCGGTCATAAAGCGTGGGATGCTATGAAATCCTTGAGTGGGACTCAAGGTAGCCCTGAGTGGGACTCGGGCTGCCTGTGAACACCTCCGTTGGCGCTGAGAGTGTTGGTGTCACCTGTGGGCAAACGGTTGGGTACCTGTAAAATGGCCAAGCAGCTGGGAGCTGAAATGATAGCTGAGAACTATGTATAAAAGGCTGAGAGCCTACGTTGCAACGTCAGGACCGATTACACACGAACGCGGAACCGAGTGAATGATTTGTGTATATTAACTGTTGATATCGCTGGAATTGATTATGCATGAGATGAGGAATGTATATATATATATCCGTGTGCATATGTTATTGATGCTAAGTAAAACCTGCCTTATGAATGTATGTTATATTCTCGGAGAGTTATGTATATATATATATATGGCCGAGTGAGAATCAGGGATCCTGACTGTTAAATATTCCAGAGATTCATTCTAATTCACGGACCTTAGTATCATGCCACTGTTTGTTGTATGTTAATATTATTGAGTTGGTATGTGTAAGGGGCCGAGCGACAATTGGAGGTTCCTAATCGGTAAGGATCTTGTGCGTACGTTCTGGTTGATCAGTTATACTCTGACCTTAATTACTGCTACGTGTGACTGTGTGTACATATATATATATTTGTATAAATGTGAAACAACCTGTGTAAGTATCTATCATTTAAAATTTAAGATGCTCACCCCTGCCGTGGCAATTTCCTTTCAGTGAACATCTCTCGTAATGAGGATTGGAAGAGGAGCGGAAATGCCGGGTGAAGTGTTGAAGCACTATGGGAATTTTATGACTGTACATATGCTGTATATAGTGTTCTGGGTTAAGCCTTGGCCGGCTCGTGTTTTGCTGTTAGTCTCTTATACAGAGTTGATTCCCTTAGAATGGGAACATGTCAATGTGGTCGTAGATCCGTGTTATGCACTCCTATATATATATGCCTATGTTATGCCATGCTGCATGTCTGTTTTATGCTGTGAAATGCCTGGGTAACCTTTATATATACGTGTTCACATTCCCGAATGTGTAAGAAATAACATAATTTAACGTGTAGGAAGCCAATTTAGGGTCTAGAGGGTGAGTTTGTGACGCTGTCACCGAGTGGGGAAAGTTCAGACGTTTTGAGTGAGTGAAATCAGATAGCTTCGAGTGAGAGTTGACATAGAAGACTACCCCTAACAACGAGTTATTAGGGTCAAGGTTGAGAGTCTAAATACACGTTCCGAGTGGTTAATACAAGGATTTCCCCGAGCGTAGGATAATCAACGAACCCCGAGTGAGAATTTGCTGAGTGATGATTCTTCCGACTAGAGAGTGACCTCTTAGACTCTTGGGGACCCTCGCTGTAGTAAGCTGTTAGTGACAAAAGGATCCAAGTGAGTCTTAGCCTAGTAGAATGTTTAGAGTCGGAAGGATATGGTCACCAAGTGAAAATTAAGTAAAAATACCCCGAGTGACAAAAGGACGTAAAGATTACTCTGAGTGAGGAGCCCCATAGATCCTGAATGAGTGTTAATGGGGGCCATGTCAGTAATATCCGTGTATGTGTTCTGATTGATGAAATCGTAGAATGAGTTACATTTTCCTAATGGGACTAGTAGGTGTAAGGGCCAAGTCTGAGTGAAATGAGCGAATACCGAGTGAAGCTTTCGCTTGAGCGCGTGCGCGTTGCTATATGACCGCCTATGCGATTTCCCTTCTTCCGCTATTAGTTCCTTGTAATTCTTTTGTACTCTCATTCTTCTTCCTCTGTCATTCCTTACGGTGGTATTCTAGTTTAATTGTGGAAAAATTTTCCTCTGTTTTTCTCGTCTATGATTTGTTTAAATTAGGGTGTTACAGATACTCCATATGATCCTGGCAATTCGATCTTATAGGTGTTGTCATTGATCTTTTGAATGACTTTAAACGGGCGATCAGCTCTTGGGGATAACTTGGAATTAGGTTGTTTTGGAAACCTTTCCTTTCGAAGGTGAATCCATGCCAAATCTCCTTCCTTGAAACTTTACTCCTTTCGATATTTGTCTTTTCGGGCTTTATACTTCAAATTTTGACTTTCGATCCTTGCTCGAACTTGCTCATGAAGTTTCTTAATTTCCTTGGCTCTCTGGTCAGCGTCAGCACTAAATTGGTTTTTTGTAGAATCTGGAACCATGTCCAAGGGGCTAAGAGGTCGCGCACCATATACAACTTCAAATGGACACCTTCCAGTAGCCTGATTAAATGAGTTGTTGTAAGCAAACTCGGCTTGGCTAATGATGAGGTCCCATTGGCGAATATTATCGCCAACAAAGCTTCGTAGCAAGTTGCCCAATATTCTGTTGATCGCTTCTGTTTGTCCATCGGTTTGGGGATGACTGGCACTACTGAACTGCAACTTGGTGCCCATCTTTTTCTATAAGGTTCTCTAAAAATGGCTTAAAAATTTGACATCCCGATCAGAGGTGATGGTTCTTGGAATCCCATGCAACCGGACAATCTCTCGGAAGTACAAGTCAGCGATGTGGACAACATCATTAGTCTTTTGACAAGGGACAAAATGAGCCATTTTTGAGAATCGATCCACAACTACCATAATGGAATCCTTTTGCCTTTGAGTTTTTGGTAGTCCAAGAATAAAGTCCATGCTAACGTCTTCCCATGGAGCAATTGGTACTGGTAAGGGCATGTATAGTATGGTGTTTTGAATAGTGGATTTGGCAAGGTGACAAGTCCTGCAACGCTGAATATGTCGGTTGACATCTTTTTCAAGCTTGGGCCAGTAAAAGTTCTCTTTGATGAGTGAAATAGTCTTGTCTCAACCAAAGTGGCCTGCTAATCCTCCATTATGAGCTTCCCAGATGATGGATTCTCTTAAGGAACAGCGTGGGACACATAAGACATTGTCCTTAAATAAGAACCCTTGATGTCGATGGTAACGCTGAAAATGTTGACCTTCAGTTGATTTCCAAAAAACACTAAAATCTGGGTCATCTTGGTACAATTTAGCGAGTGTCTCAAAACCAATAACCTTCACTTGCAGTGTGGAAAGCAAGACTTGGCGGCGATTGAGTGCATCAACGACAGAGTTATGGCATCCTGCCTTGTGTTTGATCAGAATTGAATAAGCTTGTAGGAATTCGATCCATGCTGCATGCCGGCGGCTGACCTTTTGTTGAGAATTAAGATATTTGAGGGCTTCATGGTCAGAATAAAGAATGAATTCTTTTGGAAGTAGGTAGTGACTCCAATGTTGTAATGCACGTACAATGGCATAGAATTCCTTATCGTACGTGGAGTATTTAAGCTTTACATCATTTAACTTCTCACTGAAGAAAGCAATTGGTCGTCCTTCCTGGCTAAGCACTGCACCAATACCAATGTTAGAAGCATCGCAATTGACTTCAAATACCTGGTCAAAGTTTGGAAGTGCTAATACGGGTGTCTGAGTCAGGTGTTCACTGATCAAAGCTTTTCTGTGCTAGTTCTGTCCATTGAAATTTATCGCCTTTAATGTAGTCAGTGAGGGCTGCTGCTATAGTGCTAAAATTCTTGATGAAACGGCGATAAAAAGAAGATAAGCCGTGGAAACTTCAGACATCATGGATAGACTGAGGAGTAGGCCAGGATTGAATTGCCTCGACTTTGCTTGGATCTACCTTGATACCCTCAGCAGTAACAATGTACCCAAGAAAAATCACTTCTTCGGTTAGGAAAGAACATTTCTCTAGGTTGACGTAGAGCTTATGCTCTTGAAGAACTTCTAAAACCTTCTGTATATGCCCTAGATGTACTTTTTTACTTTTGCTGTAGATTAGGATATCATCGAAGTATACTACTACAAATTTGTCAATGAATGAGTGAAGTACCTGGTTCATGAGGCGCATAAAGGTGCTTGGGGGATTAGAAAGCCCAAAAGGCATGACCGTCCACTCGTAAAGTCCATCTCGAGTCTTAAAGGCAATCTTCCATTCATCTCCTGGACGGATCCTAATCTGATTGTATCCACTACATAGATCAATCTTGGAGAAGATAGTAGCACCATGCAACTGATCCAACATGTCATCAAGTCGAGGTATCGGAAATCGATACTTGATAGTGATTTTGTTGACTGCTTGACTATCCATGCACATTCTCCATGTTCCATCCTTTTTAGGGACTAATATCACCGGAACAGCGCAAGGACTGACACTTTCCTGAATTAACCCCTTTTTCAATAAGCTTTCAACCTGTTTTCGCACTTCTGCATGTTCTTGGGGGTTCATGCGGTAGGCAGGTTTATTTGGAATAACTGCTCCTAGAACAAAGTCTATGGCATGTTGAATATCACGCATGGGTGGTAGTCCCGAAGGAATTTCCTTTGGAGCAACATCTGGGAATTCTGAAAGAAGTCGAATAATTTCTAGTGGTAGATTTGTTCCATAATTTTGTTCAACCAATAGTAAGAATCCCATATGACTTGCCTCACCTTTAGTTATTTTAGTAACTAAAGATACCATTGGAGTTGTTTTCTTTTCACCACAACTTGATTCACTTCAGAACAATGGAGTTAGTTTGACTTTGACTCCATCTTTAGTAAAGGAATAGGTATTGGGATAACCATCATATTGTGCTTGTCTGTCATACTGCCATGGTCTTCCTAAGAGGAGGTGGCATGCATCCATCGGAATGACATCACACCAGACATCATCTTTGTATTTTTGCCCGATCTAGAATGATACAAGGCATTGTTTAGAAACCTTGACTTCATTTCCCTTGTTAAGCCATTGTAACTTATAGGGATGTGGATGAGTCTGTGTCGGTAATTTGAGCTTGTCCACCATATAATTAGAGACAACATTTTCACAGCTTCCACTGTCTATGATGACATCACATACTTTACCTTGAGTAGTGCATCGGGTGTGGAAGATGTTGTGCCTCAGCCAAGGTTCTTCTTTAACCTGCGCCGTGTGTAGACTTCGCCTGACAACTAGCAATTCTCCATGATCTGCGGGCGTGTCTTCATCATCATACACGGCTGCTATAACTTCTTCTCCAGGTTCTTCATCAGAAAGCTCATATGCTTCTCCTTCAAGGATGGTGATGACTCTCCGGCTTGGGCAGTCTGAGGCTATATGTCCAAAACCTTTGCATTTGAAACATTGGAGAGATGTTTTGGATTTTGATGGAGGTCCTGGGGGGTTGTCTCTGGAGGGTTTGGCCGGTTGGGATTTATTTGAGGTGTATGGATGAGTGGTTTGTGTTTGGGTCTTGTTTGTGGTGTATGGTGGTATGGTTTGTGTTTTTTGTATGTAGAAAGGATTTTGGGAGGAAGAGGGTTGCGGTTTCTTGGAGAGTTGTTTCTCTATTCTGATAAAGAGACAAATTACATCTTCTAAAGTCCAGTATTGTTACAGCTGGACTAGATTGGCAATGTCTACATTTAATCCTCCAAGATATCGGGCCATGGTTTGTTCGTCTTTTTCTTGGATATCATATTTCATCATGAGTTTTTCAAATTCCCTGGTGTACTCTTCCAAGGAAAGAGATTTCTGTTGCAAGTTATATAATTGAATAAAATTATCTTGGTAATAATGGTCAGGTAAAAACTTACGTGTTAACTCGCGACGCATCTTATCCCAAGATTTGATCTTGCTTTTTCCTTCCCGTTTACGCCTTTTCTTAAGATTCTCCCACCATATAGAGGCGTGTTTTTTGAGCTTTATCGCGACAATTTTGACTTTTTGAGCATCAGGAACTTCCTTCAACTCAAATATTCACTCAATGGTTTGCAACCAGTCAACAAACTCATCGGGTTGAAGTTTACCTTCAAAATCAGGAATATCCACTCTTATGTTGTCACTCCAGAATTGTTGTCGTCGTGGTTGACGGCTGGTGTTGGAAGAGGAATCACTAGCATCAGATTCTCCATCCAATCGTCTCCCTTGCTCCTCCAATTGTGCTTGTTGCATGGCAACAGTGGTTTGGAGTTGTTGGATTAGTCTTCTAAGCTCTTCCATTTCATTCTCAGGAACATTTCTTCTTGGTGGCATTTTGTATTGTTTTTTTTCTTTTTTTTTCTTTTTTTAAGAATAAGGATTATAGGAGATTTTAAGAAGGTAAGGTGAAAAGATAATTTTTAAGGGTAAAAAGGTAATTCTGAAAATGAAAAAGGGAAAATAAGAAATTTGGAAGGCTTAGGGGTAAAATGGTAATTTAAGATGGATAGGGGTAAGTCTATAATTTTGGGAAAGATGGGGCAAAATGGTAATTTTAGATGGATAAGGGTAAATTTGTAATTTCAAAATGTTTAGGGGTAAAAAGAGAATTATTGAAACTACAAAGGCCAATGTGTAATTTGGAAAGGTTATGGGCTACAATGAAATATATAGAAATATAAGGGGCTAATGTGCAATAAAAAAGAGTATCTGGTCAAACCTGGTCAAAGGGACACATGGCAGGATGTGGTGGAGGATACTTTTAACAGCAGCTTGAAAGAAAAACTGCTGTAGAAAATCCAAACTTTTAACAGCGGCTGTTCAGACTTTTAACAGCGGTTATAAAACCGGTGTTAAAAGTATCGTCTTCAACCTCTGGATTTTCCGGCGAAGCCCGATTTTCCGGTGACTTTTCTGGCGAGGTTGTTCTAACCTCAAATGAGTTCCGTTTTACACGAAACTTAGTATCCCAAGGTTTTGGGACCTTCCAGACACTTCTACGGTGGCGGTTTTGTCAAAAACGGATAGGAAAAGGGCGTTTTGTGGTGACCCAAATTTTTCCGGTGAGGGAACAACTACCCACTCACTGTTCCCGCTCTCTCTAACTCAACCTAAGGCGCAGCAAGTTCTGGGAACCTTGCTCTGATTACCAAAATGGCATAGAATGCAAAGGAAAAGAAAGAAACACTCAAATGAGCTCTATGTATTTGATATTGATTGAATCCATTTGAGAGTTTACAAGGCACCTATTTATAGTGCTCTAGGATTACATAAATACTTAAAATAATAACAATGATAAGATGAATTACTGCAAATAAGAGAAATGGGCAAAGTGTAGTGGAATGGGCAAAGTGGGGTGGTTGAGATTAGTGGGATGTGAATGGGAGTGGGTGTGAGTTGGTTATGGCTTTTGTTCCATATCAAATTCACTTGTAGTTTAGAGAATAGTTGGGCTCCTGACATTGTTTAGGATTGGGTCTTGTTCACTTTGCGTTTTCTTCACTTGAGCTTGAAAACTTTGAAAACACATCGATATTACGAGTCTTCAAGAATCACATCATGGATCATGTGTCCTAGAAAACCCCACAAAATTATAATCTTCTCTCTCTTTTGGACTCAATAGCTAACAAGGAGTCCAAAGGATGGTTGTTTACTTAATTTGCTTGTAGTTTAGAGAATAGTTAGGGTTCTGGAATTTTTTAGGTTTCAGTCTTGTTCACTTTACCTTTTCTTCACTTGAGCTTGAAAGCTTTGAAAACCCATCGAGATTATCAACTGACCAAGCATGGTGATGCATCATTGATGAAGTGCTCCTTGGATGATGTGTCCTAGAAAATCCTAAAAACTTTTAATCTTCCTTATCTTTTGGACTCACTAGCTAAGAAGGAGTCCAAAGGATGGTTCTTTACTCAATTCACTTGTAGTTTAGAGAATACTTAGGCTCTCGGCATTGCTGAGGATTGGGTCTTATTCACTTTGTGTTTTATGTAGTTGAGCTTGAATATTTTGAAAACCCATCGAGATTACAAACTGACCAACCATGGTGATGCACTGTTGGAACTCTTAAGCAAGATAATTTGCTCCTTGGATGATCCTAAGCATCACGTTTCATGATGATATCTTCAAGATTCACTATGATATGTCCTAGAAAACCTCACAAAATTTTAATATTCTCTCTCTTTTAGACTCACTAGCTAAGAAGGAGTCCAAATGATGGTTGTTTAATTCACTTGTAGTTGAGAGATTAGTTAGGCTCCCGGCAGTGTTTAGGATTGGGTCTTGTTCAATTTGTGCTTTAGTCACTTAAGCTTGAAAACTTTGAAAACCGATCGAGATTACAAACTTACCAAGCATGGTGATGCATCATTGGAACTCTTAAGCTAGGAACTAGATGAATTGCTCCTTAAATGATCCTAAGCATGAAGTTTCATGAAGATATCTTCAAGATTCACATCATGGATGATGTTTCCTTGAAAACCCCACAAACTTTTAATCTTCTCTCTCTTTTGGACTCACTAGCTAAGAAGGAATGAAAAGGATTGTTGTTCAATTCACTTATAGTTGAGAGAATAGTTAGGCTCCTTGCATTGTATATGATTGGGTCTTGTTCACTGTGCATTTTCTTCACTTGAGCTTCAAAAGTTCGAAAACACTACGAACTGACCAAGCATTGTGGTGCATCGTTAGAACTCTTAGGTTAAGAACTAGATGAATTGCTCCTTTGACAATCCTAAGCATCAAGTTTGATGATGATACCTTTAAGAATCACATCAAGGATGATGTGTCATAGAAACCCTGACAAACTCTTAATCTTGTCTCTCTTCTAGACGCACAGCTACAAATGAGTCAAAATGATGATTGTTCACTCAATTCACTTATAGATGAGAGAATAGTTAGGCACCCGGAAATGTTTAAGATTGGGTCTTATTTAGTTTCCGTTTTATTCACTTGAGCTTGAAAATTTTCAAAACCCATCGACATTATGAACTGACCCTACATGGTGATGCATTGTTGGAACTTTTAGGTTATGAACTAGATGAATTGCACCTTGGATGATCCCGAGCATCAGGTTTTGTAAAGATACCTTCAAGAATCACATCATGAATGATGTGTCCTAGAAACCCTTACAAACTTTTAATCCTTTCTCTCTTCTGGACTCACTAGCTAAGAAGGAGTCAAAAGGATGGTTGCTCACTTAATTCACTTGTAGATGAGAGAATAGTTGGGCTCCCGACATTGTTTACGATTGGGTCTATTCACTTTGTGTTTTCTTCACTTGAGCTTGAAAACTTTGAAAACCTATCGAGATTATGAACTGACCAAGCATGGTGATGACAAGTTGAACCTCTCAGGTTAAAAACTAGATGAATTGCTGCATGGATTATCCTAAGCATCAAGTTTGATCAAGATACCTTCAAGAATCACATCAAAGATGATGTGTCTTAGAAACCTTCATAAACTTTTAATCTTGTCTTTCTTCTAGATTGACTGGCTAAGAAGGAGTCAAAAAGATGGTTGCTTACTAAATTCACTTGTAGATGAGGGAATAAGGTCATGTTCACTTTGCGTTTTCTTCACTTGAGCTTAAAAACTTTGAAAACTCATCGAGAATACGAACCGACCAAGCATAGTGATGAATCAATGCAACTCTTAGGTTTAGAACTACATGTATTGTTCCTTGGATAATCCTAAGCATCAGGTTTCATGAAGATACCTTCATGAATCACATCATGGATGATGTGCCCTAGAAAACCCCATAGTCTCCACTTCCCACTCGAGGTTCTACTCAGCGTTCGAGTGGAAGAAGAAAAAGAAGGAGAAGAAGATGAAGAAAATAGTAGAAGAAGAAGGCTGGTTGCATGCCCAAGGAAGAAATGCTCAATTCTCTGAGTCTTTTCCCAACAGCGTAAAATAATGAGTGAGAGAGAGAGAGAGAGACCAAAGCCCTTCATACCACTAAGAGGGCACATACGTCATTTTCCTGGCATTATTATTATTCAGCCATTAGCTTAATCGGCAATTAATCTGAATCAACCATTAATCTTAATCGGGATGTTACATGATACATACTTGTTGTTTGTAAAATTCTTGTATATCTCATTTAAGTTGCATAAAGAACCAAGTTCAAAGGCATTCTAAGCAAATTTTTTAAACACTCAATTCACCCCCCTCTTGAGTATTGAGGCCACTTGGTTAACAATAATTAGGCTCCCAACATTGTTTAGGATTGGGTCTTGTTCACCTTGTTTTCATTACTTGAGCTGGAAAACATCAAAAACCAATCGAGATTACGAACTGACTAAGCATGGTGATGAATCATTGCAACTCTTAGGTTAAGAACTAGATAAATTACTCCTTGGATGATCCTGAGCATCAAGTTTCATGAAGATATCTTCAAGAATCTCATCATGGATAAGGTGTCCTAGAAAACCCCATAGACTTTTAATTTTCTCTCTTTTCTGGACTTACTAGCTAAATAGGAGTCAAAAGGATGGTTGTTCACACAATTCAGTTGTAGTTTAGAGAATAGTTAGGCTCCTGGCATTGTTTAGGATTGGGTTCGTTTTCCTCACCTGAGCTTGAAAACTTCGAAAACGCATCGAGATTACAAACTAGATGAATTTCTCCTTTGATGAAAAGCATCAAGTTTCGTGAAGATATCATCAAGAATCACATCATGGATGCTGTGTCCTTCAAAACCCCACAAACTTTTATTGTTCTCTCTTTTTTAACTCACTAACTAAAAAAGAGCCAAAAGGATGATTGTTCACTCAATTCACTTGTAGTTGCGAGAATAGTTAGGGTCCCGACATTATTTATGACTGGATCTTGTTCACTTTGCGTTTTCTTCACTTGAGCTTGAAAGCCTCGAAAACCCATCGAGATTATAAATAGACCAAGCATGGTGATGCATTATTCAAACTCTTAGGTTAAGAACTAGATGAATTGCTCCTTGGATGATCTTGACCATCAAGTTTCATGATGATACCTTCAAGAACCAGATGATGGATGATGTGTCTTGGAAAACCCCATAAACTTTTAATCATGTCTCTCTTTAGGACTCACTAGCTAAGAAGGAGTCAAAAGGATGGTTGTTCACTCAATTTACTTGTAGTTGAGAGAATAGTTAGGCTTCTGGCATTCTTTAAGATTGGGTCTTGTTCAGTTTGTGTTTTCTTCACTTGAGCTTGAAAACTTCAAAAACCCATCGAGATTACGAACCGACCTAGCATGGTGATGAATCGTTACAACTCTTAGGATAAGAACTAGATGAATTGCTCCTTGGATGATCCTCAGCATGAAGTTTCATGAAGATATATATTCAAGAATCACATCATGGATGATGTGTCTTAGAAAACCCCATAAACTTTTAATCTTCTCTCTCTTTTAGACTCACTAGCTTAGAAGGAGTCAAAAGGATGGTTGTGTTAGGGAATCCTATCAGGGTCAGGCAGCGGAAACATAAAGGATTCCCAAAAATAAGGATTACAAATGCAAATGTCTCAAAGCATTATGTAATTAAAGTTTTGATTTAGGGATTACCTCTTGTAGACGCACAACGAGTTCCTCGATCGAAACAATTGTAGCTTTAAGAAAACCAAAGATCCGAATGCTAGTATGGAATTTTAGTGTAATTCAATTTCTGAGCAACAGTCTATGAGCATCTCATACTCTATATATAGGCTTAGGTCTTGACCCGAGCTCTCATTAAACATTGGGCTCCTGACTCATTCTAAATGAGTTAGGCCCAAATAGTTTTATTTTTAGTCCACCTAAAATAAAACTATCCTCTGGTGGGCTTACTCTATGTGTGTGACCCTATAGGTAAAATATTCGGTTATATTAATAATAAACTATTTTATTATTAATATAAAATAAGAGCAGTATCTAGCAATACATCATTATATCCGAATATTAATTATCATCGACATGACCTATAAGTGATAATTATTTTATATATTTATTCCTTTTATCACGATATCTAATTGGGCCCAAGGCATGGTCGTCGCCATCCTTGTATGGCCCAATTCATTTTACTTGATACCAGAGTAGACTTTACAGAATAAATATCTAATATTTATTCGTCCTAGCATGACCATGCATTTCGTTAGTCTCACTCCATCAAGTGACCCATAGATATCACTCCTGTCACATAAGAGAGACAAATTCCATCTATATCACTCACATCCCTCTGCATAATTTGTCTATTGCTTAATCATAATCTTTATGGTCATCTTATTACAGATAATGTTTAATTGTATTAAAATAATAAACTCCTTATGTAGGAATCGTAGTGACTTCAGGGTGAAGGACTACATACCATTATCACATTGAGAACCGTTTATGACACTCATGTAACGATCCATGCAACGTTCTCATGGTGGGTATGTCCAGTACAACATTACTCTTAATGTGTACCTGTGTAAAGACTTGATATCATATATCCATGATTTGTGAGATCAAATCATCAGTACATTCACACACTAATCTTAATGTATTTACATGTCCCCATGTAAATACTTGATTAGGGACGCTTTAGGAATAATTCTCATATGACCTATTATTCCAGGATAAATGACATTAAAATTAGTCTAAACTAAAAATATTAATTTTATTGATAAGTTAAAATTGATACATTAATAGCTCGTAGTGCATACACCAACAGGTTGTTCACTCAATTCAATTATAGTTGAGAGAGTAGTTGGGCTCCCAACTGTGTTTAGGATTGGGTCTTGTTCACTTTGTGTTTTATTCACTTGAGCCTGAAAACTTTGAAAACCCAGCGAGATTGCAAACGAACCGAGCATAGTGATGCATCGTTAGAACTCATAGGTGAAGAACTAGATGAATTGCTCCTTGGATGATCCAAAGCATTAAGTTTCATGAAGATCTCTTCAAGAATCACATCATGGATGATATATGCAAGAAAACCCTATAAAATTTTAACCTTCTCTCTCTTTTGGACTCACTAGCTAAGAAGGAGTCAAAAGGATGTCTGTTTAGTCAATTCACTTGTAGTTGAGAGAATAGTTGGGCACCCGGTAGTGTTTAGGATTGGGTTTATCGAGTTTTAGAACTAAGCAAGCATGGTGTTGCATCGGGTGAACTCTTAGGTTAAGAACTAGATGAATTGCTCCTTAGATTATCCGAAGCATGAAGTTTTGTTAATATACATTCAAGAATTACATCATGGATGATGTGTCCTAGAAAACCCTAGAAACTTTTAATCTTCTCTCTCTTATGGACTAACTAACTAAGAAGGAGTCAAAAGGATGTTTGGTCAGTCAATTCACTTGCAGTTGAGAGAATAGTTAAGCTCCCGACATTGTTTCGAATTTGGTCATCTTTACTTTACATTGTATGCACTTGAGCTTGAAAACATCAAAAACCTATCAAGATTATGACTTGACCAAGCATGGGGATGCATCGTTGGAACTCTTAGGTTAAGAACTAGATGAATTGCTCACTGGATGACCTTAGCATTAAGTTTCGTGAAGATATCTTTAAGAATCACATCATGGAGGATGTCTCCTAGAAAACCCAACAAACGTTTAATCTTCCCTCTCTTTTGGACTCACTAGCTATGAAGGAGTCAAAAAGATAGTTGTTCACACAGTTCAGTTGTAGTTTAGAGAATAGATAGGCTATTAGCATTATCTAGGATTAGGTCTTGTTCACTTTGCATTGTATGCACTTGAGCTTGAAGACTCAAAAATCCATCGAGATTAGGAACCGAGCAAGCATGGTGATACATTGTTGTCACTCTTAGGCTAAGAACTAGATGAATTGCTCCTTGGATGATCCTAAGTATCAAGTTTCGTGAAGATGTCTTCAAGAATCACATCATTGATGATGTATCCTAGAAAACTCCATAAACTTTTAATCTTCTCTCTCTTTTGGACTCACTAACTAAGAAGAGTCAAAAGGATGGTTGTTCACACAATTCACTTGTAGTTTAGAGAATAGTTGGGCTCCTGGCATTGTTTAGGATTGGGTCTTGTTCACTTTGCGTTTTCTTCACTTGAGCTTGAAAACTTTGAAAACACATCGATATTACGAGTCTTCAAGAATCACATTATGGATCATGTGTCCTAGAAAACCCCACAAAATTATAATCTTCTCTCTCTTTTGGACTCAATAGCTAACAAGGAGTCCAAAGGATGGTTGTTTACTTAATTTGCTTGTAGTTTAGAGAATAGTTAGGGTTCTGGAATTTTTTAGGTTTCAGTCTTGTTCACTTTACCTTTTCTTCACTTGAGCTTGAAAGCTTTGAAAACCCATCGAGATTATCAACTGACCAAGCATGGTGATGCATCATTTGATGAAGTGCTCCTTGGATGATGTGTCCTAGAAAATCCCAAAAACTTTTAATCTTCCTTATCTTTTGGACTCACTAGCTAAGAAGGAGTCCAAAGGATGGTTCTTTACTCAATTCACTTGTAGTTTAGAGAATACTTAGGCTCTCGGCATTGCTGAGGATTGGGTCTTATTCACTTTGTGTTTTATGTAGTTGAGCTTGAATATTTTGAAAACCCATCGAGATTACAAACTGACCAACCATGGTGATGCATTGTTGGAACTCTTAAGCAAGATAATTTGTTCCTTGGATGATCCTAAGCATCACGTTTCATGATGATATCTTCAAGATTCACTTCATGGATGATATGTCCTAGAAAACCTCACAAAATTTTAATATTCTTTCTCTTTTAGACTCACTAGCTAAGAAGGAGTCCAAATGATGGTTGTTTAATTCACTTGTAGTTGAGAGATTAGTTAGGCTCCCGGCAGTGTTTAGGATTGGGTCTTGTTCAATTTGTGCTTTATTCACTTAAGCTTGAAAACTTTGAAAACTGATCGAGATTACAAACTGACCAAGCATGGTGATGCATCATTGGAACTCTTAAGCTATGAACTAGATGAATTGCTCCTTAAATGATCCTAAGCATGAAGTTTCATGAAGATATCTTCAAGATTCACATCATGGATGATGTTTCCTTGAAAACCCCACAAACTTTTAATCTTCTCTCTCTTTTGGACTCACTAGCTAAGAAGGAATGAAAAGGATTGTTGTTCAATTCACTTACAGTTGAGAGAATAGTTAGGCTCCTTGCATTGTATATGATTGGGTCTTGTTCACTATGCATTTTCTTCACTTGAGCTTCAAAAGTTTGAAAACACTACGAACTGACCAAGCATTGTGGTGCATCATTAGAACTCTTAGGTTAAGAACTAGATGAATTGCTTCTTTGACAATCCTAAGCATCAAGTTTGATGATGATACCTTTAAGAATCACATCAAGGATGATGTGTCATAGAAACCCTGACAAACTCTTAATCTTGTCTCTCTTCTAGACGCACTAGCTATAAAGGAGTCAAAATGATGATTGTTCACTCAATTCACTTATAGATGAGAGAATAGTTAGGCACCCAGAAATGTTTAAGATTGGGTCTTATTCAGTTTACGTTTTATTCACTTGAGCTTGAAAATTTTCAAAACCCATCGAGATTATGAACTGACCCTACATGGTGATGCATCGTTGGAACTTTTAAGTTATGAACTAGATGAATTACACCTTGGATGATCCCGAGCATCAGGTTTTGTAAAGATACCTTCAAGAATCACATCATGAATGATGTGTCCTAGAAACCCTTACAAACTTTTAATCCTTTCTCTCTTCTGGACTCACTAGCTAAGAAGGAGTCAAAAGGATGGTTGCTCACTTAATTCACTTGTAGATGAGAGAATAGTTGGGCTCCTGACATTGTTTACGATTGGGTCTATTCACTTTGTGTTTTCTTCACTTGAGCTTGAAAACTTTGAAAACTTATCGAGATTATGAACTGACCAAGCATGGTGATGACAAGTTGAACCTCTCAGGTTAAGAACTAGATGAATTGCTGCATGGATTATCCTAAGCATCAAGTTTGATCAAGATACCTTCAAGAATCACATCAAAGATGATGTGTCTTAGAAACCTTCATAAACTTTTAATCTTGTCTTTCTTCTAGATTGACTAGCTAAGAAGGAGTCAAAAAGATGGTTGCTTATTAAATTCACTTGTAGATGAGAGAATAGTTAGGCTCCCGACATTGTTTAGGATAAGGTCATGTTCACTTTGCGTTTTCTTCACTTGAGCTTAAAAACTTTGAAAACCCATCGAGAATACGAACTGACCAAGCATAGTGATGAATGAATGCAACTCTTAGGTTTAGAACTACATGTATTGTTCCTTGGATAATCCTAAGCATCAGGTTTCATGAAGATACCTTCAAGAATCACATCATGGATGATGTGCCTTAGAAAACCCCATAAACTTTTAATTTTCTCTCTCTTTTGGACTCCCTAGCTAAGAAGAAGTCCAAATAATTTTTGTTCAATCAATTCACTTATAGTTGAGAGAATAGTTAGGCTGCCGACATTGTTTAGGATTGGGTCTTGTTCAACCTGTATTTTCTTCACTTAAGAATGGTGATGCATTGTTGGAACTCTTAGGCTAAGAACTAGATGAATTGCTCCTTGGATGATCCTAAGCATCAAGTTTCATGAAGATATCCTAAGCATCACGTTTCATGAAGATATCTTCAAGAATCACATCATGGATGATGTGTCCTAGAAAACTTCACAAAGTTTTAATCTTTTCTCTCTTTTGGACTCACTAGCTAAGAATGGTCAAAATGATAGTTGTTCATTCAATTCACTTGTAGTTGAGACGATAGCTAGGCTGCTGACGTTGTGTAGGATTGGGTCTGGTTCACTTTGCATTTTCTTCACTTGAGCTAGAAAACGTCATAAACCCATCAAGATTACGAACCGGCCATGCATGGTGATGCATCGTTAGAACTCTTAGCTTAGGAAGTAGATGAATTACTCCTTGGATGATCCTCAGCATCAAGTTTGATAAAGATACCATCAAGAATTACATCAACGATGATGTGTCCTAGAAAACCTCACAAACTTTTAATCTTGTCTCTCTTCTGGACTCACTAGCTAAGAAGGAGTCAAAATGATGGTTGTTCACTTAATATACTTGTAGATGAGAGAATAGTTAGGCTCCTTTTAGGATTGGGTTTCGTTCACTTTGTGTTTTCTTTACTTGAGCTTGAAAACTTCAAACACCCATTAACATTACAAATCGACCAAGCATGATGATGAATCATTGCAACTTTAAGGTTAAGAACTAGATGAATTGCTTCTTAAATGATCCTAAGCATGAAGTTTCATGAAGATATCTTCAGGAATCACATCATGTATGATGTGTCCTAGAAAACCCCACAAACTTTTAATTTTCTCTCTCTTTTTGACTCACTAGCTAAGAAGGAGTCAAAATAATGGTTGTTCACTCAATTCACTTATAGTTGAGAGAATAGTTAGGCTCTTGGTATTGTATAGGATTGGGTCTTACTCACTGTGTGTTTTCTTCACTTATGCTTCAAAAGTTCAAAAACCCAGCGAGATTATGAATTGACTAAGCATTGTGATGCATCGTTAGAACTCTTAGGTTAAGAACTAGATGAATTACTCCTTTGACGATCCTAAGCATCAAGTTTGATGAAGATACCTTCAAGAATCACATCAAGGATGATGTGTCCTAGAAACCCTCACAAACTTTAATCTTGTCTCTTTTCAAGACTAACTAGCTAAGAAGGAGTCAGAAGGATAGTTCTTCACTCAATTCACTTGAAGAAGAGAGAATAGTTAGGCACCCGACAGTGTTTAGGATTAGGTCTTATTCACTTTGCGTTTTATTCACTTGAGCTTGAAAACTTCAAAAACCTATCGAGATTATGAACTGACCAAGCAAGGTCATGCATCATTGGAACTCTTAGGTTAAGAACCTGATGAATTGCTCCTTGATAGATCCTAGGCATCAAGTTTCATGAAGATATCTTCAAGAATCATAACATGGAGGATTTGTGTTAGAAAACCCCATAAACTTTTAATCTTCACTCTCTTTTTGGACTCACTAGCTAAGAAAGAGTCAAAATGATGGTTGTTCACTCAATTCACTTGTAGTTAAGAAAATAGTTAGGCTCTCGGTATTATTTAAGAAAGAGTCAAAATGATCGTTGAAAACCCATGGAGATTACGAACTAACTAAGCATGATGATGCATCCTTGGAACCCTTAGGTTGAGAACAAGATGAATTGCTTCTTGGATGACCTTAAGCATCAGGTTTCATGAAAATACCTTCAATAATCACATCATGGATGATGTGTCCTAAAAACCTTTACAAACCCTTAATCTTGTCTCTCTTCTGGACTCAATAGCTAAGAAGGAGTCAAAAGGATGGTTATTCAATCAATTCACTTGTAGATGAAAGAATAGTTAGGCTCCCAACATTATTTACGATTGGGTCTTGTTCACTTTGCTTTTTCTTCACTTGAGCTTGAAAACTTTGAAAACCCATTAAGATTATGAACCGACCAAGCATGGTGATGACTCATTGAACCTCTCAGGTTAAGAACCAGGTGAATTGCTCCTTATATGATCTTAAGCATCAAGTTTGTTGAAGATACCTTCAAGAATCACATTAAAGATGATGTGTCCTAGAAACCCTCATAAACTTTTAATCTTGCCTCTCCTCTGGACCAACTACTAAGAAGGAGTCAAAAGGATGGTTGTTCACTCAATTCACTTGTAGATGAGAGAGTAGTTAGGCTCCCTACATTGTTTAGGATTGGTTCATGTTCACTTTGTGTTTTATTCACTTGAGCTTAAAAACTTTGAAAACCATCGAGATTACAAACCGACCAAGCATGGTGATGAATCAATGCAACTCTTAAGCTTAGAACTACATGAATTATTCCTTAGATGATCCTAAGCATCAGGTTTGATGAAGATACCTTTAAGAATCACATCATGGATTATGTGTACTAGAAAACCCTATAAACTTTTAATATTCTCTCTCTTTTTGACTCACCAGCTAAGAAGGTGTCAAAAGGATGTTTGTTCACTCAATTAACTTGTAGATAAGAGAATATTTAGGCTGTCGGCATTGTTTAGGATTTAGTCATGTTCAAAAACTTGAGCTTGAAAACTTCAAAAACTCATCGAGATTATGAATTGACAAAGCATGGTGATGCATCATTGGAACTCTTAGGTTAAGAACTGGATGAATTGCTCCTTGGATGACCCTAAGCATCAGGTTTCGTGAAGATACCTTCAAGAATCATATCATGGATGATGTGTCCTAGAAAACCTCTTAAAGTTTTAATCTTCTTTCAATTTTGGACTCACTGGCTGAGGAGTTAAAAGGATGTTTGTTCACTCAATTCGCTTGTAGTTGAGAGAGTAGTTAGGCTCCCCACAGTGTTTAGGACTAGCGCTGATTCACTTTTCGTTTTCTTCACTTGAGCTTGAAAACTTTGATAACCATCGAGATTACAGACAGACCAGGCATGGTGTTGCATTGTTGGTACTCTTAGGTTAAGAACTAGATGAACTACACCTTGGATGATCCTAAGCATCAAGTTTCATGAAGATACCTTCAAGAATCACATTAAGGATGATGTGTCCTAGAAACCCTCATAAACTTTTAATCTTCTCTCTCTTTTGTACTCACTAGCTAAGAAAGAGTCAAAAGGATGGTTCTTCACTCAATTCACTTTTAGATAAGAGAATAGTTAGGCTCCCAAAATTTTTTAGGATTGGGTCTTGTTTAACTTGCGTTTTCCTCACTTGAGCTTGAAAACTTCAAAAACCCATCGAGATTACGAATAGAGCAAGCATGGTGATGCATCGTTGGAACTCTTAGGTTAAGAACTTGATGAATTACGCCTTGGGTGACCCTAAGCATCAGATTTCATGAAGATACCTTCCAGAATCACATCATGGATGATGTGTCCTATAAAATGCCATAAACGTTTAATCTTCTCTCTCTTTTGGCCTCACTAGCTAAGAAGGAGTCAACTTGATATTTGTTCACTCAATTCACTTGTAGATGAGAGAGTAATTAGGCTCCCGATAGTGTTTAGGATTAGGGTTTGAAAATTTTCAAACCCATCGAGATTACGAACTGACCAAACATGGTGATGCATTGTTGGAACTCTTAGGTTAAGAACTAGATGAATTACTCCTTGGATGACCCTAAGCATCAGATTTCGTGAAGATACCTTCCAGAATCACATCATGGATGATGTGTCCTATAAAATGCCATAAACGTTTAATCTTCTCTTTCTTTTGGCCGTACTTATAACGCCCTTAATTTTACAACCCGAAACACGGGAAATTTTTCCCAATTTAGAAAAATACCCGGATCTATAAAAAGCCACTCTTATATATGAAGATATGAGAGCCAGGTCCATAGACCATGAAGGACCGGGTCCAATTAAAAATAATAAGGGAATGGAAGGCAGAAGAAAGAAAATCCGATCGGAACAGGCCAGCGGAAGGGCAACATCGCTCAAGCGAAACCCACACAGCAGCACCCACTCGCTCAAGCGGGATCCGACTCCGCTTGGGCGAGATAGCTCAACCCGCTCGGACGAGCACTCAGTCACTTAGGCGAAACTACCTGAAAGCCTTCCAACAGAACCACACTCGCTGGAGAGAATCCTTCATTCGCTGAAGCGAGAGGTTACACTCGGCAATCCCATCACTCAGGGTTTGACTTAGTCCACTCGGCATATTCATCGTTTCTCACTCGAAGAATACTCAAACCATCCTTCACTCAGAAGAGGTCTCCACAACCGTACTCCACTCAGTATTCTCACTCCAAAACCGAGTCATCTCAATCAGTCTCTCACTCGGCAATTGATATCTTATTCAATCAGAGAAACCATTAAGTTAAGTCCCACTCGGACTTGCTCAGATCCTAACCACTCAGGATATGGAATCTCTCTCACTCAGATTATACATGAATCACATACTTAGAGTATATTCGAATCTCAATCCATTACAACAACTCTCCTCTCGGAAGAGGATCACTCGGATTTCCACTCGGAAATACCCAAACCTTCCCCACTAGGGGTTTACTCATATTTTCCACTCCGTAATACTCAGGCCCGTAAATCACTCGGAATTATCTTCTCAAATCTTTCACAGTATAAATTCATCAAAGGGATTTCTCTCAGAATCTCTTTAAGTCTCATCCTCTCGGAAAAAAGGTACATACATACGAGTCTCACTCGGAAATCAACAAAGCAACACATATCAAATATCACACATCACAGTGCAAGAATTTCACCCGGAAACCCGTCCATAAACCATGCATTTGAGATGCAAAGCCCCCTTACCTGGATGAAGCTTCCAGGAGTCACATGGCCACTCGGCCCAGCCACAACAACACTCTGCTCGGATTCAAGTCGTGGGAAGAGCCAACATGGCTCCCATTCGTCGCAGCAACACGCTCACAGCCATCAACGCTCTGCTCGCAGCTTTGGAGAGCCAACTCTGTCTCCACACGGCCTCAAAACCACCAAGGCTCAACATAGTCCTTACGCAACCCAGTGAAAGACTCCAAACGCTGCTTCCACACTCGAACAGCACCGTCCTCACCACCATGGAGGACAACCAAACTTCCATGCACCATCCATGCATGCCTTCTTCTTCACGACGGCATAACCCCAAAAACAATGGACCATCTTCCACAACTGAGGCACCCACACGCAGCTGCAGGCTCCCAACCGAGCCATAAACAGCACCATCAACGAAGATGAAGAAGAGAAGAAGAAGAAGGACCAGCAAGAAGGAGAAGCACCAGGGAACAGAGGAGGAACCAACCTTCGAAACACAGTACCACGTTGTTTCCTTTCACAGCCACACCGTCCCACTCAGTTCAACACAGTTCGTGAGTGGAGAAGAAGATGAAGGAGAGGACAAAGAAGAAGAGAGACAGACCACACAACCAGCGTCTGCTCCCATCACCACACTACTCTGCCACCACGCTGTTCCCACTCAGTTCTCACATAGCCACGCTGTTCTTCTTCCACTCAAGGCTCTACGCAGTGTTTGGGTGGAAGATGAAATGAAGAAGACGGAGAATGGCAAAAAGAAGAAGAACAGACGCGAGAGAGAAAAGGAGAATGGTTCTCCATGCACCAAAGAGAAATGAAGAGAGTGAGGAGGGAAACATGCAACCGAAGCTTATTAACACTGCCAAGCTTCAGCTTTCACACTCCATCAAAGGTCACACTCTCATTAAATGCAGTCCCGTCAGCAATCATCACACAAAGAGAGAGAGAGAACCGAAGTTCACACACTCACCATAATGCACATGTGTGGTCATTTGGCCTTATTATCATAATCATTATTATTATTTTCCTCTTAGTGAATTTCGCCTAGAGTCCCAGCATCAGACTCCCTTCACTCGCTCAAGCGTCCCAAGCTCGCTTGAGCGAAAAACACTTAGTATGTATTTCCTCTCTCTTTCTCTCGCTCGAGCACGGCCACACCCGCTTGAGCGAGAACCATCCAGTGACTTCACCAACATCATTTGCACGCATCACGCTTGAGCGGATCACCGTCTCGCCTGAGCGAGATATCGGGACATATACAATAATGAAGATCCTAACACATGGAATCTCATTCTAAGCCAACTGAATCATTTCCAAACTATCATACACATTACATGAGGTATATATATACCACTCTCTCTATCCATTCATACTCGAGAAGTCTTTATTTCCACTCATCAATCACTCTCTTTTAAATTCTGATTGTCAACTATAAAATAAAGGTTTTAAAACACCTCTCATTACCACATTACTCATCTCCATAAAAATTTGGGATGTTACAGTACTAGCTAAGAAGGAGTCAACTTGATGTTTGTTCACTCAATTCACTTGTAGATGAGAGAGTAATTAGGCTCCCGATAGTGTCTAGGATTAGGTCTCAGTCACTTTGCATTTTATTCACTTAAGCTTGAAAATTTTCAAAACCCATCGAGATTACGAACTGACCAAGCATGGTGAAGCATCATTGGAACTCTTAGGTTAACAACTAGATAAATTGCACCTTGGATGATCTTGATCATCAAGTTTCATGAAGATACCTTTAAGAATCACATCAAGAATGATGTGTCCTAGAGACCCTTATAAAGTTTTAATCTTCTCTCTCTTCTGGACTCACTAGTTAAGAAGGAGTCAAAAGGATGGTTCTTCAATATATTCATTTGTAGATAAAAGAATAGTTAGGCTTCCTGTAACACCCTACTTTTTAATTAATTAAATAAAATCAATAGGGGGAATTTTCCAAATTTTAAAGTTAATAAACCGTACATAGCCTACTCAGAGTAACAAATCCGACCCATCGAGGAGAAGAGGGAAGAAGAGAACAAGGGAAAAGGACTCTCACGCAGCGAAGGGAAGAAACGCCTAAGCGTAACTACACTCGGTATCCTACCGTTCCACTCGGTATCTTCCCCGCTCGGGTTTCAGTATATGGTTCACCCGGGAAGGTCCATCTCTTAATTCGCTCGGATTGACCCTAATGCACCCCAGTTCCTTCCAGACAGTATATCACACTCCCCATTTCCCTTCGATTGGTTACATATATGTATATTGGCAACCCGCAAATGATTCCCCAAGCCGCTTACTCGGAATTTATGAAGCCTTCTCACTCGGAATACTTAGTCACTCTTCACTCGGGAAACCTTAACAGTTATTACGCTAAGGGTATCAGGATCGATTCTCGCTCGGTACCCGAATCTTTCCTACTCTGATTTTCCCTCTAAGTCGGGACTCACTCGGATTTTTCCCCAGCTATTTAGTAATTTATTATAATGGATCCACTTAGAGTCTCAGGTGTCATTCTATGGTTGGTAAACCCTCACTTGGCATCACACTGCCTCATTCACTCGAGATTACCTAGTCTTCCTTCCACTCGGATAGAGTCAGTAACTCCCTTCCCACGCCATCACTCAACTCCATTTCGACTTATAGCCACACTAACCTCTCACCCACAACAAATACGCATGCATAGGTCACTCGGATTCTTATGCACAATATAGGGTTTCATGCATCATAACAATTATAATTAATTACAGGCACCACATCATGTCCTCTACTCCAAAGGGTTCAGGTTCTAATAAAAGGAACTAAGGCTTAACATGAGCCGGCCAAGGCTTAACAAACCACATAAACAGAATATGCATAACATCCACATCTATAGTGCATCAGCACTCCATTCGGTATTCAGCTCCTCATTCACTCCTCATTGTGAGAGATGCTCACTGAAAGATTGCCACAGTAGGGGGGTGAGTATCTTAAATATTAAGTGATAGATACTGATTCAGGTTATCCGCAATTATATAGCTATATATGTATATATATATATACAGTCATGCATGGCAACGATCAAAGTCAAAGCAATACCAATCAACCAGGACACACGTCAAACTCTTACCGATCGGAATCCACCAGTTATCGCTTGGCCTTATGCACGTATCAATTTGATAACATTAACATACAACAATCAATGACATAATAATACCTACGAATCAGAATGCACCTGTTAAACATTTCTCAGTCAGGATTCAACAATTCCCACTCGGCTATACATACACAACTTTTAATAATATTAACATGCATTCATAGAACATATCTCAATCAGCATCAACAGCATGTGCACACAAAACAATTTGCTCGGTTATATATATTCATCATCTCATTAACATCGTCACTTGCATAATTCATTTCAAACAGCATCGGTAATCAATATACACAGGGTATTTCACTCGGTTACGCATTCGTGTATAATCGGTTTTGACGTTGCAACGTAGGCTCCCTGCCTTTTTATACATAGCTCTCAGCTATCCATTCAGCTCCCAGCTGCTTGGCCATTTTACAGGTACCCAATCGTTTGCCCACAGGTGACACCAACGCTCTCAGCGTCAACAGAGGTGCTCACGGGCAGCCCGAGTCCCACTCGGAGGTTACCTTGAGTCTCACTCAAGGATTTTACAACGTCCCACGCTTTTCAGTAAACCGATGGTAGTGTCCCACACTACGTGCTCCCAGCACAACGCATCCCATACGCCACACGCGGATCCAACACACAATACAGCCTTCATACGTACGATTTTTCACTCAGCCACACACACTTCACATATAGTCAGTAATACGCATTCAGAATTCAACATATTAACCTAACATACATACTTCCATGCAAACAGAAACATAGCTCAAGTAGATGAATACAGTAACACACGCGTCCCATGCGATCGGTGTCAACCAATATCAGTTTCAATAAAGTATTCCAATCAACATAAGCATAACATGCAATCGGTATTCAGCAGCATCAGGATCAAACAACGCATGCATCAGTATGAACATTATCAGATCCACTACACCAACACTTAATCACATGCAATCAACATTTTATATTTATATCGGCTCACAGGTCACATAAACCACACAGTTATCATCGTCAATCACTCAGCACTCCCTTTCCATGCAATCATTCGACATTTTCCAAGCTATCGGCATGCATCTCAAGGACAATACTAAACATGCAACGTTCACCCTCACTCATCATGCACCTAGTATTGCGCACTCCACATGCAAGTATATCATACAATAGAATACAGTACAACAATTATCAACACCCGGAACCCGTCCATAACCCATGCATTTAACATATAAAGTACTCCCCCTACCAACTACGAGACTCCGAGAGACTCCTCAGCCTGGGCGTTGGTCCTTTTCCTAGCTGCTTCGCTCGATACTTCCACTCGTTCAGGGAAGAAGAAGAAGAAGAAGAAGAAGAGAGAAAGAGAAAGAGAAGAAGAGAGAGGAGAGAAATCGAAGAGGGAATTCTGAAGAATGAATGGCAAGGGACCATCGACCACTACATATATGCATGCACAAGGAATGGAAAGGTGGGGTAGGGGAAACGTGAAGTAGCAGTCTGCTCACGTCACCCAGTCCCATCAGCAACCACTAATGGCTAATCCTACTTAAATCAGCACTCATTTGATTAATTAAGTTAATGGTAATTAGTTAAACAATTTCCTACTTCTGAAATTATTATTTTAATGGCTTTATTTCACCCGGTACTTCATTTAAAATCAGGATGTTACAGTTCTCCCCCTCTCAAAAGAATTTCGTCCTCGAAATTCACTTGGTGACTTACCCTGGTAAATAACTCGGGGTATTGCTGCCGCATTGCATCCTCGCGTTCCCAGGTATAAGAGACATACCTGTTTTGTTGCCACTCGACTTCAACCAGTTACACGTCCTTACTCCTTAAACGCTTTACCGATCGGTCCACGATTCTAGTCGGTACAGCTACAGTGGTTAGGTCTTCCCTGATTTCCACTTCGTCGTCAGGCATTGTGTGGGTAGAATCGGGTAAGTACTTCTTTAGTTGGGATACATGAAACACATTATGCAATCGGGATAAGTGAGTCGGTAACGCTATTCGGTATGCCATGGAGCCGACTCGTTCCAACACCTCATAAGGCCCAATGTATCGGGGGCTCAACTTCCCCCCTTTCAAGGCTCGCCCGACTCCTTTACTTGGTGAAGTCTTTAAAAACACTTTATCTCTGACTAAAAACTCTAGTGGTTTGGTCCGTTTGTCATGGTAGCTCTTCTGCCTATCCTGGGACGCCTTCATCCTTTCCCTTATCACTCGGATTTGCTCTGATGTTTGCTTTACAATTTCTGGCCCCAATAGCAGACTCTCACCCGTTTCTGACCAGCAGAGTGGGGTTCAGCATCTTCGACCATAAAGTGCTTCGTAGGGTGCCATACCGATACTGTTGTGGTGGCTATTGTTGTATTTAAACTAGATCAGGGAAAGGTACTACTCCCAATTCCCATCGTGCTCCAACACACACGCCCTTAGCAAGTCCTCCAGGCTTTGAATCGTTCACTCGGATTGTCCATCCGATTGGGGGTGGTAAGCGGAACTTAGCCAAAGCTTCGTACCCAATCCCTAGTGCAGGCTGGTCCAAAAGCGGGACGTGAACCTAGGGCCCCTATCCGATACGATAGAAGTCGGTATACCATGCAGTCGGACAATCTCGTGAATGTAAATCCAAGCCAACTTATGTAACGGGTACTTCATGTTCACAGGTAGGAAGTGTGCACTCTTCGTCAGTCGGTCCACAATGACCCAAATCGCATCATGGCCCGCTCAGTTTTTGGGCAATCCCATGACAAAGTCTATAGCAATTGAGTCTCATTTCCACACGGGAATCTCCAGGGGTTGCAATGCACCATACGACTTCTGGTGCTCGACTTTCGACCTTTGACAGGTGATACACCGAGCCACGTATTCTGCCACATCCTTGATGTGGATCTTGATGAGGACCGGCAAGGACTGACTTCTTGATAATGAATGGCTGCCACAAAGAAAGGAAGAAGACACACACAAACATACACAATACAAAGACAGTGGGGAAATCTAGAGTGGGGATTGAATTGAGAATGTACGTTTGCTGTAAGGGTCAGAATTTCTACTTCAACTTGTCCTTGGTTGTTCAGATTCTAGGAAAGATTTAAGGATCAAATCTTTGCCTCATTTTCACGTGAATTTAGTGGTTCACTTTACAGGAAGTTAACGCAATTAACATGTCATTAACGCAGCTTGGCAATTGAACTAAGGGTCCTTGATTTTTCTTTTGATGTTTTAATTTTTTTTAGAGTTTAGAATTTTGTTTTAGATTCAATTTGGAAGACAAGGTAGAAGAAACAAAACGCAGGAATTAAAAGATAAAAAGATGGAAAGCATCACACCTCCATAATGGACTAGCATTCATACACAAGTATCACACTAATGCATGGCTAATCAACCTTGCTTCACACAAGGACCAAGAGCATCACACTCACCACTAAGTTTACAAAACTTAGAAAAATTCATTAATTCAACTTCTGTCCTTTTTTCTCACCTCCATTCAGTTTTGTATAACTTGGCTAAACAAGACAAAAGACACACTACTCCACTACCTAAAAACAAGGGTAACCACCCACCACTAAGTCTTAGTGGGACAATGCTGAAATATAGTTGCAAAAACTGAAACTTACAAAGGAAAAAGAAATAAACAAAAATGGGTCTAGGTACGATTTGAACACAGGTCATTCAAGTCCTACACTACCCTATTCTTGAGGCTAGGCCATTTGTGCTAGGCCCTTTGTTGTTCATCCTTCCACATGATCAAATGAGTAAGCTTGGATGTCCTTTGTGGCTCCTTGGTTATGTCTTCTAGGAGGGTGAGAATTAGCCTTTGTAAGATGGCTTTGGTCTTCTTGGCCTTGGATCTTGTCATTGGCCCTCCTATTCCTTGAAGTGCCCCTGATTGGTAAGGGGTGTCCTCATCATTCCCTCCCTCTTGAACAGGATTTGTCCTCAAATCTGGGTCTTCTTCACCTGTATCAAACAAGGACAAGTTGAAGTAGAAATTCTAACCCTTACAGCAAACGTACATTCTCAATTCAATCGCCACTCTAGATTTCCCCACTGTCTTTGTATTGTGTATGTTTGTGTGTGTCTTCTTCCTTTCTTTGTGGCAGCCATTCATCATCAAGAAGTCAGCCCTTGCCGGTCCTCATCAAGATCCACATCATTTGGTATCAAAGCTCTTGGAGTCAAGGGCTTGAAATTTCTTGGACAGCACCCAAAAAGGTAATTCGAAATTCCTTTGCCTCTAGGTTATTTTTCAATTTCTGAACATATAAATTAAGGGTTGGGGTTGTGAAAGAAAAGAAGCCAAGCATTAATTTCATGTTATGGTGGCTAGAAAAATTTTCCCCAAATTGCACACCCTAATTTTCCAAAAAAAATTCCAGAATTAAAATCTGAATATGTATGACCTAAATTGATGTTGTTTGCTGTCCAATCTTGCAAAATTTGAATTTGATTGCTGCCATGTTGAGTCTCAAAACCGTGACCTTCTTGTTAGTGTCTAGGTGAGTTCTTGTTTTGTTTTTCTTTCTTGTTTCTTGTCAAATTCTTGTCTAGTTTGTGTGTTTTTAGCCTTTTAATTTGATTTCTGAATTTGAGTATCTCAATTTATAATTGTTTGTCTGTCCATGCTTGCTGCAATTCGTGTTCTTGCTTGCTGCCATAGTGTCCCAAAAACGTATCCTAAGTGCTTGAGTCTTGTATGTTTTGTCTTTGTTTGTAGTTTAATTCTAGTACTGTTTGTGTGTCCTTTTTGGTGTCTTGTTTTTTGTTGGCCTCTAGTGATAGGATCAAATCTCTATTTCCCATTATTAGCATTTTGCATTAGGTAGAACATTAGTGTGTGGCTGAACTACACTTGTGACTCTCAAGGATTAAATAGCATCAAGAGTGGTAAAAGGCTAGAGTGAAAATTACATTATTAGAAAAAGCCAAAATTTGAGTAGAACACTTGAGAGAAATTATTTGTGAGGTCCAAATAGCAACTGTTATAATTGTTTTTCACCTTGTATAAGTGTTTTAGTGATGGCAGAACAGGGTGAACAAGGGGGACTTAATCCATTTCAAATGCAAGCTCTAACTCAACATCTTGAGAGGCTATTCCGACAAGCCACTGACGAAATACATGAGAGAATTGACCAGTTAGAAAATGAAAGGAGAAGTCCAAGGAGGCATGGAGGAAGGATGCCACGACATGAAGAAGATAGGAGAACTAGGGAACAGTGGAGCAATCCCCTTCAAGGGATAAAACTAAACATTCCTTCTTTTGCAGGCAAAAATGATCCGGAGGCATACTTGAATTGGGAGCTTAAGTTAGAAAATGTATATGCTTGTGGAGAGTTTGAGGAGGAGCAAAAAGTGAGATTGGCAGCCGCTGAGTTCTCACACTACGCCTTGGTTTGGTGGCATAAACTTCAGAGGGAGAGGCAAAGAGATGGAGAGCCACTAGTGAGTACTTGGGCAGACTTGAGGAGACTAATGAGGAAGAGGTATGTGCCTGCCTCCTATGAGAGGGATTTGAAGTTTAAACTACAAAGACTCACTCAAGGGAGTCGGAGTGTGGAGGAGTACCACAAGGAGATGGAGATGCTGATGCTCCAAGCCAATTTAGAAGAGGATCCTGAGGTAACTATGGCTAGATTTTTAGCTGGTTTATCTACTGATATTCGTGATGTTGTGGAGTTGCAGGAATTCATTGAGATGGATGACCTTGTGCATAAGGCCCTTCAAGTAGAAAGGCAACTCAAAAGGAAGGGAGCTACAAGGAGAATTGCCCCTACTCCCACATCTGGGTGGAAGGACAAAGCCAAGAGGGAGGGCTTTGGGGCAGTACCCTATTTAGCCAAAGCAGCAGGTAGCTCGGCCTTGGATGTTAAGGCCACTAAGGATGCTGATCATAATGCTTCTAAGGGGAAGGAACCAATCCCTAAGAGGACTAGGGACATTACATGCTTCAAGTGCCAAGGTAAGGGGCATTATGCCTATGAATGCCCTACAAAGAGGACAGTAGTGATAAGGGAGGATGGTGAATTGTCTAGTGAGTCTGATACACCTGAGGAGTATGAGAGTGAGAAGGGAGAGGGTGTAGAACCAGAAGTGAACGAGGGGGGATTGTTAATGGTTAGGAGGTTGTTAGGATCCCATATAGAACCCTTAGACCAAAGCCAAAGGGACAACATTTTCCACACTAGGTGTGCTGTACATGGACAACTTTGCATGGTGATTGTGGATAGTGGGAGTTGTGCTAATGTGGCAAGTACTAGGATGGTATCCAAGTTGAATCTCCCTACCAAACCCCACCCTAGACCTTATAGGTTACAATGGCTAAGTGATGATGGAGAAATAAGGGTGAGGCAGCAGGTGGAGGTGCCTATAGTCATTGGAACCTATTCGGATGTGATCTTGTGTGATGTGGTGCCTATGGAGGCATGTCATTTGTTGTTGGGGAGGCCGTGGCAGCATGACCATAAGACTATCCATGATGGTTTCTCCAACAAAATATCATTCACCCATCAAGGAAAGAAGGTGGTACTTAAACCTTTAAGCCCACAGGAGGTGTGTCATGATCAGTTGAGATTGAGAGAGAAAATTATGAGAGAAAAAAAGATCATGAGAGTGAGGGATTGAGTGTGACCGAGAGCTTGAAAGAGGAGAAAGAGAGAAAGGAGAGTGAAGAAAAGAGGGGAAAAATAAAAGGAAGAGAAAAGAGTGAAAAAGAGAGGAAAAAGAATGAGAGAGAGATAGCAAAAGAAAGAGAAGTGAGGAAAGTGTTGCTTGCAAGGCAGCCACTCTACGTGCTGGTTTGCAAGCCTATTCTTAATACTAATCCCATTTGTTTTTCTTCTTTGCCTTCTCCTATTTCTTCTCTTTTGCAGGAATTCAAGGATGTTTTTCCTTCAGACCTACCCGGTGGATTGCCACCTTTGAGAGGGATAGAACATCAGGTGGATCTGATACCTGGAGCCACCATTCCAAACCGGCCAGCCTATAGGAGAAACCCTGAGGAGACCAAGGAAATACAAAGGCAAGTGGAAGCTCTCTTAGATAAAGGTTGGGTAAGAGATTCTATCTCTCCTTGTGCTGTGCCTGTAATTTTAGTGCCTAAGAAAGATGGATCGTGGCGCATGTGTAGTGACTGTAGGAGTGTGAATAGCATTACTATTAAGTATAGGCATCCCATTCCTAGGCTTGATGATTTACTTGATGAATTGCATGGTGCAAAGTTCTTTTCCAAAATTGATTTAAAAAGTGGATACAACCAAATTAGGATTAGAGAAGGGGATGAATGGAAAACTGCTTTTAAAACCAAATTTGGCTTGTATGAGTGGCTGGTTATGCCTTTTGGATTAACTAATGCACCAAGTACATTCATGAGGTTGATGAATCATGTTCTTAAAGAATTTATAGGACACTTTGTGGTAGTGTATTTTGATGACATACTTGTGTATAGTGCTGATTTAGACTTGCATGTTCATCATTTGCATTCTGTGTTATCTACTTTGAGGCGAGAGCAATTGTATGCCAATCTTGAAAAATGCACATTTTGCCAAGATCATGTGGTGTTTTTAGGCTTTGTAGTAAGTTCTAAAGGGGTAGAGGTAGACCAAGAAAAAGTGAAGGCCATCCAAGAATGGCCAACACCAAGGACTGTGAGTGAGATTAGGAGCTTTCATGGCCTAGCTAGTTTTTATAGACGTTTTGTGAGGGATTTTAGCACCTTGGCAGCCCCACTAAATGAGTTAGTGAAGAAGAATGTGAGCTTTAAGTGGGGGGAAAAACAAGAGAAAGCTTTCCAAACCCTTAAGCAAAGACTAGTTAGTGCACCCATTCTAGCATTGCCCAATTTTTCCAAGTCTTTTGAGATAGAGTGTGATGCTTCGGGCATAGGTATAGGGGCTGTTTTGCTCCAAGAAGGTCATCCCATAGCTTACTTTAGTGAAAAACTAAGTGGGGCAGCCTTGAATTACTCTACCTATGACAAAGAACTCTATGCCTTAGTGAGGACCCTCAAAACTTGACAGCACTACCTTTTCCCCAAGGAGTTTGTTATCCATAGTGACCATGAGTCTCTTAAGTATCTTAAGGGTCAAGGCAAACTTAATAAGAGACATGCCAAGTGGGTTGAGTTCCTAGAACAATTCCCATATGTCATTAAGTACAAGAAAGGGAAGGGGAATGTAGTTGTCGATGCCTTGTCTAGGAGGTATGCCCTTATTTCTATGTTAGAGACCAAATTGCTTGGGTTAGAAGTTCTAAAGGGGCTGTATGAAGAGGATAGCGAGTTCGGCCAGAAGTATAGGGAATGTGAAAAGGTGCCTAAGGATGAATATTATAGGTTTGATGGGTTCTTGTTTAGAGAGAATAGGTTATGTATTCCCCAATCTTCCATTAGAGAGCTTTTAGTGAGGGAAGCACATAGGGGGGATTAATGGGTCATTTTGGAGTGCATAAGACTTATGATATCTTGCATGAACATTTCTATTGGGTTAACATGAAAAAGGATGTAGCCAAGCATTGTGAGTCATGCATTGAGTGTAAACAAGCTAAGTCTAAAGTACTCCCCCAAGGTTTATACACTCCCCTACCTGTTCCTGAACACCCTTGGGTAGATTTGTCCATGGATTTTGTGCTTGGTTTGCCCAAGTCAAGTGCTGGCCGAGATGCTATACTAGTTGTGGTGGATAGGTTTTCTAAGATGGCTCATTTTATTCCATGCAAAAAGGTCAGTGATGCAAGCCATGTAGCTGAACTAGTCTTTAGAGAGATCATTAGGATACATGGCATGCCTAGGAGTATTGTAAGTGATAGGGACTCTAAGTTTTTGAGTCACTTTTGGAGGAGTTTGTGGGGAAGATTAGGAACTAAGTTGTTGTTTTCTACCACTTGTCACCCCCAAACTGATGGTCAAACTGAAGTGGTCAATAGGACACTAGGTGCTATGCTTAGAGCAGTTTTAAAGCAAAATCTGAAACGGTGGGAGGCTTGCTTACCCCATATTGAGTTTGCTTATAATCGCGCTGTCCATTCCACCACTAATTGTTCTCCATTTGAGGTTGTCTATGGGTTTAATCCTTTATCTCCACTTGATTTATTACCTGTGCCTAACATTTCTGTGTTTAAGCATACTGAAGGACAGGCTAAAGCAGATTTTGTGAGGGAGCTGCATGAGAGGGTCAAAGCTCAAATCATCAAGAAGAATGAGAGCTATGCTAAGCAAGCCAACAAAGGTGGGAGAAAGGTGGTCTTCCAACCTGGAGATTGGGTGTGGGTACACATGAGGAAGGAGAGGTTTCCTGAACAAAGGAAATCCAAGCTGCTTCCAAGAGGAGATGGTCCTTTCCAAGTATTGGAGAGAATCAATGATAATGCCTATAGAATCCAAATGCCAGGTGAGCATAATGTGTCTTCTACTTTTAATGTGGCTGATTTGTCTTTATTTGATACAGGTGACGAAGACCTAGATTTGAGGACAAATCCTGCTCAAGAGGGAGGGAATGATGAGGACAACACCAACTCACTGCAAGGGCTAGGAGGACCTATGACGAGATCCAAAGCAAAGAAGACTAAAGCCACATTACAAAGGTTGATTCTCACACTCCAAGAAGAAATAACCAAGGAGCCAACGCAAGCCAAGCTTACCCATTTGATCATGTGGAAGGATGAATAGCGGAGGGCCTAGCATGAATGGTCTAGCTTTCAAGACTTGGGTAGTGTAGGGGTTGAATGACCTGTGTTCAAACCTTACCAAGACCCCTTTTTCTTTTAATTTTTATGTTATCCTTGATGTAATTTAAATTTTTCAGCATTTTCCCTTTTGCTTAGTGGACATAGGCGGTTTGCTTTATGGTGGGTAGTGGGGCGGTTATGGTTTGGAACATGTTCAGCCAAGTTACACAAAACATCTCACGTAACATGGATTTGGCAGATTTAGAATTTTTATGAATTTTTTTTCTAGGTTTGAAAACTTAGGTTGTGAGTGTGATGCTCATAGTCCTTGTGTGAATCAAGGAAGATTGGCCATGCATAGGTGTGAAGCTTTTGTATGAATGCTAATCAATTTATGGAGGTGTGATTCTTCCTTTGTGTTTTTCGTTTTTCTTCTTGCATTTTCAGTTTTGTTTCAGCCTTAGTTTTCACGTGAGGGGATTGATCAGAATCCTAAAAAAAAATTAACCCAATTTAATTCATCTTCCATGGTTGATCAAGTGTAAGTGCAGCCAATCTTTTCTTAAATTAACTCCATCTTAATCTGAACCTTGGGATCAAAATAACCAACTTCAGAATTTGAAATCATCAAGGAACAAGAACCCTAGATAGAAGGAGGAAGTTAAGCTAACCTAGATTTTCTAGGGATTGCATTTTCAAAATTAATTCTGCACCCTTGTTCTCTTTCCTAACGTGAAAAGCTCTCCCCTCCTAGTCCTGGACTGTGTTATTTTTTCTCCATTTGGCAGCCACCAATCAGTTTTTGTTCATCAAGAATTCAGCCCTTGCCGGTCCCTTCAAGATCCACATCAATCCCTCTTTAATCCGGGCCACCAGAATTGTGCCCTTAGATCGTGGTACATCTTTGTGGTACCCGGGTGGATACTGAGTAGGCTCTTGTGGGCTTCATCAAGCACCATTCTTCTCAATTCTCCTCCACCGGGCACGTATATCCTGTTTCTCACTCAGAAAATTCCATCCGGTCCCTCAGTCAAGGACAAATCCTTACCCTTGGCCTGTGTCTCCATCATTTCAGCCAAGTAGGAATCTGATTGCTGCTGCTCATACACGGATTTCAGGAATTCATTGGCGATTCTCAGCGTACCAATCGTTATTTTCTGAGAGGAGGGGATGTCAACATGTAGGTTCATGTCTCGGAACTGTTCCAACAACTCCACTTCCTTTACCATCATTACTGCTATATGAAGGGATTTCCGACTCAACGTGTCGGCAACAACGTTTGCCTTACCCGGGTGGTACTTTAGCTCGAAATCATAATCCTTTAAAAATTCCATCCATTTCCTCTGCCTCATGTTCAGCTCTCTTTGGTCGAATAGGTATTTGAGGCTCTTGTGATCGCTGTATACTTCAAATCTGGCTCTGAACAAATAATGCCTCCATATCTTCAATGTGAAGACTACGGCTGCCAGCTCCAAGTCGTGGGTCGGGTAATGCTGTTCGTGAGGCCTCAATTGTCGAGAGGCGTAAGCTATCACTCGGTCCTTCTGCATTAACACACATCCCAATCTGAGTCCTGAGGCGTCACAATAAACCACGAAGCTCTCTTGCAAATCAGGTAATGCCAACACTGGAGCAGTCGTCAACTTGTCCTTCAGCTCTCGGAAACTGCTATCGCACTCGGAACTCCATACAAAGGGAATTTTTTCCGAGTTAATTTAGTCAGGGGCAAAGCCAACTTAGAAAAACCTTCAATGAATCTTCTATAATAACCAGCCAGGCCCATAAAGCTCCTTATCTCCGAGACCGACTAGGGTCTCTCCCATACCATTATAGATGGCACTTTCGAAGGGTCCACCGAGACACCTTCTTCGAAAATCACATGTCCGAGGAAGTGGATCTCATCCATCCAGAAATCGCACTTTGAAAGCTTTGCAAACAACTGCTTCTCCTTCAGCACTTGAAGTACTACTCGGAGGTGTTCTCCATGCTCCTCAGGGGTCTTGGAATAGACTAGGATGTCATCAATGAAAACAACAACAAATCGGTCTAGATATGGGTGGAAAATATTGTTCATGTAATTCATGAAGACAGCAGGGGCGTTTGTCACACCGAACGGCATCACTACATACTCGTAGTGACCATACCGAGTCCTAAAGGCAGTCTTAAGAATATCCGAGTCCTTCACCCGGATTTGGTGATATCCCGATCGTAGGTCGATTTTTGAGAAGACTGAGGCTCCATGTAGTTGGTCGATTAAGTCGTCAATTCTGGGCAACGGGTATCGATTCTTAATTGTGAGTTTGTTTAGCTGTCGGTAATCTATACATAGTCTCATGCTGCCATCCTTCTTCTTAACAAGCAGTACAGGTGTGCCCCATGGTGACACACTCGGCCTAATGAATTGTTTTCCGAGTAACTCATCCACCTGCTTCTTTAACTCGGCCAATTCTGTCGAGGACATTCTATACGGTGTACTGGAGACTGGCTCGGCTCCAGGGATCAAGTCTATAGAGAATTCGACTTCTCTATTAGGAGGGACACTCGGTACATCCTCGGGAAACACCTCTGGGAATTCACAGACAGTCGAAATTTCATTTACTCGGGCTTTACTCTCACCCTCAGTTAAATAAAGCATCATAAACAGTTGAGCTATACCTTGTGCCGTGTAGTCCTTATTGTGCTGTCTCGGGAAGATTATCCTTCGATTTCTACAATCCACTAACACCTTGTTGGCTGAAAGCCAATCCATGCCGAGCACGATATCAAGGCCTTTCAGAGGCACGCACACAAGATCGAAGGTAAAACTCCGATCGTCCAACACAAACATTACGTCCTTACATATCGTTGATGTCAACACCTTAGGGCCAGTCGGGTTGGCTACTTCCAGAATCCGATCCATATCTACAGTCGGTAATCGCAATTGTCTCACACAGTCGTCAGCCACGAAGGAGTGGGTGGCTCTAGAATCAAAAATTACACTAAGTGTATATTTACCGAGTAGACACTTACTTTGCACTAAGTCGTTCGCCTACGCAACTTCCTCAGCACTGATGGCGTAGACTCTTCCAGCAGCAGGTTGGTCGGTGTTCCTCCTCCGGTTATTTGGGGCAACCATCATATTTGCTCTAGCCCTGTTGCCTTCGCCCCCCGGTCTTTGACCATCGTGTCCACGGTTCCTCTCTTGGAAACCTCCCTGACGCGCATTTGTATTTGCTTGACGGAGTTGGGGGCAGTCAGGGCGAATGTGTCCCCTCTTATTACAATGGAAGCACACCATCTCACCATCATTGCTGCAGTCTCGAGCATAATGATTTCCTCCACACTTGAAACATTTTCCGTTCCCCATAACTGGTCGTCTTTCTGGTTGGTTCCGACCTCCAAATCTGGGAAAAGGTCTGTTCCTACCAGCGTTGTTTGGCCTCTTGAAGCGGGATTGTTGGGGCCTCAAGTAATGGTTTACTCTGCTGCTCTGGCCCGAGTGGGCCTTGTCGTCTTCTTCGAATATTCTACACTTATTCACCAATGCAGGAAAACTCCTGATCTCTTGATATCTGCAGGCTCTCTTAATATCTGACCTCTCAATCCATTCTCGAATTTGAGGCATTTGGAGCTCTCCGTCCCGGGTTGTTGGAAAGGTGGGTAGAATAGACACAACTCTTCGAATCTAGTCGCATACTCTTCCACAGTCATGGAACCCTGTTTCAACTCCATAAACTCCAACTCCTTCTGACTCCTTACTGTGTCGGGGAAGTACTTCTCTAAGAAGCATGTCTTGAAGTCATTCTAGGTCAGCTGAGTATCATTTTCAGGAAATCGGCTTCTAGCTATCTTCCACCAATTCTCCGCCTCGTCTCGCAGCATATACACTGCGTATTCTACCTTTTGGGCCTCGGTGCAATGAAGGCCCCTGAAAATCCTTTCTAATTCCTGAGTCCATTTATAAGCTACCTCGGGGTTACGTCCTCCCTGAAATTCACTTGGCCTCCTTTTCAGGAAGCGATCCAGCACTTGGCCATCCTCTGCTCGAGGCTGGCCCTGCCTCTCAAACACGTCCGAAAAGCGTTGGAATGCTGTGGCTATAGCCTCCATGCTTTAACGATTCGTCATGACATATCCTAAAATTCACACCCCGTCAAGGATAAGTTTACAAGGTTACATTCTTCCGATCGAAACTCAGTCTAACATTCAGTAACTTTAGCTCATTATGCTATTTCTATATGTTATACAATCAGTCGGACCAGGAGGAAAACAACCTCCTATCCGTAAATCTATATTACAATATCAATCAGGTTCAACAATTACCACAATAATGATGACCACTCGGTCACAATGCACACAACCGCTTACACTCAGTAAGCATACCTCGGCCTTGGACCTTTCAGTCTGCTCTGATACCAAAATGTAACACCCTACTTTTTAATTAATTAAATAAAATCAACAGGGGGAATTTTCCAAATTTTAAAGTTAATAAACCGTACATAGCCTACTCAGAGTAACAAATCCGACCCATCGAGGAGAAGAGGGAAGAAGAGAACAAGGGAAAAGGACTCTCGCGCAGCGAAGGGAAGAAACGCCTAAGCATAACTACACTCGGTATCCTACCGTTCCACTCGGTATCTTCCCCGCTCGGGTTTCAGTATATGGTTCACTCGGGAAGGTCCATCTCTTAATTCGCTCGGATTGACCCTAATGCACCCCAGTTCCTTCCAGACAGTATATCACACTCCCTATTTCCCTTCGATTGGTTACATATATATATATTGGCAACCCGCAAATGATTCCCCAAGCCGCTTACTCGGAATTTATGAAGACTTCTCACTCGGAATACTTAGTCACTCTTCACTCGGGAAACCTTAACAGTTATTACGCTAAGGGTATCAGGATCGATTCTCGCTCGGTACCCGAATCTTTCCTACTCTGATTTTCCCTCTAAGTCGGGACTCACTCGGATTTTTCCCCAGCTATTTAGTAATTTATTATAATGGATCCACTTAGAGTCTCAGGTGTCATTCTATGGTTAGTAAACCCTCACTTGGCATCACACTGCCTCATTCACTCAGGATTACCTAGTCTTCCTTCCACTCGGATGGAGTCACGAACTCCCTTCCCACGCCATCACTCAACTCCATTTCGACTTATAGCCACACTAACCTCTCACCCACAACAAATACGCATGCATAGGTCACTCGGATTCTCATGCACAATATAGGGTTTCATGCATCATAACAATTATAATTAATTACAGGCACCACATCATGTCCTCTACTCCAAAGGGTTCAGGTTCTAATAAAAGGAACTAAGGCTTAACATGAGTCGGCCAAGGCTTAACAAAACACATAAACAAAATATGCATAACATCCGCCTCCATAGTGCATCAGCACTCCATTCGGTATTCAACTCCTCATTCACTCCTCATTGTGAGAGATGTTCACTGAAAGATTGCCACAGTAGGGGGGTGAGTATCTTAAATATTAAGTGATAGATACTGATTCAGGTTGTCCGTAATTATACAGCTATATATGTATACATATACAGTCATGCATGGCAATGATCAAAGTCAAAGCAATACCAATCAACCAGGACATACGTCAAACTCTTACCGATCGGAATCCACCAGTTATCGCTCGGCCTTATGCACGTATCAATTTGATAACATTAACATACAACAATCAATGACATAATAATACCTACAAATCAGAATGCACCTGTTAAACATTTCTCAGTCAGGATTCAACAATTCCCACTCGGCTATACATACACAACTTTTAATAATATTAACATGCATTCATAGAACATATCTCAATCAGCATCAACAGCATGTGCACACAAAACAGTTTGCTTGGTTATATATATTCATCATCTCATTAACATCGTCACTTGCATAATTCATTTCAAAAAGCATCGGTAATCAATATACACAGGGTATTTCACTCGGTTCCGCATTCGTGTGTAATCGGTTTTGACGTTGCAACGTAGGCTCCCAACCTTTTTATACATAGCTCTCAGCTATCCATTCAGCTCCCAGCTGCTTGGCCATTTTACAGGTACCCAACCGTTTGCCCACAGGTGACACCAACGCTCTCAGCGTCAACAGAGGTGCTCACGGGCAGCCCGAGTCCCACTCGGAGGTTACCTTGAGTCTCAGTCAAGGATTTCACAGCGTCTCACACTTTTCAGTAAACCGATGGTAGTGTCCCACACTACGTGCTCCCAGCACAACGTATCCCATGTGCCACACGCGGATCCATCACACAACACAGCCTTCATACGTACGATTTTTCACTCAGCCACACACACTTCACATACAGTCAGTAATACGCATTCGGAATTCAACATATTAACCTAACATACATACTTCCATGTAAACAGAAACATAGCTCAAGTAGATGAATACAGTAACACACGCGTCCCATACGATCGGTGTCAACCAATATCAGTTTCAATAAAGTATTCCAATCAACACAAGCATAACATGCAATCGGTATTCAGCATTATCAGGATTCAAACAACGCATGCATCAGTATGAACATTATCAGATCCACTACACCAACACTTAATCATATGCAATCAACATTTTATATTTATATCGACTCACAGGTCACATAAACCACACGGTTATCAATGTCAATCACTCAGCACTCCCTTTCCATGCAATCATTTGACATTTTCTAAGCTATCGGCATGCATCTCAATGACGATACTAAACATGCAATGTTCACCCTCACTCATCATGCACCCAGTATTGCGCACTCCACATGCAAGTATATCATACAACAGAATACAGTACAACAATTATCAACACCCGAAACCCGTCCATAACCCATGCATTTAACATATAAGGTACTCCCCCTACCAACTACGAGACTCCGAGAGACTCCTTAGCCTGGGCGTTGGTCCTTTTCCTAGCTGCTTCGCTCGATACTTCCACTCGTTCAGGGAAGAAAAAGAAGAAGAAGAAGAGAGAAAGAGAAAGAGAAGAAGGGAGAGGAGAGAAATCGAAGAGGGAATTCTGAAGAATGAATGGCAAGGGACCACCGACCACTACATATATGCATGCATAAGGAATGGAAAGGTGGGGTAGGGGAAACGTGAAGTAGCAGTCTGCTCACGTCACCCAGTCCCATCAGCAACCACTAATGGCTAATCCTACTTAAATCAGCACTCATTTGATTAATTAAGTTAATGGTAATTAGTTAAACAATTTCCTACTTCTGAAATTATTATTTTAATGGCTTTATTTCACCCGGTACTTCATTTAAAATTGGGATGTTACACTTCCGGCATTGTTTAGGATTGGCTCTTATTCAACTTTTATTTTCTTTAACTGAGCTAGAAAACATCGAAAACCCATCGAGATTACGAACAGAGCAAGCATGGTGATGCATCGTTGGAACTCTTAGGTTAAGAACTTGATGAATTGCGCCTTGGATGACCCTAAGCATCAGGTTTTGTGAAGATACCTTCATGAATCACATCATCGATGATGTGTCCTAGAAAACACCATAAACTTTTAATCTTCTCTCTCTTATAGAGTCACTAGCTAAGAAAGAATCAAACGGATGGTTGTTCCTTCAATTGACTGTAGTTGAGAGAGTAGTTAGGCTCCCGGCAGTCTTTAGGATTGGGTCTTGTTCACTTTGTGTTTTCTTCACTTGAGCTTGAAAACTCCGAGAATTCATGAAGATTATGAACTAACCAAGCATGGTGAAGCATTGTTGGAACTCTTAGGTTAAGAATTATATGGATTGCTCCTCGGATGACCCTAAGCATCAGGTTTCGTGAAGATACCTTCAAGAATCACATGATGGATGATGTGTCCTAGAAAACCCCATAAACTTTTAATCTTCTCTCTCTTTTGGAATCACTAGCAAAGAAGGAGTCAAAAGGATGTTTGTTCACTCAATTCACTTGTAGTTGAGAGAGTAGTTAGGCTCTCGGTAGTGTTTAGGATTGGGTCTTGTTCATTTTACGTTTTATTCACTTAAGCTTGAATATTTTGAAAACCCATTGAGATTACGATTTGACAAAGCATGGTGATGCATCGTTGGAATGTTTGTTCACTCAATTCACTTGTAGTTGAGAGAGTAGTTAGGCTCCTGGTAATGTTTACGATTGGGTCTTCTTCAACTTTTGTTTTCTTCACTTGAGCTAGAAAACTTTGAAAACCCATCGAGATTACAAACTGACCAAGCAGGGTGATGCATCATTGGAACTCTTAGGTTTAGAACAAGATGAATTATCATTGGATGACCCTAAGCATCAGGTTTCATGAAGATACCTTCAAGAATCACATGATGGATGATGTAACATCCTGATTTTTAATTAATTGCTAATTAAGGTTAAATTCAGGATTAAGGATTATGATTGGTTTAGTTGATGGTTAATTGGAATTTAATGGTTAATTAGATTAATTATTGAATAATGATTATAATAATAATAATGGGGAAAGGACATTGGTGCCCCTTGGACCATGAGAGAAGCTTCAGTTCTCTCTCTTTTCCCTTCCTTCCCGCGTGGTCCCCACGTTGATGGCTGATGGCTTTAATTGGATGGGATGCTGATGGGACTTGCATTAAATGTGAAGGTGATGGCTGATGGAGAAAGTGAGCTGATGGGGCTGTGTGAAGATAAGCTTCACTTTCATGTTTTCCTCTCTCACTCTCTTCATTTCTCTTTGCTGCATAGAGAACCATTCTCCTCTTTTCTCTCGCGTCTGTTCTTCTTCTTTTTGCTGTTCTCCGTCTTCTTCATTTCCTCTTCCACCCAAACACTACGCAGAGCCTTGAGTGGAAGGAGAACAGCGTGGCTGTGTGAGAACTGAGTGGGAACAGCGTGGTGGCAGAGTAGTGTGGTGATGGGATCAGACGCTGGCTGTGTGGTCTGTCTCTCTTCTTCTTCGTCTTCCCCTTCTTCTTCTTTTCCACTGTTCAACTTTAACGCTGATGGTTGCCTCATTGTGGAAGTGGTCCACTGTGTGAGGCAGTGCTGTTGTGAGGAAGAAGGCATGCATGGATGGTACATAGGAGGTTTGGTTGTCCTCTACTATTTGTGAGGACTAGCTCTCGGTGCGGCTCGAGTGTGGGACAGCTTTGGGTTGAGCCTTGGTGGCTATGTTGCTCGTGTGGAGACAGAGCTGGTTCTCTATGATTGAGAGCAGAGTGGAGCTTGGAGTGTGATGGTTTGAAGGCTTGAGTGGAGCGAAGTTTAGGACCTCTACTGGGCCGAGTGAGGTCTGTGGTGCCTTGGAGGCTTGGCATGGTGTGCTTGGTAGCTGATCTGCTTCGAGGGAAGCCATGTTGGCTTTTCCTATGGTTTAAATGCTGAGCAGAGTGCTGCTGTGGCTGGGCCGAGTGGCTAATGACTGCTGGAACGTCATTCTACTGTTTATGGACGGATTCCGGGTGAAATTATACATTGTGTTATGCTTGTTGTGTGTTGTATGCTATTGAGTAGTAGCCCGGATATGTGATGAATATGTATTGCTTGGTGTTGTTGAATTCCGTCCATAAGATATATAATGCATGCTGTGGTTTATGTTAGAATGCATGAGATGCATGGTGTTATATTATAAATGCTGAGTGCATTTTCGTGTTCATTATGTGATTCCCGAGTGGAATGTTATATGTAAATGTATGAAATGTATGTGACAGTTATTGTCATGTTGTCCCGAGTGCAATAGGCAGGGTGACAGTGAGTGTGTCCCTGTTGTGGTTATGTTAGATGAATATATTGGGGACTGTCATGATAATTCCGAGTGGCATTTTATATAAAATGACATGTGAGGCTTAGAAATACTAAGGCCGAATGGATCCCATGAGATAGCATAAGATGTATGTTGTAAACAATAAATCTGAGTGGATGGCATAGGATTGCCGAGTGCATGACTTGCTGAGTCATCTGATTTGCTGTGGAAATACCGAGTGCATATATTGCCGAATATGTGTTTAATGAAATTGAATGTGTTGAATGTGATATGAGACCTCGAGTTGGACTCGGGGCAGTGCCTAGGGCACTAAGCGTGAAATGAGATACTTGATGAAAGTCCTTGGGTTGGACTCAAAGCAAATGCCGAGTGCATTGGAGTTGGACTCCGGGTGAATGTGACCATATGCATCTGATTCGCCACTGGAATGCTTGGAACATATATGTATACCGATTAGCAATCAGATGATGAAATAAGTAATAATGTGATTAAGTCCTAGAGCAGGGCTCAGGCACACTCCTTGAGCAAGGCTCAGAGTTGAGTAAAATCCGATTGGATTACTATACTTTGTAACTGAGGATGCTGAGCTTTATAGCCGAGTGAAATGAGTGAATTCCCGATTGGATGATGATTGTGATTGTTCATATTGAATGGCAGTGTTTGTTGTGCTGATTGATGTTATATGTTATGGCATGTTGAGGATTTTGTGATTAATCCGAGCCAATATCTGTCATTTAATATGTAAAGCTCACCCCTACACCATTTTTCAGTATGTGCGGGTCGGTCAGAAATGAGTAGAAGGACTCAAATCTGAGTGATAGCACTCAGATTGTTGAAGTGCATAATATGTATATATACTGTAAATAGCTGTGTTAAGCCTTGGTCGGCTCATATAACATGTTGTATAATGAATACAAAATATATATGTATGGAATCCGAGTGCATGAATATATTTATAAATATGGTTTACATTGACAACTTGTAATAAATCATAAGTGTTGTGAATGGGAAATATAAATATAATAAGCATTCCAAGTGTATGGTTATATATATATATGGGTCGGTAGTCGGATTTGTGAATCAGAGTATGTAGATATATATAAGCGATTTATGTTGATTTGATGCTTCTTACCGACTGGAATATAAATGATGTTGAATGAATAATTCTAAGTTAATGAATCCCAAGAGGAATATAGTAGGCTTGGATCCATTTCCGAGTGAGACTCGTATGTATGGGCCTTCTTTCCGAGAGGATGAGACTTAAAGAGATTCTGAGAGAAATCCCTTTGATGAATTTATACTGTGTAGGATTTGAGAAGATAATTCCGAGTGATTACGGGCCTGAGTATTACGGAGTGAAAAATATGAGTAAACCCGAGTGGGGTAGAGTTTAAGTATTTCCGAGTGGAAATCCGAGTGATCCTCTTCCGAGAGGAGATTTGTTGTAATGGATTGAGATTAGAATATACTTTAAGTATGTGATTCATGTATAATCCGAGTGAAAGAGCTTCCATATCCTGAGTGGTTAGGATCTGAGCAAGTCCGAGTGGGACTTAACTTAATGGTTTCTCTGATTGAATAAGATATCAATTGCCGAGTGAGAGACTGATTGAGATGACTCGGTTTTGGAGTGAGATTACCGAGTGGAACCCTGTGTGAGTGGAGACTCAGATTCAGACTGAATATTCCGAGTGGAGTATGATTGTAGAGACCCCTTCTGAGTGAAGGAAGGTCTATGTGTTCTCCGAGTGAGAGATGTGAGTTTATGCAGAGTGATAAATGTGAAGTACATTCCCGATTGAATTGTGGTTAAATACACCGAGTGGTGTTTGGTTGGGAAATAACCCGAGTGAGGAAGTTTTATGAATACCGAGTTAGATAATCCTGAATTACCGAGTGAATGGAACCTTTGCATCCCGAGTGAAGGAATGCCGAGTGTGGCTTCTCGCTTCAGCGAATGATTGTAACACCTTAATTTAAACAAATCATAGACAAGAAAAATAGAGAAAATTTTTCACAATTAAAACCAGAATACCATGGTATGAGAATGACAGGAGAAGAAGAATAAGAGAACAAAAGAAATTCAAGAAACTAACAGTGAAAGAAGGGGGAAATCGTGCAGGCAGGTCACATAGCAACGCGCATGCGCTCAAGCGAAAGCTTCACTCGGTATTCGTTTATTTCACTTGGCATTTTCGCACTCAGGTTCCAGCGCCTGACTCACTCGGAAGGATCCAACCTCAGTCTACTCGGACTTAGCTCTTGCACCTACTAGTCCCATTCGGACAATGCAACTTATTCTACGGTTTCATCAATAAGAACATATATGCGAATAATACGGAAGTGGTCTCCACTATCACTCACTCGGAATCTAGGAGGACTCCTCACTCAGAGTAATCTTCACGTCCTTCTTGTCACTCGGGGTATTTCACTTAGTTTTCACTCGGTAACCATAATCTTCCGACTCTCAACATTCTACTAGGCTAAGACTCACTTGGATTCTTTTGTCTCTAACAACTTACTACAGTGGGGTCCCCTAGAGTCTGAGGTGTCACTCTCCAGTCGGAAAACCTTCACTCGGTGGATTCTCACTTGGGGTTCGTGATTATCCTGCGCTCGGGAGAAATTCTAGTAATAACCACTCGGAACGTATATTTAGGCTCTCAACTTCGATCCTAACAACTCATCATTAGGGACAGTCTTCTATGTCAATTCCTACTCGGAGCTATCTGATTTCACTCACTCAGAGCGTCTGAACCTCCCCCACTCGGTGACAGAGTCACCAACTCACCCTCTAGGCCATAGATTGGTTTCTTCATGCTAAGTTATGTCATTTCCTACACATTCGGGAATATGAATGCACATGTATATCAAGATTACCCAGGCATTTCACAGCATAAGATAGACATGCAACATGGCATAAACATAGGCATATATATATATATGTATATAGGAGTGCATATCACGGATTTACAACCACATTGTCATATTCCCATTCTAAGGGGATCAACTCTGTGTAAAAGACTAACAGCAAAACACGAGCCGGTCAAGGCTTAACCCAAAACATTATATACAGCATATGCACAGTCATAAAATTTCCATAGTGCATCAGCACTTCACCTGGCATTTCAGCTCCTCCTCCAATCCTCATTACGAGAGATGTTCACTGAAAAATTATCACGGCAGGGGTGAGTATCTTAAATTTTAAATGATAGATACTGACTCAGGTTGTCTCACATTTATACAACTATATATATATACGCACACACAGTCACACGTGGCAATGATTAAGGTCAGAGTATTACTAATCAACCAGGACACACACAAGATCCTTACCGATCGGAATCCACCAGTTGTCACTCGCCCCCTTACACACATCAACTCAATAACATTAACATACAACAATCAGTGACATGATGTTAAGGTCCATGAATCAGAATGCATCTTTTGAACATTTATCAGTCGGAACCCACAATTCTCACTCGGCTGTATATATACGTAACTCTTCAACAACATAACATACATTCATGGAACAGGTTTCAATCAGCATCAACAGCATATGCACATGGATATATATATATATATATACATTCATCATCTCATGCATAATCAATTCCAGCAATATCAGCAGTCAATATACACAGATTATTCACTCGGTTCTGCATTCGTGTGTAATCGGTTCTGACGTTGCAACGTAGGCTCTTAGCCTTTTGTACATAGCTCTCAGCTATCATTTTAGCTCCCAGCTGCTTGGCCGTTTTACAGGTACCCAACCGTTTGCCCATAGGTGACACCAACGCTCTCAGCGCCAATGGAGGTGTTCACAAGCAGCCCGAGTCCCACTCGAAGGCTACCTTGAGTCCCACTTAAGGATTTTACAGCGTCCCATTATAACCGATGGTAGTGTCCCACACTACGTGCTCCCAGCACAACGCATCCCATGCGCCACACACGGATTCATTACACAACATCGAGTTCATGCACACAATCTTTAACTCAGCCATACATACTTCACATGCAGTCGGTAATACCATTTTCAGAACTCCACATATTAATCTAACACACACATACTTTCATGCAATCATCATCATAACTCCATTAGATGGATACAGCAACATAAAGGTCCAATGCAATCGGTGTCAATCAATATCAAGATTCTATAAGTATTCTCATCAACTCAAGCATCACATGCACTCGATATACAACAGTATCAGGACTTAATCAACGCATGCATCCATATAGAGATCAACAGATTCAAATAAGTATTCCAATCAACACAACATAACATGCAATCGGTATACAATAGTGTCAGGACTTAATCAACGCATACATCTTCAAGGGCAATGATAACATGCAACACTCACTCTCACTTATCCTACACTCGGGTACTCCACATGCAGGCATATCATACAAACAGAATGCAGAGCCACACTTATCAACACCCGAAACCCATTCATAACCCATGCATTTAACATGTAAGGTACTCCCCCTACCAACTACGAGACTCCGAGAGACTCTTCTGCTTGGACGCTGGTCCTTTTTCCTCACTGCTTCACTTAACACTTTTACTCGTTTAACCTTCACTGGAACACTGTTGCCTTCCACGAGTGGTGCAGGGCTGCTTCTGCTTCTACTTCGATGCTCGTCCTTTACTCGTATAAGGGAGCTCTGACTCCTCTGCTGCACCATCAACATGGCTTCCGAAACAGGGAGTGGAAACAGAGAGCAGAGAAGGAGAAGAGAAGAAGGAAAACAAGAGACAAAGAGAAGGAGGAAGAAGAAGAAGAACTCGCAGGGAAATTCTGAAGAATGAATGGCAAGGAAAGCCATCAACTAATTATAAACGCATGCATGAGGGAAGGAATGGTGGGGTGGGAAAACGTGAGGAGCAGTCTACTCACGTCACTTAGTCCCATCAGCATCCACTAAAGCTAATCACCTTTAGATTAATTAAGTTAAGGGTAATTAGTGAACAATTTCCACTTCTGAATTATTATCTTAATGGATTATTTCACCGGTACATTATTATAAAATTGGGATGTTACAGTTCTCCCCCACTCAAAAGAATTTCGTCCTCGAAATTCAGTCAGTAACTCACCTTGGTCAAACAACTCGGGGTACTGCTGCCTCATGGTATCCTCGCGCTCCCAGGTATAAGAGGTATACCCGTCCTGCTGCCATTCCACTTCAACCAGTTGCACATTCTTACTCCTTAATCGCTTTACCGATCGATCCATGATCCTAGTCGGTATAGTTACAGTGGTCAGGTCTTCCCTGATTTCCACTTCATCATCAGGCAATGTGTGAGTAGAATCTGGCAGGTACTTCCTTAGTTGAGACACATGAAACACGTCATGCAATCGAGACAAGTGAGTCGGTAATGCTATTCGGTATGCCATGGAGCTGACTCGTTCTGACACTTCATAAGGCCCAATGTATCGAGGGCTTAACTTTCCACTCTTCAAGACTCGCCCGACTCCTTTACTCGGTGAAGTCCTTAAAAATACCCTGTCTCCGACTGAAAATTCCAATGGTCTGGTGCGTTTGTCATGGTAGCTCTTCTGCCTATCTTGAGACGCCTTCATCTTTTCTCTTATCACTCGGATCTGTTCTGAAGTTTGTTTCACAACCTCTGGCCCCAATAGCAGACTCTCACCCGATTCCGACCAGCAAAGTGGGGTTCGGCATCTTCGACTATACAGTGCTTCGTAGGGTGCCATACCAATACTATTGTGATGGCTGTTATTGTACGTAAACTCAACCAAGGGAAGGTATTGCTCCCAATCCCCACCGTGCTCTAGTACACACGCCCTTAGCAAGTCCTCTAAACTCTGGATTGTCCGCTCGGATTGTCCATCAGATTAGGGGTGGTAAGCGGAGCTAAGCCAAAGTTTCGTGCCCATTTCCTGGTGCAGGCTGGTCCAAAACCGGGATGTGAACCTAGGATCCCTATCCGATACGATAGAAGTCGGTATACCATGCAGTCGGATAATTTCGCGAATATAAATCTGAGCTAACCTATGCATCGGGTACTTCATGTTCACAGGCAGGAAGTGTGCACTCTTCGTTAGTCGGTCAACAATGACCCATATCGCATCATGGCCCGCTCGGTTTTTGGGCAATCCCATGACAAAGTCCATGGCAATTGAGTCCCATTTCCATATGGGAATCTCCAGGGGTTGCAATGCACCATACGGCTTCTGGTGCTCCACTTTTGACTTTTGACAGGTGATGCACCGAGCCACATATTCTGCCACGTTCCTCTTTAATCCGGGCCACCAGAACTGGGTTCTCAGGTCATGGTACATCTTCGTGGCACCCGGGTGGATACTTAGCAAGCTCTTGTGAGCTTCATCAAGCACCATTCTTCTCAATTCTCCCCCACCCGGCACGTATATTCTATTTCTTACTCAAAAGATTCCATCTGATCCCTCGGTCAAGGATAAATCCTTGCCTTTGGCCTGAGTCTCCTTCATCTCAGCCAAGTAGGAATCTGACTGCTGTTGCTCGTACACGGATTTCAGGAATTCATTGGTAATCCTCAGCGTACCGATCGTCATTTTCCGAGAGAAGGGGATGTTAACATGTAAGTTCATGTCTCGGATCTGTTCCAATAAATCCACCTCCTTCACCATCATCACTGCTACATGAAGGGACTTCCGACTCAATGCGTCGGCAACAACGTTTGCCTTACCCGGATGGTACTTTAGCTTGAAATCATAATCTTTTAAAAATTCCATCCATCTCCTCTGCCTCATGTTTAGTTCCTTTTGGTCGAATAAGTATTTAAGGCTCTTGTGATCACTGTATACTTCAAATCTGGACCCGAACAAATAATGCCTCTAGATTTTTAATGCGAACACCACAGCTGCCAATTCCAAGTCGTGGGTCGGATAATGCTGCTCGTGAGGTCTCAATTTCCGAGAGGCATACGCTATCACTCGGTCTTTCTGCATTAGCACGCATCCTAATCCGAGTCCTGATGCATCACAGTAAACCACGAAGCTCTCTTGCAAGTCAGGTAATGCCAGCACTGGAGCAGTCGTCAACTTGTCCTTCAGCTCTCGGAAGCTGTTCTCGCACTCGGAACTCCATACGAAGGGAATGTTTTTCCGAGTCAATTTAGTTAGTGGTAAGGCCAACTTAGAAAAACCTTCAATGAATCTTCTATAATAACCTGCCAGGCCCATAAAGCTCCTTATCTCCGAGACCGACTTGGGTCTCTCCCATGCCATTATAGCCGCCACCTTCGAAGGGTCCACCGAGACACCTTCCTTGGAAATCACATGTCCGAGGAAATGGATTTTATTCATCCAGAAATCACACTTTGAAAGCTTTGCAAACAACTGCTTCTCCCTTAACACTTGGAGTACCGCCCGGAGATGTTCTTCATGCTCCTCAGAAGTCTTAGAATAGACTAGGATGTCATTAATGAAAACAACCACGACTCGGTCTAAATATGGGTGGAATATGTTGTTCATGTAATTCATGAAGACAGCAGGGGCATTTGTTACACCGAACGGCATCACTACATACTCGTAGTGACCATACCGAGTCCTGAAGGCAGTCTTTGGGATATCCGAGTCCTTCACTCGGATTTGGTGGTATCCCGATCGCAGGTCGATTTTTAAGAAGACTGAGGCTCCACGCAGTTGGTCAATCAAGTCATCAATTCGGGGCAATGGGTATCGGTTCTTAATCGTGAGTTTGTTTAGCTGTCGGTAATCTATACAAAGTCTCATGCTACCATCCTTCTTCTTAACAAGCAGCACGGGTGCGCCCCATGGTGATATGCTCAGTCTAATGAATTGTTTTTCGAGTAACTCATCTACTTGCTTCTTCAGCTCGGCCAATTCAGTTGGGGACATTCTATATGGTGCACTGGAGACTGGCTCGGCTCCAGGGATCAGGTCTATAGAGAATTTGACTTCTCTATCAGGAGGGACACTCGGTACGTCTTCAGGAAACACCTCTGGGAGTTCACAGACAGTTGGAATTTCGTTCACCTGGGCTTTACTCTCACCCTTGGTTAGACAAAGCATCATAAACAGTTGAGTTATACCTTGTGCTGTGTCGCCTTCATTGTGCTGCCTCGAGAAGATTATCCTTCGGTTTCTGCAATCCACTAACACCTTGTTGGCTGAAAGCCAATCTATTCCGAGCACAATGTCAAGGTCCTTTAAGGGTATGCACACCAAATCAAAAGTGAAACTTCGATCACACAACATAAATGTTACATCCTTGCACATTGATGATGCCAACACCTTAGCACCAGTCGGATTAGCTACTTCCAAAGTCCGATCCATAAACACAGTCGGTAACTTTAATTGCTTTACACACTCATCAGCTATAAAAGAATGGGTGGCTCCCGAATCAAAAACAACATTAAGCGTATATCTACCAAGTGAGCACTTACATTGTACCAAGTCATTCGCCTATGCAACATCTTCCACGTTGATAGCGTAGACTTTTCCCGTTGCTGGTTGGTCGGTATTCCTCTCTCGGCCATTTGGAGCAAGCATCATGTTTCCTCTGGCTCAGTTGCCTCTGCCACCCGGTCTTTGGTTATTATTCACTCGGTTTCTCTCTTGGAAACCTCCTTGACGTACACTGGTGTTTGCTTGACGGAGTTGGGGGCAATCGGGGCGAATGTGTCCCCTTTTATTACAATGAAAGCACACCACCTCACCATCGTTATTGCAGTCTCGGGCATAATGCTTTCCTCCACACTTGAAACACTTTCCGTCTCCCACAACTGGTCGTCTTTCATGCTGGTTCCGACCCCCAATTCTGGAAAAGGATCGGTTTCTGCCAACGTTACTCAGCCTCTTGAAGCGGGATTTGTAACATCCTGAATTTTATAAAAATGAATAATCAATGAAAATAAATAATAAATAATTATAGGTGAGTTGATTTGTGTCCTAAAAATATGGGAATAATGAAATTGGGATTTATTGTGGATATTTATAATTTATTGAGCTTATGTGAGATAAAATTATACCCGATTAGAAAATGGGTGTCGGACCAAGTATCTCCGATTGAGATGCCGTTGGTCAGGGCTGTTAAGAATATTATTGGGAATCCGAACATGTCTTCGGAATAATTTTTGGATATAGTATTGAGCCCGAACAAAGATCCTGTTTATTATAAAGCGGTGAAGTTTTAATGAAAGGATTAAAAACTTAAAGAAAAACCTATTCTTTTCTCTCCTCCTTCTCTATTTTCGTTGGAGTCTCTCCCTCTCCCACTCACTTGGCTTTTCTCTTCTCTCCTTCTCCCTCTCTTGTGCTCAAAATGTGACCATCACTCCCATGGCCATTTCCACCCAAAATCAAGAGGATTCCTTGGGTTTATGAAGCTTGTAATGGACATGGAGGCAAAGCTTGGCTCATCTCCTCTTCTCTCCCTTTCATTTTCGTTTTGGAGCTTGAGCTTGGTGGAGAGATCGAATTCCGAATGGTGCAAATGAGCTTCCGGAGCATTGGAATGGTCCGGCTCTTCCCTCGAGGTAGGAGAGGAGTTAATATTCAAATTGCATGAGTTATATATTTGATGATTATCGTATGTGATTGATACTCATGCTTGCATTGCCATATATATATGTATTGAATTAGTGAAAATGGCAATTATTAATTATTGAGAATTATTATGATACTTTTGTATTGGGTTGGAAATCCCCAATGAATATATATAATGATATTGATAGATAAAATGAAATATATGACATTCTAGCAGTTGATACAAGCGTTAGACTTGTATGTGTTTGAGGCAATGATGATTGCCAAATATATGAATGATGAATATGCATCGAATGGTTTTATGTGTGGATTATTGTGATTGATGCTGTAGCTATTGGATGCCAATTATTTGAATGATGTGCCTTGAGGGGCCTTGTGAATGTTTGTATGCCAATGAATGCTAGTTAAATCGATGATATGCCTTGAGGGGCTTGATAAATGATTTTGTATAATTATTGAAATGCCATTGATGACAAAATATGAAATATACAATATATCCCTAATTGAGAGGGTGAGATGTCCTTGCGAGGTTGTTGAGCACATGCATTATTACATTGTTGCGTTCATGGCATAGCATGGCATTGATAAAGGTTGTTAATGTTGAATATATCACCTTGCGGGGTGCCACGAAGGGTAAATCCCGGAGTGATGATGATATTATGAATTGTTAAGTATATCACCTTGCGGGGTGCCACGAGGGGTGTATCCCCGAGTAATGATGATAATGTTATAATTATTGTGAAATGAATCACCTTGCGAGGTGCCACGATGGGTAGATCCCAGAGTGAAGATGATGTTGATCATACTTTTGAATATATCACCTTGTGGGGTGCCACGCGGGGTGTATCCTTGGGTGATGAGGGTATTGTGATAATTATTGTGAAGAGAATCACCTTGCGGGGTGCCACGAAGGGTGTATCCCTGAGTAAAGATGCTATTACATGAATTAATATTGAAATGAATATATCACCTTGCGGGGTGCCACGAAGGGTGTATCCCTGAGTGATGATGGTATTATGTTATGTATTGTGAAACGAAACACCTTGCGGGGTGCCACGAGGGGTGTATTCCCGAGTGATGATGGTATTGTCATAATTATTATGAAATGAATATATCACCTTGCGGGGTGCCACGAAGGGTGTATCCCTGAGTGATGACGGTATTTTGATAATTATTATGAGGTGAATTACCTTGCGGGGTGCCACGGAGGGTATATCCCTGAGTGAAGAGGATGTTATCCTATTCTTATAGAATTATTGTGAATTGAATCACCTTGCGGGGTGCCACAAAGGGTGTAGCCCTGAGTGATGATGATATTATGATATTTATCAAAGTGAATCACCTTGCGGGGTGCCACGGAGGGTGAATCCCCGAGTGATGATATTATTATTATTAGAATTATTGAGAAATGAATGGTATGGTGGTTGTGATCACCCGTTGATATGGAATCAGATCCATTGTATATTTGAGATAGGATAACCACGAGTGATGAGAAACCCCTTGCGAGGAGGTATTGAATAAAAGATAGAATGAATCGATGATGATAATGATTGAGGAAGCTTTGTTGATGAGTGGCAAAGAGATTAAGTTTGTGATTGTGTATATATTGTGCTTATTTATGAAATAAATTACGATTTATGAGGCTTGTATGCCTATTGTGGTAATGAGATAATGTATACAGGATAATTTGATGTTTTGATAGCAAAGCACACATGAAGTTTATATGCATATACACATGATCACAATATATATGTTATTCGTCATTTTGAATGTATAACTCACTCTCCCATGTGGTCTCCTTTTTAGCATTGTGATGCAGGTTGCCATGGGATGAGTTTGGATTTTAATTAAAGCTTTGGTGAAGGTAAATAGTGGTAGAGGAAGTGCCTTGGCCGGCATCATTTATGAGTTCTTGTGTAATGAATGAATTGATTATGAGAATGTAGATGATTTAGAGATTTTGAGTATGTATAAGATAATCCTTGAATTTGCGGATGGTGAATATATATGTAGAATGTAAGAGATAATTTGTTGTATATTAGAAAGATTGAAATTGAAAGATGTTCATTGATGATTGAGATAATCGGGAGAAGATTCCCGGATGTATATGTATATATATATAATTATATCTTAGGCATTGCATGCTTATGTAATTATGTAAAATGATGATGGTTGTCTATTAGGCTTATGATATGTCATTGCATGCTCTGCCGAGCCTTTTCTCATATCGTCATATATGGGACTAGGTGTGTGCCCGGTATACACATTCTTCCGCTGTATACTCTATTATTTTGTATACCTTTATGGGCGAACTAGTTATAGATCCAGGTTTAATTAATTAAAATTGTACGCTTCAGTTTTTTGTGATTCGGGTTTCGGTGTGACGCTGAACTTAGTTTGGAATGTGAAAAAAAAATTTACTCACATTTTCATTAAATATGACGATCACATCGGGATTCAAGTCTGGAAAACCGGGGTGTTGCAAAGGTGGTATCAGAGCATATTTTGCTCTGAATTAAAGTTATTGGTTACCGCCAGAGCATGGCTGCTCTGTGAGGCTTTGATATTATGGATGATTGGAGCATGATTGCTCGATAGTGAGATATTTATGGTGATTTTGGAGCGGGGTGCTCATTATTGACATATGATTGTTTGTATAGATTTAAGAATGATGATTATCTAGAGCTTGATGACATGCTTGAGTGTTGATTGCCCTATATGGACTTGAGAATGGTTAATTGTCTAAGGATTGTAAATTGATTATAGGGCATCCTTGCTTATTGAGGAATTATTGTGAATTGTTAAAGTTGAGCTGTGACTGATGCTCATTGAGGACTCTTTATGAGATTATGAATTCAGAGATAGGATTGATGACTATTGGGGGTATGCCTTTTATTCCTACGGTTGTATGATGTACATGTGGAGCCTAGTTGCTCATTGACGATCATGAATGAATTATGGGATTGAATATGAGTGAATGAATTTCCTCAATATATGATTAATGCATTTATTGTGTAAGTCCGGCCAAGTTCCTTACCCTATTACCTTCAAATGACGAATATATTGTATTTGTGCATTGATGTTGATATATATATAATGCAAATTGATTTGATGATGAATCCATGATTGAATGTTAATCATGGAAATGAAATATTGAGATGTGAATATGAGATATGAGATATGAATTAATATGATGATTTGATGCAATGTGTTGATCATGAATATGATATATATATATATATATTGATTTAATGATGGACCTATGCCGTATGATGATTACGGATAGGAGATATTGAGAAAGAAATGGATATGGTAGTAGACCATATATGCTGAGACCTTGATGTGTATATGTACTTGGAATATGAATTATGGTTAGGTCTCTATATGCATTATGCCTGTGGCGTTTAGCCAAGGAATATTTGTTAAATGAAATGAAACTCATATGCTTGAGTTGAATGAATGAATAATATTGAGTAATTCCCTAGTATGAGTATGTTGAATTTAAATGTTTGGGTGTGCCATTTGTGAAAGATGAGTTTTATATCCTTGGCATAAGAATCCTATATGTTATATGATATAAGTGATTTATTGTATCCCTAGATTGGGAATTTGAATAAGTGATAAATGATTAAATGTGAAACCGAATCCATGTTAGATTGAGATTGTGTCTCAGTTTTGATGTGCGAAAATCGAGGGAATGATTTGATTTGACCCACTAGGTGTGATGACCTAGATGGACTTGGTATGATCTTGTATGATCAATTGTTGTAGAGAATTAATTTAATCGGACCCTATGGCGGTCTAGGCTCTATGTTGTTTTTGTGAGCCATAACTAATGATGTTGTGTGGTATGTGAGAACTCCACAATGGGTACCAGGTGACCCTTAGACTTCCTAAGTCTATTGATTGATCGAACCTTATGAATGGTTAAGCCATAACGAAATTAATTGTGAAATACGTTGTTGAAGCTAGAGCTGATATGTGATGGAATACGAATGATAAATGTAACCCCTGATGATTGATGAATAATAATGTTGAATTTGGGGTATAATTGGAATTGATTATGGTATATGATTTTACGAAGTGATCTTGGGCTAAATTCTGTGCCTTAGAGATTATGATCGTTGGAATAATTATGGATGACGATATGATTTAGAGATGACATGTGTGATTGTGAGTCGGTGAATAGAAATTTAATCATGTCATTACCCCCCTATTTTATTTGAAGAGTACTATATTGATGATGGAAAGCATATAGTGATGTTGTAGTATATGAGGTGTAGGTCCAATTCATGGACTTTAGTTGTGACCTATGAGGAGGATCCCTAATGTGAAGGCTTATTGCACGATTAAGTAGCCTACTTGATAAGAGTTTGGTGAATTTTTTAAGGCTCAAATTGATTTATAGCCAACAAATATGTAAGCGAGACAAGAATTTTAGGCTATTTGAGCATGGTTTTGGATGGATGAAACCCAAGGATGGGGTATTTACTTTGTGATGACTAAAAATTTATGATCGGTACGCCAAATTAAGATGAATTTGATTAAGATTGATGATCGGTATGGCATGATGGATGCCAAATTAATTATAGAATGATAATGAAATATGAATATGTTGGTGGTGGACTGGTGAGGATTGTCACCAAGTCTTATATGGAATGGTATCGCTTGAATATATGTGACTGATATGAGCAATGGGAATACGAAGTATTGGTCCCGATACGGCCTTACATGCCATAGGCATCGTGGCAACATGCACATATACGCCGACTATATGTGTTTGTGGTAACCACTACGGGATTGGGACGCCATCCTGTATGTCGGATGCAGCAACACATAGGCCGGGCAGGTGTAGGGATTGTAACTGCTTATGGTGAATGTATTGAGCCTATCTGGTCATACTGAGTATGAACATGTGAGCTCTATTGAGTGAGTTGTGATCGATGACATAAGACACGATCGATGACATAAGACACGGTTGGAAATGTGAAAATTTTATATTGAGAATGATGACATGATGGTAAACATGCTTTGATGGACTTTGAGAAGTTCGATGCTACTTCGTGATATTATTGAACTCTATTGGTGTGTGGCCAAAGTGTGGCCTTATGGTGTATGCCGATATTAAACTTCGAGGACGAAGTTTCTTTTTAGGAGGGGTGGATTGTAACATCCTGAATTTTATAAAAATGAATAATCAATGAAAATAAATAATAAATAATTGTAGGTGAGTTGATTTGTGTCCCAAAAATATGGGAATAATGAAATTGGGATTTACTGTGGATATTTATAATTTATTGAGCTTATGTGAGATAAAATTATACCCGATTAGAAAATGGGTGTCGGACCAAGTATCTCCGATTGAGATGCCGTTGGTCAGGGCTGTTAAGAATATTATTGGGAATCCGAACATGTCTTCGGAATAATTTTTGGATATAGTATTGAACCCGAACAAAGATCCTGTTTATTATAAAGCGGTGAAGTTTTAATGAAAGGATTAAAAACTTAAAGAAAAACCTATTCTTTTCTCTCCTCCTTCTCTATTTTCGTTGGAGCCTCTCCCTCTCCCACTCACTTGACTTTTCTCTTCTCTCCTTCTCCCTCTCTTGTGCTCAAAATGTGACCATCACTCCCATGGCCATTTCCACCCAAAATCAAGAGGATTCCTTGGGTTTATGAAGCTTGTAATGGACATGGAGGCAAAGCTTGGCTAATCTCCTCTTCTCTCCCTCTCATTTTCGTTTTGGAGCTTGAGCTTGGTGGAGAGATCGAATTCCGAATGGTGCAAATGAGCTTCCGGAGCATTGGAATGGTTCGGCTCTTCCCTCGAGGTAGGAGAGGAGTTAATATTCAAATTGCATGAGTTATATATTTGATGATTATCGTATATGATTGATACTCATGCTTGCATTGCCATATATATATGTATTGAATTAATGAAAATGGCAATTGTTAATTATTGAGAATTATTATGATACTTTTGTATTGGGTTGGAAATCCCCAATGAATATATATAATGATATTGATAGATAAAATGAAATATATGACATTCTAGCGGTTGATACAAGCGTTAGACTTGTATGTGTTCGAGGCAATGATGATTGCCAAATATGTGAATGATGAATATGCATCGAATGGTTTTATGTGTGGATTATTGTGATTGATGCTGTGGCTATTGGATGCCAATTATTTGAATGATGTGCCTTGAGGGGCCTTGTGAATGTTTGTATGCCAATGAATGCTAGTTAAATCGATGATATGCCTTGAGGGGCTTGATAAATGATTTTGTATAATTATTGAAATGCCATTTATGACAAAATATGAAATATACAATATATCCCTAATTGAGAGGGTGAGATGTCCTTGCGAGGTTGTTGAGCACATGCATTATTGCATTATTGCGTTCATGGCATAGCATGGCATTGATAAAGGTTGTTAATGTTGAATATATCACCTTGCGGGGTGCCATGAAGGGTAAATCCCGGAGTGATGATGATATTGTGAATTGTTAAGTATATCACCTTGCGGGGTGCCACGAGGGGTGTATCCCCGAGTGATGATGATAATGTTATAATTATTGTGAAATGAATCACCTTGCGGGGTGCCACGATGGGTAGATCCCAGAGGGAAGATGATGTTGATCATACTGTTGAATATATCACCTTGCGGGGTGCCACGCGGGGTGTATCCTCAGGTGATGAGGGTATTGTGATAATTATTGTGAAGAGAATCACCTTGCGGGGTGCCACGAAGGGTGTATCCCTGAGTAAAGATGCTATTGCATGAATTAATATTGAAATGAATATATCACCTTGTGGGGTGCCACGAAGGGTGTATCCCTGAGTGATGATGGTATTATGTTATGTATTGTGAAACGAAACACCTTGCAGGGTGCCACGAGGGGTGTATTCCCGAGTGATGATGGTATTGTCATAATTATTGTGAAATGAATATATCACCTTGCAGGGTGCCACGAAGGGTGTATCCCTGAGTGATGACAGTATTTTGATAATTATTATAAGGTGAATTACCTTGCGGGGTGCCACGGAGGGTATATCCCTGAGTGAAGAGGATGTTATCCTATTCTTATAGAATTATTGTGAATTGAATCACCTTGCGGGGTGCCACAAAGGGTGTAGCCCTGAGTGATGATGATATTATGATATTTATCAAAGTGAATCACCTTGCGGGGTGCCACGAAGGGTGAATCCCCGAGTGATGATATTATTATTATTAGAATTATTGAGAAATGAATGGTATGGTGGTTGTGATCACCCGTTGATATGGTATCAGATCTATTGTATATTTGAGATAGGATGACCACGAGTGATGAGAAACCCCTTGCGAGGAGGTATTGAATAAAAGATAGAATGAATCGATGATGATAATGATTGAGGAAGCTTTGTTGATGAGTGGCAAAGAGATTAAGTTTGTGATTGTGTATATATTGTGCTTATTTATGAAATAAATTGCGATTTATGAGGCTTGTATGCCTATTGTGGTAATGAGATAATGTATACAGGATAATTTGATGTTTTGATAGCAAAGCACACATGAAGTTTATATGCATATACACATGATCACAATATATATGTTATTCGTCATTTTGAATGTATAACTCACTCTCCCATTTGGTCTCCTTTTTAGCATTGTGATGCAGGTTGCCATGGGATGAGTTTGGATTTTAATTAAAGCTTTGGTGAAGGTAAATAGTGGTAGAGGAAGTGCCTTGGCCGGCATCATTTATGAGTTCTTGTGTAATGAATGAATTGATTATGAGAATGTAGATGATTTAGAGATTTTGAGTATGTATAAGATAATCCTTGAATTTGCGGATGGTGAATATATATGTAGAATGAAAGAGATAATTTGTTGTATATTAGAAAGATTGAAATTGAAAGATGTTCATTGATGATTGAGATAATCGGGAGAAGATTCCCGAATGTATATGTATATATATAATTATATCTTAGGCATTGCATGCTTATGTAATTATGTAAAATGATGATGGTTGTCTATTAGGCTTATGATATGTCATTGCATGCTCTGCCGAGCCTTTTCTCATATCATCATATATGGGACTAGGTGTGTGCCCGGTATACACATTTTTCTGCTGTATACTCTATTATTTTGTATACCTTTATGGGCGAACTAGTTATAGATCCAGGTTTAATTAATTAAAATTGTACGCTTCGGTTTTCTGTGATTCGGGTTTCGGTGTGACGCTGAACTTAGTTTGGAACGTGAAAAAAAAAATTTACTCGCATTTTCATTAAATATGACGATAACATCGGGATTCGAGTATGGAAAACCGGGGTGTTGCAAAAGTGGTATCAGAGCATATTTTGCTCTGAATTGAAGTTATTGCAGGATTGCTGGGGCCTCAAGGAGTGGTTGGCTCTGTTGCTCTGGCCCGAATGGGCCTTGTCATCCTCCTCGAATATCCTACACTTATTCACCAATGCAGGAAAACTCCGTATCTCTTGGTATCTACAGGCTCTCTTAATATCAGATCTTAATCCATTCTCAAATTTAAGGCACTTGGAGCTCTCCGTCCCTGGTTGTTGGAAAGGTGGGTAGAATAGGCACAACTCTTCGAATCTGGTCGCATACTCTTCCACAGTCATGGAGCCTTGTTTCAACTCCAAAAACTCCAACTCCTTCCTACTCCTTACTGTGTCGGGGAAGTACTTCTCTAAGAAGCATGTCTTGAAATCATTCTAGGTCAGCTGATTATCATCGTCAGGGAATCAGTTTCTGGCTATCTTTCACCAGTTTTCCGCCTCGTCACGCAGCATGTATACTGCACATTCTACTTTCTGGGCCTCGGTACAGCGAAGACCCCCGAAAATCCTCTCCAGCTCCTGAGTCCATTTAAAAGCTGTCTCAGGGTTCCGTCCTCCTAGAAATTCACTCGGCTTCCTCTTCAGGAAGCGGTCCAGCACTTGGCCCTCCTCAGCTCGAGGCTGGCCCTGCCTCTCAAACACGTCTGCAAAACGTTGGAATGCAGTGGCTATAGCCTCCATGCTTTGGCGATGCGTCATCCCTTATCCTGAAATTAACACCCCTTCAAGGATAAGTATACCAAGCCACCTACTACCGATCGGATTTCAGCCTAACATTCAGTAACTTAGCACATCATACTATTTCTATATGCTACTCAATCAATCGGACCAGGAGGGAAACAACCTCCTATCTATAAGTCAATATCAATCAGGTTCAATCATGATGACCACTCAGTCAGAAAGCACACAACCGCTCACACTCGGCAAGCATACCTTGGCCTTGGACCTTTCAGTCTACTCTGATACCAAAATGTAACACCTTAATTTAAACAAATCATAGACAAGAAAAACAGAGAAAATTTTTCACAATTAAAACCAGAATACCATGGTATGAGAATGAGAGGAGAAGAAGAATAATAGAACAAAAGAAATTCAAGAAACTAACAGCGAAAGAAGGGGGAAATCATGCAGGCAGGTCACATAGCAACACGCACGCGCTCAAGCGAAAGCTTCACTCGGTATTCGTTCATTTCACTCGGCATTTCCACACTCAGGTTCCAGCGCCTGACTCACTCGGAAGGATCCAACCTCAGTCTACTCGGACTTAGCTCTTGCACCTACTAGTCCCATTCGGACAATGCAACTTATTCTACGGTTTCATCAATCAGAACATATACGCGAATAATACGGAAGTGGTCTCCACTATCACTCACTCGGAATCTAGGAGGACTCCTCACTCAGAGTAATCTTCACGTCCTTCTTGTCACTTGGGGTATTTCACTTAGTTTTCACTCGGTAACCATAATCTTCTGACTCTCAACATTCTACTAGGCTAAGACTCACTTGGATTCTTTTGTCTCTAACAGATTACTACAGTGGGGTCCCCTAGAGTCTGAGGTGTCACTCTCCAGTCGGAAAACCTTCACTCGGTGGATTCTCACTCGGGGTTCATGATTATCCTGCACTCGGGAGAAATTCTAGTAATAACCACTCGGAACATATATTTAGGCTCTCAACTTCGATCCTAACAACTCATCGTTAGGGACAGTCTTCTATGTCAATTCCTACTTGGAGCTATCTGATTTCACTCACTCAGAGCGTCTGAACCTCCCCCACTCGGTGACAGAGTCACCAACTCACCCTCTAGGCCATAGATTGGTTTCTTCATGCTAAGTTATGTCATTTCCTACACATTCGGGAATATGAACACACATGTATATCAAGATTACCTAGGCATTTCACAGCATAAGATAGACATGCAACATCGCATAAACATAGGTATATATATATATATATATGTATATAGGAGTGCATATCACGAATTTACAACCACATTGTCATATTCCCATTCTAAGGGGATCAACTCTGTGTAAAAGACTAACAGCAAAACACGAGCCGGTCAAGGCTTAACCTAAAACATTATATACAGCACATGCACAGTCATAAAATTTCCATAGTGCATCAGCACTTCACCCGGCATTTCAGCTCCTCCTCCAATCCTCATTACGAGAGATGTTCACTAAAAAATTATCACGGCAGGGGTGAGTATCTTAAATTTTAAATGATAGATACTGACTCAGGTTGTCTCACATTTATACAACTATATATATATACGCACACACAGTCACACGTGGCAATGATTAAGGTCAGAGTATTACTAATCAACCAGGACACACACACAAGATCCTTACCGATCGGAATCCACCAGTTGTCACTCGCCCCCTTACACACATCAACTCAATAACATTAACATACAACAATCAGTGACATGATGTTAAGGTCCATGAATCAGAATGCATCTTTTGAACATTTATCAGTCGAAACCCACAATTCTCACTCGGCTATATATATACGCAACTCTTCAACAACATAACATACATTCATGGAACAGGTTTCAATCAGCATCAATAGCATATGCACACGGATATATATATATACATTCATCATCTCATGCATAATTGTCGCGACCGGGATCGCGGCGGCACGGCCGACCCTCAAAACGTTTCGAAAAGATAAGATAAAAACAGGGAGTCGCCACTAATATTTTTTAGGATAAAATACTGGAAAAACCTTTCATTAAAGCACTGGTTATAAAAAATGAAATTCCAAATTCGGGATTCTGATTACAGGTGAGGAAGGTATTAGCACCCCACAACTGTCCGTTATAAAAAACGGTTACCTCAATTAGATAACGCGCATTATAATTAGCCTAATAATTATTTTAACTTTTTCGTGAAAAGAAAAATGTACGGGACGACAGAATAAACAAAAATAAATAAAAATCAACACAGAATATTCATAAGAGATTAACAAGACGTCTCATCCAAATTAATCTCGCTCCACCATTTTTAAAAAAATAAAAATGAGATTAACAGGACGTCTCGTCCAAATTAATCTTGCTCCGCTTTTTTTTAAAAAAAATAAAAATGAGATTAACAGGACATCTCGTCCAAATTAATCTTGCTCCGCCTTTTTTAAGAAATATAATAACAATTACAATAATAATAATAACGACAATAATAATAATTACAACCTTTATGCTAGTTCAAATAGAAAGTGTGAAACATTCATTTCTATTAATATTTATTAATTAACAGAAATTAATTAATAACATAGTCATCAAACAGTAATTAATTTAACATAAAATAAAATAAATATAAGTATTAAAAATGAGAGTGAGACCGGTGTGGTAAGAAAGGAGCTGGATGGTGTGTAAAAGAGAGGGACGGTTGAAGGAGTTTGTTGGTGAGGTCGGATGGGCGTTTGAAGGGAAGGACGGAGATGTGTGTGTGTGGATTAGTTTTAAAGGAGAAAAGGAAAGGAAGAGTGAGCATGGAGTGAAGGGGGAATGGGATAGTGAAAGGGGGCTGTTAGGTATAGATAGGGAGGAAACAGTGGTGAGGGGTAGGGAGGAGGACAGAGTGAGGTGAGAGAGAGAGGGACGGTGTAGAGGGGCTGTGAGGAAGACGGAGTGAGGTGAGGGAGAGAGGGACGGTATAGAGGGGGGTTGTGAGGGACGGAGTGAGGTGAGGGAGAGTACGGTGAGGAGGGGGGTTGTGAGGGATGGAGTGAGGTGAGGGAGAGTACGGTGAGGAGGGGCTGTGAGGGAGGCGGTGTGGTGAGGGAGAGTACGGTGAGGAGGTGAGGGAGAGAGGGACGGTGTGAAGAGGGACGGTGTTTTAGATGAAGGGGGCTGTAAGGACAGTACGGTGAGGGGTAAAAAGGAAGGGACAGTTTGGGGGCTGTATGGGAGAGGGGAAGGACGGTTGAAAAGTGGGTGAGGAAAAAATTTGTTTCGGATTCTCTCAAATGAATGCTTCCAGGATCCTTTCTTCTTCCTTCGTTTGCAGTATTTATAGAATATTTGAGGAGCATGTTGATTGCCTGAATAGACCCGAGACAACCTGGCTGCCAATTGGTGAGGATTTTTTTATTATTTCCTCATTGTCTTGTTGCCAACCGCCCCACGAGATTGTCAAACAACTTGGATAGTGTGTTGGAAACAGCCTGGATCTTTGACAATTAAGGAGAATAGAGGCTGGTGGCAATTCTTTATCATTTTCCTCCTTGTCTTGTTGTGGGCCACCTCCCGTAATTCAAGGATCCACTTGGATAGTGGAAATCCACGTCAGCACAGTGAAAATCCGAGAGAAAGTGATGGAAATCCGAGTGAGAATGGTAGAATTCCGAGTGAAAATGACTCGGATCAGCCTCTCAGTCAGTATTCATCCACATTGGGAGTCAATTCTGAGTGGAATGAAGCATTTCCCATAGAAAGCCAAGTGAAAATACTCCTTCCCGAGTGAGAATTCTTCTGGGAGGAGCCCTCCTATAGAAGGCCGAGTAGAGGTTTTGCTCGGTGTGAGGCTGGTGTGAAACATTCAATCGGAACCGAGTAAAAAGTGACTTGGAACCGACTGAAATGGTTGAATAATGACTCAGAATTGGGTGGAGATGACTCGGAATTGAGTGAGAAGTCACTCGGAAATGAGTAAAAAGTGACTCGGAAGTTGAGCGGAAAGGGTCTCGGAAATGGGTGAAAGATGACTCGGGAACGGGTGAAAAGTGTCACTCGGAATTGGCTTGATAAGGGATGACACGGAATTGGTAAAAAGTGAGTCAGGAATGATTGAACACTAACCAAGAACTGACTGAAAAGTGTCAGTCAAAAACCGATCGAAGATTGACTCAGAACTGATTAAAGGTAAATCAGAATTAGGTGAGAATGATGACTCGGAACTTGGTAAAAATTGACTCGGAGATGAGTAAAGGATGACTCTGAATCCGAGTGAGAATTATGAGTCAGATTTGGGTGAAAATTGGTGATTCGGGTTTGGTGAAAATGAGCTCGATAATGTTGGGGGGCTCGGGTAAGGTTTAAATATGGCTCAAAAATTGGTAGAAATGGGGGCTCGGGAATGGTTAAATGAGTGGCTCGGTTATGGGTAAGAGAATGGCTCGGTAATGGTAAAAGAATGGCTCAGAGCCGACTAAAAATGGAAGGGAATGACTCGGTGCAGACTGGAAAAGCATCACTCGGTGCTGACTGAAAAGTCTTCACTCGGTGCTGACTGAAGAACATCACTCGGCAGACTCCTTCTTCCCTCGGGAATCCGATTGACTTTTCACTCGGAATTTGGCACTCAGGTCCGACTGGCTTCTCACTCGGAATTTCTTTCACTCGTCAACTATTCTTTCCTTTCCAATCAGAAATGGCTTTCATTCTGAGTCGGCATTATTTTTACTCGGTTTCAATCATCAATCATCAATTGGAGGCTTTCATTCTCTCAGAATCGTTCTATATGTGCATCAATCCACTCGGATATCTGGGAGTCGTCCTTATCTTCCAATTAGAATGGAATTCGGCTATTTGCATTCGGAATTGGTCTTATTCCTCACTCAGAATTTAGAACTTGGACAACCACTCGGAAACCGCCTTATTATCACTCAAAACTTGGAAACTTTGACATTATCCAATCGGAAACCGCCTTCTTATTACTCAGAATTTGGAAACTTTGACATATCCACTCGGATCCTGCCTATTTTCCACTCAGAAATTGGAATTTGAACATTTTCACTCGGAATCTGCCTGCTTTTCAGTCAGAACTTGGAAATTGGATGTTTGTCACTCGGAAACTACCTTCTTTCCACTCAGAAATTGGAATTTGGCTCGGAATGATTGCAGTGGGACAGCTTCCACTCGGATTTGCTCCATTCTGAGTAATTCCACTCGGATTTCATCATTCGAAGGAAAAGAATACGCATCAGGTTTCAATCTCGCCCGGGTGTGACATGTCTCGCTTGAGCGAACCATCATCCGCTTGGGCGAAAACAGGCCAGGGACCATGTCTCACTCGGAAATGATCATTTCCGAGTCCCTTCACTCGGAAATGATCATTTCCAAGTCATCATCATCATTTTTTTTATTTTATTTATTTATTTATTTATTTTTTTCTTGTATTCTTTTTTCTTTTTCTTTTTCTTTTTTTTTTCTTTTTTTTCTTTCTTTTTTCTTTTTTCTTTTTTTTTGCTTGTATTCTTTTTACTCGTGGATATCAATCGGACTGAAATAGGTGTTCACAGATGCCCCTCTTTACTTCTTTTTTATGAGAAAAGCATGAAGTTTCTTCTTGCTTTTGAAATGGAAAAGGAGTAAAGACGTGAACACCGTTGTCGAAATAACCAAGAATACCAGATGAGGGGGAAAACCCAGGAACTGACAGGAAAAGTAAAAGGTGAGGGTGCTGCCTCTCGGTTGACTGGAAAAGTAAAAGGTGAGGGTGTTACCTCTCGGTTGACAGGAAAAGTAAAAGGTGAGGGTGCTGCCTCTCAGTTGACAGGAAAAGTGAAAGATGAGGGTGTTGCCTCTCGGTTGACAAGAAAAGTAAAAGGTGAGGGTGTTGCCTCTCGGTTGACAGGAAAAGTAAAAGGTGAGGGTGTTGCCTCTCGTTTGACTGGAAAAGTGAAAGGTGAGGGTGTTGCCTCTCGATTGATTGGAAAGTAAAAATTGGGGGAACTAACAGGATGTCTCGTCCGAATTAACTCTCTGAACCTAAAAGCTTGGGGTGATGCCCCGGTTTGTCATGACTGAAACCTTTGACTGAGAAAGAATAAATCTGGGGTGATGCCCCAGTTTGAGATGGTTTGAAAGAATCTTGGGGGTATTGCCCTTTTACTGGAAGAGCGATCTGGGGGTTAACAGGACGTCCCATCCGAATTAACCAGGATCTAGAGCTTTGGGGTGATGCCCCAATTTTGGAAAAAGTGATCTGGGGAGATGCCCCAGTTTGAAAGAGAGATCTGGGGAGATGCCCCAGTTTGAAAGAGATATCTGGGGAAATGCCCCAGTTTGAAAGAGAGATCTGGGGAGATGCCCTAGTTTGAAAGAGATATCTGGGGAGATGCCCCAGTTTGAAAGAGAGATTTGGGGAGATGCCCCATTTTGGAAGGGAGATCTGGGGAGATGTCCCAGTTTGAGAGCATGATAGGTACTAGTTTGGTACTGGTGAATTTACTGGGGAAGGATAAGTCCTCTTAAACCTGATCAAAGAAATATCCTGGTTGAGGGAGCTGAGTCCATTTTACAGTTTTCCTCAGGAGAGATCTTCAGTCTATGTTCTACTGAAGTACGAACAATAGGTCTTGCTGAGAGAAAACTTTGGCGAATACCTGCTTTTGGATGATGGATTTGGTGTCCCTTTGACAAAAAAGTGAGTTAGTATAAAAAGACTTACAGGTAAATCTTCCCTGGCGACTGGCTTTTTAAGATAACTCATGGATGAAATAAAAACATCCTCTAACTTTTGGCGAGCGTATTTAGCAGAGATAGCTATGCTTATACCAAGCGAATTCTGGCTCTAGGATGCATTTTGTTCCCCATAACTGTACGCTCTGTCGTTTCCAATTTCAAAATTTCTTTTAGGCAAAAACTTGTTTATTCATAAAATTTAGTTATGAACACATGTAAGAAGAAGGGAGGCTTTTATTTATAAACATCAGGTGTGTACAATAGAGATGAAAATAATATTAAGCACGTAGATGTGATAAGATATAGAGAATGGAAGGCAAGTGGAAAGGGGAAGGCTCATATATCCTCTAGTGATCTTCTGAGAGCAATGAGAAACCTGACCCTTTATCATGACTTCGTGTTCATCTTCTGATTTTGCTTCTGAGGGTGTAATTTGACAACGACCCTAATACCCGTTTTGACCTCCTTTGTCTTTGGCTTGAAGGGTTTATGTTGCAGAATCGAGTTTGTGGAACCGCTTTTTCAGGTTTTTGGCTCACCTTGCTGCTTTAACTTTTGCCTAGGTTGCCTTTTCAGGTTTTCATCCTAGCGAGCTTTTCTTCTTCCTCATTCTCTTTTTTTGTTTTGTTTTGTTGTTTTTTTATTTTTTTATTTTTATTTTTATGCAAAGTATTTCTTCACCGCATCGGCATTTACAGGCATTGGCAGGTCGTCTCCGTCCATGTTGGTGAGTATAAGGGCTCCTCCGGAGAAAGCCTTCTTTATAACATATGGTCCTTCGTAATTAGGTGTCCATTTCCCTCGGACGTCCTTTTGAATTGGCAAAATCTTCTTGAGGACCAAATCACCTTCTTGGAACTGCCAGAGGCACACTTTCTTTTCGTATGCCCGCTTCATACGTCTTTGATATAACTATCCCTGGCAGAGAGCGGTTAACCTCTTCCCGTCAATCAGATTTAATTGATCATATTTGGTCTGGAGCCATTCAGCTTCTTCCAGTTTGGCTTCCATGATTACCCTAAGGGATGGAATTTCCACTTCAAATGGCAATACAGCTTCCATTCCATAGACCAAAGAAAATGGTGTTGCCCCAGTTGAAGTTCGCACTGAGGTTCGGTATCCGTGCAGCGTGAAAGGGAGCATCTCATGCCAGTCTTTGTAGGTTACTACCATCTTTTGCACTATCTTCTTGATATTTTTGTTGGCTGCCTCAACTGCTCCATTCATTTTCGGATGGTATGGAGAGGAGTTGTGGTGGGAGATTTTAAAGTTCTCGCAAAGCTCCTTCATCATTTTGTGTTAGGAAATCCCTAAGCATGAGCAGCGGAAAAATAAAAGGGATTCCATAGGATTTGCAAGGTTCCGTGTTTCAAAGCACAAAAACAATTTCGAAATTCATTTTGGATTACCTCTTGAAGAACTCCGAAGCAGTCGTAGCCTCGTCCTTTAGGAGTCCACACGAGCACTCCTACCAGAATCGCAACACTTGCCAACTGCTAGTTTGACGGTGTGTAGCTCTTACAACTTTTGCAAATTTGTGTCTCACTTGAGTGAACGGCCTATGAGCATCTTATGCTCTATTTATAGGCTTAGGTTTGACCTAATTTGTTCTCTCTAAAGTGGGCTCCTTACTCATTCCAAATGAGTTAGGCCCAATAGCTTTATTTTAGTCCAACTAAAATAAGACAACATTATCTGATGGGCTTACTCTATGTGTGTGACCCTCTAGGTAAAATACCCGGTCATATTAATAATAAACTATTTTATTATTAATATAAAATATCTAGCAATGCATCATTATGTCCGAATATTATCAACATAACCTATAAGTGATAATTATTTAATATGTTTATTCCTTTTGTCACGATATCCTAATTGGGCCCAAGGCATGGTCGCGTCATCCTTGTACGGCCCAATTTATTTTACTTGATACCGGAGTAGACTGGATCCGAATAAATATCTAATATTTATTCTTTCTAGCATGGCCATGCATTTTCTTAGTCTTACTCCATCAAGTGGCCTATGGATATCACTCCTGTCACATAGGAGAGACAAATCCCATCTACATCACTCACATCCCTCTGCATAATTTGTTCATTGCCTAATCACAACCTTTATAGTCCTCTTGTTACAGAAGACGTTTAATTGTATTAAAACAATAAACTCCTCATGTAGGAATCGTAGTGACTTCAGGTCGAAGGACTACATATACCATTATCACATTGAGAATCGTTTATGACAATCATGTAACGATCCATGCAACGTTCTCATGGTGGGTCTGTCCAGTACATCATTACTCTTAATGTGTACCTGTGTGAAGACTCGATATCATCTATATCTATGATCTGTGAGATCAGGTCATCAGTACACTCACACACTAGTCTCAGTGTATTTACATGTCCCCATGTAAATACTTGACTATGGACATTTTAGGAATAATTTTTATATGACCTATTACTCCAAGGATAAATATGTTTTAAAACAATTTTAAACTGAAATATTTATTCTATTGATAAGTAGAAAAATGATACAAATGAAGAAGCATAAAAGCTCATAGTGCATACACCAACATTTTGTTTTTTAAATTTATACCATTGTCTGTGATGATTTGGTTTGGTAGGCCGTACCGGCATATCAGCTCACGCTTGACGAATTTGATCACAACGTTTTTCGTCACGTTGGTGTACGAAGCTGCCTCTACCCACTTGGTGAAATAATCGATGGCAACTAGGATGAAACGATGACCATTTGAGGCTTTTGGTTCAATAGGCCCAATTACATCCATACCCATATTGAAAAGGGCCATGGTGCTGACAAGACATTTAGGGATGAAGGCGGTGCATGAATGTGATCAGCATAAATCTGACATTTATGACACTTCCATACGTAAGCAAAACAGTCTGCTTCCATAGTCATCCAATAATATCCGGCTCTCAGGATTTTTCTTGACATAGCATGTCCATTCGTATGAGTTCCGAAAGATCCTTCGTGGATATCTTTCATGATCTGATTTGCCTTGACGGTATCAACACACTGGAGGAGAACGGAATCATAATTCCTCTTGTACAGCACGTTACCACTCAACAGATATCCCATAGCTAGCCTTCTCAAAGTTCGTTTGTCATTATCCGTGATGCCTTCAGGGTATTCTTGGCATTGGAGGTATCTTTTGATGTCATGATACCAAGGCTTGCCATCTGGCTCTTCTTCTATGACCTGGCAATGGGCAGGTTCTTGTCATTTTTTTACCTCAATGAGTGGCACTTCGTAATCACTGCTGACTTCGAACATAGCGGCTAGGGTGGCTAAAGCATCTGCCATTTGGTTGTCTTCCCGTGGAACATGATGGAAGGTAACTTCATTGAATCTTTTGATCATCTCCTTGATGTGAGCATGATAGGGAACTAGTTTACTGTCCCTAGTTTCCCACTCATCCTTTAGTTGATGGATAACCAAAGCAGAATCTCCATAAACTTCCAGAACCTTTATTCCCACGTTTAGAGCCGCTTGTATTCCTAGAGAACATGCTTCATATTCCGCAACATTGTTGGTGCAGTCAAAACACAACCGGGCGCAAATATGGATGAATTCTTTACCAGGCGAGATCAGAATAAACCCAATTCCATGTCCCAGCGCGTTGGACGCCCCATCGAATCTCATGATCCACCTGGCTTCCAGATCATCTTCTTCTTTGGAAAGAGCCAAGATATCCTCATCTGGGAAATCATGCCGCATTGGTTGGTAAGCTTCAATAGGTTGGTGTGCTAAGTAATCTGCTAGCGCACTCCCTTTTATTGCCTTTTGGGTGACATATGTTATGTCATATTCTGTCAGTAACACTTGCCAACGGGCAATCCTTCCAGTCAAAGCAGGTTTTTCAAAGATATACTTGATGGGATCCATCTTAGACACCAGCCAAGTAGTATGATTAAGCATGTATTGCCGTAAGCGATGGGCAGCCCAGGCCAATGCACAACATGTTCTTTCAAGAGATGAATACCTCATCTCACATTCGGTAAATCTGTTGCTCAAGTAGTAGATGGTACATTCCTTCCTCCCAGTCTCATCATGTTGACCTAATAATACACATCCCATGGATTCATTCAGCACGGTCAGGTATAGAATTAGTGGTCTCCCATGAACAGGTGGCACCAAGACTGGTGGCTCCAGTAAATACTGCTTTATCTTTTCAAATGCAATCTGGCAATCTTCATTCCACTGCCCAGGCTGGTTCTTACGAAGCAATTTGAAAATCGGCTCACAGGTTGCTGTCATTTGGGAAATGAATCGGGCGATGTAATTTAATCTTCCCAAGAATCCTCGGACTTCTTTTTCAGTACGAGGAGGAGGCATTTCCAGAATTGCCTTGACTTTGTTAGGATCAACTTCTATCCCTTTCTCATTCACAATGAATCCTAACAATTTGCCGGATCTTGCGCCAAAAGTGCACTTGGCGGGATTCAATCTAAGCTTGAATTTCCTCAACCTTTCGAAAAGTTTTCTCAGGTCAGCAATATGCTCCTCCTCAGACCTGGTCTTGGCAATTATGTCATCCACATAGACTTCTATTTCCTTGTGCATCATGTCGTGGAAGAGGGTCACCATTGCCCTTTGATAGGTGGCTCCTACATTCTTCAATCCGAAGGACATTACTTTGTAGCAAAAGGTGCCCCACAGAGTGATGAACGTGGTCTTTTCCATATCTTCTGGTGCCATCTTGATTGGTTATATCCTGAAAATCCATCCATAAATGAGAAGATGGAATGCTGAGCTGTGTTATCAACCAATACGTCAATCTGAGGTAAAGGAAAATCATCCTTAGGACTCGCCCGATTCAAGTCTCGGTAGTCCACACACATTCTTACCCTCCCATCTTTCTTTGGAACGGGAACTATGTTGGCTACCCATTGCGGATACTTAGCTACGGCTAAGAAACCAACATCGAATTGTTTTTTGACTTCTTCTTTGTTCTTAAGAAGCATTTCCGGTTTCATTCGTCGCAACTTTTGCTTGATCGGTGGACATTCCAGCTTTAAAGGCAACTTATGTTCCACAATGTTATTATCCAGACCCGGCATATCTTGATACGACTATGCAAAAATGTCTCAAAATTCCTGGAGCAATTTAATCAATTCACTCTGCTGTTGTTCGCTCAAGAGGGTGCCTATCTTGACTTCTTTATTTTCCCCTTCATCTCCCAGGTTAATGGTCTCAATCTTTTCCTGATGAGGTTGAATTTCTTTATCTTCCTGTTCTATTAATCTCGTCAATCGGGTGAAGGTTCAAAGTCTTCCTCACTCTCCTCATAGGCGTAATCATTCGGATTATCAGAGTCATGAAATAGAACCGAGTTCTCATTACTCTCAGAGGAATCGCTTTCAGATCTGCATTTGGGTTATATTATAATGAAAATAAAGAAAGACAAGCAAATGAAAGGTTTAAGAGAAAGGAATTTAAACAAAGGTAAGAAATTGGATTGCATTCGTTTAATTCAACAAACAAGCAAGTTTTTGCCTTTATTACAAAATAGATCCCAAAGCCTTAGGCATAGCAAAAGGATCGACAAGTTTTGAAAACAACAATTACTTTGACTGAGGATTGATAGTTATGGGGAACTCCATGACTTCCCAGTTGTCCAGTTCTTGACCGGGTAAGTAAGCATGCACTAATTCCACATCATAGCAGGGTCCGTCTCCAACCATAGCCACTTGACCCGGATATATAATCCTGGCGCTCCTGAAGCTTTGATAGAGGTCACAGATAAGGATTCTAGCAGTGTCGTACTCTTGACCGGTAAAGCGAGCAATCCTTCTCTCCCTTCTTTCTTCTCCTACCCTTTTTCTATCAGCTGCTGTAGGCTTGTATCCCAGACCGTATCTGTCCTTGTTTTCTGGAAGGCATATAGGTTGGGTTCTTCCTTCCAATTTTCGACCTAACCCTTTTCCCAACTTATATCCTTCTCTCAACATTGTCTTTGCAACCATCATAGGCACGTTAGGGAAGGATGTTTTTGTAATGCTTGTTGCATTGGCCACCTCTAAAGCTTAAAACGAGGTTTCGAGGGCTTCCTCAGTCGCTTCAATGTATGGGGTGTGGCAGGTTTGCTGACCAACAAGTCCTCTTCTCCAGAGACAATCACCAACTTGTTGTCGATGATGAATTTCAATTTCTGGTGCAGAGTGGAGGGAACTACCCCAGCCGAATGGATCCATGGCCGTCCCAGCAAACAACTGTAAGCGGGCGTAATATCCATGACTTGAAAAAGGATTTGAAAGGTACATGGCCCAACTTGTATAGGCAGTTCAATTTCTCCCATAACCTCCCAGCGAGTTCTGTCAAAAGCGCGGACTACCATGGAACTAGGTCTCATATGGGTCCCGTCAAAAGGTAACTTTGCTAACGTAAATTTTGGCATTAAATTCAAGGATGACCCATTGTCAACCAGCACCTTTGCCATGATATGATCTTGGCATTTTACGGAGATATGAAGGGCTTTATTGTGCCCTCTTCCTTCTACCGATGTCTCATCATCCGTAAAAGTTAGGTAGTTGTTAGCCATAATGTGTCCTACTATGCCTTCAAACTTATCTACTGGTAAATCATGTTTCACATGTGCCTCACTCAAAACCTTCATCAGAGTGTTCCGGTGTGGTTCGGAGCTCATTAGCAAGGACAACAGAGAAATTTTTGCCGGGGTGTAGTTTAGTTGGTCCAACACCTGGTAGTCACTATAGCGAATGAATCTTAGAAATTCTTGGGCCTCCTCTTCAGTTACAGCCTTCTTTGCTTCACCAGAGGATTCTCCCTTCCCAGGCCTAACATCCCCTGTAACCTTGTCAAGTTTAGATTCTGGGGGAGCATATACTCTTTCACTTCGGGTGACACCCCCAATTCCAGCAATATTCGTGACAGGGGATGATGGCGTAGGCTCAACTACCTCAGAACTAGTAACAATCACATCAGTGCCATACTTCCATGGCACAGCTCGTGAATCCTTGTAAGGGAACGGGGCTGGAGCGTTTACCGTGATGACAGTTTTAACAGGAGTTGAAGCCACAGGTGCATTTTTGTTGTAAAATATGACTAGAGGCTTTGGGGCTCGAACTCGGCCTTGTTCTTGTATCATATTTATTCCGTCTTCACGATGCCGGTAAACTTCTATGACATGACTGTCCATAAGTCCTTGAAGGGTTTTTTGGAAGTCCTTTCACTTTACGGACTGGAAGTCATTGCACTCTACATCCCATGATCCTTCTATTAATCCCATCTTAAGCATATGGGAGTGAATTGTTTTCAATGGCATTTGGATGTCTTCAACTTTGGAAATATATTCCTTATCTTTTTCCACAGCGTTAACACCTGGCCTCCCATGGTTAGGCAGAGGATTGGTGGTCACATTTAGGCTTCCCTCTTTGAAGCTTATCCAATCTGCTCTGATTAAATCCCTTACCTTAAATTTAAGCGCCAGGCAGTTCTCAGTGGAATGTCCTGGTGCACCGGCGTGGTAATCACACCGAGCATTTGGATCATACCCTCTGGGATAAGGTGGTTGAAGCGGTTTTAGAGGGCAAGTGCCACCAATGTGTTTTCAATAAGGTGGGGGAGAAGCTCGGTGTAGGTCATGGGAATTGGATCAAATTGCACCTGAGTGCGGTCATTATTCTGTCTCCTCAGGTTTGGATTCGGTGGGTTCATTTATGGTTGTTGATACGGTGCTTGTGATGGTACAGGTGGTTGCATAACTGGTGGTCGGAAATGTAGTGGGTTTGAATTTGGAATCACAGCCACATATGGGTGTGGCGCATTATGGTAAGTTGACGGAAAGGTGATGGGAGTAGGTGGTCTGAGCTGGTTCCTTCTTTGGTTGTGAGAGACCAGGTTAGTCTCTCCCTCTCTTCTTTTACCTTCTCCAAGTGAAGGTTTTCTTGCTGCTCCAACCCCAGGTGGGCTACGAGTAATCTTCCAAGATCTCAATCCATTCTCTATTCTTTCTCTGATAGTGACGATGTCGGAGAAATGGGAGGAAATGCTTCCAATCATCTTGTCGTAGAAAGGTGACTGGAGTGTATCAATAAATGTAGAAATCACCTCCTTTTCTGATAGAGGTGGATCGACTTGCGCTGCTACTTCTCGCCACCGTTGGGCATATTCTTTAAACGTCTCATTATCTTTCTTGGTCATGTTTTGCAACTGTACTCTATCTGGTGCCATATCCAAATTATACTTGTGCTGTTGCATGAAAGCATCTGCCAGATCTTCCCAACAGCGTATACGAGATCGTTCAAGGTGGTTGTACCAGGTCAGAGGTGCTCCCGCCAAACTATCCTGGAAACAATGAATGAGCAGAGGGTCATTGGAAGCATGAGAGGCCATCTTCCGGCAGTACATGGTAAGATGGTTCTTTGGACAGGTTAGCCCCTGATATTTGTCAAACTCTGGCATTTTGAATTTGGGGGGAATGACAACATCAGGAATCAGACAGAGTTGTGTAGCACTACCCATTTCAAACCGATTCGTTCTTTCCATTTCTTTTAACCGCCTTTCAAGGAACTCTAACCTTCCCTCCTGGGTAGCAGTAGCAGCACTTGGACCTACAGCGACATGATGACTAGTACCCCTAACTGGTTGGTCGACATGTGCCGGGTTTGCATTAGGCATTGAGATATGGGGTCTGGCTGTTGCTTGAATAGCTTGTGGTTGCGTGGCTTGTGTATGGATTGGAATCGTTTGGGGATCCCGGACGGGTGGGACGTTTTGTTGAGCCGTATGAAGGATGGTTTCCTGATAATCAGGCTCTTCTTGAAGTGGTGGGAAATAGCCAGGTGGCAACCCATATGGGGGAAAGGGTATGGCATTACCTTCCTCATCTATATAGATGGTTTGCTGGGTGTCAGCAGGGTTTGATTTCCTAACGTGAATAGTTAGAGGAGGCGGAACAGGGTTTGAACTTGGCTCTCCAGTAGGACCCTGAGTGTGTTGGGATGCGGATGGTCGTTGTCTGGCGTTTTCAACACCTGCTGAAGAATCCCCTTCTATGACTCTCCTTTCAAGAAGCTTGGCCATTTCAGCCATTTGCTCTTTCAATTGATTGACTTCAGCTCTCAAGTTCTCATTTTCTTGTTCTATTTCAGCCATGAGTCTTGTATTAAGCCTAGTCGCGTAAGGATGTCTACCTGTTATGTCGGAGAAGTCAACAAGAAATTGTTAAAAGCAGTAAAAAACAGTTAAAAGAAAAACAACAAATGGTATGTGAAGCGATCGCGGAACTCGGCCAGTATCCTTCGACTCTTTCAGTACTTTGTTCAAAAGTGATAAGTGAAAATTAACATGAGATAGTTATGGAAATAAGAGAAACCCTCTTTCTGAATTCTAATAATACATTACTGCTGCTAGTCTATTCTTTATGCAGAAAAAATAAATCAGCCATTCCTAGCTCGGGTAATCATGGCCCTCATTTTACAAATCCTTTCTCTACAGTAATCAAGGAAAGTCACAATTTCTCTTAGGGTGTTAAAAGGATTAACCATTCCCTCAGCTTGCTTGAGTAGGAGTGGGAGGTCTTCCAAAGCTCCATTAGCCAAATATGCCAAGTGGGCGAAGCGATTCATCCATGAATGAATATCTTCATTTTGCTGTGTTAGTTCATCTTTCAGAGCACGGATAGCTTCACTACATTCTCGTTCAGCATTCATCGCGCGCCATCGCTCGCCATTTATCTCATGCTGGCAAGCTTCTACCACCTCATCAAGCTGATGCTCTAATCGGCTAACTTGCAATTGCAGAAGCTCTTTTTGCACCAAGACATTTTGCTCGCATTCTTTAGCTTTTGCCAACATGTCCCTTAGAAGCTGCTTATCAGTCAACATGGTATCTCTTTGCTTGTTCTTCGCTTTCAGTTGAGTGTTAGCCGTTCGGAGGCATTGGCTTTGTTTCCTCGGGTAGTCCCTTTTGATTTTTCTCTTTTTTCCAATCTTCTTGATGGTTTGCTTGCTCTCTAAATTCTCCCTTTTCTGAAGGGCACATTCTTGTTGAGATATCAGCAAGTCTTTTTCTAACTCCTTGTTTTTGGCGGTTAGCTCTTTTATTTTGGCTCTCATTGCCTCCTCTTCAAGGGTAGGAGAGGTAACATGTGTGCTTGTCGGGAGATAGGAGGGATTCTTGAAAGGTAGCTTGACAATGGAAACTCTGTTTAAGACCCATTGGTAGTATTCTTCCTTCACGGTGTGGCTTCGAGTTCCCAGTTCTTTCCCTTGTCTGTGGACTTTCTTCCATGCATTTGCTACATCCCAAATGACAGATGTACAATCTCCCTCTGAGAAATAAACGATGAAAGAAGTAAGGGATTCTCCATCGGGTGACCCAAGTAAGGGATAGGCTAGCTGACGTTTGGCTATGACAGGGTTGTAATTAATACATCCCTGAGTGCCCATGAGAGGAACATTCGGGTAGTTTCCATAATGGTGAATTATGGTGTCAACCTTTAGCCATTGCGGATACCACCTTACTTTATCAGCTGTGAGCCCTACCAGGTGATTGGCCCATTCACGCCCATTCTTCGCTACTAACTGACATAATTTCAGATCTGAGACAGGACATTCAACTTTGATGACTTAATGGAAGACATGCGATGTAAGCCACACATATAGAGCAGGTAAACAGCAAATGATTCTCTTTCCGCCTTGCGTATAGTAGAAGTCCATGGTACAGTACGTATTTGCCAAGATAGCAGTGACAGGATTTTCAGACTTGAATTTACGGGCAAGGAAAATTCCAATAACATCGTAGTCCACGTAATTATCAATATTAGGGAATAAGATAACACCATAAATGGTGAGAGCCAAGGTATCCATAAAAGTTTCCCAATCTCCTTTCTCAGCTAGCAAGTGCATGTGCTTCTCAAAGTATTCTCGGTCAAATCCCAGGATCTGATTTCTATTCAGTTGTGCACTCCTTAACACTTCCGGGTGAATCTTTAGGACATTAGCAATGGTAACAATATTCGCTTGATGTCCAAGATGACAGTAAGGCATTTGTCCTTCTAATGGCATCCCCAGAATTTGTTCAAACTCCTCAACCGACGGAGTTAATTGGAAGTCCCGGAAGGTGAAACAACGGAGAGGTGGGTCATAGAACTGAATCAAAGCAGTAATTGCCTCGACTTGTACCTCCACTTCTAGCAACTTTAGGACCTTCCCATATTTCCTTGAGAAAACCATTTTCTGATTTATGTCCAGTTTCTTCCCTAATGCTTGTAAACTGGTTGTATCGACTTTCCTAGCCTTAACATGCAGTAATCTTTTCAACTCGGGTACATTTTTACCACAACTATCTGATCTCATGTTAATTTCCATATTTCTCTCAAAGATACTAGCTAAGCTCTTGATAGCTTCCTGTAAGGACATAAAGAAAAGAAAAATCAATCACTGACATGCTTTGCAAATTGATACTCCCCTAGTAATTTTCTTGAAAACATTTTTAGATTTAGGGAAGTTACGATTTGTCAAAACTTGTAATAAATCAAGGATCATGTGAGCTATGAATTTTCTGATCATTGTTAATAAAAATGATTTTCTATTTTTTTGTATATTTTGTAAATTTTTTCCTTTTTTTTATTTTCTTTTTGTTTTTTTTGTTTTTTTTTATTCAGAAAATTCATAACTCAAGATCCTAAGACTTAAACAAATATAAAAGGAAAGGACCACTTGCCCATTAGAGGATCACTGGTTAAAAGTAGGTCATTTTTTTTTGAAAAAGTAATCCACTAAACAGGCAAGTGGTCCCTTAATTTGGATCAGAAGAGAAAACGAGAATGAGAAAAGGTATAAGTAAAGTTTACCCCTTTGTGCCTTAAGTCAAGTTTTTCTGAAGGTCTCCTAATGGTTCTAAGGTTTGTTTATCAGTGATGTCTCACATTAGGTGGCTTATTCTAAAATTTCTAAAGGTCACTAGAGCCAAGATCCTACTCATGATGTTGACCACAAATAGTAGAAAGTCCACTAAGTGTGGGCACCATAAATAAGTCGAACTCTAGCTGAGATTCTCACAGTAACCAGACAGGAAGTACATCCCAAATGGCTCCGCTATCAATCTCCCCTAATCCTAAGTTTTATTTGGGCCCGGGTATAGGGTCCCACTCAAAAGTGTGTGCAAATTGTGAGTGTAGTGTGTGAAAGAGGAATTCAATACCTGTACCTTACTCATCCTGCACATAGAACAAACACAGAGCAACAAAATAAAGTCGACTACCCTAGGGTTCAATGATCACACAGATATTTACAGAACATAAAAGATAGGATACAAATAAAACAAAGACCAAATAAAATAAAGGAAGAAGTCAAATAATTAATATGCTAATTAAAACATGCGCTATTAAATTGATTGGCTTGACTCTCTAAGTCCCCAGTGGAGTCGCCATCTGTCGCGACCGGGATCGCGGCGGCACGGCCGACCCTCAAAACGTTTCGAAAAGATAAGATAAAAACAAGGAGTCGCCACCAATATTTTTTAGGATAAAATACTGGAAAAACCTTTCATTAAAGCACTGGTTATAAAAAATGAAATTCCAAATTCGGGAGTCTGATTACAGGTGAGGAAGGTATTAGCACCCCACAACTGTCCGTTATAAAAAACGGTTACCTCAATTTGATAACGCGCATTATAATTAGCCTAATAATTATTTTAACTTTTTCGTGAAAAGAAAAATGTACGGGACGACAGAATAAACAAAAATAAATAAAAATCAACACAATATTCATAAGAGATTAACAGGACGTCTCATCCAAATTAATCTCGCTCCACCATTTTTAAAAAAATAAAAATGAGATTAACAGGACGTCTCGTCTAAATTAATCTTGCTCCGCCTTTTTTTAAAAAAATAAAAATGAGATTAATAGGACGTCTCGTCCAAATTAATCTTGCTCTGCCTTTTTTAAGAAATATAATAACAATTACAATAATAATAATAACGACAATAATAATAATTACAACCTTTATGCTAGTTCAAATAGAAAGTGTGAAACATTCATTTCTATTAATATTTATTAATTAATAGAAATTAATTAATAACATAGTCATCAAACAGTAATTAATTTAACATAAAATAAAATAAATATAAGTATTAAAAATGAGAGTGAGACCGGTGTGGTGAGAAAGGAGCTGGATGGTGTGTAAAAGAGAGGGACGGTTGAAGGAGTTTGTTGGTGAGGTCGGATGGGCGTTTGAAGGGAAGGACGGAGATGTGTGTTTGTGGATTGGTTTTAAAGGATAAAAGGAAAGGAAGAGTGAGCGTGGAGTGAAGGGGGAATGGGATAGTGAAAGGGGGCTGTGAGGTATAGATAGGGAGGAAACAGTGGTGAGGGGTAGGGAGGAGGACGGAGTGAGGTGAGAGAGAGAGAGGGACGGTGTAGAGGGGCTGTGAGGAAGACAGAGTGAGGTGAGGGAGAGAGGGACGGTATAGAGGGGGGTTGTGAGGGACGAAGTGAGGTGAGGGAGAGTATGGTGAGGAGGGGGGTTGTAAGGGACGGAGTGAGGTGAGGGAGAGTACGGTGAGGAGGGGCTGTGAGGGAGGCGGTGTGGTGAGGGAGAGTACGGTGAGGAGGTGAGGGAGAGAGGGACGGTGTGAAAAGGGACGCTGTTTTAGATGAAGGGGGTTGTAAGGACAGTATGGTGAGGGGTAAAAAGGAAGGGACAGTTTGGGGGCTGTATGGGAGAGGGGAAGGACGGTTGAAAAGTGGGTGAGGAAAAAATTTGTTTTTGATTCTCTCAAATGAATACTTCAGGATCCTTTCTTCTTCCTTCGTTTGCAGTATTTATAGAATATTTGAGGAGCATGTTGATTGCCTGAACAGACCCGAGACAGCCTGGCTGCCAATTGGTGAGGATTTTTTATTATTTCCTCATTGTCTTATTGCCAACCGCCCCACGAGATTGTCAAACAACTTGGATAGTGTGTTGGAAACAGCCTGGATCTTTGACAATTAAGGAGAATGGAGGCTGGTGGCAATTCTTTATCATTTTCCTCCTTGTCTTGTTGTGGGCCACCTCCCGTAATTCAAGGATCCACTTGGATAGTGGAAATCCACGTCAGCACAGTGAAAATCCGAGAGAAAGTGATGGAAATCCGAGTGAGAATGGTAGAATTCCGAGTGAAAATGACTCGGATCAGCCTCTCAGTCAGTATTCATCCACATTGGGAGTCAATTCCGAGTGGAATAAAGCATTTCCCATAGAAAGCCGAGTGAAAATACTCCTTCCCGAGTGAGAATTCTTCTGGGAGGAGCCCTCCTATGGAAGGCCGAGTAGAGGTTTTGCTCGGTGTGAGGCTGGTGTGAAACATTCAATCGGAACCGAGTAAAAAGTGACTTGGAACCGACTGAAATGGTTGAATAATGACTCAGAATTGGGTGGAGATGACTCGGAATTGAGTGAGAAGTCACTCGGAAATGAGTAAAAAGTGACTCGGAAGTTGAGCGGAAAGGGTCTCGGAAATGGGTGAAAAATGACTCGGGAACGGGTAAATAGTGTCACTCGGAATTGGCTTGATGAGGGATGACATGGAATTGGTAAAAAGTGAGTCAGGAATGATTGAACACTGACCAAGAACTGACTGAAAAGTGTCAGTCAAAAACCGATCGAAGATTGACTCAGAACTGATTAAAGGTAAATCAGAATTAGGTGAGAATGATGACTCGGAACTTGGTAAAAATTGACTCGGAGATGAGTAAAGGATGACTCGGAATTCGAGTGAGAATTGTGAGTCAGATTTGGGTAAAAATTGGTGATTCGGGTTTGGTGAAAATGAGCTCGGTAATGTTGGGGGGCTCGGGTAAGGTTTAAATATGGCTTGGAAAGTGGTAGAAATTGGGGCTCGGGAATGGTTAAATGAGTGGCTCAGTTATGGGTAAGAGAATGGCTCGGTAATGGTAAAAGAATGGCTCGGAGCTGACTAAAAATGGAAGGGAATGACTCGGTGTAGACTGGAAAATCATCACTCGGTGCTGACTGAAAAGTCTTCACTTGGTGCTGACTGAAGAACATCACTCGGTAGACTCCTTCTTCCCTCGGGAATCCGATTGGCTTTTCACTCGGAATTTGGCACTCAGGTCCGACTGGCTTCTCACTCGGAATTTCTTTCACTCGTCAACCATTCCTTCCTTTCCAATCAGAAATGGCTTTCATTCTGAGTCGGCCTTATTTTTACTCGGTTTCAATCATCAATCATCAATTGGAGGCTTTCATTCTCTCAGAATCATTCCATATGTGCATCAATCCACTCGGATATCTGGGAGTCGTCCTTATCTTCCAATTAGAATGGAATTCGGCCATTTGCATTTGGAATTGGTCTTATTCCTCACTCAGAATTTAGAACTTGGACAACTACTCGGAAACCGCCTTATTATCACTCGAAACTTGGAAACTTTGACATATCCACTCAGAAACCGCCTTCTTATTACTCAGAATTTGGAAACTTTGACATATCCACTCGGATCCTGCCTATTTTCCACTCAGAAATTGGAATTTGAACATTTTCACTCGGAATCTGCCTGCTTTTCAGTCAGAACTTGGAAATTGGACGTTTGTCACTCGAAAACTGCCTTCTTTCCACTTAGAAATTGGAATTTGGCTCGGAATGATTGCAGTGGGACAGTTTCCACTCGGATTTGCTCCATTTTGAGTAATTCCACTCGGATTTCATCATTCGAAGGAAAGGAATACGCATCAGGCTTCAATCTCGCCCAGGTGTGACATGTCTCGCTTGAGCGAACCATCATCCGCTTGGACGAAAACAGGCCAGGGACCATGTCTCACTCGGAAATGATCATTTCCGAGTCCCTTCACTCGGAAATGATCATTTCCGAGTCCCTTCACTCGGACATGATCATTTTCGAGTCATCATCATCATTTTTATTTATTTATTTATTTATTTATTTATTTATTTATTTCTTGTATTCTTTTTTCTTTCTTTTTTTTCTTTTTTTTCTTTCTTTTTACTTTTTTTTTGCTTGTATTCTTTTTACTCGTGGATATCAATCGGACTAAAATAGGTGTTCACAATAATCAATTCCAGCAATATCAGCAGTCAATATACACAGATTATTCACTCGGTTCCACATTCATGTGTAATCGGTTCTGACGTTGCAACGTAGGCTCTCAGCCTTTTGTACATAGCTCTCAGCTATCATTTCAGCTCCCAGCTGCTTGGCCGTTTTACAGGTACCCAACCGTTTGCCCACAGGTGACACCAACGCTCTCAGCGCCAACGGAGGTATTCACAGGCAGCCCGAGTCCCACTCGAAGGCTACCTTGAGTCCCACTCAAGGATTTTACAGCGTCCCACGCTTTATAACCGATGGTAGTGTCCCACACTACGTGCTCCCAGCACAACGCATCCCATGCGTCACACGCGGATTCATTACACAACATAGAGTTCATGCACACAATCTTTAACTCAGCCATACATACTTCACATGCAGTCGGTAATACCATTTTCAGAACTCCACATATTAATCTAACACACACATACTTCCATGCAATCATCATCATAACTCCATTAGATGGATACAGCAACATAAAGGTCCAATGCAATCGGTGTCAATCAATATCAAGATTCTATAAGTATTCTCATCAACTCAAGCATCACATGCACTCGGTATACAACAGTATCAGGACTTAATCAACGCATGCATCCATATAGAGATCAACAGATTCAAATAAGTATTCCAATCAACACAACATAACATGCAATCGGTATACAATAGTGTCAGGACTTAATCAACGCATACATCTTTAAGGGCAATGATAACATGCAACACTCACTCTCACTTATCCTACACTCGGGTACTCCACATGCAGGCACATCATACAAACAGAATGTAGAGCCACACTTATCAACACCCGAAACCCATTCATAACCCATGCATTTAACATGTAAGGTACTCCCCCTACCAACTACGAGACTCCGAGAGACTCTTCTGCTTGGACGCTGGTCCTTTTTCCTCGCTGCTTCACTTAACACTTTCATTCGTTTAACCTTCACTGGAACACTGCTGCCTTCCACGAGTGGTGCAGGGCTGCTTCTGCTTCTGCTTCGATGCTCATCCTTTACTCGTATAAGGGAGCTCTGACTCCTTTGCTGCACCGTCAACGTGGCTTCCGAAACAGGGAGTGGAAACAGAGAGCAGAGAAGGAGAAGAGAAGAAGGAAAAGAAGAGAGAAAGAGAAGGAGGAAGAAGAAGAAGAACTCGCAGGGAAATTCTGAAGAATGAATGGCAAGGAAAGCCATCAACCAATTATAAATGCATGTATGAGGGAAGGAATGGTGGGGTGGGAAAATGTGAGGAGCAGTCTGTTCACGTCACCTAGTCCCATCAGCATCCACTAAAGCTAATCACCTTTAGATTAATTAAGTTAAGGGTAATTAGTGAATAATTTCCACTTTTGAATTATTATCTTAATGGCATATTTCACCCAGTACATTACTATAAAATTGGGATGTTACAATGATGGATTCGTTCCAGCGAGTATGTGTGAAGGGAAGGCTTTCAGGTAGTTTCGCCTAAGCGATTGAATGCTCGCCCGAGCGAGTTTGGCTGCCTCGCTCAAGCGGAGTCGGATCTCGCTTGAGCGAGTGAACGTTTTATGGCTTGTACACACTGTGCTTTCCGCTGGCCTTCTTGTGAATGTTTTCCCTTTGTTCTGATCGGTTTTCCGAGCTTCTGGTCAGCTTTTTGCCTTCCTCTGCATTTGTTTAATTCTACCCGGTTGCTGGGTTGATTTTTGGGAAAAATTTTCCCTTGTTTCGGGTTTTAATTATTTATTAAAATTAAGGACGTTTCAGATGATGTGCCCTAGAAAACGGCATAAACTTTTAATCATATCTCTTTTTTAGACTTACTAGCTAAGGAGTCAAAAGGATGTTTGTTAACTCAATTCACTTGTAGTTGAGAGACTAGTTAGGCTCCCGGCAATGTTTACGATTGGGTCTTGTTCACTTTGTGTTTTATTCACTTGAGCTTGAAAATTTTCAAAACCGATGGAGATTACAAACTGACCAATTCACTTAGGATGGTTCTTCACTCAATTCACTTGTATATGAAAGAATAGTTAGGATCCCAGGGTTGTTTAGGATTGGGTTTTTTCAACTTGCGTTTTCTTCACTTGAGTTAGAAAACTTCAAAAATCTATCAAGATTACAAACTGGCTAAGCATGGTGATGCATTGTTGGAACTCTTAGGTTAAGAACCTGATGAATTGTTCCTTGGATGACCCTAAGCATTAAGTTTCGTGAAGATACCCTCAAGAATCACATCATGGATGATGTGTCCTAGAAAACCCCAAAAACGTTTAATCTTCTCTCTCTTTTGGACTCACTAGCTAAGAAGGAGTCAAAAGAATGACTCTTCACTCAATTTACTTATAGATGAGAAAATAATTATGGTGTCGAGATTTGTTAGGATTGGGTTATTCACTTTGGGTTTTCTTCACTTGAGCTTGAAAACTTCGAAAACCCATCGATATTACGAACTTACCTAGCATGGTGATGCATCGTTAGAACTCTTAGGTTAAGAACTAGTTGAATTACTTCTTGGATGACACTAAGCATCAGGTTTCGTGAAGATATCTTCAAGAATGACATCATAGAGGATGTATCCTAGAAAACCCTAAAAACTTTTAATCTTCTCTCTCTTTTGGACTCTCTAGCTAAGAAGGTGTCAAAAGGATGTTTGTTCACTCAATTCACTTGTAGTTGAGAGAGTAGTTAGGCTTCTGGCAGAGTTTAGGATTGGGTCTTATTCACTTGAGCTTGAAAAATTTAAAAACCTATCAAGATTACGAAGTAACCAAGCATGGTGATGCATTGTTGGAACTCTTAGAATAAGAACTAGATGAATTACACCTTGGATGATCCTAAGCTTCAAGTTTCTTGAAGATACCTTCAAGAATCACATCAAGAATGATGTGTCCTAGAAACCCTCACAAACTTTTAATCTTCTCTCTCTTCTAGACTCAATAGCTAAGAAGGATCAAAGGACAGTTCTTCAATCAACTCACTTGTAGATGAGAGAATAGTTAGCCTCCCGGCATTGTTTAGGCTTGGGTCTTGTTCAACTTTTGTTTTCTTCACTTGAGCTTGAAAACTTTGAAAACCCATCAAGATTATAAACTGACCAAGCATGGTGATGCATCGTTGGAACTCTTTGTTAGGGAATCCCTAGTGCATGAGCAACGGAAATACAAGGATTCCCATAGGATTTGCAAAGTGTCGTGTTTCAAAGCATAAGACAAACACAAAAAAATATTGCATTTTAGGATTATCTCTTGAAGAAAATTGAATCGAAGTAGTCATAGCCTCGTCCTTTAGGAGTCCACTTAAGTACTCCCACCAGAAATGCTACACCTTCTAAATGCTAGTTTGACGGCGTGTAGCTTTTTCAACTTTTGCGTATTTTGTGTCTCTTTTTGGGTTAGCCACCTATGAGCATCTTATGCTCTATTTATAGGCTTAGGTTTGACCTAATTTTCTCTCTAAAGAGTGGGTTCCTTACTCATTCTAAATGAGTTAGGCCCAATAGTTTTATTTTAGTCCAACTAAAATAAAAAGCTATTTTCTGATGAGCTTACTCTATGTGTGTGACCCTATAGGTAAAATACTCGGTTATATTAATAATAAACTATTTTATTATTAATATAAAATAAGAGCGATATCTAGTAATACATCATTATGTCCGAATATTATTTATTATCAACATAACCTATAAGTGATAATTATTTTATATTTTTTTCCTTTTGTCACGATATCCTAATTGGGCCCAAGGCATGGTCGCGTCATCCTTGTACGGTCCAATTTATTTTACTTGATATCAGAGTAGACTTTATCTAAATAAATATCCAATATTTATTCTTTCTAGCATGACCATGCATTTCCTTAGTCTCACTTCATCAAATGGCCTATAGATATCAGTCCTGCCATATACGAGAGACAAATCCCATCTACACTACTCATATCTCTCTACATAATTTTTTCATTGCCTAACCACAACCTTTATAGTCCTCTTGTTATAGAAAATGTTTGATTGTATTAAAATAACAAATTCCTTATGTAGGAATCGTAGTGACTTCAGGTCAAAGGACTACATATACCATTATCACATTGAGAATCGTTTATGACATTCATGTAACGATCCATGCAACGTTCTCTTGGTGGGTGTGTCCAGTATATCATTACTCTTAATGTGTACCCCTGTGAAGACTTGATATCATTTATATCCATGATCTATGAGATCAGATCATCAGTACACTCACACACTAGTATTAATGTATTTACATGTCCCCACGTAAATACTTGACTAAAGACATTTTAGGAATAACTCTTATATGACCTATTACTCCAAGGATAAATAAAGGTTGTTAAACTATTTAACAAAAAGTGCCTTATTCAAAATGATGCATCCTAGATAGGCTTTTAGTGCATATTTCCAACAATCTCCCACTTGCACTTAGAGCCGATAAGGTTAATGCCTAATGACATCTACAGTGCCCTTATGCTTTTACTACGTAAGCGGTTTTACTAGTGGGTTCCCAACAATTTTGTTAGTATGCACATTGTATATTTTCACATCTTCCAAAGATGGAAGTATTTAAGTATATGCTTGGATTAATCCACTTTCTTATATTGTTCTATGGTTCCATTGTCATCACAGTGGAAACTCATAGTGTACAAAACATTTGGAGTGATTAAATGTAAATTGACTTCTTTTGTAATTTAACATAGCAAAATACTTGGATTTGTTAGTAGAACCAATGATTGTTTCTTACTTTGAACCTTTCAAGTATACATCGCAACCATCTTGACAACACATATATTTTGATTGCAATCTTAACTCTTTCAAATTAATCAAAAGATTGGCATCGATGTAACCTTTACAACGAGCTCATATTCCATTTATCAAGATCAAATCCTTAATCCTTCTTAAGTGTTTAAGGATATTCTTGACTATAGAATGAAAATATTATTAGTTCTAGAAGAAGCATGTCTTCTACATGTAATACTAGAACTATAATTATGCAGTTACTAACCTTTTTATAGTCACAAGATTTATCTTCATTCTTTAATGAAGAAGCTAGCTTCTAAAAGCTTGCTTTAGTCCATAAATAGAATATTTACAGTTCACATATCTTCCTAGATGTTTCAGGCATAAAAGGCCTTTCGGTTGTGTCATATACACATCCTCAAGATGATTTCCATCTTGACATTGATAAGTGTTTTATAACATAATAAATTAGATCTAGTTTGCTTAGGATTTTAATCATTATGCACTGTATTTCCTTAATTTTTGTGATTTTCGCTTTCTTTCCACTATATTCTACTTGGGTATTTTATTTTGCAGAAATTAAGATAATACAAGGGTCAATAACAAGAGAAAAACAACCATCAAATGATAAAGAATCAAGAAGAACAAGCCCAAGTGGAACAAATTCTCTTTTTTATACTGAATTCTAACTCAGAATGATCAAATCCGAGTAGGATGACTCAAAAATGATCAAATCCGAGTAGGATGACTCAGAAATGACAAAATCTGAGTAAGATGACTCAGAATGGAGCGTTGCCGAGTGGAATATGTCTCGGTTGGAGGTAAATCCGAGTGGAACCTTCCTGACTGCAACTAATCTGAGTGAAAAAGGGACTGCCCAAAGTTATTGTCCGAGTGAAAGATTTACTGATTGAAGCAGGTATGATTTGGGGAACTGCTTCTTCTGGGCAAAATTGCCTCCGAGTGGAAGACTCCCGAGTGAGTTGATTCCGAATTAAAGAAAATCTGAACTTCAAAGAACAATTGTCAGGCAAAGCCTTTCCGAGTAGTGAGTTTCGGAGAAAGTGTCTTATCAAGCAAGGAAAGAATCACTTTCGGGCAGACTCTCAAAGTTTCACACTAAGCTCGAGTGAGATATCTCCAAGGAAGACTTCCGAGTGAGTTGGGGCAGAAAGTTGTATTTCCAAGCAAAGCAAAGCTGGGACATGGGAAGAGCTTCTATCGGCCAGATTCCAGACTCTCTCAAAGTTCCAAATTTCTGAGTGAAAGGCAAAGCCGACTCCTGAGTGAAAACAACCGAATGGGCTGATTGACGGTTAAGGCAATTCCGAGTGAGAAGCAAGTCGGACTTCCGAGTGAATGTGTCCGAATGAATGTGTCTGAGTGGATCATTTCAAGGAGTGAAGAAAAGGGTCGACTGAATTATTCCCAAGCAAATCTGAGCAAGGTCTCTCCGAGTGGTTCATTTCCAGAGACATAGCCGAGTGAAACATTTCAATCGGTTTCGAGTCAATCTTCAATCGGTTCCGATTGAATGTTTCAATCAGAATTGCTTTGCTCGTCCAGCTCTCTTCACAGCCATAACACCGATTCCATCCAATTGCACACTGGCTCCTCTCAACACCGTCCAGCAAAGTAACACCGAGCAAAGCAACACCGAATGAACAATGCTCCTGATGAATGCCACTCGGTCTTTTGTGTACAAAGAGCACCTTTTCCACTCAGATTATTTCCCATTATGAGTGGATACCGACTGAGGCACTAAATCCGAGTTAGAAGGAGAAAACCGACTCCATATTTCCACCGATTGCCTATGCTGACTTGGATTTTCACTATCCAAGTGGATCCTAGACTTATGAGGGGGCGGCTGACAACAAAACAAAAGAGCTAGCCGCCGCTCCCTATAGTTGTCACCATCCAAGTTGTTTCACCACACCATCCAGGTTGTATCCAAGCTGATCTCGTGGGGCGGCTAACAAGAAAATAATAAAAAAGCACCACTAGCCACCGTTCCCCATTTCTATAAATAGGGGGGAGGTCTGAAGCCAAAAACAGCATCACTTTAATTCAGTTCTCATTCTTTTTTTTTCTTTCTCTTTTCTTTCCTTTCTTCGTTTCCTTCTCCGTTCATTTCTTTCTCGTTTTCTTTCTCGTTTTCTTTTCCTTTTCTTTTCTTTTTTTTCTTTGTTTTCTTTCTCTTTTTATTTTCTTTTTCTTTCTTTTATTTTAAGAGTTGTAAATTGTAAAAGTGAGTATTCCAATTTGTAATTGGTGGAGGAATATCGCAACAAGGAAATACAGTGGTAAAATTATTCTGAGCTTTTGGAGAAACCCGTAAGTCTTTATTTTTGCCATGACTTGTATGTTTTATTTTTCCATTATATATATGAATTTGAATTATTTCATGAGTAACTAAATTAATTATCTTGGGATGAAAGGGGTATGATAATAATTTATGATAATGTTATTTTGACTTGGAATTAAATAAATTTCTGTCTTCCATTTAGTTCAAAAAATGCTCAATGCTCTTAGTAATTCCTAACAAGAACCTAAGTGATAAAACTGTATACTTGTGGGTATATTAGTAAGTTTAAGTAATTAATAGAATCGAGAGATTTATTGTTACTGGAAAGTTTTTGAACTAAGCCTAAGGTTTTGAAATACTTTTTGTGACCTCGGTAAAACCGTGAAAGTAATCAAAATCTTTTGGGGAATAAATAAGGGATTTTCACAAAACGATAATAGGTCTTTTCTAAGGATTAAGCAGCGCTTTCCATAGGTTAGGTACATTAATAGGATTCTGAGAGGAATATATTAATTAGCTTAAGGAAAATCCGCCTTGGAAAAATTAATTTGATTCTTATTTATGAAAAGTTAAAATTCATTAACATAAAATAGAGTCTTGATCCCCTGAAATCCCAAGATACTCTCAACTCTGATTTTTTTTAAGTGTCAAGTAAATTTTGTTTCTAAATTTATTTTTAATTTGTGCTTTATTTTACAAAAACATTAAAAATCAATTGTGTGGATAATTAAATTTCAATATGCTGGTACTTTGAACACAGTCCCTGTGGAGAACGATAATCTTTTATATTACGCGACATAACTCATACGCTTGTGGGCCCTGTCAGACATCTATCTACCATATCTCATAATGGTGGTATACTGCTAACAGCATCACTTTAATTCAGTTCTCATTCTTTTTTTTTCTTTCTCTTTTCTTTCCTTTCTTCGTTTCCTTCTCCGTTCATTTCTTTCTCGTTTTCTTTCTCGTTTTCTTTTCCTTTTCTTTTCTTTTTTTTCTTTGTTTTCTTTCTCTTTTTATTTTCTTTTTCTTTCTTTTATTTTAAGAGTTGTAAATTGTAAAAGTGAGTATTCCAATTTGTAATTGGTGGAGGAATATTGCAACAAGGAAATACAGTGGTAAAATTATTCTGAGCTTTTGGAGAAACCCGTAAGTCTTTATTTTTGCCATGACTTGTATGTTTTATTTTTCCATTATATATATGAATTTGAATTATTTCATGAGTAACTAAATTAATTATCTTGGGATGAAAGGGGTATGATAATATTTTATGATAATGTTATTTTGACTTGGAATTAAATAAATTTCTGTCTTCCATTTAGTTCAAAAAATGCTCAATGCTCTTAGTAATTCCTAACAAGAACCTAAGTGATAAAACTGTATACTTGTGGGTATATTAGTAAGTTTAAGTAATTAATAGAATCGAGAGATTTATTGTTATTGGAAAGTTTTTGAACTAAGCCTAAGGTTTTGAAATACTTTTTGTGACCTCGGTAAAACCGTGAAAGTAATCAAAATCTTTTGGGGAATAAATAAGGGATTTTCACAAAACGATAATAGGTCTTTTCTAAGGATTAAGCAGCGCTTTCCATAGGTTAGGTACATTAATAGGATTCTGAGAGGAATATATTAATTAGCTTAAGGAAAATCCGCCTTGGAAAAATTAATTTGATTCTTATTTATGAAAAGTTAAAATTCATTAACATAAAATAGAGTCTTGATCCCCTGAAATCCCAAGATACTCTCAACTCTGATTTTTTTTAAGTGTCAAGTAAATTTTGTTTCTAAATTTATTTTTAATTTGTGCTTTATTTTACAAAAACATTAAAAATCAATTATGTGGATAATTAAATTTCAATATGTTGGTACTTTGAACACAGTCCCTGTGGAGAACGATAATCTTTTATATTACGTGACATAACTCATACGCTTGTGGGCCCTGTCAGACATCTATCTACCATATCTCATAATGGTGGTATACTGCTAACAGCATCACTTTAATTCAGTTCTCATTCTTTTTTTTTCTTTCTCTTTTCTTTCCTTTCTTCGTTTCCTTCTCCGTTCATTTCTTTCTCGTTTTCTTTCTCGTTTTCTTTTCCTTTTCTTTTCTTTTTTTTCTTTGTTTTCTTTCTCTTTTTATTTTCTTTTTCTTTCTTTTATTTTAAGAGTTGTAAATTGTAAAAGTGAGTATTCCAATTTGTAATTGGTGGAGGAATATTGCAACAAGGAAATACAGTGGTAAAATTATTCTGAGCTTTTGGAGAAACCCGTAAGTCTTTATTTTTGCCATGACTTGTATGTTTTATTTTTCCATTATATATATGAATTTGAATTATTTCATGAGTAACTAAATTAATTATCTTGGGATGAAAGGGGTATGATAATATTTTATGATAATGTTATTTTGACTTGGAATTAAATAAATTTCTGTCTTCCATTTAGTTCAAAAAATGCTCAATGCTCTTAGTAATTCCTAACAAGAACCTAAGTGATAAAACTGTATACTTGCGGGTATATTAGTAAGTTTAAGTAATTAATAGAATCGAGAGATTTATTGTTACTGGAAAGTTTTTGAACTAAGCCTAAGGTTTTAAAATACTTTTTGTGACCTCGGTAAAACCGTGAAAGTAATCAAAATCTTTTGGGGAATAAATAAGGGATTTTCACAAAACGATAATAGGTCTTTTCTAAGGATTAAGCAGCGCTTTCCATAGGTTAGGTACATTAATAGGATTCTGAGAGGAATATATTAATTAGCTTAAGGAAAATCCGCCTTGGAAAAATTAATTTGATTCTTATTTATGAAAAGTTAAAATTCATTAACATAAAATAGAGTCTTGATCCCCTGAAATCCCAAGATACTCTCAACTCTGATTTTTTTTAAGTGTCAAGTAAATTTTGTTTCTAAATTTATTTTTAATTTGTGCTTTATTTTACAAAAACATTAAAAATCAATTGTGTGGATAATTAAATTTCAATATGCTGGTACTTTGAACACAGTCCCTGTGGAGAACGATAATCTTTTATATTACGCGACATAACTCATACGCTTGTGGGCCCTGTCAGACATCTATCTACCATATCTCATAATGGTGGTATACTGCTACAACAAGTATGATCTAAATAGTTTTTAAGCTAATTGAATTTTGTCAATCTTGCTTTTAAAGGTACTTTTATTACCATCCATGTTTGGTTTTCCTTTTGAAAACCCACTTGCATCCTATAGGTTTTACCCTTTAGGTGCGTCAACCGAGGTTTGTACCTTGTTAATATACATGGAGCCCATTTCAATCCCATGGTCTTATGCCATGTCTTAGAATCTAAACTTGCATTGGCCCCTTCATCAGAAACTTGATCAATTAGCAATATGCCTCCTTCCTGATTTATAAGATATATATATCTTTCAAATTTGGTTACATATCCTATTTGATCTTACGCAAGTCTTGTGCTACCGAGGCTAATGATGTCACAACATTTTGTGATTTCTGCTCTAAGTCCATCCTTGACTTTTGAATGCTTTGTGATACTTGAATTTCTTCAATTTCTACTATCCTCCAACTGATTCTTTAAGAGATGTACTCTTATTCAAGAATATAACATTCTAAGCAATAAGCCTTTTGTTGTCAGATGGATTGTAGAAATGATAACCCTTAGCTTTCTTTGGGTATCTCACAGAAGACATTTATCCAATTTAGATTTGACCTTATCAAAGTTGGATGCTTTATAGAAGCATCATAGTTCCAAATTATTAGTAAAGACATACTAGGTTTCTTCCAAGTCCATATCATATATGGTTTCTTTAAGAAAGTCTAAGATGGAACATGGTTAAGTGTGGAAATTTTGTTAATAAAGGAACGTTGAAGGAGTTAGAGATGTTTGATAATAATCAATAATCAAACTATGTCCAATAAGGTTTGACTTTTCCCTGTAGAGATGCTATTATGGCATTCCATGAGGAATAAGTTAAGAGGTAATCTTTCATTCTATTAGATAGTTATCAAACTTGTAGCTCAAATTATTTGCTATCTTGATCTAATCAAGAGCTTCAATTGTCTTGCTAATTTGGTTTTTCACTTCATTATGAATTCTTTGAACTTTTCAATGACTTTCTAACTTATGTTACATAAATTCATACTCATTGACTTTTCAATTAGTATGTTGAAGTATTGAAAAACATATCTAGCTATTGTTCCAATAGGCCCACATACATCGTCATGTATTAAATAATAGATTTCTCATCTTTTTAATGAATGAGGTCTCAATTATCTCTCCAATAAATAAGATTTACATGTCTCAATTGATTCCAAAATCAAAAGAGTCTATATAACCACATTAATGGTATTTAGAAATATGTTTCTTATTTGCCTTAGGAGACAATACCATATAAGTAAGGTTCAAAATCACTCATTTTAACCTACTTTGACAGTTGTTACATATGGGTGTTTTGAGATTCAGGATGTGGAATCCATTACTTAATTGTGCATCAATATCCTTTGAAGAAATAAAGTTATTTTATATTAAAAAAATTTCTTTTCCAACAAGAAACAATATGCACAATGTCTAGTTCACTAACTAGCCCAATAGGTAAAGATTTTATCTTTATTGTAGCAACTTTTGCTCAATTTTACATAGATTTCTCTACCTTTAGCAAGTGAATTGATCTTTCAAAATTTGAGATCTACTACTAGTATCTGATACTAATTTTAGTGAAGTAAAATAACTTGACTTCTATAACATGAGCTGTAGTGGAAGTCTTACTTCCCTTTCTTTTGAACTCCTTTCAGTTCTTTAGACAAATTATTTCAATGTCTTATTTGGCTAAAACTGGAAACAATTTCCTTTCTTGATCACCTTTTAGACTTCCAGACCAACTCGGCCTTAATAGAGTCTATATACTATCATATCGTATATCTCTCATATATTCATATTGCCTTTTACAGCTTAGAGTTTATGCAGACTCTATAGGGTATTCAAGACCCAACCATAGATGATATATAAGCCAAACATGACACACTGCCGCTTCCTCTTTATTGAAGATAATTCTCAAGTCTCGATACCTATCTAGGCATTTTTCTAGATAAAGTGTCCTTCCAAAGGACAGATTGCAACAAAACAATATTTGGTTTGTCATGGTTATTCTAAAACAAATTACATGCAAATCTATCACTTCTATTCAAAACATATTTAAATTTTGGTCATTAAATAAATATGTTGTCTCCCACTATTTTGATTCAAAACAAATACCCTCACTGAATCATAAAAAATACCGTTGGAAGATTTTTCTAGTGGGCCAAGATCCATATTTGGCCTAGTGTTGAGTCAGCTTTGGCTGATAGCCCAACCCTTGGTTATTTAGGTAGGAAACACATTTCCAATTGCATCTCATGCAACTCTTGGATAATTGAGTGGGTAACACTTTACCCTTATTCATCTTATGAATTTAAGCTCAATCCTTACGCCTCTAAGTTATTTTCAATCCAATTGAAAAACTTAGTTAAGTTTAGGCCTAATAAAAACAATGTGGATATTACAATTATCCCATCGTGCCTTATTAGTATACATGATAGCACCCTGCTTTGGCAGGCCCACTATTTATTGACATTAGTCTCGACGAGTGTTACTTATTAAAAGGCGTTTAAACTTAATATTAACGCTTCTAGGTTCTTCAATCTGATTAAAGTTACCTAGATAAGTCAAATAACAAATGGTTGGATAATCCAATTATCCATCATCCTTTACTAATATCAATAAAGCACCCTGCTTTGGCAGAACCTACACTTTATTGAAACTATCATTAATGACTGTTGTTTATTAGAACGCGTTTTAGTTTGTTCATGATGTGGATCTTGTTGAGGACCGGCAAGGGCTGACTTCTTGATGATGAATGGCTGCCAAAAAAGGGGAAGAATACATACACAGACATACACAATACAAGGAAAAATGGGAAATCTAGAGTGGAGATTGAATTTAGAAAGTTATGGTTTGTTGTAAGGATCAAAAAATTCAATTTCAACTTATCCTTGATTGTTGGGATTTAGATTCCATGAGAGATTTAAGGATCAAACTAGTCTCATTCTCACGTGATTTCAGTTGCACACTACAATGGAAAATTGAAGCAATAACAAGACAACTAACGCAACTTGGCAATTGAACTAGGATTCCTTGATTTTCTTGTTAATTCTTTAGAGTACAGAATTTTAGATGCAATTTGAAAAACAAATGTAAAAACGCATGAATTAATAAAAAAAAGGGAAAATGACAAAAGATGGATAGCATCATACCTCCATAATTGACTAGCATTCACACACAAGCATCACACTAATGCATGGCTAATCAACCTTGCTTCACACAAGGATCAAGAGCATCACACTCACCACTAAGTTTACAAAACTTAGAAAATTTCATTAATCAACTTCTGTCCCTTTTTCCCCCACGTGAATTCAGTTTTGTATAACTTGGCTAAACAAAAAAAAAAAAAAAAACTACTCCACTACCTAGAAATAAGGGTAACCGCCCACCACTAAGTCTTAGTGGGACAATGCTGAAAATTTTAGTGGCATGACCAAAAATTACAAAAGAAATAAAGAAAATGGGTCTAGGTAGGATTTGAACACAGGTCATTCAAGTCCTACACTACCCTGTTCTTGAAGCTAGGCCTTTTATGCTAGGCCCTCTGCTATTCATCCTTCCACATGATCAAATGAATAAGCTTAGGTGTCCTTTGTGGCTCCTTGGTTATGTCTTCCAGGAGGGTGAGTGTAACATCCCAATTTTGAAGTTTAAAACCGAATGGAAGACCTACCATTAAGAATTGATTTCACAGTAGGGAAATAACCATTGAATTATGATTAACAACAAGCAAGTTTAAACTATTAAAACGGTTACTGTAAAGTGGAAATCCTCGTAACTCAACTACCTTAACTTCTGAAACAATAAACTGATTAAATAAAGAAGAGGTGATGGCCGAGTGATGGGGTTGAGTGCGCATGGCTGAGTGAAGCTGCTGGACTCACGCTCTCCCACCCCACTCTCCTCTTCCTCGTGCACGCGCATGCTTATACATATATGTGCCTTAGAGTTATGCATCTCCTTCAGACTTCTCTTCTTCTCTTCTTCGCTCTTCACTCTCTTTATCCTCTTCTTCTTTTCTACTCGCTGTTCCCGTGAGCTCGAGACAGTGGTGGCTGAAGGTCGGAAGTCCTCCTTCCTTACTCGACGAGCCAGTGAGGGTGAGGGTGTGCATTCCCTCTGCATGTAACCCGCCTCCTTCCTTGTTCCTTCATTCCTTCGTCGACTTCCTCTTCTTGCTCGAAACTGCCAAGCCCCAGTGGAGATCTGCACTGCGAGGAGCTTCAAGGGGGTCAGAGTGTTCACAGTATTGTGATGGAGCCCTTCCAGGGAGCGAGCCGAGAGCGGGACATCTTGGGCCTCCCCTGCTCTTGCATGCAGATGTTAAGGGTGATTCAGTGTTCCTCTGGAATTGAATGTCGCGTTGACCGACTGAGAGCTTCAGTCCAGGTAGGGGGAGTATCTTCTATCTTAAATGCATGGGTTATGAACAGGTTCCGAGTGCTGATGCTTGCTATATCCATGCTCTGATTGTGTGTTGTGTTGCATGCGAGTGTTTGTACAACCCAGTTGCATGATGAGTGAAAGATGAGTGTTGCATGTTAGTATCTTCCTTAGAAATGCATGCGTTGTTGAGTCTCGTTACCATGGAACCCGATTGCATGTTGTGTTGTGTTGATGAGAATGCTTTATTGAATCTGTGCATGTTCATAGGAATGCACGCGTTGATTAAGGTCTGGTACTGTCATATACTGATTGCATATTGTATCATGATTGATTGGAATGCTTGCATGAGCCTGTCATTCTTCGTATAAATACCTGCGCTGATTAAGTCTTGATGCTGCTGTGAACCGAATGCATGTTAACTTGAAGTTGATGAAAATGCTCATAGAAGCTTGATACTGATTGATATTGATTGTATTGGAATCATATGTGGTTAATGGAATGATGATGATGATTGCATGGAAGCTATGTGTGTTAAATTAACATGCGAAGTCCTGATGATATGTACTACCGACTGCATGTGAAAGATGTGTGATTGAATGAGGATGTGTGCATGAATTAAATGCTGTGTTGTGGAGTACTGTTAATGTCCAGCATTGATTGCATGAGATGCATGTGCCGATTGAATGCTGATGATATATGATGCTGATTGCATGAGATGCATGTATGGCCGTGTATATGAACTCTGTGTGTGTGATGAATCCGCGTGTGGCGCATGGGATGCGTTTGTGCTGAGAGCACGTAGTGTGGGACACTACCATCGGTTTTTAAAGCGTGGGACGCTATGAAATCCTTGAGTGGGACTCAAGGTAGCCCTTGAGTGGGACTCGGGCTGCCTGTGAACACCTCCGTTGGCGCTGAGAGCGCTGGTGTCACCTGTGGGCAAATGGTTGGGTACCTGTAAAACGGCCAAGCAGCTGGGAGCTGATTTGATAGCTGAGAGCTATGTATAAAAAGGCTGAGAGCCTACGTTGCAACGTCTAAACCGATACACGAATGCGGAACTGAGTGAGACAATATGTGTGTATTAATTGTTGACAATGTTTGGAATTTGATTATGCATTTGACAATGTTTATGAAGATGATGAATGTATATGCCCGAGTGAATTATTCCGTGTGAACCTGCCTTGGATGCTAAGTGAATCCTGTTTCATGAATATATATATATATGTACCAGTGTTATTGAAATATTATGTGTGTAGCCGAGTGAGAATTGTTGAATTCTGATTGAGAAATATTCAATATATGCGTTCTGATTCATGGGTATTGTTATTAAGTCACTGATTAACGTACGTTAAAGTTGTTGAATTGATGCGTGCATAAGGCCGAGTGAAAATTGGTGGATTCCGATCGGTAAGAGTCTTATGTGTGTCCTGGTTGATTGGTGCTACTCTGACTATAATCGATGCCACGTATAATCGTGTGTATATATATATATGTATTGTTGTATAATTGTGAGGCAACCTGAGTCGGTATCTGTCATTTAAAATTTAAGATGCTCACCCCTGCACCATTTTTCAGTATGTATGCAGGTTGGACTCTAAAGTGATGATAAGGTCTCAGGTCCGAGTGAGGGATACTCCGACCGCAAGTGTTTATTTTGTATGTGTCGAGTTTCGTCAGTTGTAGCCTTGGCCGGCTCGTAATAACAGTGTGGTGTAATGAACATGAATATATATATGTATATATGCGTATAGGTAATTGAGTTATTGTGACCCGAGTGCATGTTTATATATATATAGGTATTATGTTGATAACAGGTGTTGAGGAATGAATGACGTATTCCGAGTGCATGATTAGGTACGTACAATATGTTGTATATGAGTGGTCGTGTTTTGGATAGACCGAGGGACGCTGATGGATAGAATACTGCTCAATTAATGATTTCTGAGTGGACGTAGTTGGGAAGCCAACTTCGAGTGGAGCTGGGAATGGCTATGCCTTCTTGTTCAAACGATGATACTTCGATGAATTCTGAGTAAAGTACCTTGGATGAACCTGTACTGTGTAAGACCTGATGAGAGGATTCCTGAGCGAAAATGAGGGCGGCCTTTACCGAGTGAAAAATGTAAGTAAAAACCGAGTGGGAAGAGTTCGTATTTTTCCGAGCGAAATCATAATCCCGAGTGAGGCAGAGTTGTACCTCCCGAGTGAAAACCTCGAGTGATTCCCTGCTGAGAGAGGAGTTCAATTAGTGGTTTAGGGTGGATTGGATCCTAAGTGTGAGGTATTGATAATCCGAGTGAAAGATGTAAAGCCCGAGTGAGTAAGGATTGGTGTCCCGAGTGGTTGGGTTTGAATAAGTCCGAGTGGGACTTAACTTCCCGATTTACCGAGTGAAGCGCGAGCGTGAGGATTTGCCGAGTGAACCCTTGTCCATACCCGATTGAGAAATTACCTTGTGTCTGTGTTGGAGGGGCGTGGTGTTGATCTCGCTTAGGCGGTGTCATACCTCGCCCAAGCGACTAGGGCGGTTCGCCCAAGCGCATGGAATCGTACTGAAGCGAGCAGACGTCAACTTGGAACTCCGCCCAAGTACCTCCCTCTTCTGTTGTTGCATTATTATATCTCGCTGGGCGGTGTTGGACATCGCCTGAGTGAGTGGACGTTGTGATGTAGTCCGTCCAGGCGTTGTCGTGCCTTGCTGAACTGGACGGCGGTGTAATCACTTCTCCCTTCCATGGTTGCACTATTATGCCTCGCTCAGGCGGCGTCGGACCTCGTCTGAGCGAGCCAGTTATCTTAGTCTTCGCCCAGGCGCTGTTGTGTTTCGCTGGGCAGTATGGGTCGGTCCAAGCCTTGCTTCCTCCTCCAACTGTTATACGTGTTAATCATCCTTTTATTTACCTTGTCCCTTCCACCGAATGCCATGCGTGTGGATGACCTCTCATTTCCCCTGCCTTCCTTCCCTTATTATTCATGCCCGGTTCTTCTTGATTGTCTCTGGGAATGGAGCGAAGGGAGTGTTGTTTAGACTGATTTAAGCTGCTGTACTCCGCTGAATACCGGCTGAGTGCTTGTCCTTCCTTGCACTCCGCCCCTTTTGTTATCCGGTTGCCATACAGTCTATTTGGTTACTTTTTTTGGAAAAATTTTCCCCGTATTGGCTCTTAATTATTTATTTTCTTTTCAATGCCGATTGGCCAGTAGTTGGTTTTTGTAAAAAAATTCCCCCCTGTTTTTGGAATTATTATTTATTAAAAATTAGGGTGTTACATTTTGGTATCAGAGCAGACCAAAAGGTCCATGGCCAAGGTTTGCCTACTGTTTGTGGGCGGTTGAGTATATTATGCCAGTTTGTCCTTGATTGCTTATGATATTCTATTGTATGTTGATACCTATCCAATTATGACTCGGGTGATGATATATGTTATGATTCTCTATTGAAATTGGTATATGCTGACTATGAATGGTGTGGTTGTACGCCTGTGCCTTTGTTGAGAAATTTGAACGTGTGATAAATGAATGATACATGAAGTATGTGATTTGCAGTATAAGGGATGGGTTGTAGTTCCTAGGTTAAAAATCTGGGTGTGTAATAAGTGAGTGAAGGTGAGGTCGGAAGTATGTTAAAATCGGGTTTGCGTCTCGGTGGTGATTGAGGAAACCAAGTGAGTGATGGCTAGATGCTGGACTAATAGGAATAGTGACCCAGTTGATGAGGTATGACCCTGAACGAATGAATGTGAAAAAGAACATCTGTATGACCTGGATGCTGTCTTGGTTTGGTGTGTGGAAAACCGAGTGAACGGTACTGGACCTTATAACAATATTTGGATATTGTGAGGTACCTATCGTGGGATACTGGATAAATAATGACCCCTTAGGGATTCTAAACCTGATAGTTTATTACCTTGCGAGTTGTTGAGCCGAGTAGAATAATTGCGTAGTAGCTCATTGAGGCTTGAATGATTATCATGTGATGTGTTGTGTGTGAGATGTGTTGGTAGCTGCACTATGATTGCGTAATGATGCATGCGACTCCTGGATTGTGGTACTATAAACTGTTTAGTGATTATGCGACTCTGTCCATGAATGCATGCTAATAATTCTATGAATACTGACTGAATACTTGCAAAATAGGAGTGTTACCATTACTGCCGAGAGCTATTGTGACGGATGTTTTGTAACCTAGCATATGAACCCCGCGTAATATATATATATATACCTGATGTAGGTGATTAAGGGCGAATTGCTTTCATGTATTGCTCTATACTCGAAATATAACAGTTGTTTGATGATTGAAATAGGTGATCTGTGTGTGATTGCTTGGTGATGCATGCAACACCCGGATAGTATGATAGATATTAATTGTGAATCATTGTGATGATACCCGTCTAAAGGATATATATATGTGTGAATAAGAATGCCGAGTGACTTATGCTGTGAGTCAGCGAATAAGAGCTGTGTGTGATATATATAATGGAATGTATCAGCGTCGAATGCTCTTCCGAGTGGGCAATCAGATGGATGCGTGGGATATTGAGGATTCTGAGATTAATCCTAAAAGACCTCCGAGTTGGACTCGAGGCCATGCTTGGAGCATGAGCATTGGATGCTTAATGGAAGTCCTTGGATTGGACCCAAGGCAAACGCCGAGTGCATTGGAGTTGGACTCCTGGTGAACACATCGTATACATCTGATTCGCCGACTGGATGAATGCATGTTATAAGTACAATTTCTGATTGAATGACTGTGCGTACACTTATGAAAATAAATGAGCTCAGTGTGAACTATGTGAATGTATGAATGTGATATTGTGAATGAAACCCTTAATGTAGTTGGAATTGATTTGGGTAAATCTGATTGGATGGGCGTATGTATATGTCAAGTGCAATGTGTGTTATGATTATGATGTATGCTGTAGTAAACAATGATATAACCATGAATAATTGGCGTGACATCTGATTGAGTGTCTGTATGTACATTAGTGCTGTTGCTGAAGCTCGTGGTGTGTTATAGCATATGTGATTGTGAATTGCTTAAACCTGAATGAATTGCATGAACCCGAGTGAGTGATGTCATCACATTGCTGGGGATTGAGAATTTAATCCGAGCCATGATTTTGTGTTGAATAGGATTAGAGGAAATAACTACTCGGTATTGGCTAGGAGCCGATTGTTGTATTGCCATCAACTGTTTTACAGAAGTGATGAATAATTTTCATGATTATTGATACGTGATGTACCCTATGTGATGCGTGATGTTAAAGTGGGTGTATTACTTATATGTGTGAACTGCCATTAACTACCGTGTGAATTTGTATTAGTTGGGTGAAGTCTGGTTCGTGTGAGGAATGCTGCTCTGAGATGACTCTTCCTGCCATAGGTAATGTGGCAGCGTACACGTGCAGTGACCATGTAATTGTTGTAACCCTATAGGAATGAGACGTCATCCTATAAGTTGGATGCAGCAATTCATGAGTCGGGCAGGTGAAGCTGTAACTACTTATGGTGATGGTGAGTCCTTCAGACGTTTCCGAGTGATAATGAGAGTTAATCAAATGAGTGTTATGCGATTGATTATCAAAATGAGGGAAGAGGGTTTATTTGACCTTGGCGTGTTTGTTTCCGAGAGAATTAGAGGTTACTGGGTACGGATTGGCTACAAAAAGGACGATTGGTATTGGAATATGGAGAGTGACCAAACTGTCACTGAAATTGGAGTTTTGAAAAGTTAACCGAGTAATACTGTAGGCCTAACGAAGAAACCAGGATTGGAGCCAAATTGAATTGCAAGGTGAAGACTTGCTTGGGAAGGGATTAGTATATTCCGAGTGTGCAAAAGTAGGGACAATTCCGAGCGAAGTCTTATGAGGAAGAACTGCTGAGTGAGAGTCAGAGTGTTCTGAGTAGAACCTCATAGAGAGTACCATTAGTAAGTTAAGGGGGTAGTATCCGAGTGTAACGCTCTGAGCAAGGAGAGATTCGAGTGGCGTGTCTCAGAGTGTATCACTTCCGTGTAGAATGAAACCATGTGGGATGGCTCTACGAAGAAAGATGCCGAGTGTAGAATTCTTAATGCCCTTGTGATGTCCAACCGAGTGATTTTCCTGGAGAAAAGTCCTTCTGGACGAAAATGAGACTCTGAGTGAGTGAGTTTAGCCAAAAGCATGGGTAGGAACCTAAGATTTCCACGCCGAGCGTGGTGCCTGTGTGAATTAAACCCTAGCAAATGGTACTGACTGGAGCACATGGGAGCCCTTTTGAGCGTTCATTCGGGTGTAAGGAAGAAATCTTGTGGTCAGATTTTGAAAACCCGAGTGTTTAAACCGAGAGGAATTGGTCAGGAGTGGGTGTTTTTGGGGATCAGTGATGTTGTTTACCTATTAGATTACTCCCAACTAGATGATTAACCCCCATAACGTGTCCATTTGATACAATTTTAGTCTGCACCCTGTATGAGTTGCGGTTATACCGAGTGAATCATTTGAGTCGGGGAAACCGAGGGTGTAAATACACCAATCGGTGTTGAGAGCATAGGGCCGAACGGCCAAGAAATTAGGAAGTGCCCCTGCTTGTAATGAATTGGCTGAGTTAAAATGGAATAAATTGTACGTTCTAATTCCCAAATATAATAAATCCTCTAATGAAGTTGTAATCAGGTAGGACCTGACTTTTTGTTTTACCGACTGAGAATTGTGGTGCGGTCAGTAAACCGCTTGAGTGGTAAAACTTCTCCGAGTGAAATTGTGGTTCAGTCGGTGACTACTTGTGGAGACAAAGCCGCGCGGTAGCTAAACAGCAATCTTCCGAATAAGGTGTTTATGGTAAGTTACCGATTGAATTTCGAGGACGAAATTCTTTTTGAGAGGGGGAGAACTGTAACATCCCAATTTTGAAGTTTAAAACCGAATGGAAGACCTACCATTAAGAATTGATTTCACAGTAGGGAAATAACCATTGAATTATGATTAACAACAAGCAAGTTTAAACCATTAAAACGGTTACTGTAAAGTGGAAATCCTCGTAACTCAACTACCTTAACTTCTGAAACAATAAACTGATTAAATAAAGAAGAGGTTATGGCCGAGTGATGGGGTTGAGTGCGCATGGCTGAGTGGAGCTGCTGGACTCACGCTCTCCCACCCCACTCTCCTCTTCCTCGTGCACGCGCATGCTTATACATATATGTGCCTTAGAGTTATGCATCTCCTTCAGACTTCTCTTCTTCTCTTCTTCGCTCTTCACTCTCTTTATCCTCTTCTTCTTTTCTACTCGCTGTTCCCGTGAGCTCGAGACAGTGGTGGCTGAAGGTCGGAAGTCCTCCTTCCTTACTCGACGAGCCAGTGAGGGTGAGGGTGTGCATTCCCTCTGCATGCAACCCGCCTCCTTCCTTGTTCCCTCATTCCTTCATCGACTTCCTCTTCTTGCTCGAAACTGCCAAGCCCCAGTGGAGATCTACACTGCGAGGAGCTTCAAGGGGGTCAGAGTGTTCACAGCATTGTGATGGAGCCCTTCCAGGGAGCGAGCCGAGAGCGGGACGTCTTGGGCCTCCCCTGCTCTTGCATGCAAATGTTAAGGGTGATTCAGTGTTCCTCTGGAATTGAATGTCGCGTTGACCGACTGAGAGCTTCAGTCCAGGTAGGGGGAGTATCTTCTATCTTAAATGCATGGGTTATGAACAGGTTCCGAGTGCTGATGCTTGCTATATCCGTGCTCTGATTGTGTGTTGTGTTGCATGCGAGTGTATGTACAACCCAGTTGCATGACGAGTGAAAGATGAGTGTTACATGTTAGCATCTTCCTTAGAAATGCATGCGTTGTTGAGTCTCGTTACCATGGAACCCGATTGCATGTTGTGTTGTGTTGATGAGAATGCTTTATTGAATCTGTGCATGTTCATAGGAATGCACGCGTTGATTAAGGTCTGGTACTGTCATATACTGATTGCATATTGTATCATGATTGATTGGAATGCTTGCATGAGCCTGTCATTCTTCGTATAAATACCTGCGCTGATTAAGTCTTGATGCTGTTGTGAACCGAATGCATGTTAACTTGAAGTTGATGAAAATGCTCATAGAAGCTTGATACTGATTGATATTGATTGTATTGGAATCATATGTGGTTAATGGAATGATGATGATGATTGCATGGAAGCTATGTGTATTAAATTAACATGCGAAGTCCTGATGATATGTACTACCGACTGCATGTGAAAGATGTGTGATTGAATAAGGATGTGTGCATGAATTAAATGCTGTGTTGTGGAGTACTGTTAATGTCCAGCATTGATTGCATGAGATGCATGTGCCGATTGAATGCTGATGATATATGATGCCGATTGCATGAGATGCATGTATGGCCGTGTATATGAACTCTGTGTGTGTGATGAATCCGCGTGTGGCGCATGGGATGCGTTTGTGCTGAGAGCACGTAGTGTGGGACACTACCATCGGTTTTTAAAGTGTGGGACGCTATGAAATCCTTGAGTGGGACTCAAGGTAGCCCTTGAGTGGGACTCGGGCTGCCTGTGAACACCTCCGTTGGCGCTGAGAGCGCTGGTGTCACCTGTGGGCAAACGGTTGGGTACCTGTAAAACGGCCAAGCAGCTGGGAGCTGATTTGATAGCTGAGAGCTATGTATAAAAAGGTTGAGAGCCTACGTTGCAACGTCTAAACCGATACACACGAATGCGGAACCGAGTGAGACAATATGTGTGTATTAATTGTTGACAATGTTTGGAATTTGATTATGCATTTGACAATGTTTATGAAGATGATGAATGTATATGCCCGAGTGAATTATTCCGTGTGAACCTGCCTTGGATGCTAAGTGAATCCTGTTTCATGAATATATATATATGTACCAATGTTATTGAAATATTATGTGTGTAGCCAAGTGAGAATTGTTGAATTCTGATTGAGAAATATTCAATATATGCGTTCTGATTCATGGGTATTGTTATTAAGTCACTGATTAACGTACGTTAAAGTTGTTGAATTGATGCGTGCATAAGGCCGAGTGAAAATTGGTGGATTCCGATCGGTAAGAGTCTTATGTGTGTCCTGGTTGATTGGTGCTACTCTGACTATAATCGATGCCACGTATAATCGTGTGTATATATATATGTATTGTTGTATAATTGTGAGGCAACCTGAGTCGGTATCTGTCATTTAAAATTTAAGATGCTCACCCCTGCACCATTTTTCAGTATGTATGCAGGTTGGACTCTAAAGTGATGATAAGGTCTCAGGTCCGAGTGAGGGATACTCCGACCGCAAGTGTTTATTTTGTATGTGTCGAGTTTCGTCAGTTGTAGCCTTGGCCGGCTCGTAATAACAGTGTGGTGTAATGAACATGAATATATATATGTATATATGCGTATAGGTAATTGAGTTATTGTGACCCGAGTGCATGTTTATATATATATATATAGGTATTATGTTGATAACAGGTGTTGAGGAATGAATGACGTATTCCGAGTGCATGATTAGGTACGTACAATATGTTGTATACGAGTGGTCGTGTTTTGGATAGACCGAGGGACGCTGATGGATAGAATACTGCTCAATTAATGATTTCTGAGTGGACGTAGTTGGGAAGCCAACTTCGAGTGGAGCTGGGAATGGCTATGCCTTCTTGTTCAAACGATGATACTTCGATGAATTCTGAGTAAAGTACCTTGGATGAACCTGTACTGTGTAAGACCTGATGAGAGGATTCCTGAGCGAAAATGAGGGCGGCCTTTACCGAGTGAAAAATGTAAGTAAAAACCGAGTGGGAAGAGTTCGTATTTTTCCGAGCGAAATCATAATCCCGAGTGAGGCAGAGTTGTACCTCCCGAGTGAAAACCTCGAGTGATTCCCTGCTGAGAGAGGAGTTCAATTAGTGGTTTAGGGTGGATTGGATCCTAAGTGTGAGGTATTGATAATCCGAGTGAAAGATGTAAAGCCCGAGTGAGTAAGGATTGGTGTCCCGAGTGGTTGGGTTCGAATAAGTCCGAGTGGGACTTAACTTCCCGATTTACCGAGTGAAGCGCGAGCGTGAGGATTTGCCGAGTAAACCCTTGTCCATACCCGATTAAGAAATTACCTTGTGTCTGTGTTGGAGGGGCGTGGTGTTGATCTCGCTTAGGCGGTGTCATACCTCGCCCAAGCGACTAGGGCGGTTCGCCCAAGCGCATGGAATCGTACTGAAGCAAGCAGACGTCAACTTGGAACTCCGCCAAAGTACCTCCCTCTTCCATTGTCGCATTATTATATCTCGTTGGGCGGTGTTGGACATCGCCTGAGTGAGTGGATGTTGTGATGTAGTCCGTCCAGGCGTTGTCGTGCCTTGCTGAACTGGACGGCGGTGTAATCACTTCTCCCTTCCGTGGTTGCACTATTATGCTTCGCTCAGGCGGCGTCGGACCTCGTCTGAGCGAGCCAGTTATCTTAGTCTTCGCCCAGGCGCTGTTGTGTTTCGCTGGGCAGTATGGGTCGGTACAAGCCTTGCTTCCTCCTCCAACTGTTATACGTGTTAATCATCCTTTTATTTACCTTGTCCCTTCCACCGAATGCCATGCGTGTGGATGACCTCTCATTTCCCCTGCCTTCCTTCCCTTATTATTCATTCCCGGTTCTTCTTGATTGTCTCTGGGAATGGAGCGAAGGGAGTGCTGTTTGGACTGATTTAAGCTGCTGAATACCGGCTGAGTGCTTGTCCTTCCTTGCACTCCGCCCCTTTTGTTATCCGGTTGCCATACAGTCTATTTGGTTACTTTTTTTGGAAAAATTTTCCCCGTATTGGCTCTTAATTATTTATTTTCTTTTCTATGCCGATTGGCCAGTAGTTGGTTTTTGTAAAAAAATTCCCCCCTGTTTTTGGAATTATTATTTATTAAAAATTAGGGTGTTACAGTGAGAATTAGCCTTTGTAAGGTGGCTTTGGTTTTCTTGGCCTTGGATCTTGTCATCGGCCCTCCTATTCCTTGTAGTGCCCCTGATTGGTGGAAGGTCTCCTCATTATTCCCTCCCTCTTGAACAGGATTTGTCCTCAAATCGAGGTCTTCTTCACCTACATCAAACAAAGACAAATCAGCCACATTAAAAGTAGAAGACACATTATACTCACCTGGCATTTGGATCTTGTAGGCATTGTCATTGATCCTCTCCAATACTTGGAATGGACCATCTCCTCTTGGAAGTAACTTGGATTTCCTTTGTTCAGGAAACCTCTCCTTTCTCATGTGTACCCACACCCAATCTCCAGGTTGGAAGATCACCTTCCTCCTACCTTTGTTGGCTTGCTTAGCATAGCTCTTATTCTTCTTGATGATTTGGGCTTTAACCTGCTTATGCAGCTTCCTCACAAAATCTACTTTAGCCTATCCTTCATAATGCTTAAACATAGAAATATTAGGTACAGGTAATAAATCAAGTGGAGATAAAGGATTAAACCCATACACAACCTCAAATGGAGAGCAATTAGTGGTGGAATGGACAGTGCGGTTATAAGCAAACTCAATATGGGGTAGGCAAGCTTCCCAACGTTTCAAATTTTGCCTCAATACCGCTCTAAGCATAGCACCTAGTGTCCTATTGACCACCTCAGTTTGGCCATCAGTTTAGGGGTGACAAGTAGTAGAAAACAATAACTTAGTCCCTAATCTACCCCACAAACTCCTCTAAAAGTGACTTAGAAACTTAGAGTCCCTATCACTCACAATACTCCTAGGCATGCCATGGATCCTAATGATTTCTCTAAAGACTAATTCAGCTACATGGCTAGCATCATTGACCTTTTTGCATGGAATAAAGTGAGCCATTTTAGAAAACCTATCCACCACTACCAATATAGCATCTCAGCCAGCACTGGACTTGGGTAACCCAAGCACAAAATCCATGGACAAATCTACCCAAGGGTGTTCAGGAACAGGGAGCAGAGTGTACAAACCTTGTGGGAGCACTTTAGACTTAGCTTGCTTACACTCAATGCATGCCTCACAATGTTTGGCTACATCCTTTTTCATGTTAACCCAATAAAAATGCTCATGCAAGATCTCATAAGTCTTATGCACCCCAAAATGACCCATCAAACCCCCTCTATGTGCTTCCCTCACTAAAAGCTCTCTAATGGAAGATTGGGGAACACATAACCTATTCTCTCTGAACAAGAACCCCTCAAACCTATAATACTCGTCCTTAGGCACCCTTTCACACTCCCTATACTTTTGGCCGAACTCATTATCACCATCATAGAGCCCCTTTAAAATTTCTAAACCAAGCAGTTTGGTCTCAACCATAGAAATCCATGCATATCTCCTAGACAATGCATCAGCAACTACATTTCCCTTCCCTTTCTTATACTTAATGACATATGGGAATTGTTCTAAGAACTCAACCCATTTGGCATGTCTCTTATTAAGCTTACCTTGACCTCTAAGATACTTAAGAGACTCATGGTCACTATGGATAACAAACTCCTTAGGGAAAAGATAGTGCTGCCATGTTTTGAGGGTTCTCACTAAAGCATAGAGTTCCTTGTCATAGGTGGAGTAATTCAAGGCGGCCCCACTTAGTTTTTCACTAAAATAAGCTATAGGGTGGCCCTCTTGAAGCAAAACAGCCCCTATACCTATGCCAGAAGTATCACATTCTATTTCAAAAGACTTGGAAAAATTAGGCAATGCTAGAATGGGTGCACTAACTAGTCTTTGCTTAAGAGTTTGGAAAGCTCTCTCTTGTTTTCCCCCCACTTAAAGCTCACATTCTTCTTTACCAACTCATTTAGTAGGGCTGCCAAGGTGCTGAAATCTCTCACAAAACGCCTATAAAAGCTAGCTAGGCCATGAAAGCTCCTAATTTCACTCACAGTTTTTGGTGTTGGCCATTCTTGGATGGCTTTCACTTTTTCTTGGTCTACCTCTACCCCTTTAGAACTCACCACAAAGCCTAGAAACACCACATGATCTTGACAAAATGTGTATTTTTCAATATTGGCATATAATTGCGCACGCCTCAAAGTAGCTAACACAGAATGCAAATGATGAACATGCAAATCTAAATTAGCACTATACACTAGTATGTCATCAAAATACACTACCACAAAGTGTCCTATAAATTCTCTAAGAACATGATTCATCAACCTCATGAATGTACTTGGTGCATTAGTTAACCTAAAAGGCATAACCAGCCACTCATACAAACCAAATTTGGTTTTAAAAGCAGTTTTCCACTCATCACCTTCTCTAATCCTAATTTGGTTGTATCCACTTTTTAAATCAATTTTGGAAAAGAATTTTGCACCATGCAATTCATCAAGTAGATCATCAAGCTAGGAATGGGATGCCTATACTTAATGGTAATGCTATTCACACTCCTATAGTCACTACACATGCGCCAAGTTCCATCTTTCTTAGGTACTAGAATCACAGGAACAACACAAGGAGAGATAGAGTCTCTTACCCAACCTTTATCTAGGAGAGCTTCCACTTGCCTTTGTATTTCCTTGGTCTCCTCAGGGTTACTCCTATAGGCTGGCTGGTTTGGAATGGTGGCTCCAGGTATCAGATCCACCTGATGTTCTATCCCTCTCAATGGTGGAAACCCACTGGGTAGATCTGAAGGGAAAACATCCTTGAATTCCTACAAAAGAGAAGAAATAGAAGGAGGCAAAGAAGAAAAACAAATGGGATTAGTATTCAGAATAGGCTTGCAAACCAGCACGTAGAGTGGCTGCCTTGCAAGCAACACTTTCCTCACTTCTCTTTCTTTTGCTATCTCTCTCTCATTCTTTTTCCTCTCTTTTTCACTCTTCTCTCTTCCTTTTATTTTCCCCCTTTTTCTTCACTCTCTTTTCTCTCTTTCTCCTCTCTCAAGCTCTCGGTCACACCCAATCCTTCACTCTCATGATCTTTTTTTTCTCTCATAATTTTCTCTCTCAATCTCAACTGATCATGACACACCTCCTATGGGCTTAAAGGTTTAAGCACCACCTTCTTTCCTTAATGGGTGAATGATATTTTGTTGGAGAAACCATCATGGATGGTCTTATGGTCATGCTGCCACGGCCTTCCGAACAATAAATGACATGCCTCCATAGGCACCACATCACACAAGATCACATTTGAATAAGTTCCAATGACTATAGGCACCTTCACCTGCTGCCTCACCCTTATTTCTCCATCATCACTTAGCCATTGTAACCTATAAGGCCTAGGATGGGGTTTGGTAGGGAGATTCAACTTGGATACCATCCTAGTACTAGCCATATTAGCACAACTCCCACTATCCACAATCACCATGCAAAGCTGTCCCTGTACAGCACACCTAGTGTGGAATGAAACATCCTTAATTAATTAAACTCAACCAAGAGACCAGGAAAATTTTTTCCCAAATAAACGGATGGGAGGCGAGGAAAACAGAAATCAACAGCGGAAGAATAACAGCGCTTCAGCGAGTCCACACAAACGTTCACTCGCTCAAGCAAGATCCAACTCCGCTTGTGCGAGACAGCCCAACACGCTTGGGCGAACAACCCTTCGCTTAAGCGAAGCCAGCCCCAAGGCCTTCCATCCACTCACACTCGCGGGAGCTAAGTCTAATTCGCTGGGACGAACACAGGTACAAGGTAATTTCTCACTCGGATTTGAGACATAGGTTTACTCGGTAAATCATCACACTCATGCTTCACTCGGGATTTTACATAGCTCCTTATTTCATTCATATAGGTCACAAGTATAAACCACTCAGGAAATGACTCCCTCAATCTTATCACTCGGGATCCAGAACTCTTTCTCACTCGGTATCAATGAAGTCCCCTTCACCCAGATTATTTTTTCCAGATATACGCTACTCGGAATTACATCACAATGGATCCACTCGAAAACGTGTTACACATTTTCACTCGGTATACTTATTCTTCCTCGCTTCGGGAACACATTAACTCTTCACTCCTCAGAAATGATCTCTTAAACTAAGTCTTCCTCGGAATACTCTAGCCTTCCAGTTCTTGGAGGCATCCACTATGTCTTACTCAGACTTACATACCCTTTATCCATTCGGATATGTTTATAATCTTATTCACTCGGAATTGCTCTAGTTTCTCATCAATTGGAAAACTTCACCAAATCGAAATGAGTTTCTCACAGAACCATTTTAAACCTTCAACACTTAGAAACATTCACTCGCTAAGCATCACTTAGATTATTCCAGCCAAATGCACTCGGCAAATATCACCTTACTTACTCGGGGAAAATCATTAAGTCAAGTCCCACTCGGACTTATTCAAATCCTAACCACTCGGGATATAGTTCCTCATCCATTTGGTTTATATATCATTCATTCGAATTATAAATATCATACACTTAGAATTCATCCCAATCTAAACCATTACAACAACTCTCCCCTCGGAAAAGGTTCTCTCGGGGTTTCCACTCGGAATTATCCAAACCCGTTCCCACTCAGGATCTACACATATTTTTCACTCGGAATAATCAAGCCTAGCATTACTCGGGAATTCTCCCATTAAATCCCACACAGAATAGGTTCAGCAAAGGAGATTTCTCTCAGAATCCTTTAAGTCTTCACCACTCGGACAAGAAGGCCTAGCCATTTATAGCCTCACTCGGAGATGACTCTCACAACTATGTCTACTCGGGAAATCGTTAACTTAGCAATATTCTATCCATCAACATCTCTCAGTCTACCCAAACACAAGTCACCAGCATACAACATAGAAGTATATACACAATCATACACTCGGAATACTCATTATCTTGACATTATACATTTACCAATACTTATAATCCCATACAAGTGACACCATGACTATAATTCTCATAATCAATCCTTATAAATAAATATGTTTAATCATCATTTTACATGAGAGCCGGCCAAGGCTTTAATATGGCTATATATAATCGGTACAACTTACTCTATACACTACAACAACATAAATACCCATCACTCGGGTTAAGGCTTTCTCCTCATTCCGAGTCCGACCTGCACATACTGAAAAATGGTGTAGGGGTGAGCTTTTACATATAAAATGTTAATTACTGGCTCAGATTTAATTCCCAATTCTCAGTTATATAGTAACATCACTCATTCGGATTCATGCAATTCAGTCAGGATTAAGTAATTCATATCATTCACAATAACATATACTTACAGTCATAACATCGCCTCATACTCGGCAACAGTACCAACGTACATATATTCACCTAGTCGGAATTCACCCCACTTATTCATGGTTATATTAATTATGCTATTCACAACAGCATTTACACATACGAATATATACACACAATCACATTGAGCTCATCAACAATATAAATGTGCACATTCACATTCAGTCGGAATTCATTCAGCCATTCAAAGCTATATCAACCATGTTATTCTCAATAACAATGCTCCTACATACATGCATGCGGATCCGACTTAAACAGTGATTTCAGTTGCAGATTCCTTCCCTACCTCTCGTCCATCAGCCCTTCCCGTGTGGTACCGGTCTTCCAAAGACGTCTCGAGACTTAACTCTAGCTCCCTCGGCTACCACGGGCCCTCACGGATCTAGCCAGGAATCTGTAGTTGAAAGTCATCTCATAGGGCTCCTGACCTTCCATGGGTCACCCTTTTCTCATATATGCAACCTCATGCATTCGGAAATTATCATGACATTCTATTTCACATACATTTAGACATAAAACTGCAAATAGAACTCAGCAAGTCACCCCCTTTTTAACTCATGCACTCGGCAATAATGATAACGCACACATGTATTCACTCTGCATTCTCATGTTCAACAGCATACATCTCAGAAATATTAATAAACACTCAAGGACGGAATCACCACAACACTGGACAGAACACAACCATCCTAGACCCGGGCGTTGCAAGCACTCCTACTCGAACACAACACATCAATCAACACACTCAGGCACAACACAACACATTAAAGCAAAACACCCGGAACCCGTCCATAAACCATGCATTTGACATGCAAAGCGCCCCTTACCTGGAATGAAGATTCCAAAGGCTCCAAGGGCTTGCAGCTCCAATCGGTTGCTCCGCTTAGTCCATTCACTCGTTCTCAATAGAATGACCCTGCATCAGTCATCCACCATTACACTTGGCTTTGGGAGGAACTCCGAGCCACTCCCACTCTTAAACAGCTCTGCATGCAAGATCAGCGGGGAGGCCCAAGCCCCCAGGGCACCCCATTGACCTTCTACCCGGTCCAGTGGGGATTTCCAAGCTTTCGAGACACCCAGTTCTCTACTCGCTCTCTTGAGCAGCTCCATCACAACGCTGGTGAACGCTCCAACCTCCCCGAAGCACTTCGTAGTGCAGATCTCCATTGAGACTCAGGTAGCTTCGAGCAAAGGAGAGGGAGAAAGAGAGGAGTCGACGAAAGGAAATGAAAGGACAGGGAAGGAACAGAGTGTCGTCCCTGAGTCATCGAAGGAGAAGCTCTCAACTCAACTTCTTCACTCTCATGCTCGACAAAGGAAGAAGAAGAAGAAGAAGAAGAGGCGAAGGAACAGAACAACGTTTTTGTCTTCCACGAGGAGAACTTCCAACTCTCACACTCTCAATCGTTCCTAACATTTCATGCAAAGTGAATGGGTAGAGGAAGCTGAACCTCTTTATACATCCCGGGGCACATGCGTAAATTCAACCTGGCCACTAACATTAATTTTTCCATTAGTTCTTAATCTGTAATTAGCCCTTAATTTATTAACTAAACTCATCCAGTATTTAACTTAAGAAATGGGGATGTTACATGGAAAATATTGTCTTTTTGGCTTTGGTCTAAGGGTTCTATATGGGATCCTAACAACCTCCTAACCATTAACAATCCCCCTCATTCACTTCTGGTTCTATACCCTCTCCCTGCTCATTCTCATACTCATCAGGTGTATCAGACTCACTAGATAATTCACCATCCTCCCTTATCACCACTGTCCTCTTTGTGGGGCATTCATAGGCATAATGCCCTTTACCTTGGCACTTGAAGCATGTAATGTCCCTAGTCCTCTTAGGGATTGGTTCCTTACCCTTAGAAGCATTAGGATCAGCCTCCTTGGTGGTCTTAACATCCATGGCCAAGCTACCTGCTGCCTTGGCCGAATAGGGTGCTACCCCAAAGCCCTCCCTCTTGGCTTTGTCCTTCCACCCAGATGTGGGAGTAGGGGCAATTCTCCTTGTAGCTCCCTTCCTTTTGAGTTGTCTTTCTACTTGAATGGCCTTATGCACAAGGTCATCCATCTCAATGAATTCCTGTAACTCCACAACATCACGAATATCAGTAGACAAACCAACTAAAAATCTAGCCATAGTTACCTCAAGATCCTCCTCTAGATTGGCTTGGAGCATCAGCATCTCCATCTCCTTGTGGTACTCCTCCACACTCCGATTCCCTTGAGTGAGTCTTTGAAGTTTAAACTTCAAATCACTCTCATAGGAGGCAGGCACATACCCCTTCCTCATCAATCTCCTCAAGTCTGCCCAAGTACTCACTGGTGGCTCTCCATCTCTTTGCCTCTCCTTCTGAAGCTTATACCACCATACCAAGGCATAGTGTGAGAACTCAGCGGCTGCCAATCTCACCTTTTGCTCCTCCTCAAACTCTCCACAAGCATATACGTTTTCTAACTTAAGCTCCCAACTCAAGTAGGCCTCCAGGTCATTTTTGCCTGCAAAAGAAGGAATGTTTAGTTTTATCCCTTGAAGGGGATTGCTCCACTGCTCCCTAGTTCTCCTATCTTCTTCATGTCTTGGCATCCTTCCTCCATGCCTCCTTGGACTTTTCCTTGCTTCCCTATCATTCTCTAACTGGTCATTTCTCTCATGTATTTTGTCAGTGGCTTGTCGGAATAGCCTCTCAAGATGTTGAGTTAGAGCTTGCATTTGAAATGGATTAAGGCCTCCTTGTTCACCCTGTTCCGCCATCACTAAAAACACTTATACAAGGTGAAAAACAATTATAGAAAGCTGCTGATTGGACCTCACAAATAATTTCTCTCAAGTGTTTCACTCAAATTTTGGCTTTTTCTAGTAATGTAATTTTCACTCTAGCCTTTTCCACTCTTGATGCTATTCAATCCTTGAGAGTCACAAGTATAGTTTAGCCACACACAAATGCTCTACCTAATGCAATATGCTAATGATGGCAAATAGAGATATGATCCTATCACTAGAGGCCAACAAAAATAAGACACCAAAAAGGACACACAAACAGTACTAGAATTGGACTACAAACAAAGACAAAGACATACAAAAGACACACAAACAATACTAGAATTGGACTAAAAACAAAGACAAAGATATACAAGACTCAAACATTTAGGGTATGGTTATTTTTTGACAATTTTCCTTCCTTTTCACAACCTTAATTATCAATTTTAGGCATTTAGAATCAGAATTGATCAATGGAAGATGATGGAATTCGAAATACCTTTTTGGTTGCTGTCCAAGAAATTTCAAGCCCTTGACTCCAAGAGCTTTGATACCAAATGATGTGGATCTTGTTGAGGACCGGCAAGGGCTGACTTCTTGATGATGAATGGCTGCCAAAAAAGGGGAAGAATACACACACAGACATACACAATACAAGGAAAAATAGGAAATCTAGAGTGGAGATTGAATTTAGAAAGTTATGGTTTGCTGTAAGGATCAAAAAATTCAATTTCAACTTATCCTTGATTATTGGGATTTAGATTCCATGAGAGATTTAAGGATCAAACTAATCTCATTCTCACATGATTTCAGTTGCACACTACAATGGAAAATTGACGCAATAACAAGACAACTAATGCAACTTGGCAATTGAACTAGGATTCCTTGATTTTCTTGTTAATTCTTTAGTGTTCAGAATTTTAGATGCAATTTGAAAAACAAAGGTAAAAACACATGAATTAATAAAAAAAAGAAAATTACAAAAGATTGATAGCATCACACCTCCATAATTGACTAGCATCACACTAATGCATGACTAATCAACTTTGCTTCACACAAGGATCAAGAGCATCATACTCACCATTAAGTTTACAAAACTTAGAAAATTTCATTAATCAACTTCTGTCCCTTTTTCCCCTACGTGAATTCAATTTTGTATAACTTGGCTAAACAAAAAAAAACAAACTACTCCACTACCTAGAAACAAGGGTAACCGCCCACCACTAAGTCTTAGTGGGACAATGCTGAAAATTTTAGTGGCATGACAAAAAATTACAAAAGAAATAAAGAAAATGGGTCTAGGTAGGATTTGAACACAGGTCATTCAAGTCCTACACTACCCTGTTCTTGAAGCTAGGCCCTTTATGCTAGGCCCTCTGCTGTTCATCCTTCCACATGATCAAATGAATAAGCTTGGGTGTCCTTTGTGGCTCCTTGGTTATGTCTTCCAGGAGGGTGAGAATTAGCCGTTGTAAGGTGGCTTTGGTCTTCTTGGCCTTGGATCTTGTCATCGGCCCTCCTATTCCTTGTAGTGCCCCTGATTGGTGGGAGGTCTCCTCATAGGTCTCCTCATCAGTTCATACCTCTAGGCTTTTCCAATCCAATTGAAAAATGTATATTTGAATAAAACTTAATAAGTTATACTTGGATAATCCAATTATCCAATCATGTCCTACTAAACATAAATAAAGGCACCCAACTATGACGTGACCTGCACTTTATCTATATCAAGTTAGACGTTATTACTTATTGGAAGGTATGATTGTCGGGCTTGAGGGATTTCAATTTTCTTATTGTTCATTACCGACTTTCATTAAACACTTTAATGTAAAATAAAACCCCAAAACATGCAATCAAAATTGTGAGATAATTATGATCTTCCTAGAAAATAAAATAAAATAAAATAAACCTAAAGGAACTATGGTGTCTTGACTTCGTGAAGTCCTACTTCTTGAAACCACCATCCTCCTAGAGTCACCACTCCTTTGTTCCTTTCAAGGTCATATCCACCAAGAGTCACCACTCTAGGTTTCTTCTAGATCTCTACCTTGTTGGCTTTTCCAAGATCACAATGTAATAAAGAAAACTCGTTTTATATATGAGTGAAGGGTTGAGAGAAGAAATTTAAGAATAGAGAAAGGCACAACACATAGGCTATATTTGAAATTAAAAAAAAATCTAAGACCATAACCATTCACTTTTGGAGGTGTTAATTAATCAATTAATAGAGTAATCAATTGTATTTAAAATAAAATAAATTTTAAAACACATAATTAAACACTGGGATCATAGAAGCAGAACTACGCAAAGAAGTTTGGCGGCTCTGTTGACCGTTCAACAGACAGGGTCAAGGGGTGTTCCAAACCAAAAATTTAGTACTGTAATCAGGTTAGTTCCCAGGAAAGAGAGGTGGGTCCGGAGTGACCGCTTAAGTACCAAGTCTTTCCTAGCCAGAACGTCCCACTGACCATTAACAACTTAAAATATTCAGTTATGATTTCAAACAATTTGAAATCTTAAATTTTGAAACGGCCAAGGTTTAAATTTTAAACCTTATCTTTTAACCCTTACAATTATCCTAAAATAGGAATAGTCAAGGTTTAACTTTTAAACCTTATCTCTAGAGTCTCAACAATCATCCTATTTTTTTTAGGAACAATCAAGGTTTAAATTTTAGACCTTATCTCTAGAATTCAAGATATTTTATTTTGAATCCTATTAAATTTGATAAAGATCTTATCTTTAATTTGTAACTTTTGCAAATTCTATCAAATTTATTAAGGATTAAATATTTGATTTTAAATTATTAAATTTAATAAAGATCTTATCAGATTAAATTTAATAAATATGATTCAATTTGTAACTCCTACAAATCACATTAATTTTAAAAAGATCACATACGATGCAAATCCTATTAAAATTAATAAGAATAAATTATTTAAATCACATTAATTTAAAAAGATCACAAATGATGCAAATCCTATTAAAATTAATAAGAATAAATTATTTAAATTTATAACTCTTACAAACTTTAAATTTAACAAATAATTAACATTTGATTTGTAACTTTTACAAATCAAATTTAAAATATAATATTATAATCAAATATTTTATTTGTAACATTTACAAATAAATAAAATACCATTACGGCTAGGTTTCAACTTTTGAATCCTAGTTTTCATTACGGCTAGGGTTTAACTCTTAAACTTTCTAAACACAACCTCACATGAACAATTCATATCAGAAAAGAGAAAACATATAGACGTGCATTGTATACAACCCTTAATTTCAATTTAATTAAATAGACATAAAACATGCCTTATCATTAGAACACATATAAAACAATCACCATTGCAACATACAACATGTTCATATAATAAAGCACATTCCAAAAACATGTTCTTTAATTAAAATGTTAAGAAAAGCAATCAATATACATAAAACAAAAATAAATTGATATTAGCTTTCAAAAGGTGCAACCTTTGCAACATATCTCATAAAAATAGAACATTTACATAATATCTCATTAAAAATGCAACCTTTGCAACATATCTAATAAAAGATGCAACCTTTGCAAAAGGATTCAACCTTTACAATTCTAAGAAATTTTATTTTATTTTTACATGTTCTTTAAACAAACATTTGCCCAAAACACAGTTTTACAATCAAGCTTTGATACCACTGTTAGGAAATCCCTAGTGCATGAGCAGCAAAAATACAAGGATTCCCATAAGATTTGTAAAGCGCCGTGTTTCAAAGCATAAGACAAACACAAAAAAATATTGCATTTTAGGATTACCTCTTGAAGAAAATCGAATCGAAGCAGTCATAGCCTCGTCCTTTAGGAGTCCAGACGAGTACTCCCACCAGAAATACTACACCTCCCAAATGCTAGTTTGACGGCGTGTAGCTTTTGCAACTTTTGTGTATTTTGTGTCTTTTTTGGGGTCCTATAAGCATCTTATGCTCTATTTATATGCTTAGGTTTGACCTAATTTGCTCTCTAAATAGTGGGTTCCTTACTCATTCTAAACTAAAATAAAAGCTATTTTCTGATGGGCTTACTCTATGTGTGTGACCCTATAGGTAAAATACTCGGTTATATTAATAATAAACTATTTTATTATTAATATAAAATAAGAGCGGCATCTAGTAATGCATCATTATGTCTGAATATTATTTATTATCAACATAACCTATAAGTGATAATTATTTTATATGTTTGTTCCTTTTGTCACGATATCCTAATTGGGCCCAAGGCATGGTTGCGTCATCCTTGTATGGTCCAATTTATTTTACTTGATACCAAAGTAGACTTTATCGAAATAAATATCCAATATTTATTCTTTCTAGCATGGCTATGCATTTCCTTAGTCTCACTTCATCAAGTGGCCTATAGATACCACTCCTGTCACATAGGAGAGACAAATCCTATCTACATCACTCACATCTCTCTACATAATTTCTTCATTGCCTTACCACAGCCTTTAAGTCCTCTTGTTACAGAAGACGTTTGATTGTATTAAAACAACAAATCCTTATGTAGGAATCGTAGTGACTTCAGGTCAAAGGACTACATATACCATTATCATATTGAGAATTGTTTATGACATTCTTGTAACGATCCATGCAACGTTCTCATGGTGGGTCTGTCCAGTACATTATTACTGTTAATGTGTACCCATGTGAAGACTTAATATTATTTATATCCATCATCTATGAGATCAGATCATCAGTATACTTATACACTAGTCTTAATGTATTTACATGTCCCCACGTAAATACTTGACTAGGGACATTTTAAGAATAACTCTCGTATGACCTATTACTCCAAGGATAAATAAAGGTTGTTAAACTATTTAACAAAAAATGCCTTATTCAAAATGATGCGTCCTATATAGGCTTTTAGTGCATATTTCCAACACTCTTAGGTTAAGAACTAGATGAATTACTCCTTGGATTACCCTAAGCATTTGGTTTCGTGAAGATACCTTCAAGAATCACATGATGGATGATGTATCCTAGAAAATGCCATAAACTTTTAATTTTCTCTCTCTTTTGGAATCACTAGCCAAGAAGGAGTCAAAAGGATGTTTGCTCACTTAATTTACTTGTAGTTGAGAGAGTAGTTAGGCTCCTACCAGTGTGTAGGATTGGGTCTTGTTTAGTTTGCGTTTTATTCACTTGAGCTTGAATATGTAGAAAACCTATTGAGATCATGAACTGACCAAGCATGGTGATGTATCGTTGGAATGTTTGTTCACTCAATTCACTTGTAGTTGAGACAGTAGTAGGCTCCCGATAGTGTTTACGATTGGGTTTTGGTTCACCTTGTGTTTCCTCACTTGAGCTTGAAACTTCGAAAACCTATCGAGATTACGAACTGACCAAGCATGGTGATGCATCGTTAGAACTCTTAGGTTAAGAACTAGATGAATTCTTATTGGATGACCCTATGCATCAGGTTTCATGAAGATACCTTCAAGAATCACATGATGGATGATGTGCCCTAGAAGACACCATAAACTTTTAATCTTCTCTCTCTTTTGGACTCACTAGCTAAGAAGGAGTCAAAAAGATGTTTGTTCACTTAATTCACTTGTAGTTGAGAGAGTAGTTAGGCTCCCAGTAGTGTTGAGGATTGGGTCTTGTTCACTTTGTGTTTTAGTTAGTTGAGCTTGAAAATTTTGAAAACTCGTGGAGATTACGTACTGACCAAGCATGGTGATGCATCGTTGGAACTCTTAGGTTAAGAACTAGATGAATTACACCTTGGATGATCCTAAACATCAAGTTTCTTGAAGATACCATCAAGAATCACATGAAGGATGATGTGTCCTAGACACCCTCATAAACTTTTAATCTTCTCTCTCTTTTGGACTCACTAGCTGAGAGGGATCAAAGGATGGTTCTTCAATCAATTCACTTGTAGATAAGAGAATACTTAGGCTCCCAACATTGTTTAGGATTGGGTCTTGTTCAACTTGCATTTTCTTCACTTGAGCTTACAAACTTCAAAAACCCATCGAGATTATGAACTGACGAAGCATGGTGATGCATCGTTGGAACTCTTAAGTTAAGAACTAGATGAATTGCTCCTTGGATGACCCTAAGCATCAGGTTTTGTAAAGATACCTTCAAGAATCACATAATGGATGATGTGTCCTAGAAAATGCCATAAACTTTTAATCTTCTCTGTCTTTCAGAATCACTAGCCAAGGAGGAGTTAAAAGGATGTTTGTTCACTCAATTCATATATAGTTGAGAGAGTAGTTAGGCTCCCTACAGTGTTAAGGATTGGGACTTGTTCACCTTTCTTTTTATTCACTTGAGCTTGAATATTTTGAAAATCGAATGAGATTACCAACTGATCAAGCATGGTGATGCATCGTTAGAATGTTTGTTCACTTAATTCACTTGTAGTTGAGAGAATAGTTAGGCTCCTAATAGTGTTTACGATTGGGATTAGTTCACCTTGCGTTTTCTTCACTTGAGCTTGAAAACCCATCAAGATTATAAACTGACCAAGCATGGTGATGCATCGATAGAACTCTTAGGTTAAGAATTAGATGAATTCTCATTGGATGACCCTAAGCATTAGGTTTTGATGAGGACACCCCCCACCAATCAGGCGCACTTCAAGGAATAGGAGGGCCAATGACAAGATCCAAGGCCAAGAAGACCAAAGCCACCTTACAAAGGCTAATTCTCACCCTCCTAGAAGACATAACCAAGGAGCCACAAAGGACATCCAAGCTTACTCATTTGATCATGTGGAAGGATGAACAGCAGAGGGCTTAGCATAAATGGCCTAGCCTCAAGAATAGGGTAGTGTAGGAGTTGAATGACCTGTGTTCAAATCCTACCTAGACCCATTTTTCTTTATTTCTTTTTCTTTTGTAATTTTCGGTTTTTGCAACTATATTTCAGCATTGTCCCACTAAGACTTAGTGGTGCGCAGTTACCCTTGTTTTTAGGTAGTAGTGTGTCTTTTGTCTTGTTTAGCCAAGTTATACAAAACCGAATCAAGGGAGGAAAAAGGACAGAAGTTGATTAATGAATTTTTCTAAGTTTTGTAAACTTAGTGGTGAGTGTGATGCTCTTGGTCCTTGTGTGAAGCAAGGTTGATTAGCCATGCATTAGTGTGATACTTGTGTATGAATGCTAGTCCATTATGGCGGTGTGATGCTGTCCATCTTTTTATTTTTTATTTCTTGCGTTTTGTTTCTTCTACCTTGTCTTCTAAATTGAATCTAAAACAAAATTCTAAACTCAAAAAAAAATTAAACATCAAAAGAAAAATCAAGGAACCTTAGTTCAATTGCCAAGCTGCGTTAAGGTCATGTTCTTGCGTTAACTTCCATTAAAGTATGAACTGAAATTCACGTGAGAATGAAGCCAGTTCTGATCCTTGAATCTCTCATGGAATCTAAACAATCAAGGATAAGTTGAATTAGAATTTCTGACCCTTGCAAAACGTAACTTTCTCACTTCAATCTCCACTCTAGATTTCCCCATTTATCTATGTATCGTGTTATGTTTGTGTGTATTTCTTCCCTTTTTGTGCAGTCCTTCTTCATCTAGAAATCAGCCCTTGCCGGTCCTCAACAAGATCCACATCATTTGGTATCAAAGCTCTTGGAGTCAAGGGCTTGAAATTTCTTGGACAGCACCCAAAAAGGTATTTTGAATTCTATCATCTTCCATTGATCAATTCTGATTCTAAATGCCTAAAATTGACAATTAAGGTTGTGAAAAGAAAGGAAAGGAAAATTGTCAAAAACAAAATCGTACCCTAAATGTTTGAATTTTGTATGTCTTTGTCTTTATTTGTAGTCCAATTCTAGTACTGTTTGTGTATCCTTTTTGGTGTCTTGTTTTTGTTGGCCTCTAGTGATAGGATCATATCTCTATTTGCCATTATTAGCATTTTGCATTAGGTAGAGCATTTGTGTGTGGGCTGAACTGTACTTGTGACTCTCAAGGATTGAATAGCATCAAGAGTGGTAAAAGGCTAGAGTGAAAATTACATTACTAGAAAAAGCCAAAATTTGAGTGAAACACTTGAGAGAAATTATTTGTGAGGTCCAAACAGCAGTTGTTATAATTGTTTTTCACCTTGTATAAGTGATTTTAGTGATGGCAGAACAGGGTGAACAAGGGGGACTTAATCCATTTCAAATGCAAGCTCTAACTCAACATCTTGAGAGGCTATTCCGACAAGCCACTGACGAAATACATGAGAGAATTGACAAGTTAGAGAATGAAAGGAGAAGTCCAAGGAGGCATGGAGGAAGGATGCCAAGACATGAAGAAGATAGAAGGACTAGGGAGCAGTGGAGCAATCCCCTTCAAGGGATAAAACTAAACATTCCTTCTTTTGCAGGCAAAAATGATCCGGAGGCATATTTGAGTTGGGAGCTTAAGTTAGAAAATGTATATGCTTGTGGAGAGTTTGAGGAGGAGCAAAAGGTGAGATTGGCAGCTGCTGAGTTCTCACACTATGCCTTAGTATGGTGACATAAACTTCAGAGGGAGAGGCAAAGAGATGGAGAGCCACCAGTGAGTACTTGGGCAGACTTGAGGAGATTGATGAGGAAGAGGTATGTGCCTGCCTCCTATGAGAGAGATTTAAAGTTTAAACTTCAAAGACTCACTCAAGGGAGTCGGAGTGTGGAGAAGTACCACAAGGAGATGGAGATGCTGATGCTCCAAGCCAATCTAGAAGAGGATCCTGAGGTAACTATGGCTAGATTTTTAGCTGGTTTGTCTACTGATATTCGTGATGTTGTGGAGTTGCAGGAATTCATTGAGATGGATGACCTTGTGCATAAGGCCCTTCAAGTAGAAAGGCAACTCAAAAGGAAGGGAGCTACAAGGAGAATTGCCCCTACTCCCACATCAAGGATGATCCTAAGCCTCAAAGTTCTTAACGATACTTTCAAGAATCACATCAAGGATCATGTGTCCTAGAAACCCTCAGAGACATTTAATCTTCTGTTTCTTTTGGACTCACTAGTTAAAAGGGAGTCAAAAGGATGGTTCTTCAATCAATTCACTTGTAGATAAGAGAATAGTTAGGCTACCGACATTATTTAGGATTCGGTCTTGTTCAACTTTTATTTTCTTCACTTGAGCTTGAAAACTTTGAAAACAGATCGAGATTACGATCTGACCAAGCATGGTGATGGAGTGTTGGAACTCTTAGGTTAAGAACTAGATGAATTGCTCCTTCGATGACCCTAAGCATCAGATTACATAAAGATACCTTCAAGAATCACATCATGGATGATGTGTCCTATAAAATGCCATAATCTTTAAATCTTCTCTCTCTTCTAGACTCACTAGATAAGAACTAGTCAAAAGGATGGTTATTCACTCAATTCACTATAGTTGAGAGAATAGTTAGGCTCCCAGCAGTGTTTAGCAATAGGTCTTGTTCACCTTGCGTTTTCTACACTTGAGCTTGAAAATTTTGAAAACCCATGGAGATTATGAACTGACCAAGCATGGTGATGCATCATTGGAACTCTTAGGTTAAGAACTAGATGAATTCTCATTGGATGACCCTATGCATCAGGTTTCATGAAGATACCTTCAAGAATCACATCATTGATGATGTGTCTTAGAAAATCCCATAAACTTTTAATCTTCTCCCTCTTTTGGACTCACTAGCTAAGAAGGATTCAAAAGCATGTTTGTTCACTCAATTCACTTATAGTTGAGAGAGTAGTTAGGCTCCCAGTAGTGTTTAGGATTGGGTTTTATTCACTTTGCATTTTATTCACTTCAGCTTGAAAATTTTAAAAACCCATGGAGATTACGAACTGACCAAGCATGGTGATGCATCGTTGGAATTCTTAGGATAACAACTAGATGAATTACACCTTGGATGATCCTAAGCATCATGTTTCATGAAGATACCCTCAAGAATCACATCAATGATGATATGTCCTAGAAACCCGCATTAACTTTTAATTTTCTCTCTCTGTGCACTCACTAGCTCAAAAGGAGTCAGAAGTGTTCACTCAATTCACTTACAGATGAGAGAATAGTTAGGCTCCCAACATTGTTTAGAATTGGGTCTTGTTCAACTTGCGTTTTCTTCACTTGAGCTAGAAAACTTTGAAAATCCAAGAGATTATGAATTGACCAAGCATGGTGATGCATAGTTGGAACTCTTAGGTTAAGAACCTAATGAATTGCTCTTTGGATAACCCTAAGCATCAAGTTTTTGTGAAAATATCTTCAAAAATCACAACATGAATGATGTATCCTAGAAAACCTAATAAACTTTTAATCTTCTCTCTCTTTTGGACTCTCTAGCTAAGAAGGAGTTAAAAGGATGTTTGTTCAGTCAATTCACTTATAGTTGATGAGTAGTTAGGCTCCCAGTAGTGTTTAGGATTGAGTCTTGTTCACTTTGAATTTTATTCACTTTGCATTTTATTCAGTTGACCTTGAAAATTTTGAAAACCCATTGATATTACGAAGTGATCAAGCATGGTGATGCATCATGGGAACTCTTAGGATAAGAACTAGATGAATTACACTTTGGATGATCCTAAGCATCATGTTTCATGAAGATACCTTCAAGAATCACATCAAGGATGATGTGTCTTAGAAATCCGCACATACTTTTAATCCTCCCTCTCTTCTAGACTCACTAGCTAAGAACGAGTCAAAAGGATGGTTGTTCACTCAATTCACTTGTAGATGAGAGAATAGTTAGGCTCCCGGCATTGTTTAGGATTGGGTCTTGTTCAACATGCATTTTCTTCACTTGAACTAGAAAGCTTCAAAACTCGATTAAGATTACCAATTGGCCAAGCATGGCGATGCATCATTGGAACTCTTACGTTAAGAACCTGATGAATGTCTCCTTGAATGACCGTAAGCATCAAGTTTCGTGAAGATACCTTCAAGAATCATATCATGGATGGTGTGTCCTAGAAAATGCCATAATCTTTTAATCTTCTCTCTCTTCTAGAGTCAATAGCTAAGAAAGAGTCAAAAAGATGGTTGTTCACTCAATTCACTTGTAGTTGAGAGAGTAGTTAGACTCCTGGTAGTGTTTAGGATTGGGTCTAGTTCACTTTGCGCTTTATTCACTTGAGCTTGAAAATTTTAAAAACCCATGGAGATTGCGAACTGACCAAGCATGGTGATGCATCGTTGGAACTCTTAGGATAAGAACTAGATGAATTACACCTTGGGTGATCTTAAGCATCATGTTCATGAAGTTACCTTCAAGATTCAGAAACCCTCACAAACTTTTAATCTTCTCTCTTCTGGACTCACTAGCTAAGAAGGAGTTAAAAGGATGGTTCTTCACTCAATTCACTTGTAGATAAGAGAATGTTAGGATCCTGGCATTGTTGAGCATTGGGTCATGTTTAACTTGTGTTTTCTTCACCTGAGCTAGAAAACATCAAATATCCATCAAGATTATGAACTGACCAAGCATGGTGGTGCATCCTTGGAACTCTTACATTAAGAACCTGATGAATTGCTCCTTGGATGACCCTAAGCATCAATTTTTGTGAAGATACCTTCAAGAATCACATCATGGATGATATGCCCTAGAAAACCCCAAAATCTTTTAATCTTCTCTCTCTTTTGGACTCACTAGCTAAGGAGGAGTCAAAAGGATGGTTCTTCTCTCAATTTACTTGTAGTTGAGAGAGTACTTAGACTCCCGGTAGTGTTTAGGATTTGGTCTTGTTCACTTTGTGTTTTATTTACTTAACCTTGAAAATTTGAAAACCCATGGAGATTACGAATTGACCAAGCATGGTGATGCATCGTTGGCACTCTTAGGTTATGTACTAAATGAATTACATGTTGGATGATCCTAAGCATCAAGTTTCTTAAAGATACTTTCAAGAATCACATCAAGGATGATGTGTCCTAGAAACCTCACAAACTTTTAATCTTCTATCTCTTTTGGACTCAATAGCTAAGAAGGAGTCAAAAGGATAGTTCTTCAATCAATTCACTTGTAGATGAGAGAATAGTTAGGCTCCCGACATTGTTTAGGATTAAGTCTTGTTCACTTTTTGTTTTCTTTGCTTGAGCTTGAAAACTTCAAAAACCCATCGAGATTACGAACTGGCTCCTTGGATGACCATAACCATCAAGTTTCATGAAGATACCTTCAAGAATCACATCATGGATGATGTGTCCTAGAAAACTCTATAAACTTTTAGTCTTCTCTCTCTTTTGGACTCACAAGCTAAGAAAGAGTTAAAAGGATGGTTCTTCACTCAACTCACTTGTAGATGAGAGAATAGTTAGGCTCCCGGGATTGTTTAGGATAAGGTCTTATTCACTTTGTGTTTTCCTTGATTGACCTTGAAAACTTCAAAAGCCCATCGAGATTTCGAACTAACATAGCATGGTGATGCATCATTGGAACTCTTAGGTTAAGAACTAGATGAGTTACTCCTTGGATGACATTAAGTATCAGGTTTCGTGAACATATCTTCAAGAATCACATCATGGATGATGTATCCTAGAAAACCCTATAAACTTTTAATCTTCTCTCTCTTTTGGACTCTCTAGCTAAGAAGGAGTCAAAAGGATGTTTGTTCACTCAATTCACTTGAGGTTGATGAGTAGTTAGGCTCCCAACAATGTTTAGGATTGGGTCTTGTTCACTTTGCATTTTTATTCACTTGAGCTTGTAAATTTTGAAAGTCTATCAAGATTACGAACTGACCAAGCAAGGTGATGCATCTTTGGAACTTTTAGGTTAATAACTAGATGAATTATACCTTGTATGATCCTAAGCATCAAGTTTCTCGAAGATACTTCAAGAATCATATCAAGGATGATGTGTCCTAGAAACCCTTATAAACTTTTAATCTTACCTCTCTTTAGGTCTCACTAGCTAAGAGGAGTCAAAAGGATGGTTCTTCAATCAATTCACTTGTAGATGAGAGAATAGTTAGGCTCCCGACATTGTTTAGGATTCGGTCCTTTTTGTTTTCTTCACTTGAGCTTGAAACTTCGAAAACCCATTGAGATTAGGAACTGACCAAGCCTAGTGATGCATCGTTGGAACTCTTAGGTTAAGAACTAGTTGAATTACTCTTTAAATGACCCTAAGCATCAGGTTTTGGGAAGATACCTTCAAGAATCCCATCATGGATGATGTGTCCTAGGAAACGCCAAAATCTTTTAATCTTCTCTCTTTTTTAGATGCACTAGCTAAGAAGGAGTCAAAAAGATGGTTGTTCACTCAATTCACTATAGTTGAGAGAGTAGTTAGGCTCTCGGCAGTGTTTAGGATTGGCTCTTATTCACCTTGCTATTTCTTCACTTGAGCTTGAAAACGTCGAGAACCCATCAAGATTACAAACTGACCAAGCATGATGATGCATCATTGGAACTATTAGGTTAAGAACTAGATAAATTATTCCTTGGATGACCCTAAGCATCAGGTTTTGTGAAGATACCTTCAAGAACCACATCATTGATGATGTGTCTTAGAAAATCCCATAAACATTTAATGTTCTCTCAAATTTGGACTCACTAGCTAAGAAGGAGTCAAAAGAATGTTTGTTCACTCAATGCACTTATAGTTGAGAGAGTACTTAGGCTCCCAGTAGTGTTTAGTATTGGGTCTTGTTCACTTTGTGTTTTATTCAATTAAGCTTGAAAATTTTGAAAACCCATAGAGATTACAAACTGGCCAAGCATAGTGTTGCATCGTTGGAACTCTTAGGTTAAGAAATAGATGAATTACACCTTGTATGATCCTAAGCATCAAGTTTCTTGAAGATACCTTCAAGAATCATATCAAGGATGATGTGTCCTAGAGACCCTCATAAACTTTTAATCTTCCCTCTCTTCAGGTCTTACTAGCTAAGAGGAGTCAAAAGGACGGTCCTTCAATCAATTCACTTGTAGACGAGAGAATGGTTAGGCTCCTGACATTGTTTAGGATTAGGTCTTGTTCAACTTTTGTTTTCTTCACTTGAGCTTGAAAACTTCGAAAACCCATTAAGATTACAAACTGGCCAAGCCTAGTGATGTATCGTTGGAACTCTTAGGTTATGAACTAGATGAATTGCTCCTTAAATAACCCTGAGCATCAGGTTTCGTGAAGATACCGTCAAGAATCCCATCATGGATGATGTGTGCTAGAAAACGCCATAAACTTTTAATCTTCTATCTCTTTTAAATGCACTAGCTAAGAAGGAGTCAAAAGGATGGTTGTTTACTCAATTCACTATGGTTGAGAGAGTAGTTAGGCTCCCGGCAATGTTTAGGATTAGGTCTTATTCATTTTGATTTTCTTCACTTGAGCTTGAAAACATTGAGAACCCATCAAGATTATAAACTGACCAAGCATGGTGATGCATCATTGGAACTCTTAGGCGAAGAACTACATGAACTACTCCTTAGATGACCCTAGGCATCAGGTTTCGTGAAGATACCTTTAAGAATCACATCATTGATGATGTGTCTTAGAAAATCCCATAAACTTTTAATGTTCTCTTAAATTTGGACTCATTAGCTAAGAAGAAGTCAAGTATGTTTGTTCACTTAATTCAATTGTAGTTGAGAGAGTACTTAGGCTTCCAGCAGTGTTTAAGATTGGGTCTTGTTCACTTTGCATTTTATTTAGTTAAGCTTGAAAATTTTTAAAACCCATGGAGATTACGAACTGACCAAGAATGGTGATGCATCGTTAGAACTCTTAGGTTAAGAACTAGATAAATTACACTTGGGATGATCCTAAGCATCAACTTTCTTAAAGATACTTTCAAGAATCACATCAAGGATGACGTGTCCTAGAAACCCTCACAAACTTTTAATCTTCTCTCTCTTCTGGACTCACTAGCTAAGATGGAGTCAAAAAGATAGTTCTTCAATCAATTCACTTGAGATGAGAGAATAGTTAGGCTCCCGACATTGTTTAGGATTGGGTCTTGTTCAACTTGCGTTTTCTTTAGTTGAGCTTGAAAACTTTAAGAACCCATCGAGATTACGAACTAACCAAGCATGGTGATGCATCGTTGGAACTCTTAGCTTAAGAACTAGATGAATTACTTCTTGGATGACCCTAAGCATCAGGTTTCGTCAAGATACCTTCAAGAATCAAATCGTGGATGATGTGTCCTATAAAACGCCATAAATGTTTAATCTTCTTTCTCTTCTAGACTCACTGGCTAAGAACGAGTCAAAAGGATAGTTGTTCACTCAATTCCTTGTAGTTGAGAGAGTAGTTAGGCTCCCGGCAGTGTGTAGGAATGGGCTTGTTCACCTTGCATTTCTTCAGTTGAGCTTGAAAAATTTGAAAACCCATGGAGATTACAAACTGACCAAGCATGGTGATGCATCGTTGGAACTCTTGGGTTAAGAACTAGATGAATTGTTCCTTAGATGACCTTAAGCATCAGGTTTCGTGAAGATACCTTCAAGAATCACATCATTGATGATATATCTTAGAAAATCCCATAAACTTTTAATCTTCTCTCTCCTTTGGACTCACTAGCTAAGAAGGAGTCAAAAGGATGTTTGTTCACTCAATTCACTTGTAGATGAGAGAATAGTTAGGATCCCGGCATTATTGAGGATTGGGTCATGTTCAACTTGCCTTTTCTTCACTTGAGCTAGAAAACTTCAAAAGTCCATAGAGATTACGAACTGACCAGGCATGGTGATGCATTGTTGGAACTCTTAGGTTAAGAACCTAATGAATTACTCCTTGGATAACCCTAAGCATCAAGTTTCGGATAGATACCTTCAAGAATCACATCATGAATGATGTGTCCTAGAAAACCCATGAACTTTTAATCTTCTCTCTCTTTTGGACTCACTAGCTAAGAAGGAGTCAAAAGGATGGTTCTTCACTTAATTCACTTATAGATGAGAGAATAGTTAGGCTCCTGGGATTGTTTAGGATTGGGTCTTATTCACTTTGCATTTTCTTTAATTGACCTGGAAAACTTCAAAAACACATCGGGATTACGAACTGACCCAACATGGTGATGCACCGTTGGAACTCTTAGGTTAAGTACTAAATGAATTGCTCCTTGGATTACACTAAGCATAAGACTTTGTGAAGATATCTTTAAGAATCACATCATGGTTGATGTATCCTAGAAAACCCCATAAACTTTTAATCTTCTCTCTCTTTTGGACTCTCTAGCTAAGGAGTCAAAAGGATGTTTGTTCACTTAATTCACTTGTAGTTGAGAGAGTAGTTAGGCTCCCGACAGTGTTTAGGATTGGGTCTTATTCACTATGCATTTTATTCACTTCAGCTTTAAAATTTTGATAGTCTATCGAGATTATGAACTGACCAAGCATGGTGATGCTTTGTCTGTACTCTTAGGTTAAGAACTAGATGAATTACACCTTGTATGATCCTAAGCATCAAGTTTCTCGAAGATACCTTCAAGAATCACATCAAGGATGATGTATCCTAGCAACCCTCATAAACTTTTTAATCTTCTATCTCTTTTAGTCTCAATAGCTAAGAAAGAGTCAAAAGTGAGACGCCCTAAAAATTACGGGGAAATTTTTCGTGATTTTGAAATTATTATTCAATGAAAAGAAATTAAGTGGTGAAGCTTTCAAGTTCGACACCTGGATCTAGAACAACCACTCCCATATATGAAAATATGAGAGGGTAAATTAAAGGATGATTTTTATAATAAAATTTTCAATTAAAAATAGTGGAAGAATTAATGAATTTATTTAATTTAATTGTTGCATGATTAAAATCAAAGAGAGGGAATTTCATAAGGTCCAGGAATCCATAATAGGTCCAAACTTATTTTTAAGGTGTTGTAAGGAGGGTTTTGATGCAAAAGAAATACAATCATTTAAAACAAAACAATTATGTGCATCACGGTGTCACTCGCTCAAGCGAGAATCACATTCGCTCGAGCGAGCTAGCGTAGGCACGCTTGGGCGAAACCAAGAAAGGCTGAGCGGAGGAAAGATTTTAGCATCAGGGGTTCCCTCACTTGAGTGAGTTCAACATCGCTTGAGCGAGAATCAAGAATACACCTTAGTGAGCCAGTGAGGCGCTTGAGCGAGAGAAGGGAAATCTGCATCAGGGCCCAATCTCGCTTAGACGAGTTCCACCCCGCTTGAGCGAGATTGCTCCAGTACCATTTGAGGCTCTCTGCTCGATTTTTGCTTGGGCGAGGCATATCTCGCCTAGGCGAAAATCGTCCAGTGTCTAATTCCCTTCTTCCTCGCTTGATCGATCACCAAACCAGGGCCATTTCGCTTGAGCGAAAATGGTCCAGTGACCAACCTCCAATTCCAGTCCAATCTCGCTTGGGAGAGAAGGCCATTCGCTTGAGCGAATTTCGGCCAGTGGTCACACCCCTGTTTCATAAGCATCTCGCTCGAGCGAGATTCCCACTCGCTTGAGCGAGTTTTGCAGAATTTGTGTAGAAACGGGAAATTTACTCAACTTGGCATATCAGATCTCATTTCCTACCATTTAAACCTATCCTAATGCATTAGTTGCACTTTATTCTATATTTATAAGATCTCCCAATTGTTCATACCCTTCAAATCAAATCTCTTTCACTCAATGCATTGATTTAAAATCATTCCAACATAAACTTCACAAAATGCTATAAATTGTGAAATGCCTCATTCATTCATGAAATTAAACATCAGCCAGCATCATCATTCATTGCCTTACATTATTTGGGTCATTAATGAAAATTGGCCATGCACACCAAGGTCCAATTTTCTTATATGACCCTCAAAATCATCAATTACAATCTAGATCACAAAATAAGTATACATATACATCATATGCTACACAAAAACCTAGATTTCACCAGCCAAGGCACTTCCTATACCTCTATTTACCTTCTCAACCAAAATGTACTTCAAAATGTTCACTCTCCCCATAATTACCCTGCATCATAAATCTAAAAATGGACAACATGGGAGAGTGAGTCATACATTCCAAAGGAATGAATATGGATACCATGTGATTATGTACATATGCATTAAAACATGTATACTTTGCACCATACATATCATTCACCATACTCTTTATCATCACAACACCATCATACATACATCATAAGTAATATTACAATTTAGACAAAGTACACAGTATATACATAATCAAGTCCCACCACAATTTGGTTATTACACAAACTATTATTTGGTATTCATATCTTTTATGTTGTTTTAGTATATCATTACATCCTCATCACATCCACCATCATATCTCATCACCTTCGGCATACTTCCTTGCTATATGCAAATGCTCTTAAGCTAATGCATATGCACGATGGAATATTTCAACAATTACAGATCTGACTGTGGGATTTCAAACACCGAATGTGGGATTCAAGTATGATCATCTAATCATACCCCTACTGCAGTAGTAAAATGTGTACACTTATTGTAACATCCCGATTTAAGAATTAAAGTACCGAGTGAAATTATGGAAATAATTAATTGCCGAATGAAAATAAATCATTAAAATAATTAATTCAAAAGTGGGGAAAAATTATTCATTAATTGACTTAATTAATTTAAGTTAAGGAAACAAAGGCTGATTGAAGGTAATTAATTGTCAAGAGCCGATTGGTTGAGACCGGGTGGGTGTGACGTGTGTGGGAGCTGCTGCTGTGCACGCTTTCCCACCCCACTCTTCCCTTCTCTCCGTGCATGCATATATGGGTACACCATCATTCATTCCCCTTCAGACTTCTCTTCCCCTTGTTTTCCCTTCCTTCTTCTCCGTTCTTCATTCTCCTCTTCTTCTTCTTCCTCCTCTGCGCTCTGTTTCCGTGAGCTCGCAACAATGGCGGCTGAGGATCGAAGTCCTCCTACCTTACTCGACGAGTCAGTGAGGATGAGGGTGTGCATTCCCTCTGCATGTAACCCGTCTCCTTCCTTGTTCCTTCATCCCTTCGTCGGCTTCCCTCCTTCTTCCTCTCCTTGCTCGAAGCTGCCAAGTCTCAGTGGAGATCTGCGCTACGAGGAGCTTCAAGGTGGTTGGGTGTTCACAGCATCGTGATGGAGCCATTCCAGGGAGCGGGCCGAGAGCTGGGCGTCTTGGGCCTCCCCTGCTCTTGCATGTAGATGCGCTGAGAGTGATTCAGTGTTCCTCTGGAACTGGGTGTCAGGTTGGCCGACTGAAAGCTTCAGTCCAGGTAGGGGGAGTACCTTACATGTTAAATGCATGGGTTATGAACGGGTTTGGAAGACATTGATAATTGTGGAACTGTATTCTGTTGTATGATATGCTTGCATGTAGAATATCCGAGTGCATGATAAATGAGAGTGAGTGTTGCATGTTAGCATCGTCCTTGAGGATGCATACGTTACTATAGAGCCCGATTGCATGTCATGTTGTGTTGATGGGAATGCTTATTGAATCTGTTCGTGTTTATAAGGATGCATGCGTTGATTAAGTTCTGACACTGTCACAAACCGATTGCATGTTGTGCTATGTTGATTTGAAATGCTTGTGTGAACATGTTGATATTCGTATAGATGCATGCATTGATTAAGTTCTGATACTGCTGTAAACCGAGTGTATGTTATATTTGAATTGATGAAAATGCTCTTAGAAGCTTGATATTGATGGACATCGATTGCGTTGGACTCATATGTTGTTAATGGAACTATGATGACGATTGCATGGAAGTTGTATGTGTTAGATTAACATGCAGAGTCCTGAAAATGTGTATTACCGACTGCATGTGAAATACGTGTGATTGAATAGAGGTTGTGTGCATGAATTCAATGTTGTGTGATGAATCCGCGTGTGGCGCATGGGATGCGTTTGTGCTGAGAGCACGTAGTGTGGGACACTACCATCGGTTATTCAGCGTGGGACGCTGCAAAATCCTTGAGTGGGACTCAAGGTAGCCCTTGAGTGGGACTCAGGCTGCCTGTGAACACCTCTGTTGGCGCTGAGAGCGCTGGTATCACCTGTGGGCAAACAGTTAGGTACCTGTAAAACGGCCAAGCAGCTAGGAGCTGATTTGATAGCTGAGAGCTATGTATAAAAAGGTTGAGAGCCTACGTTGCAACGTCTAAACCGATACACACAAATGCGGAACCGAGTGAAATAATATGTGCTTATTAACTATTGACAATGTTTGGAATTGGTTATGCATGCGAAGGTGTTAGTGAGATGATGTATGTTTATAACCGAGTGAAATACTCTGTGTGTATCGACTGATTGATATTGTTTGGCATTGATTATGCATGTGATAGTGTTAATGAAAGGATGAATGTGTATATCCGAGTGAAACACTCTGTATATATGAATTGCTGATGCTGACTGAATTTGACTATGCGTGTGATGGTGTTAAGGAGAGGATGAATGGATATAACCGAGAGAGTATTCTGTGGGTATACGCAACTGATGCTAATTGAAGTTGCTCCATGAATATGTGTTAATGTCATTGAAATGTCATGCGTGTATAGCCGAGTGAGACCTGTTATGATGTGGATCTTGTTGAGGACCGGCAAGGGCTGATTTCTAGATGAAGAAGGACTGCACAAAAAGGGAAGAAATACACACAGACATACACAATACAAAGACAAATGGGGAAATCTAGAGTGGAGATTGAATGAAGAAAGTTACGTTTTGCAAGGGTCAGAAATTCTAATTCAACTTATCCTTGATTGTTTAGATTCCATGAGAGATTCAAGGATCAAAAACTGGCTTCATTCTCACGTGAATTTCAGTTCACACTTTAATGGAAGTTAACGTAAGAACATGACCTTAACGGAGCTTGGCAATTGAACTAAGGTTCCTTGATTTTTCTTTTGATGTTTAATTTTTTTTTGAGTTCAGAATTTTGTTTTAGATTCAATTTGGAAGACAAGGTAGAAGAAACAAAACGCAAGAAATAAAAGATAAAAAGATGGACAGCATCACATCTCCATAATGGACTAGCATTCATACACAAGTATCACACTAATGCATGGCTAATCAACCTTGCTTCACACAAGGACCAAGAGCATCACACTCACCACTAAGTTTTCAAAACTTAGAAAAAAAAATTCATTAATCAACTTCTGTCCGTTTTTCTCACCTCCATTCAGTTTTGTATAACTTGGCTAAACAAGACAAAAGACACACTACTCCACTACCTAAAAACAAGGGTAACCGCCCACCACTAAGTCTTAGTGGGACAATGCTGAAATATAGTTGCAAAAACTGAAACTTACAAAGGAAAAAGAAATAAAGAAAAATGGGTCTAGGTAGGATTTGAACACAGGTCATTCAAGTCCTACACTACCCTATTCTTGAGGCTAGGCCATTTGTGCTAGGCCCTCTGTTGTTCATCCTTCCACATGATCAAATGAGTAAGCTTGGATGTCCTTTGTGGCTCCTTGGTTATGTCTTCTAGGAGGGTGAGAATTAGCCTTTGTAAGGTGGCTTTGGTCTTCTTGGCCTTGGATCTTGTCATTGGCCCTCCTATTCCTTGAAGTGCCCCTGATTGGTAAGGGGTGTCCTCATCATTCCCTCCCTCTTGAACAGGATTTGTCCTCAAATCTGGGTCTTCTTCACCTGTATCAAACAAGGACAAATCAGCCATATTAAAAGTAGAAGACACATTATACTCACCTGGCATTTGGATCTTATAGGCATTGTCATTGATCCTCTCCAATACTTGGAATGGACCATCTCCTCTTGGAAGCAACTTAGATTTCCTTTGTTCAGGAAACCTCTCCTTTCTCATGTGTACCCACACCCAATCTCCAGGTTGGAAGATCACCTTCCTCCTACCTTTGTTGGCTTGCTTAGCATAGCTCTCATTCTTCTTGATGATCTGGGCTTTAACCTGCTCATGCAGCTTCCTCACAAAATCTGCTTTAGCCTGTCCTTCATAATGCTTAAACACAGAAATGTTAGGTACAGGTAATAAATCAAGTGGAGATAAAGGATTAAACCCATACACAACCTCAAATGGAGAGCAATTAGTTGTGGAATGGACAGCACGGTTATAAGCAAACTCAATATGGGGTAAGCAAGCCTCCCACCGTTTCAGATTTTGCTTTAAAACTGCTCTAAGCATAGCACCTAGTGTCCTATTGACCACTTCAGTTTGACCATCAGTTTGGGGGTGACAAGTGGTAGAAAACAACAACTTAGTTCCTAATCTTCCCCACAAACTCCTCCAAAAGTGACTCAAAAACTTAGAGTCCCTATCACTTACAATACTCCTAGGCATGCCATGTATCCTAATGATCTCCCTAAAGACTAGTTCAGCTACATGGCTTGCATCACTGACCTTTTTGCATGGAATAAAATGAGCCATCTTAGAAAACCTATCCACCATAACTAGTATAGCATCTCGGCCAGCACTTGACTTGGCCAAACCAAGCACAAAATCCATGGACAAATCTACCCAAGGGTGTTCAGGAACAGGTAGGGGAGTGTATAAACCTTGGGGGAGTACTTTAGACTTAGCTTGTTTACACTCAATGCATGACTCACAATGCTTGGCTACATCCTTTTTCATGTTAACCCAATAGAAATGTTCATGCAAGATATCATAAGTCTTATGCACTCCAAAATGACCCATTAATCCCCCCCTATGTGCTTCCCTCACTAAAAGCTCTCTAATGGAAGATTGGGGAATACATAACCTATTCTCTCTAAGCAAGAACCCATCAAACCTATAATACTCATCCTTAGGCACCTTTTCACATTCCCTATACTTCTGGCCGAACTCGCTATCCTCTTCATACAGCCCCTTTAGAACTTCTAACCCAAGCAATTTGGTCTCTACCATAGAAATAAGGGCATACCTCCTAGACAAGGCATCGGCAACTACATTCCCCTTCCCTTTCTTGTACTTAATGACATATGGGAATTGTTCTAGGAACTCAACCCACTTGGCATGTCTCTTATTAAGTTTGCCTTGACCCTTAAGATACTTGAGAGACTCATGGTCACTATGGATAACAAACTCCTTGGGGAAAAGGTAGTGCTGCCAAGTTTTGAGGGTCCTCACTAAGGCATAGAGTTCTTTGTCATAGGTAGAGTAATTCAAGGCTGCCCCACTTAGTTTTTCACTAAAGTAAGCTATGGGATGGCCTTCTTGGAGCAAAACAGCCCCTATACCTATGCCAGAAGCATCACACTCTATCTCAAAAGACTTGGAAAAATTGGGCAATGCTAGAATGGGTGCACTAACTAGTCTTTGCTTAAGGGTTTGGAAAGCTTTCTCTTGTTTTTCCCCCCACTTAAAGCTCACATTCTTCTTCACTAACTCATTTAGTGGGGCTGCCAAGGTGCTAAAATCCCTCACAAAACGTCTATAAAAACTAGCTAGGCCATGAAAGCTCCTAATCTCACTCACAGTCCTTGGTGTTGGCCATTCTTGGATGGCCTTCACTTTTTCTTGGTCTACCTCTACCCCTTTAGAACTCACTACAAAGCCTAAAAACACCACATGATCTTGGCAAAACGTGCATTTTTCAAGATTGGCATACAATTGCTCTCGCCTCAAAGTAGATAACACAGAATGCAAATGATGAACATGCAAGTCTAAATCAGCACTATACACAAGTATGTCATCAAAATACACTACCACAAAGTGTCCTATAAATTCTTTAAGAACATGATTCATCAACCTCATGAATGTACTTGGTGCATTAGTTAATCCAAAAGGCATAACCAGCCACTCATACAAGCCAAATTTGGTTTTAAAAGCAGTTTTCCATTCATCCCCTTCTCTAATCCTAATTTGGTTGTATCCACTTTTTAAATCAATTTTGGAAAAGAACTTTGCACCATGCAATTCATCAAGTAAATCATCAAGCCTAGGAATGGGATGCCTATACTTAATAGTAATGCTATTCACACTCCTACAGTCACTACACATGCGCCACGATCCATCTTTCTTAGGCACTAAAATTACAGGCACAGCACAAGGAGAGATAGAATCTCTTACCCAACCTTTATCTAAGAGAGCTTCCACTTGCCTTTGTATTTCCTTGGTCTTCTCAGGGTTGCTCCTATAGGCTGGCCGGTTTGGAATGGTGGCTCCAGGTATCAGATCCACCTGATGTTCTATCCCTCTCAAAGGTGGCAATCCACTGGGTAGGTCTGAAGGAAAAACATCCTTGAATTCCTGCAAAAGAGAAGAAATAGGAGAAGGCAAAGAAGAAAAACAAATAGGATTAGTATTAAGAATAGGCTTGCAAACCAGCACGTAGAGTGGCTGCCTTGCAAGCAACACTTTCCTCACTTCTCTTTCTTTTGCTATCTCTCTCTCATTCTTTTTCCTCTCTTTTTCACTCTTTTCTCTTTCTTTTATTTTTCCCCTCTTTTCTTCACTCTCCTTTCTCTCTTTCTCCTCTTTTAAGCTCTCGGTCACACTCAATCCCTCACTCTCATGATCTTTTTTTTCTCTCATAATTTTCTCTCTCAATCTCAACTGATCATGACACACCTCCTGTGGGCTTAAAGGTTTAAGTACCACCTTCTTTCCTTGATGGGTGAATGATATTTTGTTGGAGAAACCATCATGGATAGTCTTATAGTCATGCTGCCACGGCCTCCCCAACAACAAATGACATGCCTCCATAGGCACCACATCACACAAGATCACATCCGAATAGGTTCCAATGACTATAGGCACCTCCACCTGCTGCCTCACCCTTATTTCTCCATCATCACTTAGCCATTGTAACCTATAAGGTCTAGGGTGGGGTTTGGTAGGGAGATTCAACTTGGATACCATCCTAGTACTTGCCACATTAGCACAACTCCCACTATCCACAATCACCATGCAAAGTTGTCCATGTACAGCACACCTAGTATGGAAAATGTTGTCCCTTTGGCTTTGGTCTATGGGTTCTATATGGGATCCTAACAACCTCCTAACCATTAACAATCCCCCCTCGTTCACTTCTGGTTCCACACCCTCTCCCTTCTCACTCTCATACTCCTCAGGTGTATCAGACTCACTAGACAATTCACCATCCTCCCTTATCACTACTGTCCTCTTTGTAGGGCATTCATAAGCATAATGCCCCTTACCTTGGCACTTGAAGCATGTAATGTCCCTAGTCCTCTTAGGGATTGGTTCCTTCCCCTTAGAAGCATTATGATCAGCCTCCTTAGTGGCCTTAACATCCAAGGCCGAGCTACCTGCTGCTTTGGCTGAATAGGGTACTGCCCCAAAGCCCTCCCTCTTGGCTTTATCCTTCCACCCAGATGTGGGAGTAGGGGCAATTCTCCTTGTAGCTCCCTTCCTCTTTAGTTGCCTTTCTACTTGAAGGGCCTTATGCACAAGGTCATCCATCTCAATGAATTCCTGCAACTCCACAACATCACGAATATCAGTAGATAAACCAGCTAAAAATCTAGCCATAGTTACCTCAGGATCCTCTTCTAGATTGGCTTGGAGCATCAGCATCTCCATCTCCTTGTGGTACTCCTCCACACTCCGACTCCCTTGAGTGAGTCTTTGAAGTTTAAACTTCAAATCCCTCTCATAGGAGGTAGGCACATACCTCTTCCTCATCAGTCTCCTCAAGTCTGCCCAAGTACTCACTGGTGGCTCTCCATCTCTTTGCCTCTCCCTCTGAAGTTTATGCCACCATACCAAGGCATAGTGTGAGAACTCAGCGGCTGCCAATCTCACCTTTTGCTCCTCCTCAAACTCTCCACAAGCATATACATTTTCTAACTTAAGCTCCCAATTCAAGTATGCCTCCGGATCATTTTTGCCTGCAAAAGAAGGAATGTTTAGTTTTATCCCTTGAAGGGGATTGCTCCACTGTTCCCTAGTTCTTCTATCTTCTTCATGTCTTGGCATCCTTCCTCTATGCCTCCTTGGACTTCTCCTTTCATTCTCTAACTGGTCAATTCTCTCATGTATTTCGTCAGTGGCTTGTCGGAATAGCCTCTCAAGATGTTGAGTTAGAGCTTGCATTTGAAATGGATTAAGTCCCCCTTGTTTACCCTGTTCTGCCATCACTAAAACACTTACACAAGGTGAAAAACAATTATAACAGTTGCTGTTTGGACCTCACAAATAATTTCTCTCAAGTGTTCCACTCAAATTTTGGCTTTTTCTAATAATGTAATTTTCACTCTAGCCTTTTACCACTCTTGATGCTATTTAATCCTTGAGAGTCACAAGTATAGTTCAAGCACACACAAATGTTCTACCTAATGCAAAATGCTAATAATGGGAAATAGAGATTTGATCCTATCACTAGAGGCCAACAAAAAATAAGACACCAAAAAGGACACACAAACAGTATTAGAATTAGACTACAAACAAAGACAAAGACATACAAAAGACGCACAAACAATACTAGAGTTAGACTAGAATCAAAGGCAAAGACATGCAAGATTCAAACATTTAGGATACATTTTTTTTCGTTTTTTTTTTGACAATTTGCCTTTTCTTTTCACAGCCCTAATTATCAACTTTAGGCATTTAGAATCAGAATGGATTAATTGAAGATGATGGAATTCGAAATACCTTTTTGGGTGCTGTCCAAGAAATTTTAAGCCCTTGACTCCAAGAGCTTTGATACCAAATGATGTGGATCTTGTTGAGGACCGGCAAGGGCTGATTTCTAGATGAAGAAGGACTGCACAAAAAGGGAAGAAATACACACAGACATACACAATACAAAGACAAATGGGGAAATCTAGAGTGGAGATTGAATGAAGAAAGTTACGTTTTGCAAGGGTCAGAAATTCTAATTCAACTTATCCTTGATTGTTTAGATTCCATGAGAGATTCAAGGATCAAAAACTGGCTTCATTCTCACGTGAATTTTAGTTCACACTTTAATGGAAGTTAACGCAAGAACATGACCTTAACGGAGCTTGGCAATTGAACTAAGGTTCCTTGATTTTTCTTTTGATGTTTAATTTTTTTTTGAGTTCAGAATTTTGTTTTAGATTCAATTTGGAAGACAAGGTAGAAGAAACAAAACGTAAGAAATAAAAGATAAAAAGATGGACAGCATCACATCTCCATAATGGACTAGCATTCATACACAAGTATCACACTAATGCATGGCTAATCAACCTTGCTTCACACAAGGACCAAGAGCATCACACTCACCACTAAGTTTTCAAAACTTAGAAAAAAAAATTCATTAATCAACTTCTGTCCGTTTTTCTCACCTCCATTCAGTTTTGTATAACTTGGCTAAACAAGACAAAAGACACACTACTCCACTACCTAAAAACAAGGGTAACCGCCCACCACTAAGTCTTAGTGGGACAATGCTGAAATATAGTTGCAAAAACCGAAACTTACAAAGGAAAAAGAAATAAAGAAAAATGGGTCTAGGTAGGATTTGAACACAGGTCATTCAAGTCCTACACTACCCTATTCTTGAGGCTAGGCCATTTGTGCTAGGCCCTCTGTTGTTCATCCTTCCATATGATCAAATGAGTAAGCTTGGATGTCCTTTGTGGCTCCTTGGTTATGTCTTCTAGGAGGGTGAGAATTAGCCTTTGTAAGGTGGCTTTGGTCTTCTTGGCCTTGGATCTTGTCATTGGCCCTCCTATTCCTTGAAGTGCCCCTGATTGGTAAGGGGTGTCCTCATCATGTTAGATTCCGATCGGGAAGTGTTGAATACATGCGTTCTGATTTGTTGGTAATATCACGTTGTTGATTGCTGTTATACAAATGTTATTGGCTATGTATGTGCACCTGGCCGAGTGGCGACTGACGAATTACGATCGGTAAGTGTTCCATGTGTGTCTTGGTTGATTGATAATGCTTGACCTTACTCGTTGCTATGTCTAATTGCGTGGATATGTATTTTGCTGTATGATTGTGGGACAGCCTGAGTCGGTATCTAACATTTAATATCTAAGATGCTTACCCCTACACCATTTTTCAGTGTGTGCAGGTCGTGCTCGGAAATGATGATAGGGTCTCAGGTCTGGGTGAGGTGTACTCTGACCGTTAAGTGCTTATTTTGTATGTGTCATGTTTCGTCAGTTGTAGCCTTGGCCGGCTCAAATTAACAGTGTGGTGTAATGAATATGAAAGTGGTTGAGCTGTTGTGACCCGAGTGCATGTTTTATACGTATATAGTTCACGTTGATATCAGGTGCTGAGGAATGAATGATGTTAAAGTAATGGGCATTCCGAGTGCATGACTATGTTTGTATTTATATATTGTATACGAGTGGTTGTGTCTGGGTAGACCGAGGGGTGCTGATGGTTAGAATATTGCTCAGTTAATGATTTTCGAGTAGACGTAATTAGAGAGTCAACTCCGAGTGGGACTGCAAATGGCTATGCCTTCTTGTTCGAATGATAATACTTCAATGGATTCCGAGTAAAATACCTTGGATGAACCTGTACTGCGTAAGATCTAATGAGGGAATTCCCGAATGATAATGAGAGCGGTCATTACCGAGTGAAAATATAAACAAAACCCGAGTGAGGAAGAACTCGTATTTCTGAGTGAAAACCTGAGCGATCCTCTTCTGAGAAAGAAGTTAGCATAGTGGTTTAGAATGGAATGGATTCCGAGTGTAAGATATTTATAATCCGAGTGAGTGAGGATCTGTAACCGGAATGGTTGAGTTTTGAATAAGTCTGAGTAGGACTTAACTACCTGATCTCCGAGTGATCAGCTATAGGATGCCGAGTGAGTTAGCTGTCGTTTCCGAGTGAATGAGTTGAAGGGTAACTCCGAGTCCCGAGTGTTTGATTAGCCGAGGGCGGCTCCTCGCTTCAGCAAGCAAGGTAATCGCTCCAGCGAGTGCGGGTTTGGGAAGGTTTTGTGTTGGCCTCGCTTAGGCGGAGTCATGCCTCGCCCGAGCGTCTAGGGCTGTTCGCCCAAGCGTGTGGGACCGATGTAAGTAGATGCCAGTGTTGGACTCCGCCCGAATATCTCCCTCTTCCATTCTTGCATTATCATGTCTCGCTGGGCGGTGTTGGACCCCGCCTGAGCGAATGGACGTTGTGGTTGGACTCGCCCAGGCGTTGATTGCTTCGCTGGTCTGGGCGGAGTCAGTTCAAGTTTTATTCCTTCCACTGGCCGCTACACATGAGTGTATTCTTTTATTTTCCCTTGCCTTCCTTCCCTTATTTCCTTGTGCCCGGTTCTTCTTGGTTTGTTTCTGGGAACCGAGCGATGGGAGTACTGATTGGGTTGGTTTAAGCTGCTGTGCTCCGCTGATTACCGATTGGGTGCTTGTCCTTCCTTGCCTCCCATCCCATTGCTATCCGGTTGTCTTACGGTCTAATTGGTTTACTTAATTTTGGAAAAAATTTTCCCTATTTTTGGGGTTTATTTATTTATTAAAAATTAGGGTGTTGCACTTATTCTTAAATTTGCATGCATTCACCAATTATTTTACTGGTACCAAACCGCATCGCCCATCTTGTAATACCTGGTCATTTTCACCATGACCGCGGTATACAACATATCCAACATATGGTGTTGCGGGCCGGCCAGATCTCATATCATGGCGGCTGTGATCTCAAAGACCACCAGGGTCACCTACTCATCAAGAGCCACCCCCCACAAGGGTCGGCCACATGTAGCTCCCTGAAGCAATACATGGGCGGTTTCATGACTTACACACCGAGTCACAGGGGAAATAAAACTTGTTCGTGCACCGAGCCACCTTCCCACTGGGTCGACCGAGGGAACTCCCCTAATGTTCCAACAACGGCACCTATGTAGTATGCCATGGATGCAAATGCAATCATATGCATTTCTCACTCTATGCATCCTATACATGCCACTTATCATACATCATCATCATCATCACCAACATCACCACAATGCTTTTAGTGGATTCAATATTGTTGGTTATTCGTATTAGTTCAAATCTTTATGGGGCGTTGTTACTGTCTCTTATTCATATCATTTACTATCATCATCAATACAAAGACTCCAATCATGCTCTATTAAACATCATCATCATTCATCATACAACTACGGTGGACATGTATATCATCATATAAAAATCAACAATTCACGCCACCATACAACACACCAAGATTATTCTAAATGCATCAAGCATGTTGCCAAAACATATCATCAACATCATTCTCAACATTATATAGCACTCCAAGCATGGCAGACATGCATCTCAATACATATGGCAATCATATACCATTCAAATTCATGCATTTAGAACATAAGACTCCTCTCCTACCTCAAGAGAAGAATTCCGATTGATAAGATGCACCCGCCTCGTCATTCGGAATGGATCCTACATTATCATGCATATAAAATTCCAATCAATCAACTACTCAAGACATTATTTCAATTCTATTTAATCATAATCGTATCTATAATTTCTCAACATGTACAAGACATGCTATAGACATCCTTTTTATTATTTGTTAGGCTTCGGGAATTCCTTCCCATTAAGCCACATTCATTACATTCAAGGGCCATAAAACAACCATAGCCCAAACCTTCATGTAACTCCACTTATCCACCTCCATATTCATTAATGTCATGTATTCTCCTCATAAAACATTCTCTTAAGTCAACCTTAACCATTTTCCCCAAACCCCAAAGTTAGGGTTTCTCCAAAACCCAACAACTCTCATTAATGCCTCATCAATCTTCATCTCCTACCTATCATAAATGCATCTATCATCATTAACCCCTCATAAATATTCACATTCATGATGACCCACTCTAGGGTTTGAGCATTAAATGCTCTCCTTAAACACCCATGCACATACATTGTTCCCTCAAAGTATAAATACACACACCCATGGCCAAAACTCAACAAAAGAGTGAGTATAGCTTACCTCACACCCAAAACAAAATGGGTTCCAAGAGGAGGAAAGATGGGCTGCGAAAATGAAGGAGAAGAGGAAGAAGAATTCAGCTTCAATGGTCTCCTTCCAAGCTTCTTGCAAATGAAAATGGAAGAGGGAGCTCACCACTCAAGATTAGGGTTTTAGAAGGAAGAAGAAGAGAAGGATAAATGGAGAATAAAGAAGGGGTAGAGGAGAAGAAGAAACAACGTGAAAGCGAATAAAGGAAATGGGGATTTTATGTTTTATTTTATTCTTCATTAAAAGCTTTATTGTTTTACAACTAACAGGCTCTTTATTTGGGCTCAATACTTTATCTGAGAATTATTCCGAATATACATTCGGACTCCCGATATTACTCTCAATAGCCCTTACCAATATCATCTTATTCAGAGATACTTGGTCCGACACCCATATCTCAACTGGGCTCATTTTTAGCTTAACCGGTCTCCATAAATCACCAATAGTCCCCAAAAATCTTAATTTAATTATTCACAATATTTTGGGACATCAAATAATTTATATTCAATTTGTCAATATTTATTTTCCTTGATTTAATCTTCTATTTAAAATTTTGGGATGTTACAAAAGGGATGGTTCTTCAATCAATTCACTTGAGAGAATACTTAGGCTCCCGGTATTGTTTAGGATTAGGTCTTGTTCAACTTGTGTTTTCTTCACTTGAGCTTGAAAACTTCAAAAACCCATCGAGATTACGAACTGACTAAGCATGGTAATGCATCGTTGGAACTCTTAGGTTAAAAACTAGATGAATTGCTCCTTGGATCACCCTAAGTATCAAGTTTCGTGAAGATACCTTCAGAACCACATCATGCATAATGTGTCCTAGAAAACCCCAAAAACTTGTAATCTTCTCTCTCTTTTGGACTCACTAGCTAAGAAGGAGTCAAAAGAATGTTTGTTCACTCAATTCACTTGTAGTTGAGAGAGTACTTAGGCTCCCGGCAGTGTTAAGGATTGGGTCTTATTCACCTTGTGTTTTCTTTACTTGTGCTTGAAATTATCGAGAACCCATCAAGATTATGAACTGGCCAAGCATGGTGACGCATCGTTGGAACTCTTAGGTTATGAGCTAGATGAATTGCTCCTTGGATAAAGCTAAGCATCAGGTTTCGTGAAGATACCTTCAAGAATCACATCTATAATCATGTGTATTAGAAAATCCCATAAACATTTAATCTTCTCTCTCTTTTGGACTCAGTAGCTAAGAAGGAGTCAAAAGGATGTTTGTTAACTCAATTCACTTGTAGTTGAGAGAGTAGTTATGCTCCCGACAGTGTTTAGGATTGGGTCTTGTTCACTTTGCGTTTTATTCACTTGAGCTTTAAAATTTTCAAAACCAATGTAGATTACAAACTGATCAAGCATGGTGATGGATCATTGGAACTCTTACATTATGAACTAGATGAATTACACCTTGGATGATCCTAAGCATCATATTCTTGAAGATACCTTCAAGAATCACATCAAGGATGGTGTGTCTTAGACTCACTAGCTAAGAAGGAGTCAAAAGGATGGTTCTTCACTCAATTCACTTGTAGATGAGACAATAGTTAGGATCTCAACACTGTTTAGGATTGTGTCTTGTTTAACTTGCATTTTCTTCACTTGGGCTAGAAAACTTCGAAAATCCCTCAAGATTACGAACTGACTAAGCATGGTGATGCATCGTTGGAACTCTTAGGTTAAGAACGTGATGAATTGCTCCTTGGATGACCCTAAGCATTAAGTTTCGAAAACATACCTTTAAGAATCACATGATGGATGATGTACCCTAGAAAACCCCAAAAACTTTTAATCTTCTTTCTCTTTTGGACTCACTAGCTAAGGAGTCAAAAGGATGGTTCTTCACTTAATTCACTTGTAGATGAGAGAATAGTTAGGATCCTGACATTGTTAAGGATTGGGTCTGTTCAACTTGCTTTTTCTTCACTTGAGCTAGAAAACTTCAAATATCCATCAAGATTACGAATTGACCAAGCATGGTGATGCATGGTTGGAACTCTTAGGTTAAGAACCTGATGAATTGCTCCTTGGATGACTCAAAGGATCAAGATTTATGAAGATACCTTCAAGAATCACATCATGGATGATGTGTTTTAGAAAACCCAATAATCTTTTAATTATCTCTCTCTTTTGGACTCACTAGCAAAGCAGGAGTCAAAAAGATGGCTTTTCACTCAAATTACTTCTAGATGACAGAATAGTTAGGCTTCTGGGATTGTTTAGGATTGGGTTTTAAAAACACTTTGTTTTTTCTGCACTTGAGCTTGAAAACTTCAAAAACCCATCGAGATTATGAACTGACCTAGAATGGTGATGCATTGTTGGAACTCTTAGGTTAAGAACTAGAAGAATCACTCCTTGGTTGACACTAAGCATTAGGTTTCATGAAGATATCTTCAAGAATCACATTATGGATGATGTATCCTAGAAAATCTTATAAAATTTTAATCTTCTATATCTTTTGGACTCTCTAGCTACAAGGAGTCAAATGGACGCTTGTTCACTCAATTTACTTGTAGTCGAGAGAGTAGTTAGGCTCCCGACAGTGTTTAGGATTGGGTCTTATTTACTTTGCATTTTATTCACTTGAGCTTGAAAATTTTGAAAACCCATTGTGATTACGAACTGACCAAGCATGGTGATGCATCATTGGAACTCTTAGGTAAAGAACTAGATGATATACACCTTGTATGATCCTAAGAATTAAGTTTCTCAAAGATACCTTTAAGAATCACATGAAGGATGATGTGTCCTAGAAACCCTTATAAACTTTTAATCTTCTTTCTCTTCTAGACTCACTAGCTAAGAAAGAGTCAAAAGGATGGTTCTTCAATCAATTCACTTGTAGATGAGAGAATAGTTAGGCTCCTGGTATTGTTTAGGATTGGGTCTTGTTTAACTTTTATTTTATTCACTTGAGCTTGATAAGTTCGAAAACCTATCGAGATTACGGATTGACCAACCATGGTGATGCATCGTTAGAACTCTTAGGTTAAGAATCACATGAATTGCTCCTTCGATGACCCTAAGCATCAGGTTTCGTGAAGATACCTTCAAGAATCATATCATGGATGATGTGTCCTAGAAAACCCCATAAACTTTTAATCTTCTCTCTATTTTGGACTCACTAGCTAAGAAGAAGTCAAAACGATTTTGTTCACTCAATCCACTTATAGTTGAGAGAGTAGTTAGGCTCCTGGCAGTGTTTAGGATTGGGTCTTGTTCACTTTACATTTTATTTACTTGAGCTTAAAAATATTGAAAACCTATGGAGGTCACGAACTAACCAAGCATGATGATGAATCTTTGGAACTCTTGGATAAGAACTAAATGAATTAAACCTTGTATAAGCCTAGGCATCATGTTTCATGAAGATACCTTCAAGAATCACATCAAGGATGATGTGTCCTAGAAATGCTCTTAAACTTTTAATCTTCCCTCTCTTCTGGACTCACTAGCTAAGAAGGAGTCAAAAGGTTGGTTGTTCACTCAATTCACTTGTTGGTTTGAGAATAGTAAGGTTCCCGACATTATTTAGGATTGGGTCATGTTCAACTTGCTTTTTCTTTACTTGAGCTAGAAAACTTTGAAAATCCATCGAGATTTCGAACTGACCAAGCATGGTGTTGCATCGTTGGAACTCTTACGTTAAGAACCTAATGAATTACGCCTTGGATGACCCTAAGCATCAAGTTTTATGAAGATACCTTCAAGAATCATATCATGGATGACGTGTCCTAGAAAACCCCACAAACTTTTAATCTTCTTTCTCTTTTGGACTCACTAGCTAAGAAGGAGTCAAAAGGATAGTTTTTCACTGAATTCACTTATAGATGAGAGAATAGTTAGCTCCCGGGATTGTTTAAGATTAGGTCTTATTCACTTTGCATTTTCTTCACTTCATCTTGAAAACTTTGAAAACCCATCGAGATTATAAACTGACCTAGCATGGTGATGCATCGTTGGAAATCTTAGGTTAAGAACTAGATGAATTGCTCCTTGGATGACACTAAGCATTAGGTTTCATAAAGATATCTTCAAGAATCACATCATGGATCATATATTCTAGAAAACCCCATAAACTTTTAATCTTCTCTCTCTTTTGGACTCTCTAGCTAAGAAGGAGTCAAAAGGATGTTTTTTCACTCAAATCACTTGTAGTTGAGAGAGTAGTTAAGCTCCCGACAATGTTTTGGATTGGGTCTTGTTCATTTTGCGCTTTATTCACTTGAGCTTGAAAATTTCAAAAACCCATGGAGATTATTGTTAGCCAAGGCCTCAATACTCAAGAGGGGGTGAATTGAGTATTTCAAAGTTTTACGTAGAATCCCTTTGAAAACAGTTCTTAGAGCACAAATGATACAATGTATAAGAGATAATAATTATGAAGCACATATCATACTAAAATACTTTTGAGGTGAAGGGACAATATTCAAGAATTGATTTTGATAAACAAGGAAAGTTATTTGTTTAGGCAATTCTTGAAACATTTGGTATGCAATAATTAATTCCAATAACTTAAACAATTTATAACAAATTAATTAAGTATAATTAGTTTACCAAGTTATTAACAATTATTTTACTCACATATACAATAATTAAATCCAACAAGATTTAAGTCAATTAATTCAAGGATTTAATTTAAGCAATTTTAACAAACCAATTAGATATAAATATTTTAGCAAGCAATTTAAGTTCTCAATAATAAAGGCGTTTAAGGGAAGAGAGAATTTGCAAACCGATATAACGAGTTCCACCACCCCGGCGTACGTCTTGCCTTCAAGCAACCCACTTGAAGGATTCCACTATTGAGAATTTGAGATTACAAGATTTGAGCAATTGCAGCTTCCTAGTGTCCCACACTCAAGAACCCAATCCTCACAAGCAAAATACAACCCACCTAATCTCACAATATCTTAATAACCAAGGTTGAACCCCAACCTTAAAACTCTCAGATTTTTGGTGTTTAGTTTACAAGACTTTTCTCTCTTGATAGAGTAGATATACAACTTGAAGCTCTCACAAAATAATAATAATAACTCTCACAAAGAGGATATGCAAGTATAAGCTTCTCAAAATAATTTTCACTCTCTAACTCTCAAATAGCTCTTAAAGATGAATATGCAAATTAAAGAACCAAGAGAGCAAAGCAATGTAGAAAGGAAAAGAAGAGAGAATCAGAGGAAATGCTTCTCTGAAGGGTGGTGCACTTTGCTGCTTCTCCTTCTTCTCTATTTATATCATTTCATGGCATGGCACTTGCAATTAATTATTTCATCAGAGTAATGGTGCCTTGCTTAATAAATTCCAGCGTGGCATGGTGGAGCATGTAGTGGCACAGTAGAGTCAGGCATATTGCAGTTCTTGTTTGGAGCAGCTTGGACATTGTATGGTGGAGCATAGAATGTCAGACTTAATTAATTACTTCAAGTATATTGTAGCATGGTGAGTGCAGTTTCTATTTGGTGAATGATGGTCCATTGCTGTTGTTAATTCATAGTGGATGCTAGAGTGTTTTAGTGCTGTCACTTGAACTTCCGAGCTCCAATTCAAATTCCTGAACCCATTTGCACTGAATGAATCTATTCAATTTATAAACGAATCCATTCATTTAGTGTTTTTGGACTTCAATCAGCGTATGAATCAATTCCCATTGCATATGAATCGATTTATTCATGGATTTTTGAAGTTACTGGACAAAATACAACGTGTGAATCGATTCATGCCTTTAAAAATTAATTTCCTGGGCCATACAAACCGTGTGAATCGATTCCTATAAGGTGTGAATTGATTCTTACTTTAATTTTTCAAGCTTCTAGACCATAACAACGTGTGAATCGATTCCCCATGGTGTTCTTTGCGTATGAATCGATTTATCTCATTAAATTTGTAAATTCCAGCCCCTGTCAACGTATGAATCAATTCATATGGCCATGTGTTGCTATATAAATCGATTCATGTACCTGATACATGAATTTTGGCACTTTATTTCACTTTGTTTGATGTTCCATTGCATACGGCTTAGTTCCTTTGATCCTTAAGCATTTTAATGAACATTTTCCACTTGTTTTAATTCTCTATAATTATATATGTTTGACTCTTCATTTTTGTATCATTATCAAAACCTGCATTAACATATAAATATAATTATGAACTGACCAAGCATGGTGATGCATCGTTAAAACTCTAAGGATAAGAACCAGATGAATTGCTCCTTGGATAACCCTAAGCATCAGGTTTCATGAAGATACCTTCAAGAATCACATCATGGATGATGTATTCTAGAAAATGCCATAAACTTTTAATCTTCTTTCTCTTCTAGACTCACTAGCTAAGAAGGAGTCAAAAAGATGGTTGCGCACTCAATTTATTTGTAGATAAGAGAATAGTTAGGCTCCCGGTATTGTTTAGGATTGGGTTTTGTTCAACTTACGTTTTCTTCACTTGAGGTAGAAAACTTTGAAAATCCATCGAGATTACGAACTCACCAAGCATGGCGATGCATCGTTGGAACTCTTACGTTAAGAACCTGATGAATTGCTCCTTAGATGACCCTAAGCATCAAGTTTCGTGAAGATACCTTCAAGAATCACATCATGGATTATGTGTCCTAGAAAACGCCATAAACTTTTAATCTTCTCTCTCTTCTAGAGTCACTAGCTATGAAAGAGTCAAAAGGATGGTTGTTCACTCAATTCACTTGTAGATGAGAGAATAGTTAGGCTCCCGGTATTGTTTAGGATTGGGTCTTGTTCAACTTGCATTTTCTTCACTTGAGGTAGAAAACTTTGAAAATCCATCGACATTACGAACTGACCAAGCATAGTAATGCATCGTTGGAACTCTTATGTTAAGAACCTGATGAATTGCTCCTTAGATGACCCTAAGCATCAAGTTTCATGAAGATACCTTCCAGAATCACATCATGGATGATGTGTCCTAGAAAACCCCATAAACTTTTAATCTTCTCTCTCTTTTGGACTCACTATCTAAGAAGGTGTCAAAAGGATGGTTCTTCACTCAATCACTTGTAGATGAGAATATAGTTAGGCTCCCAGGATTATTTAGGATTGGGTCTTATTTACTTTGCGTTTTTTTCACATTAGCTTGAAAATTTTCAAAACCCATCGAGATGACGAACTGGCCTAGCATGGTGATGCATCGTTAGAACTCTTAGGTTAAGAAATAGATGAATTAAACCTTGGATGACACTAAGCATCAGGTTTCATGAAGATATCTTCAAGAATCACATCGATGTATCTTAGAAAACCCCATAAACTTTTTATCTTCCCTCTTTTGTACTCTCTAGCTAAGAAGGGGTCAAAAAGATGTTTCTTCACTCAATTCACTTATAGTTGAGAGAGTAGCTAGGCTCCCGACAATGTTTAGGATTGGGTCTTGTTCACTTTGCATTTTATTCATTTGAGCTTGAAAATTTTGAAAACCCATGGAGATTACGAACTGACCAAGCATGATGATGCATCGTTGAAACTCTTAGGATAAGAACTAGATGAGTTACACCTTGGATGATCCTAAGCATTAAGTTACTCGAAGATACCTCCAAGAATAACATAAAGGATGATGTGTCTTAGAAACCCTCACAAACTTTTGATCTTCTCTCTCTTTTGGACACACTAGCTAAGAAGAAGTCAAACGGATGGTTCTTTAATCAATTCACTTGTAGATGAGAGAATAGTTAGGCTCCCGGCATCGTTTAGGATTGGGTCTTGTTCAACTTGCATTTTCTTCACTTGAACATGAAAACTTCATAAACCCATCGAGATTTCGAATTGACCACGCAAGGTGATTCATCATTGGAACTCTTAGGTTAAGAACTAGATGAATTGCTCCTTGGATGACCCTAAGCATCATGATTCATGAAGATACCTTCAAGAATCACATCATGGATCATGTGTTCTAGAAAATTACATAAATATTTAATCTTCTCTCTCTCTTAGTCTCAATAACTAAGAAGCAGTCAAAAGGATGGTTCTTCACTCAATTCACTTATAAATGAGAGAATAGTTAGGTTCCCAGGATTGTTTAGGATTAGGTCTTATTCAACTTATGTTTTCTTCAGTTGAGCTTGAAAACTTTGAAAACCCATCGAGATTATGAACTGACCAAGCATGGTGATGCATCGTTGGAAATCTTAGGTTAAGAACTAGATTAATTGCTCCTTAGATAAACTAAGCATGAGGTTTCATGAAGATACCTCAAGAGTCACATCATAGATGATATGTCCAGAAAACTCCATAAACTTTTGGGTCTTCTTCACCTTGCGTTTTCTTCACTTAAGCTAGAAAACGTCGAAAACCCATCAAGATTATGAATTGACCAAGCATGGTGTTGCATCATTGGAACTCTTTAGTTAAGAACTAGATGAATTACACCTTGGATGACCCTAAGCATCAAGTTTCATGAAGATGCCTTCAAGAATCACATCAACGATGATGTTTCCTAGCAACCCTCACAAACTTTTAATCTTCTCTCTCTTCTAGACTAACTAGCTAAGAAAGAGTGACAAGGTTGGTTCTTTACTAAATTCACTTGTAGATGAGAGAATAGTTAGGCTCCCGGCATTGTTTAGGATTAGGTCTTGTTCACTTTGCGTTTTCTTCACTTGAGCTGGAAAACTTCAAAAACCCATTTGAGATTATGAACTGACTAAGCAAGGTGATGCATCGTTGGAACTCTTAGGTTAAGAACTAGATGAATTGCTCCTCTAATGATGTGTCCTAAAAAACCCTATAAACTTTTAATCTTCTCTTTTTTGGATTCACTAGCTAAGAAGGAGTCAAAAGGATGTTTGTTCACTCAATTCACTTACAGTTGAGAGAGTAGTTAGCCTTGGGTCTTCTTCACCTTGTGTTTTCTTCAATTAAGCTTGAAAACGTCGAAAACCCATCAAGATTATAAACTAACCAGTATGGTGATGCATCGTTGGAACTCTTAGGGTAAGAACTAGATGAATTGATCCTTGGATGACCCTAAGCATTAGGTTTCATGAAGATACCTTCAAGAATCACATCATGGATGATGTGTCCTATAAAACCCCTATAAAATTTTAATCTTTTGTCTCTTTTGGACTCACTAGCTAATAAGGAGTCAAAATGATCTTTGTTCACCCAATTCACTTGTAGTTGAGAGAGTAGTTACGCTCCCGACAATGTTTATAATTAGGTCTTGTTCACTTTACGTTTTATTCACTTGAGCTTGAAAATTTTGAAAACTATCGAAATTACGTGCTAACCAATCATGGTGATGCATCGTTGGATCTCTTAGGTTAAAAAGTGGATGAATTACACCTTGGATGATCCTAGACATCACGTTTTATAAAGATACCTTTAAGAATCACATCAAGGATGATGTGTCCTACAAACCCTCACAAACTTTTAATCGTCTCTCTCTTCTAGACTCACTTGCTAAGAAGGAGTGAAATGGATGGTTCCTCACTTAATTCACTTTTAGACAAGAGAATAGTTAGGCTCCCAGTATTATTTTGGTTTGGGTCTTGTTCAACTTTTCTTTTCTTCACTTGAGCTTGAAAACTTCAAAAACCAATGAAGATTACAAACTAACCAAGCATAGTGATGCATTATTGGAACTCTTAGGTTAAGAACTAGATGAATTGCTCGTGGGATGACCCTAAGCATCGGGTTTTGTGAAGATACCTTTAGGAATCACATCATGGATGATGTGTCCTAGAAAACGCCATAAACTTTTAATCTTCTCTCTTCTAGAGTCACTAGCTAAAAAAGAGTCAAAAGGATGTTTGTTCACTCAATTCTTTTGTAGTTGAGAGAGTAGTTAGGTTCCCAGTAATGTTTAGGATTGAGTCTTGTTCACTTTGCGTTTTATTCACTTGACTTGAAAATTTTGAAAACCTATGGAGATTACGAACTAACCAAGCATGGTGATGCATCGTTGGAACTCGTAGGATAAGAACTAGATGAATTACACCTTGGATGATCCTAAGTATCAAGTTTCTTAAAGATTATGAATTGACCAAGGATGGTGATGCATGGTTGAAACTCTTATGTTAAAAACTAGATGAATTGCTCCTTGGATGACCCTAAGCATGAAGTTTCATGAATATATCTTCAAGAATCACTTCATGGATGATGTTTCCTAGAAAACCCCATTAACTTTTTAATCTTTTCTCTCTTTTGGACTCACTAGCTAGAAGGAGTCAAAAAGATGGTTGATCACTCAATTCACTCATAGTTGAGAGAGTAGTTAGGCTCCCAGCAGTGTATAGGATTAAGTCTTGTTCACTTTACGTGCCATTCACTTGGGCTTGAAAACTTTGAAAAACCCATCGAGATTACAAATTGACCAAGCATGGTTAAGAACTACATGAATTGCTTGCTGGGTTTCATCAAGATACCTTCAAGAACCACATCATGGATGATGTGTCCTAGAAAACCCCACAAAGTTTTAATTTTCTCACTCTTTTGGACTCACTAGCTAAGAAGGAGCCAACATGATTGTTGTTCACTCAATTCACTTGTAGTTGAGAGATTAGTTAGGCTCTCCATATTTTATAGGATGGGGTCTTGTTCACTTTGCGTTCTCTTCACTTGAGCTTGAAAACTTCAAAAACCCATTGATATTACGAACTAAACAAGCATGTTGATGCATCGTTGGAACTCTTAGGTTAAGAACTAGATGAATTACTCCTTGGCTAATCCTGAGCATCAAGTTTCATGAAGATACCTTCAAGAATCACATCATGGATGATGTGTCCTAGAAAACCCCATAAACTTTTAACCTTCTCTCTCTTTTTGACTTACTAGTTAAAAAGAAGTCAAAAGAATGATTGTTCACTCTATTCACTTATTGTTGAGAGAAGGATTAGGATCTTGTCATTGTATAGGATTAGGTCTTGTTCACTTTACGTTTTCTACACTTGAGCTTGAAAACTTCCAAAACCCATCAAGATTACGAACCGACCAAGCACGGTGATGCATCCTTAGAACTCTTAGGTTAAGAACTAGATGAATTACTCCTTGGATAATCCTCAGCATCAAGTTTGATGAAGATACCTTCAAGAATCACATGATGGATGATGTATCTTAGTAAACCTCTTAAACTTTTAATCTTCTCTCACTTTTTGACTAATAGCTAAGAAGGACTCGAAAGGATGGTTGTTCACTAAATTCACTTGTATTTGAAAGAATAATTTGGCTCCCGCCATTGTTTTAGATTGGGTCCTTTTCACTTTTCACTTTTCTTCACTTGAGCTTGAAAACTTTGATAAGGATGGTTGTTCACTCAATTTAGTTATAGTTGAGAGAATAGTTAGCCTCCCAGCACTGTTTAGGATTCGGTCTTGTTCACTTTGCTTTTTATTCACTAGAGCTTGAAAACTTTGAAAACCGATTGGGATTACGAACTGACCATGCATGGTGATGAATCGTTGCAACCCTTAGGTTAAGCACTAGATGAATTGCTCCTTGGATGATCCTAAGCATGAAGTTTCATGAAGATATCCTCAAGAATCACATCATAGATGACTTGTCTTAGAAAACCCCAAAACTCTTAGTTTTCTCTCTCTTTTGGACTCACCAGCTAAGAAGGAGTCAAAAGGATGGTTGTTTACTCAATTCACTTATAGTTGAGAGAATAGTTAGGCTTCCAACATTGTTTAGGATTGGGTCTTGTTTACTTTGCATTTTTCTTCATTTGAGCTTGAAAACTTCAAAAACCCATCGAGATTACGAACTAACCAAGCATGGTGATGAATCACTTAAACTCTTACGTTAAGAACTAGATGAGTTACTCCTTGGATGATCCTACGCATGAAGTTTCATGAAGATATCTTCAAGAATTGCATCATGGATGATTTATCCTAGAAAACCCCATAAACGTTTAATCTTCTTTCTCTTTTTGACTAACAAGCTAAGTGGGAGTCAAAAGGATGGTTGTTCACTCAATCTGTTATAGTTGAGAGAATAGTTAGGCTCCTAGCCTTATTTAGGATTAGGTCTTGTTCATATTGCCTTTTATTCACTAGAGCTTGAAAACTTTAAAAACCCATCAACATTGTGAACTAACCATACTTGGTGATGAATCATTGTAACTCTTAGGTTAAGAACTAGATGAATTGCTCCTTGGTTGATCCTAAGCATTCAATTTCATGAAGATATCTTCTAGAATCACATCATGGATGATTTGTCTTAGAAAACCTTAGAAAGTTTTAATTTTCTCTCTTTTGAACTCACTAGCTAAGAAGGAGTCAAAAGGATGATTGTTCACTCAATTCACTTGTAGTTGAGAGAATAGTTAGCCTCCCAACATTATTTAGGTTTAAGTCTTGTTCACTTTCTATTTTCTTCACTTGAGCTTGAAAACTTCAAAAACTGATCGAGATTACAAACTAACCAAGCATGTTGATGCATCTTTAGAACTCTTAAGTTAAGAACTAGATGAATTTCTACTTGGATGATCCTAAGGATCAAGTTTGATAAAGATACCTTTAAGAATCACAAGATGGATGATGTGTATTAGAAAACCGCTCAAACTTTTAATCTTTTCTCTCTTTTGGACTCACGAGCTAAGAAGGAGTCAAAAGGATGGTTGTTCACTCAATTCACTTGTAGTTGAGAGAATAGTTAGGCTCTTGATATTTTTTACAATTGGGTCTTGTTCACTTTGTGTTTTTCTTACTTTAGCTTGAGAACTTCAAAAACCCATCGAGATTACGAACTAACCAAGCTAGGTGATGAATCATTCAAACTCTTAGGTTATGAACTAGATGAATTGCTCCTTGGAAGATCCCACACATGAAGTTTCATGAAGATATCTTCAAGAATTGCATCATGGATGATTTATCCTAGAAAACTCTACAAACTTTTAATCATCACTCTCTTTTTGACTCACTAGCTAAGAGGGAGTCAAAAGGATAGTTGTTCACTCAAGTTTAATGAGAATACCTTCAAGAATCGCAATATGGATGATGTTTATTAGAAATCCTCTCAAACTTTTAATCTCCTCTCTCTTTTGGACTCACTAGCTAAGAAAGGGTCAAAAGGATGATTGTTCACTTAATTCACTTGTAGTTGAGAGAATAGTTAGGCTCCCGACATTGTTTAGGATTGGGTCTTTGTTCAATTTGTGTTTTTCTTCACTTGAGCTTGAAAACTTCAAAAACCCACTGAGATTACAATTATCTTAGCATGGTGATGAATCGTTGCAACTCTTAGGTTAAGAACTAGATGAATTGTTCCTTGGTTGATCCTAAGTATTCAGTTTCATGAAGATATCTTCAAGAACCACATCATGGATGATTTGTCTTAGAGAACCTCAGAAAGTTTTAATTTTCTCTCTTTTAAACTCACTCGCTAAGAAGGAGTCAAAAGGATGATTGTTCACTCAATTCACTTGTAGTTGAGAGAATAGTTAGGCTCCCAACATTGTTTAGGATTAAGTCTTGTTCACTTTCTATTTTCTTCACTTGAGCTTGAAAACTTCAAAAACTGATCGAGATTACAAACTGACTAAGCATGTTGATGCATCTTTAGAACTCTTTGGTTAAGAACTAGATGAATTTCTCCTTGGATGATCCTAAGCATCAAGTTTCATGAGAATACCTTTAAGAATCGCAATATGGATGATGTTTATTAGAAATCCTCTCAAACTTTTAATCTTGTCTCTCTTTTGGACTCACTAGCTAAGAAGGAATCAAAAGGATGGTTGTTCACTCAATTCACTTGTAGTTGAGAGAATAGTTAGGCTCTCGATATTTTTTAGGATTGGGTCTTGTTCACTTTGCGTTTTTCTTACTTTAGCTTAAAAACTTCAAAAACCCATTGAGATTATGAACTGACCAAGCAAGGTGATGAATCATTCAAACTCTTAGGTTAAGAACTAGATGAATTGCTCCTTGGATGATCCCACGTATTAAGTTTCATGAAGATATCTTCAAGAATTGCATTATGGATGATTTATCCTAGAAAACTCCATAAACTTTTAATCATCACTCTCTTTTCGACTCACTAGCTAAGAGGGAGTCAAAAGGATGGTTGTTCACTCAATCTGTTATAGTTGAGAGAATAGATTAGCTCCCAGCATTGTTTAGGATTAGATCTTATTCACATTGCCTTTTATTCACTAGAGCTTGAAAACTTTAAAAACCTATCGACATAATGAACTGACCAAGCATGGTGATGAATCGTTGCAAATCTTAGGTTAAGAACTAGATGAGTTGCTCCTTGGTTGATTCTAAGCATTCAGTTTTGTGAAGATATCTTCAAGAATCACATCATGGATGATTTGTCTTAGAAGACCTCAAAAACTTTTAATCTTCTCTCTTTTGGAATCACTAGCTAAGAAGGAGTCAAAAGGATGATTGTTCACTCAATTCACTTGTAGTTGAGAGAATAGTTAGGCTCCCAACATTGTTTAGGATTAAGTCTTGTTCACTTTCTATTTTCTTCACTTGAGCTTGAAAACTTCGAAAACTGATCGAGATTACAAACTGACCAAGCATGTTGATGCATCTTTAGAACTCTTAGGTTAAGAACTAGATGAATTTCTCCTTGGACGATCCTAAGCATCAAGTTTGATGAGAATACCTTCAAGAATCGCAATATGGATGATGTTTATTAGAAATCCTCTCAAACTTTTAATCTCCTCTCTCTTTTGGACTCACTAGCTAAGAAGGAGTCAAAAGGATAATTGTTCACTCAATTCACTTGTAGTTGAGAGAATAGTTAGGCTCTCTTCATTGTTTAGGATTGGGTCTTGTTCACTTTGTATTTTTCTTCACTTGAGCTTGAAAACTTCAAAAACCCACTGAGATTACAAACTGACTTAGCATGGTGATGAATCGTTGTAACTCTTAGGTTATGAACCAGATGAATTACTCTTTGAATGATCCTAAGCATGAAGTTTCATGAAAATTTCTTCAAGAATCACATCATGGATTCTTTATCCTAGAAAATCCCACAAACTTTTAATCTTCTTTCTCTTTTAGACACTAGCTAAGAAGGAGTCAAAAGGATGGTTATCACTCAATTCACTTGTAGTTGAGAGAATAGTTAGGCTAACCACATTGTTTAGGATTAGGTCTTGTCTACTTTGCTTTTTATTCACTAGAGCCTGAAAACTTTAAAAACCCATCGAGATTAGGAACTGACCAAGCATGTTGACGCATCTTTAGAACTCTTAGGTTAAAAACTAGATGAATCGCTCCTTGGCAGATCCTAAGCATCATGTTTGATGAAGTTACCTTTAAGAATCACATCATGGATTATGTGTCTTAGAAAACCACACAAACCTTTAATCTTCTCTCTCTTTTGGACTCATTAGCTAAGAAGGAGTCAAAAAGATGGTTGTTCACTCAATTCACTTGTAGTTGAGAGAATCGTTAGGCTCTAGGCCATGTTTTTGATTAGGTCTTGTTCACTTTGCGTTTTTCTTCACTTGAGCTTGAAAACTTCAAAAACCCATCAAGATTACAAACTGATCAACCATGGTGATGAATCGTTGCAACTCTTAGGTTAAGAACTACATGAATTGCTGCTTGGATGATCCTAAGCATGAAGTTTCATCAAGATATCTTCAAGAATCACATCATGGATGATTTATCCTAGAAAACCTTATAAACATTTAATCTTCTCTCTCTTTTGGACTCACTGGCTAAGAAGGAGTTAAAAGAATGGCTGTTCACTCAATTCATATGTCGTTTAGAGAATAGATAGGCTCCCCGCATTGTTTAGTATTAGGTCTTGTTTACTTTGCTTTTTATTCCCTAGAGCCTGAAAACTTTGAAAACCCATCGAGATTACAAACTGACAAAATATGTTACGCATCTTTAGATTTATTAGGTTAAAAACTAGATGAATCACTCCTTGGAAGATCCTAAGCATCAAGTTTGATGAAGATACCTTTAAGAATCACATCATGGATTATGTGTATTAGAAAACCACACAAACTTTTAATCTTCTCTCTCTTTTGGACTCATTAGCTAAGAAGGAGTCAAAAGGATGGTTGTTCACTCAATTCACTTGTAGTTGAGAGAATCGTTAGGCTCCCGACATTGTTTTGTATTAGGTCTGGTTCACTTTGCGTTTTTCTTCACTTGAGCCTGAAAACTTCAAAAACCCATTGAGATTACAAACTGACCAAGCTTGGTGATGAATCGTTGGAACTCTTAGGTTAAGAACTAGATGAGTTGCTCCTTGGATGATCCTAAGCATGAAATTTCATGAAGATATCTTCAAGAATCACATCATGGCTGATTTATCCTAGAAAACCCCATAAACTTTTTATCTTCTCTCTCTTTTGGACTCACTAGCTAAAAAGGAGTCAAAAGGATGGTTGTACACTCAATTCACTTGTAGTTGAGAGAATACTTAGGCTCCCTGCAATTCTTTAGGATTAGGTCTTGTTTACTTTTCTTTTTATTCGCTAGAGCCTGAAAACTTTGAAAACCCATCGAGATTAAAAACTGACCAAGCATATTGATGCTTCTTTAGAACTGTTAGGTTAAAAACTAGATGAATTGCTTCTTGGAAGATCCTTACCATCAAGTTTGATGAAGCTACCTTTAAGAATCACATCATGGATTATGTGTATTAGAAAACCACACAAACTTTTAATGTTCTCTCTCTTTTGGACTCATTAGCTAAGGAGTCAAAAGGATGGTTGTTCACTCAACTCACTTGTAGTTAAGAGAATCGTTAGGCTCCCAACATTGTTTAGGATTAGGTCTTGTTCACTTTGCATTTTTCTTTACTTGATCTTGAAAACTTCAAAAACCCATCGAGATTAAAAACTAACCAAGCATGGTGATGAATCGTTGCAACTCTTAGGTTAAGAACTAGATGAATTGCTAGTTGGATGATCCTAAGCATGAAGTTTTATGAAGATATCTTCAAGAATCACATCATGGATGATTTATCCTTGAAAACCCCATAAACTTTTAATCTTCTCTCTCTTTTGGACTCACTAGCTAAGAAGCAGTCAAAAGGATGGTTGTTCACTCAATTCACTTGTAGTTAAGATAATAGTTTGGCTCCCCGCATTGTTTAGGATTAGGTCTTGTTTACTCACTAGTGCCTGAAAACTTTGAAAACCCATCGAGATTATTAACTGACCAAGCATGTTGACGCATCTTAAGAACTCTTAGGTTAAAAAATTAGATGAATTGTTCCTTGGAAGATCCTAAGAGTTAAGTTTGATGAAGATTCCTTTAAGAATCGCATCATGGATTATGTGTATGATGCATAAATCTGGAGGGATTAAATTCTCTTGGCAAGCGTACTAATCGTTAAATTTGTAATATATTTGATCGTCCCACAGGGATTGAGGTAATTACCACAATCTTGGACTAGCACAAGCTGAACCAGAACAACACAAGGTAAAATTCATTCTATTTATGCTTTTCTATTATTTTTATGTTTTTGTAATTTCAGAAACAATATAAAAGGTGAAGTGTAATATGATTAATGGTAGATAGGTTAGGATTGCTTCAGCTTACAATTTCATCAAGAAACATGCAGTTAAGGTTCAATTAAGCTTTAGGCTCAAGAGGACAATTCACAGATGGTTAATCCCTAATTCCTTAGGTGATTAACACTAATTCCTAAGCATTAAACCCTAATCCCTTAGGTGTTTAGTGACAGAGAAATCTAATGTGAAATTAGGGATTGAACCCTAACTATTCACCTAATTACTAGGCCTGAATTAGTTAGGAAGCTAGAAGTTACCTAAGCCTCAACCATGATTCCTCACTAGTAAGATTCTTCAATTAGGTTTGGATTTGTCAATCCAGCAATGTAGAGCCACATCTCAGCTTGTTCTCCTCTTGCTTCAGAAGATAATTTCCTTAATACAGCTTCAAGATTCCATCGGAAACTTCAACAATCCCAACCCTAGGGGTTTAGCAACCCATGGAGATGGATTCAGAAAGTGGAACGTGGAGAGCCATGGAAGAGAGAGTTTAGAGAGGGAAAATGTTTAGAGAGAGATTGAAAATCAGAAAATGAATTAGTGTTATTGCTTTCATGTGTTAATTACAGAGTGTTTACAAATATATATAGCTACGACAAAACTAACTAACTAACTCTAATTAATTACAAGGGAATCCGCTTAACAGTTAAAATAAAGAAACTAATTAAATGATTACAGAGAAATGACTAATTATAATACATAACTTAAATTACTTGTATACAAAAATAATCAATAACTGATAAATGCAGCACTTCATGTTGAAGGAGTATGGAATACTAGCAAACAGCTTCACGCTTAAGCGTGATCCTATGCGCTTAAGCGTGATACTTTCTTTTGATGCATGCAGGATGTCTTCACACTTAAGCGTGACTTGTTGCGCTTGAGCGTCCCTTTGAATAGTCTTTACATGCATGTAGGGCAACTTCATGCTTAAGTGTGGTACATAGGCGCTTGAGCGTGATCGAAGCTTTAATGCATGTTGTGACTTTCTTTTTTACGTGAATGCATGGTGGTTTCACGCTTGAGCGTGGAGCTTTCTCGCTTGAGCGTGATGTCTTTAACTCACTGGATCTGGGTGTATGTACGATGGGAGGCCAACGTATGTACATTGGATGTCCTGTACCTGATCCTGCAAAATACAAACATATAAATGCCTAGCGTATGTACGCTAGGTTAATGGATTTCTCAATAAACATATTTCCTTATGTGCTTATCTTTTTAACCATTTTCCTGCATAATTTAAACACATTTGAATTAAATAATTAAAATAGGAAAGAATGACAATTTATTAAATAATAATGCCAAACTCAACAATTAAAGATGAATTTATTAAGTCTTTTTAAGACTTATCTACAAGACAATCAACCTTGCCTTAACTTAATTCATACTATAATTATTGAATACCATTCATGCTTTCTTTTTGTATCTTCTGAAAATGTAATTACTCACACTTCCTTTGGGAACAAGCTGGTGATGCTTTCCTCACATGGATTGGTGTTTCATTCTTCTCTCAGTGTATAGGTTCAATTGTATGCACTCATCACCTGCATAATTGTTAGATCAACATAGGCTTGCAACAGTTCTAAACATCATGACATATGCTAGCACATTTGGATCAGTAAGGGCTTTTTAAGCTTGTAATGAGGTTAGGCTACAGGCTCCATTTTTGTTTTTCTAGTCAATGTTGGGTTAAAAGATATGCCCACTGATGCCTTGCCTCAATCTTAACTTAAATGCCTCTACTAACCAACTCTTTACTTTTATTTTTTTTAGATGAAGGATAACTCAACTACTTATGGTGCTTTGCACCTTCTTCTCTTTCAGTCCTTTGGACTCTTTCTTTCTTTCTTTCTTTCCTCTCTTCCATTAATTTTTTCTTCAATACCATTTTCCTTCTATATAGGAATTGCTTTGCTAATTTTTTTTACTTTTCTTTTGCTTTTGCTACGCTTCCTTTCATTTCTCACAATCCTCATCTATAATTAAGGTCAGAATGTGTCCTTTAATTGCTGTGAGGCACACTCTTCATCCCCAAACTTAGAACTTGCTAGTCCCTAGCAATAAGATAAGACTTAGCAGCTTATCAGTAGTACATCCAGGGATAATTCACTTGGTTTTTCTCAGATATATTAGCTTGTAAAGTTAGGTACATAAGTAGAAAGAAAGGGTCTCAGGCTCAAACATAATTATTAGGTCAAAGGATTATTAATAGTAAGGATGACTAAATTTAGCCCTGGTTAATTTACAAAGAAGGCCTTCATCATTTTCAATTGGCAAACATATAATCATTAGCAAGCACTGAAGCAAATTCTGTCTCACTAAACAATAATGCAAGCACACTCGGAAAAGAAATAATAAAGGCTTAAAAGCTCATAAATTGCAGGTAATCAACCAATCATGTCCCCAAACTTAATGCAAGGTTATAAATTCAGATTGCTAACTAGCATGATGAATATACAATTAATTAAGGATGAAAATAGTTATGGACAGGGATCATGAATCAAGCAATGCGAATCAATTAATTTATCCAAATGATGCCTGAGAATCAGCAAACTTTAAATAATTAAGATGAATTCTAAATTAAATACAGTTACACCTTCCATAAATTAATGAGAGTAATGGATAGATTACTTCCCTTTTTACCTATATGGCAAGGATTTGGTGAGTGATGGTTGCAAGAATTAAATAATACAAATTAGAAAAGAAAATAGCAACAAACACTTTAACATAAAAATAAAATTTCATTACAGCTGAAAAGGAAATACATTGTTCAAGAAAGGACATTAAAAGAAAATAAAATTTCATTACAGCTGAAAAGGAAATACATTGTTTAAGAAAGGACATTAAAAGAAAGTTATTACATCACAGAATTAACTTAACATAAATGACAGCAAATTAAAATATCAATCCTCCTCTTCTTTATCGTCTTCATCAACAGCTTCAGCCATAGGCTCATCATTATGTTGCTCAGGGTGGGGTGGAAATTTAGTTGCCAGAGGTGTGTCATCAGGGGGAATGGTGAACCCAATGGAAGCTAACCACAAGTCTCTGTCAGTTGGAACTCCCATTTCTTCAGTGTGGTCCATATTCAGTGCAGTGGCAATCTTCCTCAGCATGAGATCATGGTTTAGAACCAGATCATAGGTCCCTAGCTGCATCTTCTTCATGACCTGGAGTTCTTGCATTACTATAGAGAGATCAAAAGAAGTACCTGGACCTGTTGAAGGTGGTGGTATAGAAGATGATGGGTTGGGTTGTCTATGACGCTTTGATTCTTGAGGCACAAAATGGTCAATGTGGTCTACTATCCAGTACTTATCCATAATCCTCTCAGGCTTCACCTTTGCCAGCTCTTTATAGTTCAACCTAACCTGATTCTTTTGGGTCAATAAAGTGATAACAGAGCAATATGGCAGTTAGAGATTTTTTTCAATAGCTTTCATCATCTTCTCCAGTATTAACTCACCCAAATTAACATACAAGCCTCTCATTAAACAGTAAATCAACACCAACCTCTTAATGATAACCTCAGTAGCATGAGCCATAGGTTGCAGGGATGAAAGGATATAATGGCACCATAAAAAGGGGAGATGATTCAAACAACTCTTCCTAACACATTTTGGTGCACCACTCACTTTTGTTATATATGCAGCCCCTTATTCACAACATTCTTCTAGAATTTCTTTCCTAAGCTTCTCATTTTCAGCCCTATGGAAGATATCCACTATCCAAGTGTATTGACATCCTTCACCATCTAAGATAGGTATTTTCAAAAGCTTATTCAGTATGTGACCAGATAGAGGAATAGTGACTCCTCTCAAGAAGGAAGAAAAAGGAACCTTATCTTCAATAGAATTAGCCCTTAGATTGGCATAAAATTCCCTAGTGAGTTCTTGATAACCATTCCCTAAGTTCTCATTAAAATACTACCATCCCCTTACACACATAACAGCCTTTACATTAACATCCAAGCAATTATCTTCATCAAGGACCAGAGCCCTTTCCCTTATTACTCCTCTGTTTTTGAATTTTTTCTCATATTCTTGGGCAGCCTTGAAATCTCTAAACCTATGCCCATCAAAATCCCCATTTCTCTTGGATTTCTTTTCCTCCTCAAGGCTTTTACTCTTTTTGGGTGGTGGAGAAACAGGGGTGCTTATAGTAGCCACCCCCTTCCCTTTCTCTTTTGGGGTTTTCTTCACACTTTCCATTTTAATAACTCTTTCTGGTTTCCTAAAGAATCTTTGTGATCTCATGGACATTGTGAGTGTTAAGGATGGTATTTATAGAGCCTAAATGGGTGCAAATGCATGAACAACACAACCCTAGAGAAATGAAAATGTAAGATGAAAAGATATGATGGATGCAGAAAGTTTGAAATTAAAACAATGAAATACCAAAATCCTAGCTATTAACCGAAATTAAGGAATAAAAAGATGTTACCTTTCAAAGGAATCCAAAGATTGTGCCTTTTCTTCTTCAAAACCCAAGTTTCCAACATAGAGAGTTAAGATTTGTACGCTGAGAGGGTTTTATATTGCTGAACCCAATGCCTGGGTATGCGTAGATACATTGAAATCTTGGCGTACATACGCCCTTATTAAAGCACAACAGATGGTAACAGGTGAAGTATGAATTCTCGCTCAAGCGCATACAATCACGCTTAAGCGTACAAGAGGGATCACTTTGCAAGCGTGAAATGGTCACGCTCAAGCGTCAACTTGATCTAGTAGTCACGCTTAACAATTGGAGTTCCTCGCTCAAGAGCACAAGCACAACAGGATAGACACTTCCATGGTCACGCTTAAGCGTGCATATTCTCTCGCTCAAGCGTGAGGCATTACAGGATTTATGTTAATACTCACTTAAGCGCATAATAGTCAAGCTTAAGCGTGAAGGCATATGTCAAATGTCAAAGGTTCACGCTTAAGCATAAATCTCTTTGCTCAAGCACACAACATGCTTAGGGAAATCACGCTTCAAGCGTGAAAGGGTCACACTCAAGCGCCAGGTTGGTCCAGGACACCCAGAAATCATGCGCTCAAGTACCCAAAATTCGCCCAAGCTACAAGGGCTCTCGCTCAAACGGACAGAGGTCTCGCTCAAGCGCAAAGGCATAACAAAAGGGTCACGCTTGTTACTCCCCGAGCTCGCTCAAGCGCGCGATGGTCATGCTCAAGCGTGAAGGCGCATTTCTGTCCATGCTTGAGCGTGTAAGGTTATGGCTTGAGCACCAATTGGGGCCTAATACTAATTTATTTACGCGTAGCAATGCCCAGTTTATAGCGTATGTACGCGTACCTACTGGTCCATAACTTTATTATTTTGTTGATGCGCGTATGAACACTGGAATTCAAAGTTTATACACTCAAACCTTATTCAATATTTTTCAAGCTTATTCACACCTTATTCGAAATTTTTAGTTTTCAATTATTGTTTGAAAACACAAAGCACAAAAATACAACAATTAAAATGTAGGGTTGCCTCCCTCAAGCGCTTCTTTAAGGTCACTAGCTTGGCCTTTGACATCTAAGAAGATGCCTGTAAAGACATGGAGGATTTTTGCCTATCAAACTCTCCTCTAAAGTAGAGCTTGAGTCTTTGGCCATTCACTTTGAATGTTCTTCCAGTGGCTGGTTGTTTTACTTCAATTGCACCATGAGGGAAAACCTCATTCACAATAAAAGGTCCAGACCATTTGGATTTGAGTTTTCCTGGAAAGACTCTTAGTCTAGAATTAAATAACAAGACCTTGTCATCCTTGTGAAACTCCTTCCTATTAATCCACTTATCATGCCATCTCTTAGTTTTCTCTTTATAAATTGAGGCACTCTGATAAGCATTGAGTCTAAACTGAGACGCCACCAAAATACGGGGAAATTTTTCACGTTTTTATAAATCATAATTCTATGAAAAGAAAATAAGTGGTGAAGCTCTTAGATCAACACCTGGATTTATGATAAACCATTCTCATATATGAAGATATGAGAGGGTAATTAAAAATATGATTTAATAATAATTTTCCAAATAGAAACAGCGGAAGAAATAATTCAAATTGATGGTTGTATGATTGAGTTTGAGAGAAGGGATTTCATGGAGTTTCATGACTTATAATATACCCAATAATACCCTTAAAGTGTTGCATGATATAGATAATATTCCTTTGAAATAAAAATTTATTTGAAAGTAACAAATATGTGCATCAGTGTACATTTCGCTCAAGCGAGAGTCACACTCGCTTGAGCGGGCTCACATAGAGGCGCCTGAGTGAAATGAGGAAAGGCTGAGCAAAGGAGAAGTTTTAGCATCAGGGGCTCCTCTCGCTTGAGCGAGCCCCATCTCGCTTAAGCGAGAATCAAGAGTCCACCCTGGGCGAGCCAGTGAGATGCTTGAGCGAAAGAAGAGATTTGTCACTGGAGCCAATCTCGCTTGAGCGAAGTTCATCTCGCTTGAGTGAAGTTTATCTCGCTTGAGCGAGATTGTCCTAGATACAATGGAAACTCTCTGCCCGATTTTCGCTTGGGCGAGCCATCCTTCGCCTGGGCGAAAATCATCCAGTGTCTAATTCCCTTCTTCCTCGCTTGAGCGATCACTGGGCCAGGGCCATTTCGCTTGAGCAAAAATGGTCCAGAGACCAACCTCTGTTTCTAATCCCATCTCGCTTAGGCGAGAAGGCCATTCGCCTGAGCGAATTTTGGCCAGTAGCCATACCCCTATTTCATAAGCATCTCGCTCAAGCGAGATTCCCACTCACTTGAGCGAGTTCTGCAGAACTTATGCAGAAAGGGGGGAATTCACACAACACAACACATGAAATATCATCTCCTACTATTTTAGCCTTTCTTAATGCATTATTTTACATCATTATGCATCTACAAATCCTACCAACCTCATAAAGAACTATACTCTAGAACTACTTCATTCATTCATTGAATTAAACCTTAACAACATCATCATCCAACTATCTATACCTTCAAATTCAATCATCATTCATTCAATGTATATCACAAACTCCTTAAAATGATACAAGACACAATACACACCATTCATTCATTAGAATTAACATCATCAAACATCATAATTCATCCTTTACATCATTTAGGTCATAAATGAAAATTGACCATACACATCAAGACTCAATTTTCCTCCATGACCCTCAAAAATCAAATATCACTAATCTAGATATCAAAACAAGCATTCATGTACATCACATGCTATACAAAATCTAGATATTGCCGGCCAAGGCACTTCCTACACCACTATTTACCTCCACAACCAAAATGTACTTCAAAATGTCCACTCTTCCCATGAGTGCCCTACATCACAAATCTAAAAATGGACAACATGGGAGAATGAGTCACACATTCCAAAGGAATGAATATGAATACCATGTGATTATGTACATAAGCATCAAAACATGTATACTTTGCGCATACATATCATCCACCATACCATTTATCATCATAACGCCATTATACATACATTACAAGTAACATTACAATTCAGACAAAGTACACAACACATACATAATCAAGTCCTTCAATGATTGGACTATTTCACAACTGTCATTTGGTATTCATATCTTTTTTGTTGTCTCAGTATATTAATACATCCTCTACACATTCATCATCATATCTCATCACCATCGGCATACTTCCTTGCTATATGCAAATGCTCTTAAGCTAATGCATATGCACAAAGGAATATTTCAACAATTACAGATCTGACTTGGGAATATAAACACCAAAATGTGGGATTCAAGTATGATCATCTGACCATACCCCTACTACAGTACTAAAATGTGTACACTTATTCTTAAACTTACATGCAATCACCAATTATTTTACTGGTACCAAACCGTATCGCCCATCATGCAACACCTGGTCATTTTCACCATGACCGTAGTATACAACATATTCAACATATGGTGTTGTGGGCTGGCCAGATATCAAATCATGGCGGCTGTGATCTTAAGGACCACCGGGGTCACCTGCTCATCAAGAGCCACCCCCCACAAGGGTCGGCCACATGTAGCTCCCCGAAGAAATACATGGGCGGCTTCGTGACTTACACACCGAGTCACAGGGGAAATAAAACTTGCTCATGCACCGAGCCACCCTCCCACTGGGTCAGCCGAGGGAATTCCCCTAATGTTCAAACAACGGCGGCTATGCAGTATGCCATGGATGCAGATGTAAATTATATGCATTTCTCACTCTATGCATCCTATACATGCCACTCACCATACAACATCATCAACACTATTACCAACATCACCACAAGCTTTTATTACTATTGGTTATTCACATTAGTTTAAGTCTTTGTGTGGCATTCTCATTTGTTCTCATTCTTATCACTCAACTTTACCATCAATACAAAGACTTCAAACATTCTCTATCAAACAATATCAACATTCATCTTATATTCATGGTAGATACAAGCATAACACCATATCATTGATCATTATACGTCACCATATAGCATACCATGAACATCCTAAATACACCAAGCATGTTGCCAAACACATTATCCACACCATATATCACATTACAAGTTTCTTATATCATCTCAAGCAAGGCTAACATGCATACCAATACATATGGCAATCAAATAACATCCAAATTCATGCATTTAGAACATAAGACTCCTCTCCTACCTCAAGAGAAGAATTCCGAGCGGTACGACGTACCCGCCTCGTCATTTGGAATATGTCCTACATTAATATACATGTAAAACCGCAATCAATTCACTATTGAAGACACCATTTCAATTCTATTATAAACATCATTTTTATCATCTATTAGGCTTCGGGAATTCCTTCCTATTAAGCCACATTCATTAAATTCAAGGGCTACAAGGCAATCTTAGCCCCCAACCTTTACAAAATACCATCTCCCAACATTTATATTTCTCAATGTCATGCATTTCATCATAAAACATATTCTTAAATCAACATTAACCATTTTCCCCAAATCTTAAAGTTAGGGTTTTTCTAAAACCCAACAACTCTCATTAATGCATCATTAATCTTTATCCCTTACCATCATAAATGCATCTAATACACTTACCCTTTATTAAAACCTTACATTTATTGCCACCCACCTTAGGGCATAAGCATTTAATGCTCTTAATAGATACTTATATACATGCATTACTTCCCCAAACTCACATTAACACTTATATATAGGAAACCCAAGTAAAAAGATGAGTCTACATACCTCACACCCAAAAATGAAATGGGTTTAAGAAAAAGAGAGAGGTAGCACGAAAATGGTAGGAAAAGAGGAAGAGGATTTTAAGCTCCAATGACTTCCTCCCAAGCTCCTTCAAACGAAAATGGAGGAGGATGGAGATGGCACCACCTTGGCTAGGGTTTTTGAATGGGAAGAAGAAAAAGAGATAAAGAGAGATGAATAAGAAGAAGAAGTGAAATGTGCTTCCAAAAGCTTCGGCAACTCATGTGAAAAGGAGAGGGTTTTGGACTTTTGGTTTTTAATTTTAACTCATTCATTAAGATTTTATCATTTTATGACAAACAGGCTCTCCATTCGGGCTCAATACTTTATCTAAAAATTATTCCGAATATATGGATTTCCAATATTATTCTCAACAGCCCTGACCAATATCATCTCATTCAGAGATACTTGGTCCGACACCCATATCTCAACCGGGCTCATTGTCAGCTTAACCGGTCTCCATAATTCACCAACAGTCCCTAAAAATCTTAATTTAATTATTCCAATTATTTTAGGACATTAAATAATTCACATTCAATTTGTCAATATTTATTTTCCTTAATTAATCCTCTATTTTAAAATTTGGGATGTTACATAAACTCCTCAAGTTCATGGAGTTTTAGGACTCTTTCCTCTTGAGATTGGTTACAATCCATGTTTAACAGCTTTGTGGCCCACCATGCCTTATGTTCTAACTCCACAGGGAGATGGCAAGCCTTACCATATACCAACTGATAAGGTGACATGCCAATTAGAGTCTTAAATGCTATCCTGTAGGCCCACAATGCATCATCTAATCTTACAGAACAATCCTTCCTAGATTTCCCTACCACTTTCTCTAATATTCTCTTAATTTCTCTATTGGAAAGCTTAACTTGTCCACAAGTTTGTGGATGGTATGGAGTAGACACCTTATGCAGCACCTCATAATGTCTCAGGGCTTTTTCTATAATTCTATTATAGAAATGTGACCCTTCATCACTAATGAGGACTTTAGGGACTCCAAATCTAGAGAAAATGTTCTTCTTTATAAACCTAAGCACCACATGTGCATCATTGGTTCTGGTAGGGTTGCTACTTGGATTATCCTAAGCATGAAGTTTCGTGAAGATATCTTCAAGAATCACATCATGGATAATTTATCCTAGAAAACCCCACGAACTTTTAACCTTTTCTCTCTTTTGGACTCTCTAGCTAAGAAGGAGTCAAAAGGATAGTTGTTCACTCAATTCACTTATAGTTGAGAGAATAGTTAGGCTCCTTGCATTGTTTAGGATAAGGTCTTGTTTACTTTGCTTTTTATTCACTAGAGCTTGGAAACTTTGAAAACCTATTGAGATTACGAACTGACCAAACATATTAACGCATCCTTAGAACTCTTACATGTTGACACATCTTTAGAACTCTTAAGTTAAAAACTAGATGAATCACTCCTTGGAAGATCCTAAGCATCAAGTTTGATGAAGATACCTATAAGAATCACATCATGGATTATGTATTAGAAAACCACACAAACTATTAATCTTCTCTCCCTTTTCGACTCATTAGCTAAGAAGGAGTCAAAAGGATGGCTGTCCACTTAATTCACTTGTAGTTGAGAGAATAGTTAGGCTCCCCATATTGTTTAGGATTAGGTCTTATTTACTTCGCTTTTTATTCACTAGAGCTTGAAAACTTTGAAAACCTATCGAGATTACCAACTGACCAAGCATGTTGATGCATCTTTAGAAGTCTTAGGTTAAAAACTAGATGAATCACTCCAGGGAAGATCCTAAGCATCAAGTTTGATGAAGATACCTTTAAGAATCATATCATGGATTATGTGTATTAGAAAACCACACAAACCTTTAATGTTCTCTCTCTTTTGGACTCATTGGCTAAGAAGGAGTCAAAAGAATGGTTGTTCACTCAATTCACCTATACTTGAGAGAATCGTTAGGCTCTTGACATTATTTTTGATTAGGTCTTGCTCACTTTGCGTTTTTCTTCACTTGAGCTTGAAAACTTCAAAAACCCATCGAGAATACAAACTGACCAAGCATGGTGATGAATCGTTGCAACTCTTAGGTTAAGAACTACATGAATTGCTGCTTGGATGATCCTACGCATGATGTTTCGTGAAGATATCTTCAAGAATGATATCATGGATGATTTTTCCTAGAAAACCCCTTGAACTTTTAGCTTTTTCTCTCTTTTGGACTCACTAGCTTAGAAGGAGTCAAAAGGATGGTTGTTCACTCAATTCACTTGTAGTTGAGAGAATAGTTAGGCTCCCTACATTGTTTAGGATTAGGTCTTGTTTACTTTGCTTTTTATTCACTAGAGCTTGAAAACTTTGAAAACCCATCGAGATTACGAACTGACCAAGCATGTTGACGCATCTTTAGAACTCTTAGGTTAAAAACTAGATGAATCGCTCCAGGGAAGATTCTAAGCATCAAGTTTGATAAAGATACCTTTAAGAATCACATCATGGATTACGTGTATTAGAAAACCACACAAACCTTTAATCTTCTCTGTCTTTTGGACTCATTAGCTAAGAAGGAGTCAAAAGGATGGTTGTTCACTCAATTCACTTATAGTTGAGAGAATCGTTAGGCTCCCGACATTGTTTTTGATTAGGTCTTCTTCACCTTACGTTTTTCTTCACCTGAGCTTGAAAACTTCAAAAACCCATCGAGATTACAAACTGACCAAGCATGGTGATGAATCGTTGCAACTCTTAGGTTAAGAACTAGATGAATTGCTCCTTGGATGATCCTAAGCATGAAGTTTCATGAAGATATCTTCAAGAATCACATCATGGATGATTTATCATAGAAAAGCGCATAAACTTTTAATCTTCTCTCTCTTTTGGACTCACTAGCTAAGAAGGAGTCAAAAGGATGATTGTACACTCAATTCACTTATAATTGAGAGGATAGTTAGGCTCCCTGTATTGTTTAGGATTAGGTCTTGTTTACTTTGCTTTTTATTCACTAGAGCCTGAAAACTTTCAAAACCCATCGAGATTACAAACTGGCCAAGCATATTGATGCATCTTTAGAACTCTTAGGTTTAAAACTAGATGAATCACTTCTTGGAAGATCCTAAGCATTAAGTTTGATGAAGATACCTTTAAGAATCACATCATGGATTATGTGTATTAGAAAACCACAGAAACTTTTAATATTCTCTCTCTTTTGGACTTATTAGCTAAGAAGGAGTCAAAAGGATGGTTGTTCACTCAACTCACTTGTAGTTGAGAGAATCATTTTGCTCCCGACATTGTTTTAAATTAGGTCTTGTTCACTTTGCGTTTTTCTTCACTTGAGCCTAACAACTTTAAAAACCCATCGAGATTACATACTGACCAAGCATGGTGATGAATCGTTGCAACTCTTAGGTTAAGAACTAGATGAATTCCTAAGCATGAAGTTTTGTGAAGATATTTTAAAGAATCAAATCATGGATGATTTATCCTAGAAAACCCCATAAACTTTTAATCTTCTCTCTCTTTTGGACTCACTAGCTAAGAAGGAGTCAAAAGGATGGTTGTACACTCAATTCTCTTGTGGTGGAGAGAATAGTTAGGCTCCCTGCATTGTTTAGGATTAGGTCTTGTTTACTTTGCTTTTTATTCACTAGAGCCTGAAAACTTTGAAAACCCATCGAGATTACAAATTGACCAAGCATATTGATGCATCTTTAGAACTCTTAGGTTAAAAACTAGATGAATCACTCCTTGGAAGATCCTAAGCATCAAGTTTGATGAAGATACCTTTAAGAATTACATCATGGATTATATGTATTAGAAAACCACACAAACTTTTAATGTTCTCTCTCTTTTGGACTCATTAGCTAAGAAGGAGTCAAAAGGATGGTTGTTCATTTTACTCACTTGTAGTTGAGAGAATCGTTAGGCTCCCGACATTTTTTTGGATTAGGTCTTGTTCACTTTTCATTTTCTTTCCTTGAGCTTGAAAACTTTAAAAACCCATTGAGATTACAAACTGACTAAGCATGGTGATGAATCGTTGCAACTCTTAGGTTAAGAACTAGATGAATTGCTGCTTGGATGAACCTATGCATGAATTTTCATGAAGATATCTTCAAAAATCACATCATTGATGATTTATCCTAGAAAACCCCATAAACTTTTAATCTTCTCTCTCTTTTGGACTTGTTACGCCCAAAAAATGGGGGTAAATTTTTCGCGATTTAAGGAGGAAATAATTTAGGAAAAGAAAGCATTGCGGAATAAATTTTTAACAAGTAACCTCTTAATTGGTCCAACAGATCATCAATACGAGGCAAGGGATATCTATTCTTTATTGTCAGCTTATTCAATTGGTGGTAGTCAACACACAACCGCATAGATCCATACTTCTTTTTGACCAATAAAACAGGAGCCCCCAAGGTGATACACTGGGTCGAACAAACTCCTTCTCAAGTAGCTCCTCAACTTGCTTCTTGAGTTCAGCCAACTCCATAGGAGACATCCTATACGGAGCTATAGACACTGGTTCTGCACCAGGTACAAGATCGATAGTAAACTCAACCTCTCTCAGAGGTGGTAAACCGGGTATCTCTTCGGGAAAGACATCTAAGAATTCTGACACCACAGGGACACTAAGGGGATCGAGACCACTCGTCCCATCAGCAAGAGATAGTAACATGCAAAGTTGATCTATACCTTGCACATCAAATTGTCCCGCTTCAGAAGAAGGGAAAATAACCGTTCGTTGTTGACAATCAACTAAAACTTTATTGAAGGAGAGCCAATCCATACCAAGAATGATCCCCAATCCCTTCAGAGGTAGGCAAATAAAAGACACAACAAATCTTCTCCCATCTAGGAGCATATTGACATTATTACACTAGTTAACCGATCTGAGACAAGTACCGGTTGGAGTGGTAACCACTAGAGCATTTTTCATTAAACACACCAGCAATCTCAATCACCGAACACAATCCTCGGATATAAAAGAGTGGGTTGCACCCGAATCATAAATAACATGAACAGAATGCCCAAGTATTTCACATTTACCTTCAACTAAGTTTTCAGCTTGTGTTGCTTCCTCACCGGTCACAGCAAACACTCTTCCGGCATTTGGTTGAACATTTCCACCATCCCTATTTCCTTCACAAGCACCATTGCCATTACCTCGGCCATTGACACGTCTTCCACCATTATAACCACCTCGGCCACCATTTAGGCCACCATTGTTTACATTACCACGGCCCCGACCACCATTGTGGCCTCCGCGGTTCACGTGATCGGGTGTATTTGCACGGTTGGGAGTATTAGCTTGCATATGAGCTCGCCTCACAAGTAAAGGACATGCGGGGCGAATATGTCCTATCTGATCACAATTATAACATATCACATCATCCCGTTATGCACACTCGCAAATATAATGAGGTCCTCCACACCTATAGCATCTCGGTCCATTGGCATTTGCATTGCCCCGGCCAAAAGTGTTACCGTATCCACCGCCTCTAGCTTGGACATTAGAATGAGCACCCCTCTGAAAACGTCCCTTCTGAAATTTCCTTGCCTTTTAAAACTGGAAGACTAACCCTTCAACTTTGAGTCAAATTTGGATTGAGGATGGGGAGCATGTTCTTTATAAATGCGGCACTTATTTACAAGTACCGTGAAGCTTCGGATTTCCTGGTGACATATAGCCCTCTGAATATCAGGGCATAAGCCATTTTCAAATTTTATGCACTTAGAGGCTTCAGTCCCCTCTTGTTGATAGGGAGGGTAAAATTCACAAAGTTCCTCAAATTTAGAAGCATATTCTTCCACTGTCATTGTACCTTGTTTGAGTTCCATGAACTCCAACTCCTTCTTACCCTTATAATTCTCAGGCACATACTTTCTCATGAGTTCAAACTTAAATTTTCCCAAGTCAAAGGAATGGCAGCAGCAATCATTCGACTTTTGGTGAGTCTCCACCAAGTCTCCGCTTCATCCCTCAGCATAAAAACAGCATACTCCACTTTCTGGAGCTCACTGCATTCAAAGCTATCAAAGATCTGCTCAACATCTTGGATCCAAACATAGGCTTGCTCGGGCCGGAATCCACCATGAAACTTAGATGGTTTTCGCTTCAAGAACATATCAAGGCCTTGAGTACCTTGAATAACAGGAGCAGGTTGTCTTTCCGCTTCTTGTCTATCACGGTTTTACGACTCGAGGAGGTCCACAAAACGATTCACAGCTCTAGCTATAGCGTCATCATTATCTTGACGACGATGGGCCATCTCAATATCTATAATCATAATATGAGATTTCATTAACATTAGTAGACTCATTCATAATCTTCTCTATAGTTTCATACTATAGTAATTCATCATAAAAAATTAAGTCATGGCCCTCCATCATGGAGTCCAATATCAACCAACTTACATTAAAGCTCATAAAAGCATATCATCATATCATAGTGTCATATGCATTCACATAACATAGGATTCATCATTGAGGGAGAATAGTGTGAAGGAAGCTTGGCCGGACTTATAGCAATCACATTTAATTCATAATCAATTCATACTTAGTCAATCAACAATGGAAATCATTCATCAATTTCATATCCTATTCCAATAATAATAACAGTTAATCACAGTAATACAAAGTGAATAATGCTCTGATACCAGGTTGTGACGCCCCAAAAATGGGGGTAAATTTTTCACGATTTAAGGAGGAAATAATTTAAGAAAAGAAACCATTGCGGAATAAATTTTTAACAAGTAACCCTGGATCTTTTAAAGAAAACCTATCCCATATATGAAGATATAAGAAGGTATATAAATTTAAAACAAGAGTTCTCTTTAGACTACCAATTACATAATCTTCAACAAGAAATAATTGAAATATACGTTAATTCAAGAAATATAAGTGATTATGAAAAGTGGTTCAAGGATACTTCAATTGACTTCTAAAATTAGGATAAATATATATATGTTTAGTCTTAGAATTGGTGGAACATGTCACAAATATTGCCTATTAGTCCTAATTTGAAAGTCATAAGAAAATTGGTTCTAAAACCCCTTTAAACTTGAATTTTTCAAATGCAGTAGGTTTGGTATTTTTCACCTAATGAGAGTTAGAAAACTCCAATTAAGGTGAGATCAATTCTCACACCTCCGTAACATAATTATCTACAACTTTGGTGAAGAACTCGGAGGCCAAATATTTCATTAAGATCCCCAAACGGCCTAAAAACAGCAAAGAGCGCTTATCGGGCAATCCTGTCGTAGCTAATCGATTAGGCCAAGCACCTAATCGATTACAAATGACTCAGAAGGCCTGTAATCGATTACGAATACCTTTGTAATCGATTACACATGAAACAGAATGCCTGTAATCGATTAGGAACACCTTTGTAATCGATTACGCATACCAGAAAACAGAAATTATGCAGAAAATGCATAATTTTGGGACTTCTAACCCCCTTAACTTTTTCATATCAACTCCAAATGCTATCAAATTTTGACATCAACTAAATTACACCATTTGTGACATGTGGCCACTAGTCTCACTCAAAAATTCCTAAAAATGAGGGAGATATGCGTATAAGTACATTTTACTCATTTTGAGGCACTTTTATGCAACTCAAAGGTCTTTTCTCTATAAAATTGGGTCATTCCACTTCCCACAAGTCACAATTAATATGTTTAAGCTAATGGAATTATCACAACACCTCAAAACCTCATAATTCAAAATATGCCCCTACCAGTTCCTTGCTTATGCATGAAAATCATGGAAATCTTTAACTATACAACACATAAATTCATCATTCTTAATTCTTATCATTTGTTCACCAAATTGAGTCAAGTTCAACCATTCGTCATTCAAACAAGTATCTATATAATACATTCATTATAGCTATATGCATTACAAAGATCCATATAAAGCCACAAACTCAAAACAATTGCCGGCCAAGGCGTTCTTTACCATAATAGGCTATCTTCACACCTCTTCTTCACTCAACACCTCCATGTGCAGCCTTACAACAAAGGTGCTAAAAAAATATACCACAGGGAGAGTGAGTATACTTTCTCAATGATGAAAATCTAACATTTATGATAATATATACATGAATACAATGTAAACATCATCTATAAAAACTTTAATCCACACTAAATCATCAAGTATCAATTTACTAAACATAATCATATATATATATCCTTTTTAATTCACAAGAAACAAATCGTCCACTAACCTATTCACAGTTGGTTTCAAAAGTAAGTTCCATTTATCCTTCACACAATTCACTCAACAGGATATCATTCTATGCCATGTTCTTATGGCTAACACACATGCTAGTGTTTAAAATGTATATGCACAGATCTGATTATTATTTCAACAGAGATCTCATTCACTTAAATTAACATCATCACTCCGGGATATACCCTTCGTGGCACCCCGCAAGGTAATATATTCATTAATCATATCATCATCATCACTCCGGGATATATACCCTTTGTGGCACCCCGCAAGGTGATATATTCATCAATCATATCATTATCATCACTCCGGGATATATACCCTTTGTGGCACCCCGCAAGGTGATATATTCATCAATCATATCATTATCATCACTCCGGGATATATACCCTTTGGGGCACCCCGCAAGGTGATATATTTATCAATCATACCATCATCATCACTCCGGGATATACCCTTCGTGGCACCCCGCAAGGTGATATATTCATCAATTATATCATCATCACCACTCTGGGATATACCCTTCATGGCACCCCGCATGTAACATCCCCGTTTTAAAATTAAGTGCTGAATAAAGAATGAACCATTAAGACTTAATTTCAACTAGAAATAACTGTTAAGTGCATTTAACTAAGTGAGTTTTAGCCATTAAAATATAGAAAAGGGTGGCGGACAGGGGATGAGGGGAGTGCGCGTGGCTACTGCAGCACACACTCTCCCATCCCACTCGTCTCTTGTTTATGCGCATGTACACTTATATATATATGTCGTGAGCCTTTAGTGAGGAACGCATTTGCCAATTCTTCAGACTCTCTTCTCCGTCACCTCATCCTCTGTTTTCTCTCTTCGTCTTCATTCTTCTCTTCTCTCACTCTTCGCTCCTGGAGATCTTGATTCCAGTACTGAAGAACAGACTACACCCATCCCAGAATCAGACGCGGCATACGACAAAGCCCAGCAAGACCGGACGAACCAGGAGAAGGACATCGGACCCAACGGCAAGAACGGAAAAGGTTTCTGAGGTTCTTCCAAAGGTAGGGGGCGCTTGCATGTCGAATGCATGGTCTAAGAACGGTACCAGATGAACATACTGCCAAGTGTGTGTGTGTGTATGTTTTCATAATTCATTAGAACTGATGCTGTGCATGTGTGCATGTGTTTACAGTTACTAAAACTGATGCATGATTTGAGATTTTGATAGTGATCTTCGTGACGATGGCGTAGTTTGCTCGTGGATGATAATGATGGATTTATTTTGTTGTCACTGTGAAAAGTATGTATGTACATGTTCTTAATTGGATTACTCAACGTTGTTAGTTTGATGACTGATTGTGACAGGCGCCGGTGTGATTGACTGAATGATCATGAGTAGTGTGCGAAATCCGTTCTTGTTTACGGCGGAAGTGTTCATGGCGCGATGACGTGTATTAATGATTGTGTTAGTTGCATGAGTAAGAGTGGGGTGACCCATGGAAGGTCAAGAACCCCAAGGGAAACGACTTCCAGTTACCAACCCTGGCTAGATCCCAATAGGGCTCGTGGTAGCCGTTGGAGCTAGAGAATTGAGTCTCGAGACGCCGTGAGGGGCCGGTGCCACCTGGTAAGAGCTGAGGGACGAGGGGCCAAAAGAAAAAGGGGGCTGTAACTGAGAGTCCTTTCCCGAGTCGGATCCGCGTGCATGCATATAGAAATAAGGCTGATTGTGGTGATGTATAAATCTATGTATATGCATGTGTATGATTTTGAATGCATGAATATATATTTAGATGTGGAACAAACTCTGTGAACTATGTGTGTCATGAATGTTGTTTGAATTGTATGAACTTGGTTACTTGAGAAAGGTTGAATGATAGCAGGAGCGTGTACTGACGCTGATACCGAGTCTGTGAGTATCATTATACATGTAAAAGCTCACCCCTGCAGTGGCCATTTTCAGTGAATGTCTCTCGTGAGGAGGATCAAAGGCAGAGCTGGAATGCTGGGCGGAGTGCTGATGCATTTCGAAGGTTTAATTAAGGCGTTGTTAGATGAAGCCCGGACTAGCTCATACCGGATGTTAACGTCTTTGTGAATGAATAGAACTTTATGAACAAGAAGAAGTCTGATTTTGTATTGTAAATATTGACGTGCACTTTTATGTATATATATATATGGATGTATGGTTTTGGTGTGTGTGATGCTAAGTGCTGTTTTTGTTTTATAATTATGCTTTAATAGATAAGCAGGGACAGTTTGATTGAGCAGGTTATAGTTAAGTCCGAACGAACCGAGAATTGTCTTAGGAAAGACTCATGTCGGATACGTTGGGCGGAGTCGTACCCCGCCCGAAGGCGTATGGCTAAGTCCGCCCAGGCGTCGTCATAATTAGTTGAGTTGGGCGGAATAGGTTCAAACTCTTCCTTTCTCCGCAACCTACTAATGTATATGTACCCTGTAACTTCTCATTTTTCTGAGTGAAAGGCGAGTGTGAGGATTTACTTAGTAAACCATTGTCCATACCCGACGGAGGAAACTACCTTGTAGTTGTGTTAAAGAGACGTTATGTAAATTTCGTTTAGGCGGCGTTATACCTCGCCCAAGTAACCAGGACAGCCCGCCCGAGATAAATATACCCCGCCTAGCCAAGTAGGATGATTCTAACTTAGCCTTTCCTCCAAATGCTACGCGTGTGAATGTATTAATATATTTTCCCTTATCTATTCCTCCTGTTGAGTGATCAGTATTTCTTGAAGGGAAGCCTCAGTGCAAAATCTCCTCTATCCGCTGCTGCATTCTATACCCCGCCTGGACGGTGTCAGACCCCGTCTAAGCGAATAAACGGTGTTGTGCAATCCGCCCTAGTGTTGGTGTGTCACAACAAACCCATTGAACCGGCCTAGTTTTAGCTTCCCTATAGGTTGCTTTGTGCGCGTGAATGTCCTTAGTTTTCCCCATGGCCTGCTCCCTTCTACATCAAATGTTACGTGACTGTTTTTGTGAAAATTTTCTTGTATTTTGGGATTTACTAGTCGCAAATAATTAGGGTGTTACACCGCAAGGTGATATATTTATCAATATCATAACATAATCATCACATGATATACCATTCTTAGCCTCTAAAGGTCTCAATCCATAATCAATCATTTTAGGCACCAAGTTCAAATCCACATCACAAACACATGATATTACTTTCATTCAAGTAGACATGCCATATTACATCATCATATACATTATCAACATACATGTTCTCATACATTTAGAAAATATACCCCCTCTCCTACCTTAAGAGAAGTAGACCTCTGGGGTTGATGTTCCCGCTTCGCAAGCGTTATCAAGTCCTACACAAATTGTTATAGGACCATATCAATTAATTATTCAAAAGCCATTTCAATATACACATACATAACTATGTACACATGATTCTTATCATGTGGAAACTATTTATCAATTTCATTCATTTGCCTAATTAGGCTTCGGGAATTCCTTCCCTTAAATCATAATCCATTATTACCAAGAGCTATAACCTAATTGTTAGGTTATCCCATCTATTAAGCTTTCACCAACACCTTGGTGAATTTGCCACCTATTATGACCTCAAGTCAACATCATCATCATTAAATGTCTCTACCTTATCATTTATCATATTTCCTTCATCAATAAGTGTTAATCCCACTTATATTACTCATTTCCCCCAATTTTCATAAGTTAGGGTTTTGTAAAAACCCACCTATATCATAATTGCACTTCCTCACTCATCATCTTTTAACCTCATCTTCACATACTTCATTTATTACTTATAAATATCCATATTCATTTCACCCACACCCTAGGGTTCATGCATTTGATGCTTTCCTCTCACCACCCACAAAACATTTAATGCACCTCCAACCTACAACTACAAATTCCCTAAATTCCATGCATAAGAGAGTGACAAAGAGCTTACCTTGCTCCAAAACGAAAATGGCAGTTGAGAGGGAGGATGAGGATGACAAAAATGAAGAGAAAGGAGGGAGTAGTTTCAAGCATTCATGGTCTCCTCCTTGTTCACTAAAGAAAACGAAAATTTTGAGAGGAAGGTACCACTTAATCTAGGTTTTTCTTTTGGGGAAGAAGAAGATGAGTAATGAAAAAGAAGAAGAAGAAGAAGAAGAAAGGGAATGTGTCTATGTGAGAGAAGAAGAAGTCACGGGAATGAGAGTGAAAAATGGTGAGATTATGTTTTAATCTTTTCATTCTCACTTAAATTCCTTCATTTTTAAATAAACAGGCTCTCAGTTCGAGCTCAATACATACTCTAAAAATTATTCCGAATACATATTCAAATTCCCAATAATATTATCTACAGCCCTGACCAATGGCATCTCAATCGGAGATACTTGGTCCGACACCCGTATTTTATCCGGGTCAGTTTTTAACTTGTCCGGTCATAATAATTCACTAACAGTCTCTGAAAATCTTAATTAAATTATTTCTAGCATTTTGGGATATTAATCAACCCCCATCTAATTATTAAATATTCATTTCTTAATATAACTTCTATTTTTGAAAAATTCGGGGTGTTACAATCCACCCCACCTAAAAAATTTCGTCCTCGAAATTTGACATACCGGATTCGAATACGTGAGGATACCGTTCACGGATATCATCCTCGCGTTCCCAAGTGAGTGACTCCATGTTTTCATGCTTCCACGCTACCTTCACCAAAGGTACCATTCTATTCCGTAATTTCTTCATGGAATACTCGACAATACGAACCAAAACGGGAGGGACGGACAAATCATCCCGCACTTCAACATCATCAGTAGGGATCACATGCAAAGGATCATGAATGTACTTTCTCAACTGCGACACATGGAATACGTTATGCAGGTTTGCAAGTTGTGGAGGGAGTGCAATTCGGTAAGCAGCATCCCCAATCCGCTCTAAGATTTCATAAGGTCCGATGAACTTAGGGCTTAACTTTTTGCTTTTTAAAGCTCTACCAATACCCTTATCCCGCGAGACTAGTAAGAACACGTGATCGCCAACTTGAAATTCAAGTGGCTTCCTTCTCTTATCATAATAGCTCTTCTGCCGGTCTTGAGCGATTTTCATCTTCTCTCGGATCATCTTGATCTGTTTTGTGGTTTCCTCAATAATTTCAGGTCCTAAGGCCAAGTTCTCACCAACTTCCAGCCAACACAAAGGGGTTCGACACCTCCTTCCATATAATGCCTCATATGGTGCCATACCAATACTAGAATGGAAGCTGTTATTGTAGGTGAATTCAATCAGAGGCAAATATTTTTCCCACGAACCACCGTGCTCTAAAACACAAGCACGCAGCAAGTCCTTAAGACTCTAAATAGTCCGCTCAGATTGTCCGTCAGTTTGAGGATGGTACGCTAAACTTAGCTTCAATTTTGAACCCATAGCTTCATGTAAGCTTCCCCAAAACCGGGAGGTGAATCGGGGGTCACGATCAGACACTATACTCAAGGGCACTCCATGTAACCTCACAATCTCTTTGACGTATAATTGTGCCAAATCCTGCAAGGAACTCTTCATACTGATTGGCAGAAAATGTGTACTCTTTGTCAAACGGTCTATAATCACCCAAATTCCATCACATTTGGTCCTCGTTCTTGGCAATCCGGACACAAAGTCCATGGCAATTGCATCCCACTTCCAAACGGGAATATCAAGCGGTCTCAAAGTACCCAAAGGTCTCTGATGTTCTACCTTTGCTTTCTGACAAATAAGGCACGAAGCTACAAAATTGGCAACGTCACGCTTCATTCCAGGCCACCAAAAATTCTTCTTTACATCTTGGTACATCTTGGTGTACCAGGGTGAATACTAAAAATGCTTTTATGTGCTTCTTCAAGCACCGTATATCTTAGATCTCCAAATGGAGGCACATACACACGACCTTTTACTCGCCATAAGCCATCAACACCTTCCATAAGAAATAAATTCTTCCCATTATCTTGAGATCTTCTCATCTCTTGTAAATAATCATCATCCCCTTGTTTCTCCTTTACAAGCTCCAAAAACTCATTACATATCCTTAAGGTAGCAAAGCATAGCTTCTTGGAAGATTGAACCTTGGTCCCAACATTCAAGTTCTGAAATTCCTCAATCAATTCAAACTCTTTGACCATCATGGCCGACATATGCAAGGACTTTCGACTAAGAGCATCGGCAACAACATTAGCTTTTCCCGGATGATACTTTAATTCAAAATCATAGTCCTTCAGGAATTCCATCCATCTCCTTTGATGCATATTCAATTCTTTTGATCGAAGAGGTATTTCAAGCTTTTGTGGTCACTAAAAACCATAAACCTCGAACCATATAGATAATGACGCCAAATCTTTAAAGCAAACACAACCACCGCCAACTCCAAGTCATGAGTTGGGTAGTTAACTTCATGAGGTCACAACTGGCGTGAAGCATAAGCTATAACACGTTCACTCTGCATTAGCACACATCCCAGTCCATGTTGCGAAGCATCGCAATACACCATAAAATCTTCTTGTAAATCAGGCAATGCCAAGATAGGCACAGAAGTCAACCTCATTTTCAACTCCTCAAAGCATTTCTCATATTCAGCTGTCCATACAAAAGGTTGGTTCTTCCTTGTCATGTTCGTCAAAGGTTTTGCAAGACGAGAAAAACCTTCGATGAACCTCTGATAATATCCGGAAAGTCCAAGGAAACTCCTAATTTCCACAACCGACGTAGGTCTAGACCATGCCATAACGGCTTTAACCTTAGAAGGATCCACCGAAACACCGTCTTCGGATATCACATGTCCAAGAAACTAGACGCTCGTCAACCAGAATTCACATTTAGAGAGCTTAGCGTACAATTGGTTCTCTCTAAGGATATTCAACGCAATCCTCAAATGTTCCTCGTGCTCTTTTTGGCTCTTGGAATATACTAGAATATCATCAATGAATACCACCATAAAATGATCCAAGTATTCATGAAAGAGGCGGTTCATGTAACTCATGAACACCGCTAGAGCATTAGTCACTCCAAATGGCATTACGACGTACTTGTAATGGCCATATCGCGTCCTAAACGCAGTCTTCGGAATGTCTTCAGTTCTCACCCGAATTTGATGATAACCAGAATGTAAGTCGATCTTCGAGAACACCACCGCACCTCTTAATTGGTCCAACAGATCATCAATACGAGGCAAGGGATATCTATTCTTTATTGTCAGCTTATTCAATTGGCGGTAGTCAACACACAACCACATAGATCCATCCTTCTTTTTGACCAATAAAACAGGAGCCCCCAAGGTGATACACTGGGTCGAACAAACTCCTTCTCAAGTAGCTCCTCAACTTGCTTCTTGAGTTCAGCCAACTCCATAGGAGACATCCTATACGGAGCTATAGACACTGGTTCTGCACCAGGTACAAGATCGATAGTAAACTTAACCTCTCTCAGAGGTGGTAAACCGGGTATCTCTTCGGGAAAGACATCTAAGAATTCTGACACCACAGGGACACTAAGGGGATCGAGACCACTCGTCCCATCAGCAAGAGATAGTAACATGCAAAGTTGATCTATACCTTGCACATCAAATTGTCCCGCTTTAGAAGAAGGGAAAATAACCGTTCGTTGTTGACAATCAACTAAAACTTTATTGAAGGAGAGCCAATCTATACCAAGAATGATCCCCAATCCCTTCAGAGGTAGGCAAATAAAAGACACAACAAATCTTCTCCCATCTAGGAGAATATTGACATTATTACACCAGTTAACCGATCTGAGACAAGTACCGGTTGGAGTGGTAACCACTAGAGCATTTTTCATTAAACACACCAGCAATCTCAATCACCGAACATAATCCTCGGATATAAAAGAGTGGGTTGCACCCGAATCATAAATAACATGAACAGAATGCCCAAGTATTTCACATTTACCTTCAACTAAGTTTTCAGCTTGTGTTGCTTCCTCACCGGTCACAGCAAACACTCTTCCGGCATTTGGTTGAACATTTCCACCATCCCTATTTCCTTCACAAGCACCATTGCCATTACCTCGGCCATTGACACGTCTTCCACCATTATAACCACCTCAGCCACCATTTAGGCCACCATTGTTTACATTACCACGGCCCCGACCACCATTGTGGCCTCCGCGGTTCACGTGATCGGGTGTATTTGCACGGTTGGGAGTATTAGCTTGCATATGAGCTCGCCTCACAAGTAAAGGACATGCGGGGCGAATATGTCCTATCTGATCACAATTATAACATATCACATCATCCCGTTATGCACACTCGCAAATATAATGAGGTCCTCCACACCTATAGCATCTCGGTCCATTGGCATTTGCATTGCCCCGGCCAAAAGTGTTACCGTATCCACCGCCTCTAGCTTGGACATTAGAATGAGCACCCCTCTGAAAACGTCCCTTCTGAAATTTCCTTGCCTTTTAAAACTGGAAGACTAACCCTTCAACTTTGAGTCAAATTTGGATTGAGGATGGGGAGCATGTTCTTTATAAATGCGGCACTTATTTACAAGTACCGTGAAGCTTCGGATTTCCTGGTGACATATAGCCCTCTGAATATCAGGGCATAAGCCATTTTCAAATTTTATGCACTTAGAGGCTTCAGTCCCCTCTTGTTGATAGGGAGGGTAAAATTCACAAAGTTCCTCAAATTTAGAAGCATATTCTTCCACTGTCATTGTACCTTGTTTGAGTTCCATGAACTCCAACTCCTTCTTACCCTTATAATTCTCAGGCACATACTTTCTCATGAGTTCAAACTTAAATTTTCCCAAGTCAAAGGAATGGCAGCAGCAATCATTCGACTTTTGGTGAGTCTCCACCAAGTCTCCGCTTCATCCCTCAGCATAAAAACAGCATACTCCACTTTCTGGAGCTCACTGCATTCAAAGCTATCAAAGATCTGCTCAACATCTTGGATCCAAACATAGGCTTGCTCGGGCCGGAATCCACCATGAAACTTAGATGGTTTTCGCTTCAAGAACATATCAAGGCCTTGAGTACCTTGAATAACAGGAGCAGGTTGTCTTTCCGCTTCTTGTCTATCACGGTTTTACGACTCGAGGAGGTCCGCAAAACGATTCACAGCTCTAGCTATAGCGTCATCATTATCTTGACGACGATGGGCCATCTCAATATCTATAATCATAATATGAGATTTCATTAACATTAGTAGACTCATTCATAATCTTCTCTATAGTTTCATACTATAGTAATTCATCATAAAAAATTAAGTCATGGCCCTCCATCATGGAGTCCAATATCAACCAACTTACATTAAAGCTCATAAAAGCATATCATCATATCATAGTGTCATATGCATTCACATAACATAGGATTCATCATTGAGGGAGAATAGTGTGAAGGAAGCTTGGCCGGACTTATAGCAATCACATTTAATTCATAATCAATTCATACTTAGTCAATCAACAATGGAAATCATTCATCAATTTCATATCCTATTCCAATAATAATAACAATTAATGACAATAATACAAAGTGAATAATGCTCTGATACCAGGTTGTGACGCCCCAAAAATGGGGGTAAATTTTTCACGATTTAAGGAGGAAATAATTTAGGAAAAGAAACCATTGCGGAATAAATTTTTAACAAGTAACCCTGGATCTTTTAAAGAAAACCTATCCCATATATGAAGATATAAGAAGGTATATAAATTTAAAACAAGAGTTCTCTTTAGACTACCAATTACATAATCTTCAACAAGAAATAATTGAAATATACGTTAATTCAAGAAATATAAGTGATTATGAAAAGTGGTTCAAGGATACTTCAATTGACTTCTAAAATTAGGATAAATATATATATGTTTAGTCTTAGAATTGGTGGAACATGTCACAAATATTGCCTATTAGTCCTAATTTGAAAGTCATAAGAAAATTGGTTCTAAAACCCCTTTAAACTTGAATTTTTCAAATGTAGTAGGTTTGGTATTTTTCGCCTAATGAGAGTTAGAAAACTCCAATTAAGGTGAGATCAATTCTCACACCTCCGTAACATAATTATCTACAACTTTGGTGAAGAACTCGAAGGCCAAATATTTCATTAAGATCCCCAAACGGCCTAAAAACAGCAAAGAACGCTTATCGGGCAATCCTGTCGTAGCTAATCGATTAGGCCAAGCACCTAATCGATTACAAATGACTCAGAAGGCCTGTAATCGATTACAAATACCTTTGTAATCGATTACACATGAAACAGAATGCCTGTAATCGATTAGGAACACCTTTGTAATCGATTACGCATACCAGAATGCAGAAATTATACAGAAAATGCATAATTTTGGGACTTCTAACCCCCTTAACTTTTTCATATCAACTCCAAATGCTATCAAATTTTGACATCAACTAAATTACACCATTTGTGACGCGTGGCCACTAGTCTCACTCAAAAATTCCTAAAAACGAGGGAGATATGCGTATAAGTACATTTTACTCATTTTGAGGCACTTTTATGCAACTCAAAGGTCTTTTCTCTATAAAATTGGGTCATTCCACTTCCCACAAGTCACAATTAATATGTTTAAGCTAATGGAATTATCACAACACCTCAAAACCTCATAATTCAAAATATGCCCCTACTAGTTCCTTGCTTATGCATGAAAATCATGGAAATCTTCAACTATACAACACATAAATTCATCATTCTTAATTCTCATCATTTGTTCACCAAATTGAGTCAAGTTTAACCATTCGTCATTCAAACAAGTATCTATATAATACATTCATTATAGCTATATGCATTACAAAGATCCATATAAAGCCACAAACTCAAAACAATTGCCGGCCAAGGCGTTCTTTACCATAATAGGCTATCTTCACACCTCTTCTTCACTCAACACCTCCATGTGCAGCCTTACAACAAAGGTGCTAAAAAAATATACCACAGGGAGAGTGAGTATACTTTCTTAATGATGAAAATCTAACATTTATGATAATATATACATGAATACAATGTAAACATCATCTATAAAAACTTCAATCCACACTAAATCATCAAGTATCAATTTACTAAACATAATCATATATATATCTTTTTTAATTCACAAGAAACAAATCGTCCACTAACCTATTCACAGTTGGTTTCAAAAGTAAGTTCCATTTATCCTTCACACAATTCACTCAACAGGATATCATTCTATGCCATGTTCTTATGGCTAACACACATGCTAGTGTTTAAAATGCATATGCACAGATCTGATTATTATTTCAACAGAGATCTTATTCACTTAAATTAACATCATCACTCCGGGATATACCCTTCGTGGCACCCCGCAAGGTGATGATGTGGATCTTGTTGAGGACCGGCAAGGGCTAATTTCTAGATGATTTGAACGGCTGCCACAAAAAGGGAGAAGACACACCAAACGTACACAATACAAGGTAAATGGTGAAATCTAGAGTGAAGATTGAATTGAGAAAGTTATGGTTGCTATAAGGACCAGAAATTCATTTGCAACTTGACCAAGATTGTTAGGATTTAGATTCCATGAAAGATTGAAGGTTCAAGCTAACCCATTCACACGTGATTTTCAATTGCTCACTTTAATGGAAGATAACGCAATAACATGTCAACTAACGTAACTTGGCAATTGAACTAAGGTTCCTTGATTTTTTTTGTTTTAATTCTTTTAGAGTTCAGAATTCTTTTTAAAATTCAATGGAAAGACAAGGGTAGAATAAAAACAAAAACGCATGAAATAAAATGATAAAGATGGACAGCATCACACCTCCATAATGGACTAGCATTCATACACAAGTGTCACACTAGTGCATGGCTAATCAACCTTGCTTCACACAAGGACCAAGAGCATCACACTCACCACTAAGTTTACAAAACTTAGAAAAATTCATTAATCAACTTTCTGTCTGTTTTTCTCACCTCCATTCAGTTTTGTATAACTTGGCTAAACAAGACCAAAGACACATTACTCCACTACCTAAAAACAAGGGTAACCGCCCACCACTAAGTCTTAGTGGGACAATGCTGAAATATAGTTGCAAAAACCGAAACTTACAAAGGAAAAAGAAATAAAGAAAAATGGGTCTAGGTAGGATTTGAACACAGGTCATTCAAGTCCTACACTACCTTATTCTTGAGGCTAGGCCATTTGTGCTAGGCCCTCTGTTGTTCATCCTTCCACATGATCAAATGAGTAAGCTTGGATGTCCTTTGTGGCTCCTTGGTTATGTCTTCTAGGAGGGTGAGAATTAGCCTTTGTAAGGTGGCTTTGGTCTTCTTGGCCTTGGATCTTGTCATTGGCCCTCCTATTCCTTGAAGTGCCCCTGATTGGTAAGGGGTGTCCTCATCATTCCCTCCCTCTTGAACAGGATTTGTCCTCAAATCTGGGTCTTCTTCACCTGTATCAAACAAGGACAAATCAGCCACATTAAAAGTAGAAGACACATTATACTCACCTGGCATTTGGATCTTATAGGCATTGTCATTGATCCTCTCCAATACTTGGAATGGACCATCTCCTCTTGGAAGCAACTTGGATTTCCTTTGTTCAGGAAACCTCTCCTTTCTCATGTGTACCCACACCCAATCTCCAGGTTGGAAGAGCACCTTCCTCCTACCTTTGTTGGCTTCCTTAGCATAGCTCTCATTCTTCTTGATGATCTGGGCTTTAACCTGCTCATGCAGCTTCCTCACAAAATCTGCTTTAGCCTGTCCTTCATAATGCTTAAACACAGAAACGTTAGGTACAGGTAATAAATCAAGTGGAGATAAAGGATTAAACCCATACACAACCTCAAATGGAGAGCAATTAGTTGTGGAATGGACAGCACGGTTATAAGCAAACTCAATATGGGGTAGGCAAGCCTCCCAACGTTTCAAATTTTGCTTCAGTACTGCTCTAAGCATAGCACCTAATGTCCTATTGACCACCTCAGTTTGACCATCAGTTTGGGGGTGACAAGTAGTAGAAAACAATAACTTAGTTCCTAATCTTCCCCACAAACTCCTCCAAAAGTAACTCAAAAACTTAGAGTCCCTATCACTTACAATACTCCTAGGCATGCCATGTATCCTAATGATCTCCCTAAAGACTAGTTCAGCTATATGGCTTGCATCATTGACCTTTTTGCATGGAATAAAATGAGCCATCTTAGAAAACCTATCCACCACAACTAGTATAGCAACTCGGCCAGCACTTGACTTGGGCAAACCAAGCACAAAATCCATGGATAAATCTACCCAAGGGTGTTCAGGAACAGGTAGGGGAGTGTATAAACCTTGGGGGAGTACTTTAGACTTAGCTTGTTTACACTCAATGCATGACTCACAATGCTTAGCTACATCCTTTTTCATGTTAACCCAATAGAAATGTTCATGCAAGATATCATAAGTCTTATGCACTCCAAAATGACCCATTAAACCCCCCCTATGTGCTTCCCTCACTAAAAGCTCTCTAATGGAAGATTGGGGAATACATAACCTATTCTCTCTAAACAAGAACCCATCAAACCTATAATACTCATCCTTAGGCACCTTTTCACATTCCTTATACTTCTGGCCGAACTCACTATCCTCTTCATACAGCCCCTTTAGAACTTCTAACCCAAGCAATTTAGTCTCTACCATAGAAATAAGGGCATACCTCCTAGACAAGGCATCGGCAACTACATTCCCCTTCCCTTTCTTGTACTTAATGACATATGGGAATTGTTCTAGGAACTCAACCCACTTGGCATGTCTCTTATTAAGTTTTCCTTGACCCTTAAGATACTTGAGAGACTCATGGTCACTATGGATAACAAACTCCTTGGGGAAAAGGTAGTGCTGCCAAGTTTTGAGGGTCCTCACTAAGGCATAGAGTTCTTTGTCATAGGTAGAGTAATTCAAGGCTGCCCCACTTAGTTTTTCACTAAAGTAAGCTATGGGATGGCCTTCTTGGAGCAAAACAGCCCCTATACCTATGCCAGAAGCATCACACTCTATCTCAAAAGACTTGGAAAAATTGGGCAATGCTAGAATGGGTGCACTAACTAGTCTTTGCTTAAGGGTTTGGAAAGCTTTCTCTTGTTTTTCCCCCCACTTAAAGCTCACATTCTTCTTCACTAACTCATTTAGTGGGGCTGCCAAGGTGCTAAAATCCCTCACAAAACGCCTATAAAAACTAGCTAGGCCATGAAAGCTCCTAATCTCACTCACAGTCTTTGGTGTTGGCCATTCTTGGATGGCCTTCACTTTTTCTTGGTCTACCTCTACCCCTTTAGAACTCACTACAAAGCCTAAAAACACCACATGATCTTGGCAAAACATGCATTTTTCAAGATTGGCATACAATTGCTCTCGCCTCAAAGTAGATAACACAGAATGCAAATGATGAACATGCAAGTCTAAATCAGCACTATACACAAGTATGTCATCAAAATACACTACCACAAAGTGTCCTATAAATTCTTTAAGAACATGATTCATCAACCTCATGAATGTACTTGGTGCATTAGTTAATCCAAAAGGCATAACCAGCCACTCATACAAGCCAAATTTGGTTTTAAAAGCAGTTTTCCATTCATCCCCTTCTCTAATCCTAATTTGGTTGTATCCACTTTTTAAATCAATTTTGGAAAAGAACTTTGCACCATGCAATTCATCAAGTAAATCATCAAGCCTAGGAATGGGATGCCTATACTTAATAGTAATGCTATTCACACTCCTACAGTCACTACACATGCGCCACGATCCATCTTTCTTAGGCACTAAAATTACAGGCACAGCACAAGGAGAGATAGAATCTCTTACCCAACCTTTATCTAAGAGAGCTTCCACTTGCCTTTGTATTTCCTTGGTCTCCTCAGGGTTGCTCCTATAGGCTGGCCGGTTTGGAATGGTGGCTCCAGGTATCAAATCCACCTGATGTTCTATCCCTCTCAAAGGTGGCAATCCACTGGGTAGGTCTGAAGGAAAAACATCCTTGAATTCCTGCAAAAGAGAAGAAATAGGAGAAGGCAAAGAAGAAAAACAAATGGGATTAGCATTAAGAATAGGCTTGCAAACCAGCACGTAGAGTGGCTGCCTTGCAAGCAACACTTTCCTCACTTCTCTTTCTTTTGCTATCTCTCTCTCATTCTTTTTCCTCTCTTCTTCACTCTTTTCTCTTCCTTTTATTTTTCCCCTCTTTTCTTCACTCTCCTTTCTCTCTTTCTCCTCTTTAAAACTCTCGGTCACACTCAATCCATCACTCTCATGATCTTTTTTTTCTCTCATAATTTTCTCTCTCAATCTCAACTGATCATGAGACACCTCCTGTGGGCTTAAAGGTTTAAGTACCACCTTCTTTCCTTGATGGGTGAATGATATTTTGTTGGAGAAACCATCATGGATAGTCTTGTGGTCATGCTGCCACGGCCTCCCCAACAACAAATGACATGCCTCCATAGGCACCACATCACACAAGATCACATCCGAATAGGTTCCAATGACTATAGGCACCTCCACCTGCTGCCTCACCCTTATTTCTCCATCATCACTTAGCCATTGTAACCTATAAGGTCTAGGGTGGGGTTTGGTAGGGAGATTCAACTTGGATACCATCCTAGTACTTGCCACATTAGCACAACTCCCACTATCCACAATCACCATGCAAAGTTGTCCATGTACAACACACCTAGTGTGGAAAATGTTGTCCCTTTGGCTTTGGTCTAAGGGTTCTATATGGGATCCTAACAACCTCCTAACCATTAACAATCCCCCCTCATTCACTTCTGGTTCTACACCCTCTCCCTCCTCACTCTCATACTCCTCAGGTGTATCAGACTCACTAGACAATTCACCATCCTCCCTTATCACTACTGTCCTCTTTGTAGGGCATTCATAAGCATAATGCCCCTTACCTTGGCACTTGAAGCATGTAACGTCCCTAGTCCTCTTAGGGATTGGTTCCTTCCCCTTAGAAGCATTATGATCAGCCTCCTTAGTGGCCTTAACATCCAAGGCCGAGCTACCTGCTGCTTTGGCTGAATAGGGTACTGCCCCAAAGCCCTCCCTCTTGGCTTTATCCTTCCACCCAGATGTGGGAGTAGGGGCAATTCTCCTTGTAGCTCCCTTCCTTTTGAGTTGCCTTTCTACTTGAAGGGCCTTATGCACAAGGTCATCCATCTCAATGAATTCCTGTAACTCCACAACATCACGAATATCAGTAGATAAACCAGCTAAAAATCTAGCCATAGTTACCTCAGGATCCTCTTCTAGATTGGCTTGGAGCATCAGCATCTCCATCTCCTTGTGGTACTCCTCCACACTCCGACTCCCTTGAGTGAGTCTTTGAAGTTTAAACTTCAAATCTCTCTCATAGGAGGCAGGCACATACCTCTTCCTCATCAATCTCCTCAAGTCTGCCCAAGTACTCACTGGTGGCTCTCCATCTCTTTGCCTCTCCCTCTGCAGTTTATGCCACCATACCAAGGCATAGTGTGAGAACTCAGCAGCTGCCAATCTCACCTTTTGCTCCTCCTCAAACTCTCCACAAGCATATACATTTTCGATCTTAAGCTCCCAACTCAAGTATGCCTCCGGATCATTTTTGCCTGCAAAAGAAGGAATGTTTAGTTTTATCCCTTGAAGGGGATTGCTCCACTGCTCCCTAGTCCTTCTATCTTCTTCATGTCTTGGCATCCTTCCTCCATGCCTCCTTGGACTTCTCCTTTCATTCTCTAACTGGTCAATTCTCTCATGTATTTCATCAGTGGCTTGTCGGAATAGCCTCTCAAGATGTTGAGTTAGAGCTTGCATTTGAAATGGATTAAGTCCCCCTTGTTCACCCTGTTCTGCCATCACTAAAACACTTATACAAGGTGAAAAAAACAATTATAACAGTTGCTGTTTGGACCTCACAAATAATTTCTCTCAAGTGTTCCACTCAAATTTTGGCTTTTTCTAATAATGTAATTTTCACTCTAGCCTTTTACCACTCTTGATGCTATTTAATCCTTGAGAGTCACAAGTATAGTTCATCCACACACAAATGTTCTACCTAATGCAAAATGCTAATAATGGGAAATAGAGATTTGATCCTATCACTAGAGGCCAACAAAAAACAAGACACCAAAAAGGACACACAAACAGTACTAGAATTAAACTACAAACAAAGACAAAACATACAAGACTCAAGCACTTAGGATACGTTTTTGGGACACTATGGCAGCAAGCAAGAACACGAATTGCAGCAAGCATGGACAAACAAACAATTATAAATTGAGATACTCAAATTCAGAAATCAAATTAAAAGGCTAAAACACACAAACTAGACAAGAATTTGACAAGAAACAAGAAGGAAAAACAAAACAAGAACTCACCTAGACACTAACAAGAAGGTCACGGTTTTGAGACTCAACATGGCAGCAATCAAATTCAAATTTTGCAAAGATTGGACAGCAAACAACATCAATTTAGGTCATACATATTCAGATTTCAATTCTGGAATTTTTTTGGAAAATTAGGGTGTGCAATTTGGGGAAAATTTTTCTAGCCACCATAACATGAAATTAATGCTTGGCTTCTTTTCTTTCACAACCCCAACCCTTAATTTAGATGTTCAAAAATTGAAAAATAACCTAAAGGCAAAGGAATTTCGAATTACCTTTTTGGGTGCTGTCCAAGAAATTTCAAACCCTTGACTCCAAGAGCTTTGATACCAAATGATGTGGATCTTGTTGAGGACCGGCAAGGGCTGATTTCTAGATGATTTGAACGGCTGCCACAAAAAGGGAGAAGACACACCAAACGTACACAATACAAGGTAAATGGTGAAATCTAGAGTGAAGATTGAATTGAGAAAGTTATGGTTGCTATAAGGACCAGAAATTCATTTGCAACTTGACCAAGATTGTTAGGATTTAGATTCCATGAAAGATTGAAGGTTCAAGCTAACTCATTCACACGTGATTTTCAATTGCTCACTTTAATGGAAGATAACGCAATAACATGTCAACTAACGTAACTTGGCAATTGAACTAAGGTTCCTTGATTTTTTTTGTTTTAATTCTTTTAGAGTTCAGAATTCTTTTTAAAATTCAATGGAAAGACAAGGGTAGAATAAAAACAAAAACGCATGAAATAAAATGATAAAGATGGACAGCATCACACCTCCATAATGGACTAGCATTCATACACAAGTGTCACACTAGTGCATGGCTAATCAACCTTGCTTCACACAAGGACCAAGAGCATCACACTCACCACTAAGTTTACAAAACTTAGAAAAATTCATTAATTAACTTTCTGTCTGTTTTTCTCACCTCCATTCAGTTTTGTATAACTTGGCTAAACAAGACAAAAGACACACTACTCCACTACCTAAAAACAAGGGTAACCGCCCACCACTAAGTCTTAGTGGGACAATGCTGAAATATAGTTGCAAAAACCGAAACTTACAAAGGAAAAAGAAATAAAGAAAAATGGGTCTAGGTAGGATTTGAACACAGGTCATTCAAGTCCTACACTACCTTATTCTTGAGGCTAGGCCATTTGTGCTAGGCCCTCTGTTGTTCATCCTTCCACATAATCAAATGAGTAAGCTTGGATGTCCTTTGTGGCTCCTTGGTTATGTCTTCTAGGAGGGTGAGAATTAGCCTTTGTAAGGTGGCTTTGGTCTTCTTGGCCTTGGATCTTGTCATTGGCCCTCCTATTCCTTGAAGTGCCCCTGATTGGTAAGGGGTGTCCTCATCAGGTGATATATTCATTAATCATATCATCATCATCACTCCGGGATATATACCCTTTGTGGCACCCCGCAAGGTGATATATTCATCAATCATATCATTATCATCACTCCGGGATATATACCCTTTGTGGCACCCCGCAAGGTGATATATTCATCAATCATATCATTATCATCACTCCAGGATATATACCCTTTGTGGCACCCCGCAAGGTGATATATTTATCAATCATACCATCATCATCACTCCGGGATATACCCTTCGTGGCACCCCGCAAGGTGATATATTCATCAATTATATCATCATCATCACTCTGGGATATACCCTTCATGGTACCCTGCAAGGTGATATATTTATCAATATCATAACATAATCATCACATGATATACCATTCTTAGCCTCAAAAGGTCTCAATCCACAATCAATCATTTTAGGCACCAAGTTCAAATCCACATCACAAACACATGATATTACTTTCATTCAAGTAGACATGCCATATTACATCATCATATACATTATCAACATACATGTTCTCATACATTTAGAAAATATACCCCCTCTCCTACCTCAAGAGAAGTAGACCTCTGGGGTTGATGTTCCCGCTTCGCAAGCGTTATCAAGTCCTACACCAATTGTTATAGGACCATATCAATTAATCATTCAAAAGCCATTTCAATATACACATACATAACTATGTACACATGATTCTTATCATGTGGAAACTATTTATCAATTTCATTCATTTGCCTAATTAGGCTTCGGGAATTCCTTCCCTTAAATCATAATCCATTATTACCAAGAGCTACAACCTAATTGTTAGGTTATCCCATCTATTAAGCTTTCACCAACACCTTGGTGAATTTCCCACCTATTATGACCTCAAGTCAACATCATCATCATTAAATGTCTCTACCTCATCATTTATCATATTTCCTTCATCAATAAGTGTTAATCCTACTTATATTACTCATTTCCCCCAATTTTCATAAGTTAGGGTTTTGTAAAAACCCATCTATATCATAATTGCACTTCCTCACTCATCATCTTTTAACCTCATCTTCACATACTTCATTTATTACTTATAAATATCCATATTCATTTCACCCACACCCTAGGGTTCATGCATTTCACCCATAAAACATTTAATACACCTCCAACCCACAAATACAAATCCCCTAAATTCCATGCATAAGAGAGTGACAAAGAGCTTACCTTGCTCCAAAATGAAAATGGCAGTTGAGAGGGAGGATGAGGATGACAAAAATGAAGAAAAGGAGAGAGTAGTTTCAAGCATTCATGGTCTCTTCCTTGTTCACTAAAGAAAACAAAAATTTTGAGAGGAAGGTACCACTTAATCTAGGTTTTTCTTTTGGGGAAGAAGAAGATGAGTAATGAAAAAGAAGAAGAAGAAGAAGAAGAAGAAGAAAGGGAATGTGTCTACATGAGAGAAGAAGAAGTCACGGGAATGAGAGTGAAAAATGGTGAGATTATGTTTTAATCTTTTCATTCTCACTTAAATTCCTTCGTTTTTAAATAAACAGGCTCTCAGTTCGGGCTTAATACATACTCTAAAAATTATTCTGAATACATATTTAGATTCCCAAAAATATTATCTACAGCCCTGACAAACGGCATCTCAATCGGAAATACTTGGTCCGATACCCATATTTTATCCGGGTCAGTTTTCAACTTGTCCGGTCATAATAATTCACTAACAGTCTCTGAAAATCTTAATTAAATTATTTCTAGCATTTTGGGATATTAATCAACCCCTATCTAATTATTAAATATTCATTTCTTAATATAACTTCTATTTTTGAAAAATTCAGGGTGTTACAGGACTCACTAGCTAAAAAGGAGTCAAAAGGATGGTTGTTTACTCTATTCATCGTTAGAAGTGTTTGGATTGGGTCTTGTTCACTTTATATTTTATTCACTTGAGCTTGAAAACTTTGAAAACCCATCAAGATTATGAACTGACCATGCATGGTGATTCATCGTTAGAAGTGTTAGGTTAACAGCTAGATGAATTACTCCTTGGATCATCCTAAACATAAAGTTTGATGAAGATACCTTCAAGAATCATATCATGGATAATGTGTCTTAGAAAACCTTACAAACTTTTAATCTTCTCTCTCTTTTGTACTCACTAGCTAAGAATGAGTCAAAAGGATGGTTGTTCACTCAATTCACTTGTAGTTGGGAAAATAGTTAAGCCCCCAACATTGTTTAGGATTAGGTCTTTTTCACATTACATTTTATTGACTAAAGCTTGAAATTTTGAAAACACGTCAAGATTATGAACTGAATAAGCATAGTGATGCATCATTGGAACTCTTAGGTTAAGAACTAGATGAATTGCTCCTTGGATGATACAAAGCATCAAGTTTGATGAATATACCTTCAAGAATCATATCATGGATGATATGTCCTAGAAAACCCACCAAACTTTTAATCTTCTCTCTCTTTTATGCTCATTATCTAAGAAGAAGTCAAAAGCATGGTTGTTCACTCAATTCACTTATAGTTGAGAGAATAGTTCAGTTCTTATTCACTTTACCTTTTCTTCACTTGAGCTTGAAAACTTCAAAAACCCATCAAGATTACGAACTCACCAAGCTTGGTGACGCATCATTGGAAATCTTAGGTTAAGAACTAGATGAATCACTCCATGGATGATCCTTAGAATCAGGTTTTGTGAAGATACCTCCATGAAAGACATCATGGATGATGTGTCCTAGAAAACCCCAAAACTTTTAATATTCTCTCTATTTTGTACTCACTAGCTAAGAATGAGTCAAAAGGATATTTGTTCCCTCAATTCACTTGTAGTTGTGAGAATAGTTAGGCTTCCAGTAGTTTTAAGGATTGGGTCTTGTTCACTTTGCGTTTTATTCACTTGAGCTTGAAAACTTCAAAAACCCATCGAGATTACAAATGAACCAAGCATTATTATGCATAGTTGGAACTCTTAGGTTTAGAACTAGATGAAGATATCTTTAAGAAAACCCCATAAACTTTTAATGGATGATGTGTGCAAGAGAACCCAAAGCATTAAGTTTCATGGATGATGTGTGCAAGAAAACCCCACACACTTTTAATCTTCTCTCTCTTTTTGACTCACTAGTTAAGAAGTATTTAAAATGATGGTTGTTCACTCAATTCACTTGTAGTTGAAAGATTAGTTAGGCTCTCGACATTGTTTAGGATTTGGTCTTTTTACTTTGCGTTTTCTTCACTTGAGGATGAAAAGTTTGAATACCCATTCAGATTATGAACCAACCAAGCATGGTGATGCATCGTTAGAACTCATAAGTTAAGAACTAGATGAATTGCTCCTTGGATGATCCTAAGCATTAAGTTTGATGAAGACACCTTCATCAATCACATCATGGATGATGTGTCCTAGAAAAGCCCACAAACTTTTAATCTTGTCTCTCTTTTGGGACTCACTAGCTAAGAAGGACTCAAAAGGATGGTTGTTCACTCAATTCACTTGTAGTTGAGTGAATAGTTAGGCTATTGACATTGTTTACAATTAGGTCTTGTTCACATTGTATTTTCTTCAATTGAGCTTGAAAAATTGAAATACCCATCGAGATTACGAATTGACCAACCACAGTGATGAATCATTGGAAATCTTAAGTTAAGAACTAGATGAATTGCTCCATAAATGGTCCTAAGCCTCAAGTTTCATGAAGATATCTTCAAGAATGACAACATGGATGATGTGTCCAAGAAAACCCTACAAACATTTAATCTTCTCTCTCTTTTAGATTCACTAGCTAAGAAGGAGTCAAGAGGATGTTTGTTCACTCAATTCACTCGTAGTTGAGAGAATAGTTAGGCTCCTGACGTTGTTTAGGATTAAGTCTTGTTCACTTTACGTTTTCTTCTCTTGAGCTTGAAAACTTTAAAAACCTATTGAGATTACGAATCGTCCAAGCATGGTGATGAATCATTGGAACTCTTAGGTTAAGAGCTAGATGAATTGCTCTTTGGATGATCCTAAGCATGAAGTTTGTTAAAGATATCTTCAAGAATCATATCATGGATGATGTCTCCTAGAAAACCCGATAAACTTTTAATCTTCTCTCTCTTTTGGACTCATTAGCTAAGAAGTCAAAAGGATGTTTGTTCACTCAATTCACTTGTAGTTGAGAGAATAGTTAGGCTCCCAGCAATGTTTAGGATTGGGTCTTGTTCACTTTGCATTTTAGTCACTAGAACTTGAAAACTTCAAAAACCCATCGAGATTACTAATTGATCAATCATGGTGATGTATTGTTGAAACTCTTAGTTTAAGAACTAGATGAATCACTCCTTGAATGTTCTTAAGGATCAGGTTTTGTAAAGATACCTTCAAGAAACACATCGTAAAGATAGATCTTCTCTCTCTTTTGGACTCACTAGCTAAGTAGTCAAAAGGATGGTTGTTCACACAATTCAGTTGTAGTTTAGAGAATAGTTAGGCTTCCGGCATCGTTTAGGATTGAGGTCTTGTTCACTTTGTGTTTTCTTCACTTAAGCTTGAAAACTTCAAAAACCCATCGAGATTACGAACCGACCAAGCATGGTGATTAATTGTAGGAACTCTTAAGTTAAGAATTAGATGAAGATATCTTCAAGAATCACATCATGATGATGTGTCCTAAAAAACCCTACAAACTTTTAATCTTCTCTCTCTTTTCGACTCAATAGCTAAGAATGAGTTAAAAGGATGGTTGTTCACACAAATTACTTATAGTTTAGAGAATAGTTAGGCTCCCGACATTTTTTAGGATTGAGGTCTTGTTCACTTTGCGCTTTCTTCACTTGAGTTTGAAAACTTCAAATACCCATCAAGATTACGAATCGACCAAGCATGGTGATGAATCGTTGTAACTGTTAGGTTAAAAACTAGATGAGTTGCTCCTTGGATGATCCTAAGCATCAAGTTTCATGAAGATATCTTTAAGAATCACATCATGGATGATGTGTTCAAGAAAACCCTACAAATATTTAATCTTCTCCCTCTTTTAGAATCACTAGCTAAGAAGGAGTCAAAAGCATGTTTGTTCTCTCAATTCACTTATAGTTGAGAGAATAGTTAGGCTCCCGATATTGTTTAGGATTGGGTCTTGTTCACTTTACGTTTTCTTCACTCTAGCTGGAAAACTTCAAAAACCCATCGAGATTACAAACCGACTAGCATGGTGATGAATCAGTTCAACTCATAGGTTAAGAACTAGATGAATTGCTGCTTGGATGATCTTAAGCATGAAGTTTGATGAAGATATCTTCAAGAATTAAATCATGGATGATGTGTCCTAGAATACCCCACAAACTTTTAATTTTCTCTCTCTTTTGGACTCATTTGCTAAGAAGGAGTCAAAAGGATAGTTGTTCACTCAATTCACTTATAGTTGAGAGAATAGTTTGGCCCGCAGCAATGTTTAGGATCAGGTCTTGTTCACTTTGCGTTTTATTCACTAGAGCATGAAAACTTCAAAAACCAATTGAGATTAGAAACTCACCAAGCATGGTAATGCTTTGTTGGAACTTAGGTTAAGAATTAGATGAATCGTATAACACCCCTGATTTTCTGTACTCGAATCCCGATGTGATTGACATAGTTAATAAAAGTGCGAATAAATTTTTCACGTTGAAAATCATTTCCAATTCACCACCATGACCACATCAAGACCCAAATCATAGAAAACCAAAGAGTGAGATTAAAAACCTATAACTGGATCGATAATTAGTTTGCCCATAAAGGTATACAAAATAACAGAGTTTACAGCGGAAGAAAAATGTGTATACCGGACACACACCTAGTCCCATATATGAAGATATGAGAAAAGGCTCGGCAAAGCATGCAATGGCATATCATAAGCCTAATAGACAGCCATCATCATTTCACATAATCGCATAAGCATGCAATGCCTAAGATATAAGTATATACTCATCTATATGGTCATGCGTCATACATCATCAATGTTCATATTCATAATAGACCATAACCAGTCCAACCTAAATTCATATATCTCCACTATTAGTACATCATCCAAATGTATAATTATATTCACAATTCGTCCATTAATATCAATAATTACAACATCATGCTATCCATTATATACATAACACATTACATTACAATGCTGCCGGCCAAGGCATTCCGTTATAACTATTTACCTTTTCAAAAGCTTTACTTTTAAAAACATCCTCTTCCCATGGCATTCCTGCATCAATACTAAAAAGTAGACCATATGGGAGAGTGAGTTATACATTTCAAATGATGATATGAATACAATTGAAATTATGTGCATATGCATATCAACATCATGTATGCTTTGTTAAACCCATCAACAATAATCATAGATTATTAATTCAACAATATATATTCATTTCATGCTTATTCATCAAATCATAGCAAAGCAAGCATATACACATCTATAACACCGCCACAATGGGCCAACACGTATCTATCACATCACCACAATGGGCCAACATCATCAACATAGACCATTCTGGTCTTTCATCAAGCCACCATGGGCTAACATCATCATTTCCAATCATAAACAAATACGCCCTTCATTACATTGGGCCATATCATACATATCGTCATATTCAACATCATTTCATATATTCATATCATTTATTACTTTTATATGGTCTTTCATTATATTAACTTCTCATCTCATCAACACCAATACCATCATCTCAATCATCATCAATCATCATCATATTCTGGCATATCTCCATGCTATATGCAAATGCTCTTATGGCTAATGCATATGCACAATGGAATAATCAACAACAAATGCGGATCCGACTGTGGGAAATAAACACCAAGTGTGGGTTCAAGCATGATCACATACCATGCCCCTACTGCAGTAGTAAAATGTGTACACATATATCATAATGCATGCATATTCACCATATTTTTACTGGTACCAAACCGCATCACCCATCATGCAACACTTGGTCATTTTCACCATGACCGCGGTATATAACATATTCAACATATGGTGTTACGGGCCAACCATGATTCTTAACATGGCAGCTGTGATCCAAAGGACCACCGGGGACACCTGCTCCTTAAGAGCCACCCCCCACAAGGGTCAACCACATGCAGCTCCCAGTAGCTCAACATGGGCAGCTTCGTGACTTACACATCGAGTCACAGGGGAAACAACAGAAATGCTCGTGCACTGAGCCGCCCTCCCACTGGGCCAATCAGGGGATCCCCTAATATTCCAACACCGGCAGCTATGATATACCATGGATGCAATGTAATACAAATCAAATGCTTTCTCACTCTGTGTATCCTAAATGCCACTCATTAAACATCATCATCATCATCATAATCACCAACACCACCATACACCTTAGTGGATTTCAACATTGTTTGTTTCTTAGTCATAGCTTTCAAGTTTTATTGTGGCATTTTCATCTCAACATATTTTCACATATACTTCACCTCATACACGCAAGTAGATACTTGCAATCAATCACACTGGCATTTCAATATTATATAATATTCATCAATAATACCTCACTTTTATTTAGTGGGTTTTCATCTCCTTATTCATTACCATTGTCTCAAGTATACTTTATATGTATATAAAATTGTGTGGCATTCACAACATTTTCAATTTCATAATTCATACCACACATACAAGACTATGCTTGTATCACACACAATGGCACACAACAATTTATCACTACCAATATGCACCTCTTTGTGCAAGAGAGTGCTCAACCCCATCTTCTAACATTATTTAATATCATATATTCTCTAATTCATCTACTTATAATTCATACTATGTCATTTATTTATCCCTTCATATATTTCAAATTCGTTCTAGGGTATTTCTCATACTCCTGCCATCACAGTCTCATTATCATTCTCTTATCATTCTGTTTCAAGTGGCAAATTCATCATAATTCATTATTTTAATTCAGGTGGTAAATACATAATTAATTAATTCCCATGTACCAATCAACCTTAATCACCACCATGATTTATCATCATCACGTTATCTCTCATACATCCCCATATTCGTCTCAGGTTTACCTCATAATGCCAAGAAGTAGGGTCTAAACTAAGCCTGCCACCATAAATAAAACAGAACAATTCAATTCTGGGGAAAACTAGCTCAAGCGAGATTCACATCCGCTTGAGCGAGACAGGCCAGGTTCGCTTGGGTGACTCCCTTTCGCGTAAGCGAAAAACATCCAGTAGCGTTTTCACGCTCACTCGCTCGAGCGAAGCACCATCACACTCGGTCACTCGCTCAAGCGAGAATTATCCAGTAACCAATTCCTTTAACACTCTCTTGAGTGAAGCACCAGCTCGCTTAAGCGAAATTTGACCAGAGGTTGTTCTTACCAATACTCGGTTTTCACTCTATAGTTCATTCAAAGCCGACTCATCTCACTCGGTTGTCCACTCGGTAAAATCAATCAAAATTGACTCCCAACATTCAGGTTTCCACTCGGCAGAATTTCCCTGAAACCGGCTCAAAGCACTCAGGTTTTCCACTCAGCAAGATAATCCTGACCGACCCATCACTCACTCAGTCAATTAATTCCAAATCCGAGTCATCTCTCAATCAATCTTTCACTCAGCAATTTTATTCCAAAACCGAGTCATCTCAATCAGTCTTCCACTCGATAAACTTATTACAAAGCCGACCCATCTTTCACCCGGCTTTCACTCGGTGAAATTATCTCTAAAACAACTTCTTTTTCTTTCTCTCGGCACTAAGCCTTTCACTTGGGCTGAGCTATTCCAGAATACATCTGGACAGACTCACAGTATGTCCCCATCGGTGCCAATCCCTACTCGGAATTACACACCCAGAGTATCACACTCAGACTCCACCTTCAAGTTCCATTCAGAATTACTCTGACCTCTCATCACTTGGAGGAATTCACTAAGCTGTCTCACTCGGACCTATTTAAATCTTGTTCACTCGGAATATATAACTTTATTCACTCAGAAGAAGACTCCTAGAATACCTCAATCAGAACCATCACAATCACTCTCCTCTCGGGAGAGGTTCATCCAGGATTTTCCACTCGGGAATAATTAGACCTATCATTACTCGGGGAATTCTCTCGCTAAGATCCCACTCGGAATAGGTTTATTAAAATGGATTTCTCTCAGAACACATTTCTCTCGGATTCCTTTTAAGCCTTCACCACTCGGAAAAAGGTCCAATGGCTATAGCCTCGCTCGGAATGGCTCACAACAATATTCTACTCGAGAGGTCCCGTCTCGGACATAACTCGCTCAGGATTTCACTCGAAAATTCACCACCTCATGAAGTTATTAGGACTCCAGCTCGGACAGAATTCGTCCAGTACCTCACCCATTCACCACTCACTCGTCTCGCTTGAGCGAAAGGCTAGCTCGCTTGGGCAAGATTAGTCTAGAAGCTAATTCTCTGAAGCAGGGGACTCTCGCTTGGGCGAGATCCCATCTCGCTTGAGCGAGACCACTCGGACATAAGCAGAATCAGCAATTCTTACAACTTAACACCTGAAATCTCACTCTAGGCCAACTGATTCACCACTAATACATCATACTCATCACATGAGGCATATAAAACTCGCTCTGACCATTCATACTTAGGAATTCTCATTCCAACTCATCAATTACTCCTTTAAATTCTAATTCATCAGCTATAATCACTCATCTCAAAACAATTCTCTATATTTTAACTCGTTCATTCATAAATTTTCACCATCATTAGGTCACGTCCAACCAAGGGACCATCAAACACTTATCATCAACATTATACATATATATATATATACATTTCATACAATCGATATAAGCCAAGCCATCATTCATCACTTCATCAAATTAATCATATAAGTCATTCATGGCAAGGTATTGCATGAGTCCAACATCTACATAATTAACAATGAATTCACTCATGTGATTTGAAATGTAAACTCCTCTCCTACCTCGAGAGAAGAACCGCCACAGGATTACATCGATCATTCTGCATCGTCATCCAGAATGCAAACCTATCCATAATTACACATACACATGTAATCAATAAATCATCACAAGACATCACATCTCATAACTCATGATCAAGTCCTAGACTTGTCTATACCCCAAATTCATATGCCTATGCTAGGCTTCGGGAATTCCCTTCCCCAAAGCTAAGATCTTCAAAGTCTCAAAGGGTTAACTATACCCAACAACATCAATACTTTAAGATTAATCCCTCAAATCAACATACCCATATACATGCATATATCTTCATTTGCAACTCATGACTTAGTTCACCATTTTATCATATCAATATTCAACTCCTATCCTTCAAATATTCATTTCTATGTATAACATCATTCCAAGGTGCCAAAATCATCAAAATCATCAAGTGGGTCAAAATCCCCAAATTATTAATACTTAGGGTTCCCTTTCCAAACATTCAAGCCTAGGGTTTCTATTTCCACCCTAATGCAAGGTTTCTAACATCACCATTTTCAACTCAACAACCCCAAAACCATAAATAAAACAAGGTGGAGGTAAGAAATCTTTACCTCAAGCTTAAGCTCCACCAAAACGAAAATGAAGTGAGGAAGAGGAAGGAGATGACCCCACAAGCTCCCAAGCTCCATAAGCGCCATTCAAGCCTCACAAATCCATGGAAACCATTTAATTTTGAGTGGAATGGCAAGGGATAGGGGTGGTCACCGTTTGGACAAGAGAAGAATGGAGGAGAAGAAGAAAATGATAAAGATAGAGTGGAGGAGAATAATGTACCGAGAATGAGGAAGAGAAGGGAAAAATTAGACCAAAATTGGACATTGTCCAATGGTTAAAAGGATGCCACATTTTGCTTTTACCAATGGGTAATAATTCCCCATTATCCAACAGGTAAAAGAACCAAGTGATATACCAAAAGAGGCCACGGTGATAATGGGAGGAGAAATGGGATTTTTGGTTTTCTTTTAATTCTAATTAGTTCGTATTTTCCCCGGTTATTATCATACATCGCGTCCAATTAATTAATTCCTTGACACCAAAATCATTTTAAATATACCATCTTAACCACGATAATTTTCCGAATATTCTAGACCCGTCAAACATCTAATTAAATCACGTGGGTCCCACATCACCAGTTAATTCCTTCGGTTCTGGTTAGTCTTAATTTACCGATAATTCACCTCTAATGTCTAACAACATCTCCCATAATTATTTGACCATAAACAATCAATTATCATCATCCAATAAATTTATTTTATTTAAAAAAAATCTGGGATGTTACAAATCGCTCCTGGGGTGATCCTTAGAATCAACTTTTGTTATGATACCTTTAAGAAACACATCATGGATGATGTGTTCTAGAACTTAAACTTTTAATCTTCTCTCTCTTTTGTACTCACTAGCTAAGAAGGAGTCAAAAGGATGTTTGTTCCCTTAATTCACTTATAGTTGAGAGAATAGTTAGGCTCCTGATTATTTTTATGATTAGGTCTTGTCCACCTTGCGTTTTATTCACTTGAGCTTGAAAACTTTGAAAACGCATCGAGATTATGAACTGAATGCATCATTGGAACTCTTAGGTTAAGAACAAGATGAATTGCTCCTCTGATGATCTTAAGCATGAAGTTTTGTGAAGGTATCTTCAAGAATCACATCATGGATGTTGTGTCCTAGAAAATACCACAAACTTTAATTCTTCTTGTTTTTTTGGACTCACTAGCTTAGAAGGAGTCAAAAGGATGGTTGTCCACTCAATTTACTTGTACCTGAGAGAATAGTAAGGCTCTCGGCATTGTTTAGGATTGGGTCTGTTTCACTTTACGTTTTCTTCACTTTGGCTTGAAAACTTCAAAAACCCATCGAGATTACAAACCGACCAAGCATGGTGATGAATCATTGGAACTCTTAGGTTAAGAACTAGATGAATTGCTCCTTGGATGATCCTAAGCATGAAGTTTTGTGAAGATATCTTCAAGAATCAAATCTTGGATGATGTGTCCTAGAAACCCCATAAACTTTTAATCTTCTTTCTCTTTTGGACACACTAACTAAGAAGGAGTCAAAAGGATGGTTCTTCACTCAATTCACTTGTAGTTGAGAGAATAGATAGGCTCCCCACATTGTTTATGATTGGGTCTTGTTCACTTTGCGTTTTCTTCACTTGAGCTTAAAAACTTTGAAAACCCATTGAGATTAGGAACTGAGCAAGCATGGTGATGCATCCTTGGGACACTTAACTAGATGAATCACTCTTTGGATGATCCTAAGAATCAGGTTTCATAAAGATACGTTCAAGAAACACATTATGGATGATGTGTCCTTGAAAACCCCATAAACTTTTATTCTTCTCTCTTTTTTAGAGTCACTAACTAAGAAGAAGTCAAAATGATGGTTGTTTACTGAATTCACTTGTAGTTGAGAGAATAGATAGGCTCCAGGAATTGTTTATGATTGGGTCTTGTTAACTTTGTGTTTTCTTTCCTTGAGCTTGAAAAGTTCAAAAACTCGTTGAGATTACGAACCGTCCAAGCATGGTGATAAATCGTTGGAACTTTTAGGTTAAGAACTAGATGAATTTCTCCTTGGATGATCCTAAGCATGAAGTTTCATGAAGATATCTTCAAGAATCACATCAAGATGATGTGTCCTAGAAAAACCCATAAACTTTTAATCTTCTCTCTCTTTTGGACTCACTAGCTAAGGAGTCAAAAAGATGGTTGTTCACACAATTCAATTGTAGTTTAGAGAATGGTCAGGCTCCCGGCAGTGTTTAGGATTGGGTGTTGTTCACTTTGCATTTTCTTCACTTGAGCATGAAAATTTCAAAAACCCATCGAGATTACAAACTAACCAAGCATGGTGATGCATCATTAGAACTCTTAGGTTAAGAACTAGATGAATTTCTCTTAGGATGATCCTAAGCATCAAGTTTCATGAAGATACCTTCAAGAATTACATCATGTATGATGTGTCCTAGAAAACTCCATAAACTTTTAATCTTCTGTCTCTTTTGGACTCACTAGCTAAGAAGGATTCAAAAAGATGGTTGGTCACTCAATTCACTTGAAGTTGAAAGAATAGTTAGGTTCCCGACATTGATTAGGATTTGGTCTTGTTCACTTTGTGTTTTATTCTCTTGAGCTTGAATACTTCAAAAACCCATCGAAATTACAAACTGACCAAGCATGAGGTGGCGTCGGAACTCTTAGGTTTTGAACTAGATGAATTACTCCTTGGATGATCTTAATTAATGAGGACATTCTACGGGAGGACCCACACACTATATTGGACAAAGGACTAGAGGCTTACAAAGGGCCTCTTACTAGGGCCAAGTCCAAGAAAAGCAAGGAACTATCCATAAAGCCCTATCTTCCTTCATCTCTTTGTTTAATGGGCCCAAGCCCAATAGAGATAGCTTGAGGATCTATTTGTATTCATCTTGTAATATAGGTCATAATTAGATTCTCTAGTTACTTAGGCTTTATTTGAGCCTTACTAGGCCAATTGGTCACTTTAGGACCATGTACTCTCACATTGGGCCATGTATAGACTATCTCCTTTCTCTCTTAGCATCATTGGGCCTAGGAAGCATGGAGAAGCCCAACAAGGCTCTCCTTGGCCGAATGCACTATTGCCTATATAAAGGCTTCTTCCTTTGTAAAATGACACACATTAATATCATTTTTGAGTTTAGACACTTTGAGTGCACTTTTTAGTGAGAGATTCTCCTCCTTCTCTCTAGGATTTGTGAGGCTCTTGCAAGCTCTTATCCAAGGGGTCTCTCCCTCCTTGGTGGCAAGATAGGAGTTATCTCCCTCTCTTGGGAGTGGCCTCCACCACCTATCCCATTTCCTTAGCCTTCTTCTTCACCTTTCATCCTTTTCACTTCACTTTCATCCCTTTCTCCTTCTCATTTTCATCCCTTCTTCCATAGTTTTTTCCTTTTATGATTTGGTTTCCTTCCTAAGAAGAAGATCAATATCTTTGGCTTAAAGGATTAAAGAAGGAAAGATCCAAGATTCACTGTCTCTTAAGGAGCTTGAAGAAACTCCTACATCATTTGGTATCACCTTGAGCTTGGGAGGTTCTTTCTACTTCTTCTTCCTCTTTTCAATTTTGAAATCCTTTCTTGTCTTGGCTGGTTGGTTTTCAATTCCATGTTTATTTGTGTTTTGTTGCCATGCTAAAAGTAGAAAATCCATAAAAAGTTGTTGTTTCTTAAAGTTTTGTGTTAGTTCTTCTTGTTCTTCAATTTTTGCATATTGCCTTACTAGCTTTCAGTTTGGTATACTTTGTTCTTGTTTAGCCTTTCAAAAATTTTAAGTTTGGCACTTGTAAGTTTTTGTTTAGAGGTTTACAATTGGTTGTTGTGGGTTTGTTGAATGCTAGAGCCAAATAGGTGTGTATGTGCCATTTGGAACCTTTTTCTAGTGTCCTAGAAATTTTGATTGCTTCAACATATTAGTTGTGCTTAAACCATGTAGTGGAGTCGATTTAACATTCTTGGTTAACTCCCTAAAAGGTTCCAATCTTGTTTCTTAGAAGGCCTCATCTTAAGGCTCTCCAAAAAGTACCTCATTTTTAGGCTTATTAGTGAACCAATCTTAGCTTTCATCTAGGTTAATTTTCATTTCAAGCACATTAGGTCAACATTCTATTTCGGTTTTGTATCTTGTATTGGCATAAAAGAAAATTGTCAAAAGATACAATACACCTTCCATTCATCTTGGTGGAAGAAGGTTGCATTTTCCCTTAAGCAAAAGAGTGAACATTGAAACTTGTAAGACTAGTGGTTGGTTTCGGTTTTGGAATTAGAACTTGGAGAAGTACATTACAAAATCAAGAGGCAAAAGATAAAAAGAAAAGAGAAAAAGTACAAAAGAAAAAGAAAAGCAAAATCCCTACATCTCAAAATTCAAAAGGGTGTTAAAAAGAAAAGTGTGAAAGTAGACCTCCTTAGCAAAATTTGTGAAGTTGCGCACCAAACCAAGTGACAATTTTGAAACCCTAAAGCCATAAAAGTGTTTTCTAGTTGATATTTTACACTTGTTTCAATTACACTTGCTTACTTAGGAGTTGCATCTCTAGAGTTTCTAGGCTTAGGTTTCCTTTACTTTGTTCTTACATATTATTTTCTTGCTTGTCTTGTTTTGTCTATCATCTCCAACTCAAAATTCCACTAAGTGTAGCTTTATTTATTTTAACTTTTCTTGTTTTGGTCTTGTCATAATCAAAAATCCAAAAAGAATCCAAATTGAGTAGCTTCTTTCAAATTAGCCTTTTAGTTTGTCATTCTTTCTTCTTAAGTTTTGTCATTGAGTTTTCCTTCCTTTCACAATCCATTAATAATTTCTTTCTCTATACCATTGAGGGTAGCATCTTAAGACACTTGAGATTAGTATGAAAATTGCTTGAGTCTCTTGATCCTAAGAGAAGAGATACACTTGAGAGAGAGACACTTGTGAGGTTGTGATTAGTTATTTCAATTTTTGCCTAACCAATTTCGTGTGGAAGTTGCTTGTTTTGTTTTGCTAGGTGTGGTGGAGCTTCTATAATTCAAGAGAAGACTTTGAAGGCCATTGTAAAGGAAGCAAAAGCCTTGTACTAATAGAAACTTAGGTAAAATTTTTTTAATTCCTAGAAAAGTGTAGTAGGATTTTTGTCTTGTATTTTGGACACCAATTGGACATTGGACTTTTAGACTCTTAATTTTTCCTTTAAGTAAATTTGGCTAGATTTTAGTAGCATATGCATTTGAGTGTTTGTTAATTAGTTAGTTGGTTAAAACAGTTAGTTAGTTGTTGGTCTTAACTAAATTTTGTTAGTTAGTTTCTTGTCTTAACTAAGTTGGTTAATTAGTTAGTAGTTGAAACTAATTCTAGTTGCCATAACTAATTGTAACCAAATTGATTAGTTGTAATAACCAACCTATAATCGAAGTTAGTTGTTAGTTAAGATTGTTAGATCTAGTTCAAACTACTATAACTAAATAACTAATTCTAGTTAGGGTTTGTTAGGTGTTAGTTAGTTAGTTGAACTAATTTGGTTAGTTAACTACCTAGTTGGCCGAATTAGTTAGCCTTGTTTAGGGTTAGTTACAACCTAGGATCATCATAAGGAACATAGGTAAAGACAACCTAGGTCTTGCATAACTAATCATAGTACTACATCCTAGGATACAACCTAGTATAAGACAACTTAGGTTCTTGTTTCCTCTTAGGAAAGAAACCTAGTACTTGTATTTTAGGATTGTTGTGTGTTTTCTAATACTTGTCTTGCATCAAGCATCCTCGACTAGATTGCTTACAACTTTGTTTTCATTGTCTCTAATTTCTTTGACAACCTTAAAAGATGTCTTCTAGTGATAGGGAAAACAAATCTATGCTTCATAATATAATGGAAAGTTTGAATAACATTAACAATAGGTTAACTAACCTAGAGCATAATGAAAACCCTAGAACTAGACATAGAAATCAAAGACATAACAATAGTGATAATGAGGATAAACCTAGACATAGAAGACACCATGAACATAAAAGGGAAGACATAGGCTTAAGAGAGGTAAAACTAGAAATTCCCCTATTTAATGGTAAGAGTGATGTTGAAGCTTACCTAGAATAGGAGATGAGAGTTGAGTAATTGTTTAATTCTCATCAAATAAAAGAAGAAAAGAAAGTTAGAATTGCAACTCTTTCATTCCAAAATTATGTCTTAGTGTGGTGGACTCAAATATGTAAAAAGAGGAAAAGAGATGACTTTCCACCCATAGATGATTGGGTAGACTTAAAAGCCCTCTTAAGAAAAAGATATGTTCCTAACTATTATCGAGGGGAGCTATTAGCAAAGCTAAATAGACTCACCCAAGGCACAAAAAGTGTAGAAGACTACTACAAAGCCTTAGAGATAACCATGATTAGGGCCAATCTAGAAGAAGAAACCCTAATGCATAGGTTCTTACACGGCCTCAATAGAAACATTAAAAATAGGGTAGACATCCTCCTCATGTTGATATAGAAGAGTTACTACACCAATGCACTAAGATAAAGAACCAAATCAAAGAGAGAGAACCCTATAGTGGGGAAAATAAAGCCTACAAGTCTAAGTGGGTAGGTCAAGAGAACAAGGGTAAGTTTGAGAGAAACCCTAGGGAGAAGGAAGTGGGCACTTCTTCTTCCAAATTACCAAGTGAGTTGCATAAGAATGGTAAAGTCTTTAGGCACCAAAAAGATAAGCATGAATCCACATCTAAACCACAATCCTTTAGATCTTCTACCATAAAATGTTTTAAATGTCTTGGTAGAGGTCACATTGCTTCAGACTATCCAACAAAAAGAACAATAATTTTGAAAATTAATGGAACCTACTCAAGTCAATCAGAGTCTGATTTTGATAATCACACATCAAGTGATGACTCAAGTAGTGATTCCTATGACAGTGAGCATATTTTAAGGGATGATGGTGAGCTGTACATGATTAGAAGATTGCTTGGTAGTCATGTTAAGCTAGATGACACTATACAAAGAGAGAACATCTTTTATACAAGATGTTACATAAATGACAAACTATGTTCTCTCATTGTGGATAGTGGGAGTTGTGTGAATATAGTGAGCCAAAGATTAGTAAATAAGATGGGCTTAGAACTAATAGATCACCCTAGACCTTATAAGTTGTAATGGCTTAATGAAAAAGGGGAAATGTTAGTTAATAAGCAAGTCTTAATCAACTTCACCATAGGCACATACAATGATAAAGTCAATTGTGATGTAGTACCTATAGAGGAAACTCACATCCTTTTAGGAAGACCTTGGCAATTCGATAGGAAGGTCATCAATGAGGGGTTCATTAACACCCTTACTTTCAAATTAGATGGTAAGAAGATAGTTTTACACCCCATAACTCCACAACAAGTAGCTAAAGATCAACTACAAATAAAACTTAAAAGAGATAGAGAGTTAGGATCTTCTTCCTCTAATCATCTAGAAAAATATAAGAAAAACAAAAAAGAGGATAAAGGAAAAAGAGTTGTCTAACATCCCGAATTTTATAAAAATGAGTGATTAATGAGAATGGCAAATGGTTGAATATGAGGATGATATATGAGAATATGTATTGAATATTATGAAAGTATATACATGTTTAATTTTAATGTCATGATTGAGAAATATGTCTGGAAATTGAATGATTATCAGGGCTGTCATGAGTAGAAATGGGACGGAGGTATGGATGTATATATATATGTAATATGAGAGTGAAAGATGTGATTTAGATGTGTGATTAATAAGTTGGGGTGAGAATTTCTGAGTAAGAATGTTTAGAACCAGTTGGATGTACCCCATATGACGTATGTGATGTGTTGGATATGAATAAATTGGCTTTGAATGTGATTTTATATGCTGAGTGGTGAGAGCTTTCATTTTCTACGTAAGTGCTGATATTCTCGCTCAGGCGAGAAGGGATCTCACTTAGGCGAGGATCCCCTATATTGGTGGCATGGTCTCTGGACCAAATTCGCCCAGGCGGGTGAGTTGTCCGCTCAAGCGAGCTGTATATTACGCAGTTAGAGGAGTTACTGGACGAATCTCGCTCAAGCGGGCATGGCCGCGCTTGAGCGAGCTAGTGAGGAAATGGTCACTGGACATTTTCCGCCCAAGCGTGTGTGAGTGGCTTGAGCAAAATTATGAGGTCTGATGCTAGATGGTGCTCACGCAAGTGTGGCTGGTATGGTTATGTTTTGACCGAGTGTATGGAGAGTAAGTGGGACTCTGGACGAAATTCCACTTGAGTGAGGACTTAGAAAATAATACATGATTTATGGTGAATTTCCGAGTGAAATTCCGAGTGACATATGTCCTAGTCTTTCCCTTCCGAGTGAATAAGGTATAATCCGAGCGGTTAAGATGTGAGTAAGTCTGAGTGGGACTTAATTTGGTAAATATCTTCGAGTAAGTAGAGGTCAGAGTAATTTTCGACTGGAACCAGATTGTGGGGGACCCCTTCTAAGGGAAGGGAGGTTTATGAAGTCTTCAAGTGGAGTCCCGAATAGGGAACTTCCGAGTTCAGCATAACCTATTCCGAGTGAGTGACCTATTGGGCGAAAGGTCGATCTCTGGAATATTTACCGAGTGGAATCTCATGTGAGTGAGGGCTCGGATTTGGAATGAGTTTACCGAGCGGTAGTTGTGTAAGAGAGGACTCGGTCTGGGCTGTTTTACCGAGTGAAGGACCATAAGAGAAAAGAGTCGGTTTTGAAATAATTCACCGAGTGAGAACTGATTATAAGTTGAGTCGGTGTTGAGATGAATGGCTGAGTGGTAGCCGATCAGGTGTTGAGTCAGTTTTGGGAATGAAATGCTGAGTGAGTGATGTTATATACACTCCGAGTGAATGTTAAGTATAAATTCCGAGTGAATAAGATTTCATGTATTTTGAGTGGCTAAGTGTTAAGTAATTCCGAGTGGAACTTGATTAAGGAGTTTATTCCTGAGGAATGAATGGTTAAGGTATTCTCCGAGTAAGAGAAGGTATGAATACCGAGTGGAAGACCCAATCAGTGATGAGTCAATTTTAGAATGATTACCGAGTGAGAAACTATGTGAGTATGAGTCGGCCCTGAATGACTTGGTTGAATGGAAAGTGGATCGGTCTAGATTATTATGTCAAGAGGGAAGCCGAGTGTGAGATGACTCGGATCCCAATGAATTTTGCCGAGTGAAAACGGAAGGAATGTTGGGTCGGTTTTGGGGGAAATTCTGTAACAGAAACACGAGTGATGGGGGTTAGTTTTAGTGGGACTTTGCTGATTGAAAACCCAAGTTGAGTAAAATCGAGTGATTGGAAGAACGACCTCGGGTCGGATTCCGCTTAAGCGAGTGGATACCTCGCTCAAGCGAGTGAATGTGAAATTCCTTACTGGACAATTCTCGCCCGAGCGAGTGGCTAGTTGAAGGGAGCCTCACTCGAGCGAATGCACTTGGGAATGCTTACTGGAACGTTTCCGCCCGAGCGAACTGAGACGCTCAAGCGAGATGGGCTGTCTCGCTCAAGCGATTATGGGTTTCGCTTGAGCGAGTGACACTCTGATAGTATTTTCCCCTCTTTTCTCTCGGTTTGGGTATGTTGGCCCTTCTTTTCTCGGTTCCGATGGCTTGGACTCCTTTCCCCTTACTCTGTTAGATACCCGAGGGGATGTAAAAGGATATTAATGTAAATATAACATGGCATGATGGATTATTGGGCTGCCATCTTAATTATGAAGTCACGGTGAGATTTTAATGGGGAAGCATTTATTAAAATAAAAACTCTCACTTTTTTTCCACTTTCACGTCACTTCTTCGTCTCCTCTCATCACTCTTATTCTTCATCTTCTTCCCTTCTCCATCTCCTCTTTTCTTCTCTCCAAAAACCAAAGCCGTGTGGAGCTTTCTTACCCTCTCCCATTTTTGTTTTCATGGAGGCTCAAAGGAGAAGCTCATGGTTGGATCTTCTTCCACTCTTCTCCTCTATTTTCGTGCAGATCTCTCTTTTCCTTGGGAGCTCATGGCCAACTCTTGGTGAGGTAAGTTCCTCACCATTCTTTATGAGTTTATGCCCTAGATTTTGGGTTCTTGGTTTTAGGGGAGTATTATGGCATATGGGTTGTTGGGAGAGCATTAATATGGAAACCCTAAGGTGGGGTGGCTTAAATGTGAGCCTTTACGAGTATCTAATAAGGCACTTAAGATTAATATTGGAAGGTGATGAGAAATAAATGGGTATTAATGAGTGTTGTTGGGTTTTAGTGAAACTCTAACTCTAATAAATTGGGGAAATGTGAAATATAAATAGAATGTGGGTTTAATGACATTGGAGAATGATATTTATGATGAGAGATGGTGATGTGGATCTTGTTGAGGACCGGCAAGGGCTGATTTCTAGATGATTTGAACGGCTGCCACAAAAAGGGAGAAGACACACCAACATACACAATACAAAGACAAATGGGGAAATCTAGAGTGGAGATTGAATGAAGAAAGTTACGTTTTGCAAGGGTCAGAAATTCTAATTCAACTTATCCTTGATTGTTTAGATTCCATGAGAGATTCAAGGATCAAAAACTGGCTTCATTCTCATGTGAATTTCAGTTCACACTTTAATGGAAGTTAACGCAAGAACATGACCTTAACGGAGCTTGGCAATTGAACTAAGGTTCCTTGATTTTTCTTTTGATGTTTAATTTTTTTTTGAGTTCCGAATTTTGTTTTAGATTCAATTTAGAAGACAAGGTAGAAGAAACAAAACGCAAGAAATAAAAGATAAAAAGATGGACAGCATCACACCTCCATAATGGACTAGCATTCATACACAAATCAACCTTGCTTCACACAAGGACCAAGAGCATCACACTCACCACTAAGTTTTCAAAACTTAGAAAAAAAAAATTCATTAATCAACTTTCTGTCCGTTTTTCTCACCTCCATTCAGTTTTGTATAACTTGGCTAAACAAGACAAAAGACACACTACTCCACTACCTAAAAACAAGGGTAACCGCCCACCACTAAGTCTTAGTGGGACAATGCTGAAATATAGTTGCAAAAACTGAAACTTACAAAGGAAAAAGAAATAAAGAAAAATGGGTCTAGGTAGGATTTGAACACAGGTCATTCAAGTCCTACACTACCCTATTCTTAAGGCTAGGCCATTTGTGCTAGGCCCTCTGTTGTTCATCCTTCCACATGATCAAATGAGTAAGTTTGGATGTCCTTTGTGGCTCCTTGGTTATGTCTTCTAGGAGGGTGAGAATTAGCCTTTGTAAGGTGGCTTTGGTCTTCTTGGCCTTGGATCTTGTCATTGGCCCTCCTATTCCTTGAAGTGCCCCTGATTGGTAAGGGGTGTCCTCATCATTCCCTCCCTCTTGAACAGGATTTGTCCTCAAATCTGGGTCTTCTTCACCTGTATCAAACAAGGACAAATCAGCCACATTAAAAGTAGAAGACACATTATACTCACCTGGCATTTGGATCTTATAGGCATTGTCATTGATCCTCTCCAATACTTGGAATGGACCATCTCCTCTTGGAAGCAACTTGGATTTCCTTTGTTCAGGAAACCTCTCCTTTCTCATGTGTACCCACACCCAATCTCCAGGTTGGAAGATCACCTTCCTCCTACCTTTGTTGGCTTGCTTAGCTTAGCTCTCATTCTTCTTGATGATCTGGGCTTTAACCTGCTCATGCAGCTTCCTCACAAAATCTGCTTTAGCCTGTCCTTCATAATGCTTAAACACAGAAATGTTAGGTACAGGTAATAAATCAAGTGGAGATAAAGGATTAAACCCATACACAACCTCAAATGGAGAGCAATTAGTTGTGGAATGGACAGCACGGTTATAAGCAAACTCAATATGGGGTAGGCAAGCCTCCCAACGTTTCAAATTTTGCTTCAGTACTGCTCTAAGCATAGCACCTAATATCCTATTGACCACCTCAGTTTGACCATCAGTTTGGGGGTGACAAGTAGTAGAAAACAATAACTTAGTTCCTAATCTTCCCCACAAACTCCTCCAAAAGTGACTCAAAAACTTAGAGTCCCTATCACTTACAATACTCCTAGGCATGCCATGTATCCTAATGACCTCCCTAAAGACTAGTTCAGCTACATGGCTTGCATCATTGACCTTTTTGCATGGAATAAAATGAGCCATCTTAGAAAACCTGTCCACCACAACTAGTATAGCATCTCGGCCAGCACTTGACTTGGGCAAACCAAGCACAAAATCCATGGACAAATCTACCCAAGGGTGTTCAGGAACAGGTAGGGGAGTGTATAAACCTTGGGGGAGTACTTTAGACTTAGCTTGTTTACACTCAATGCATGACTCACAATGCTTAGCTACATCCTTTTTCATGTTAACCCAATAGAAATGTTCATGCAAGATATCATAAGTCTTATGCACTCCAAAATGACCCATTAAACCCCCCCTATGTGCTTCCCTCACTAAAAGCTCTCTAATGGAAGATTGGGGAATACATAACCTATTCTCTCTAAACAAGAACCCATCAAACCTATAATACTCATCCTTAGGCACCTTTTCACATTCCTTATACTTCTGGCCGAACTCACTATCCTCTTCATACAGCCCCTTTAGAACTTCTAACCCAAGCAATTTGGTCTCTACCATAGAAATAAGGGCATACCTCCTAGACAAGGCATCGGCAACTACATTCCCCTTCCCTTTCTTGTACTTAATGACATATGGGAATTGTTCTAGGAACTCAACCCACTTGGCATGTCTCTTATTAAGTTTGCCTTGACCCTTAAGATACTTGAGAGACTCATGGTCACTATGGATAACAAACTCCTTGGGGAAAAGGTAGTGCTGCCAAGTTTTGAGGGTCCTCACTAAGGCATAGAGTTCTTTGTCATAGGTAGAGTAATTCAAGGCTGCCCCACTTAGTTTTTCACTAAAGTAAGCTATGGGATGGCCTTCTTGGAGCAAAACAGCCCCTATACCTATGCCAGAAGCATCACACTCTATCTCAAAAGACTTGGAAAAATTGGGCAATGCTAGAATGGGTGCACTAACTAGTCTTTGCTTAAGGGTTTGGAAAGCTTTCTCTTGTTTTTCCCCCCACTTAAAGCTCACATTCTTCTTCACTAACTCATTTAGTGGGGCTGCCAAGGTGCTAAAATCCCTCACAAAACGCCTATAAAAACTAGCTAGGCCATGAAAGCTCCTAATCTCACTCACAGTCTTTGGTGTTGGCCATTCTTGGATGGCCTTCACTTTTTCTTGGTCTACCTCTACCCCTTTAGAACTCACTACAAAGCCTAAAAACACCACATGATCTTGGCAAAACGTGCATTTTTCAAGATTGGCATACAATTGCTCTCGCCTTAAAGTAGATAACACAGAATGCAAATGATGAACATGCAAGTCTAAATCAGCACTATACACAAGTATGTCATCAAAATACACTACCACAAAGTGTCCTATAAATTCTTTAAGAACATGATTCATCAACCTCATGAATGTACTTGGTGCATTAGTTAATCCAAAAGGCATAACCAGCCACTCATACAAGCCAAATTTGGTTTTAAAAGCAGTTTTCCATTCATCCCCTTCTCTAATCCTAATTTGGTTGTATCCACTTTTTAAATCAATTTTGGAAAAGAACTTTGCACCATGCAATTCATCAAGTAAATCATCAAGCCTAGGAATGGGATGCCTATACTTAATAGTAATGCTATTCACACTCCTACAGTCACTACACATGCGCCACGATCCATCTTTCTTAGGCACTAAAATTACAGGCACAGCACAAGGAGAGATAGAATCTCTTACCCAACCTTTATCTAAGAGAGCTTCCACTTGCCTTTGTATTTCCTTGGTCTCCTCAGGGTTGCTCCTATAGGCTGACCGGTTTGGAATGGTGGCTCCAGGTATCAGATCCACCTGATGTTCTATCCCTCTCAAAGGTGGCAATCCACTGGGTAGGTCTGAAGGAAAAACATACTTGAATTCCTGCAAAAGAGAAGAAATAGGAGAAGGCAATGAAGAAAAACAAATGGGATTAGTATTAAGAATAGGCTTGCAAACCAGCACGTAGAGTGGCTGCCTTGCAAGCAACACTTTCCTCACTTCTCTTTCTTTTGCTATCTCTCTCTCATTCTTTTTCCTCTCTTTTTCACTCTTTTCTCTTCCTTTTATTTTTCCCCTCTTTTCTTCACTCTCCTTTCTCTCTTTCTCCTCTTTCAAGCTCTCGGTCACACTTAATCCCTCACTCTCATGATCTTTTTTTTCTCTCATAATTTTCTCTCTCAATCTCAACTGATCATGACACACCTCCTGTGGGCTTAAAGGTTTAAGTACCACCTTCTTTCCTTGATGGGTGAATGATATTTTGTTGGAGAAACCATCATGGATAGTCTTGTGGTCATGCTACCACGGCCTCCCCAACAACAAATGACATGCCTCCATAGGCACCACATCACACAAGATCACATCTGAATAAGTTCCAATGACTATAGGCACCTCCACCTGCTGCCTCACCCTTATTTCTCCATCATCACTTAGCCATTGTAACCTATAAGGTCTAGGGTGGGGTTTGGTAGGGAGATTCAACTTGGATACCATCCTAGTACTAGCCACATTAGCATAACTCCCACTATCCACAATCACCATGCAAAGTTGTCCCTGTACAGCACACCTAGTGTGGAAAATGTTGTCCCTTTGGCTTTGGTCTAAGGGTTCTATATGGGATCCTAACAACCTCCTAACCATTAACAATCCCCCATCATTCACTTCTGGTTCTACACCCTCTCCCTCCTCACTCTCATACTCCTCAGGTGTATCAGACTCACTAGACAATTCACCATCCTCCCTTATCACTACCGTCCTCTTTGTAGGGCATTCATAGGCATAATGCCCCTTACCTTGGCACTTGAAGCATGTAATGTCCCTAGTCCTCTTAGGGATTGGTTCCTTCCCCTTAGAAGCATTATGATCAGCCTCCTTAGTGGCCTTAACATCCAAGGCCGAGCTACCTGCTGCCTTGGCTGAATAGGGTGCTGCCCCAAAGCCCTCCCTCTTAGCTTTGTCCTTCCACCCAGATGTGGGAGTAGGGGCAATTCTCCTTGTAGCTCTCTTCCTTTTGAGTTGCCTTTCTACTTGAAGGGCCTTATGCACAAGGTCATCCATCTCAATGAATTCCTGCAACTCCACAACATCACGAATATCAGTAGACAAACCAGCTAAAAATCTAGCCATAGTTACCTCAGGATCCTCTTCTAGATTGGCTTGGAGCATCAGCATCTCCATCTCCTTGTGGTACTCCTCCACACTCCGACTCCCTTGAGTGAGTCTTTGAAGTTTAAACTTCAAATCTCTCTCATAGGAGGCAGGCACATACCTCTTCCTCATTAATCTCCTCAAGTCTGCCCAAGTACTCACTGGTGGCTCTCCATCTCTTTGCCTCTCCCTCTGAAGTTTATGCCACCATACCAAGGCATAGTGTGAGAACTCAGCGGCTGCCAATCTCACCTTTTGCTCCTCCTCAAACTCTCCATAAGCATATACATTTTCGATCTTAAGCTCCCAATTCAAGTATGCCTCCGGATCATTTTTGCCTACAAAAGAAGGAATGTTTAGTTTTATCCCTTGAAGGGGATTGCTCCACTGTTCCCTAGTCCTCCTATCTTCTTCATGTCTTGGCATCCTTCCTCCATGCCTCCTTGGACTTCTCCTTTCATTCTCTAACTGGTCAATTCTCTCATGTATTTCATCAGTGGCTTGTCGGAATAGCCTCTCAAGATGTTGAGTTAGAGCTTGCATTTGAAATGGATTAAGGCCTCCTTGTTCACCCTGTTCTGCCATCACTAAAAACACTTATACAAGGTGAAAAAACAATTATAACAACTGCTGTTTGGACCTCACAAATAATTTCTCTCAAGTGTTTCACTCAAATTTTGGCTTTTTCTAGTAATGTAATTTTCACTCTAGCCTTTTACCACTCTTGATGCTATTTAATCCTTGAGAGTCACAAGTATAGTTCAGCCCACACACAAATGCTCCACCTAATGCAATATGCTAATGATGGCAAATAGAGATATGATCCTATCACTAGAAGCCAACAAAACAAGACACCAAAAAGGACACACAAACAATTACTAGAATTGGACTACAAATAAAGACAAAAACATACAAAAGACTCACAAACAATACTAGAGTTGGACAAGAATCAAAGGCAAAGACATACAAAAGACGCATAAATAATACTAGAGTTAGACTAGAATCAAAGGCAAAGACATGCAAGATTCAAACATTTAGGATACATTTTTTTATTTTTTTTTCGTTTTTTTTTTTACAATTTTCCTTTTCTTTTCACAGCCCTAATTATCAACTTTAGGCATTTAGAATCAGAATGGATTAATTGAAGATGATGGAATTCGAAATACCTTTTTGGGTGCTGTCCAAGAAATTTTAAGCCCTTGACTCCAAGAGCTTTGATACCAAATGATGTGGATCTTGTTGAGGACCGGCAAGGGCTGATTTCTAGATGATTTGAACGGCTGCCACAAAAAGGGAGAAGACACACCAACATACACAATACAAAGACAAATGGGGAAATCTAGAGTGGAGATTGAATGAAGAAAGTTACGTTTTGCAAGGGTCAGAAATTCTAATTCAACTTATCCTTGATTGTTTAGATTCCATAAGAGATTCAAGGATCAAAAACTGGCTTCATTCTCATATGAATTTCAGTTCACACTTTAATGGAAGTTAACGCAAGAACATGACCTTAACGGAGCTTGGCAATTGAACTAAGGTTCCTTGATTTTTCTTTTGATGTTTAATTTTTTTTTTTGAGTTCCGAATTTTGTTTTAGATTCAATTTAGAAGACAAGGTAGAAGAAACAAAACGCAAGAAATAAAAGATAAAAAGATGGACAGCATCACACCTCCATAATGGACTAGCATTCATACACAAGTATCACACTAATGCATGGCTAATCAACCTTGCTTCACACAAGGACCAAGAGCATCACACTCACCACTAAGTTTTCAAAACTTAGAAAAAAAAAATTCATTAATCAACTTTCTGTCCGTTTTTCTCACCTCCATTCAGTTTTGTATAACTTGGCTAAACAAGACAAAAGACACACTACTCCACTACCTAAAAACAAGGGTAACCGCCCACCACTAAGTCTTAGTGGGACAATGCTGAAATATAGTTGCAAAAACTGAAACTTACAAAGGAAAAAGAAATAAAGAAAAATGGGTCTAGGTAGGATTTGAACACAGGTCATTCAAGTCCTACACTACCCTATTCTTGAGGCTAGGCCATTTGTGCTAGGCCCTCTGTTGTTCATCCTTCCACATGATCAAATGAGTAAGTTTGGATGTCCTTTGTGGCTCCTTGGTTATGTCTTCTAGGAGGGTGAGAATTAGCCTTTGTAAGGTGGCTTTGGTCTTCTTGGCCTTGGATCTTGTCATTGGCCCTCCTATTCCTTGAAGTGCCCCTGATTGGTAAGGGGTGTCCTCATCAGATGGCCATTGGTGGTGATTCATGAACATGGGCAAATGTTGTTTGGGTTTTGATAAAAACCCTAAGTGTGGTGATTTGGGAGTTTTTGGTTAAATAAGTGATTTCGATGATTTTTGATGTCTTAGAATAAATTGTAAGAAGGGAGTGAACCTTTAGAATCATTGGGATTGGTTAATGAGGTTAATGATATTTTAGACTATGTTCATGAGGTTGTGTAAGATAATAAATGCTATAAGGATTTGTTAATTGATGATAGTCTTGATTGGGGCCAAGAGGCTTGTAATGAATTTGAATGAAATTTTATAATGAGGATATTTGAAGGGTTGAGGTGAATTGAAACTACATTATGGAATGGATGAGATAATGATGTTATTGGGTTTAGTTGGCCTTTTAAGATCTAGAGGATCTTGGCTTTGGGAAAGGAATTCTCGAAGCCTAATACAATGGCATAAGTTGGTGTTCATCAAGTCTAGGACTTGATGTTGGGCTTTATGATAGGCTAGCAAATGTTTAAGAATTATGAGGAATGCCTTGAGATGGCTTATTAATTGTATGAATGCATATGTATATTATGTAGATTGTATTATGGGTGATGCAATAGAGCATTCGGAGCATTGGACTAGTTTCGGCTCTTCCCTCAAGGTAGGAGAGGAGTTAACATTCAAATTGCATGAGTAAATTTAGTATGATTGTTGTATGTGATGGATACTCATGCTTGCCTTGCCATGTATATGTATTGAATTAATTGAAATAACAATTTGATAATTATTGAGAATTATTATGATACTCTTATGATGGGTGCAAGTAATACACTTGCATGTGTGTGAGGTAATTATGATTGTTATGTATGTATATGTAATTCGTAACACCTTGTTGCCACATGTGTGGATTAATATTATGATAATTGCTATGCCCTTTGATATCCGTGTGGGGATTGTTATGAATGATGAGATGAAAATCCACTAAATGAAGTGTGATAATATTGATGAATAATATGTGATGTTGAAATGCCATAGTGGCCATTTACAAGTATTGACTTGCGTGTATGATGTGAAATATATGTGAAAATATGTTGAGATGGAAATGCCACATTAAAACTTGAAAATAATAATTATGAAATCAACAAGGTTGAAATCCACTAAGGTGTATGGTGGTGTTGGTGATTATGATGACGATGATCGATGAGTGGCATTTAGGATGTACAGAGTGAGTATGCATTTGATTTGCATTGCATTGCATCCATGGCATATCATAGCTGCCGGTGTTGGAATATTAGGGGATTCCCCCGGTTGGCCCAGTGGGAGGGCGGCTCAGTGCACGAGCAATATGTTGTTTCCCCTGTGACTCGGTGTGTGAGTCACAAAGCTGCCCATGCTGAGCTACGGGGAGCTACATGTGGTTGACCCTTGTGGGGGGTGGCTCTTGAGGAGCAGGTGTCCCTGGTGCTCCTTCGGATCACAGCTGCTATGTTGAGAATCATGGTTGGCCCGCAACACCATATGTTGAATATATTGTATACCGCGGTCATAGTGAAAATGACCAGGTGTTGCATGATGGGCGATGCAGTTTGGTACCAGTAAAAATATGGTGAATATGCATGCATTATGATATATGTGTACATATGTTACTACTGCAGTAGGGGCATGGTATGTGATCATGCTTGAACCCACAACTTGGTGTTTATTCGCACAGTCGGATCCGCATTTATTGTCTATTCCATTGTGCATATGCATTAGCCATAAGAGCATTTGCATATAGCATGGTGATATGCCAGAATATGATGATGATTGATGATGATTGAGATGGTGGTATGGTGTTGATGAGATAAGAAAATAATATACCGGAAGACCACATAAAAGTAAGAAAAGACATGAATTAATGAAATGATGATGATAATTTGTGAATGCCCTTGTTGATAAGTGGCAAAGTGATGGTGTATGTGATTGTGTATATGTTGTGCTTGTTTATGATATGAATTGCGGTTCATGAGGCTTGTATGCCTATTATAATAATGAAATGACGAATGAATGATAATGTAATGATTTTATAGCAAAGCATACATGATGTTTGTATGCATATACACCTGATCACAAAATATATATTATTCATCATTTTGAATGTATAACTCACTCTCCCATGTGGTCTCCTTTTTAGCCTTGTGATGCAGGTTGCCATGGGGTGAGTTCAGATTTCTAGTCAAAGCTTTGGTGAAGGTAAATAGTGGTAATGGAAGTGCCTTGGCCGGCATCCTTTATGGTTCTTGTATAATGAATGAATTCTGAGAATGTAGATGATATAGAGATTTTGAATATGTATAAAATAATCTTTTGGATTTGTGGATGGTGCATACATATGTATAATGTAAGAAATGATTTGATGTATATTAGAAAGATTGAAATTGAATGATGTTCATTGATGATTGTGATAGTCGGGAGAAGATTCCCGAATGTATATGTATATATATACATAATTATATCTTAGGCATTGCATGCTTATGTAATTATGTAAAATGATGATGGTTGTCTATTAGGCTTATGATATGTCATTGCATGCTTTGCCGAGCCTTTTCTCATATCGTCATATATGGGACTAGGCGTGTGCCCGGTATACATATTCTTCCGCTGTGAACTCTATTATTTTTGTATACCGTTAAGGGCATTTAGTTATCGATCCAGTTATAGGTTATTTAATCTCACTTTTTGGTTTTCTGTGATTTGGGTCTTGATGTGATCATGGTGGTATCTTGGAAATATTTTTTAAACGCGAAAAATTTATTCGTATTTTTATTAATTATGACGATTACATCGGGATTCGAGTATAGAAAATCCGGGGTGTTATAAAGGTGGTATCAGAGCATATTTTGCTCTGAATTAGAGATATTGGTTATTATTGGAGCACAGTTGCTCTGCATTGAATTGATATTGTAAGATGTTTGGAGCACGATAGCTCAATATTGAGGCCTTTTGGTGATTAATGGAATATGGTTGTTTTGTATAGAGTAAGAATGGTAATTATCTAGAGAATAATGATATGTTGAGGTGTTGATTGCCCTATACGGATTTATGAATGACTAATTGTCTAATAATTATGAATTGATCTTAAGAGCATATTTACATATTGAGGATTATTGTGCATCATTAATGTTGAGTTGGTATTGATGCTTATTATGGACTCTTTATGAGATTGTGGATTCAGAAGATATGATTGATGTCTATGAGAGTGTGCCTCTTATCATTGAGGTTGTATGATGCACATGTGGAGCATAGTTGCTCATGATATAATCATGAATGAATTATGGGATTGAATATGAGTGAATGAATTTCCTCTATATATGATTGATGTATTTATTGTGTAAGTCCGGCCAAGTTCCTTACCCTATTACCTTCAAATGACGAATATATTTTTATTGTGCGTTGATGTTGATATGTATAATGCAAATTGCATTGATAATGGATCTATGTTGAATATTAATCATGGAAAGGAAATATTGAGTTATGAATATGAAATATGAGATATGACTTGGATTGATGATGATTTTATGCCATGTGTTGATCATGGATATGATATATTAGTTATGCATTGAGTTAATAATGGACCTATGCCGTATGTTGATTACAGATAAGAGGTATTGAGAAAGAAATTGATATGGTAGTAGACCATACCTATTGAGACCTTGATGTGCATATGCACTTTGAATATGAATTGTTGGTTAGGTCTCTTATATGCATTATGCCTGTAGCGTTTAGCCAAGGAATGCTTGTTAAATGAAATGTAACTCACATGGTTGATTTGGTTGAATGAATGATATTGAAGAGATTCCCTAGTGTGGGTATTTCGAATTTAAATGATTGGCTGTGCCATTTGTGAGGAATGAATTTTTATACTCTTTGGCACAAGAACCCTACGTGTTATATGATATAAGTGATTTATTGTATCCCTAGATTGGGAATTTGAATATGTGATAAGTGATTAAATATGAATTCGAATATGTTAAATTGGGTTGTGTCTCGATTTTGGTGTGTGAAAACCGAGTGAATAATTGAATTGATTATAACCCACTAGGTGTGATGACCTAGATTGACTTGGTATGATCTTGCATGATCAATTGTTATAGAGGATTAATTTAATAGACCCTATGGCGGTCTAGGCTCTATATTGTTTGTGAGCCATATCTAATGATGTTGTATGTGGAAACTCCACAATGGGTGCTAGGTAATCCCTGATGATTGATGAATAATAATGTTGAATTTGGGGTATAATTGAAATTGATTATGGGATATGATTTTATGAAGTGATCTTGGGCTAAATTATGTGCCATTGAGATTATGATCATTGGATTAATTATGGATGATGATGTGATTTAGAGATGACATATGTGATTGTGAGTTGGTGAATAGAAATTTGATCATGTCATTACCCCCTATTTTATTTGAAAGGTGTTATATTGATGATAGAAACTATGCAGTGATATGATATGATATGATGTGAGTTATATGTTTAATTTATAGACTTTAATTGTGATCTATGAGGAAAATTCCTAATATGAAGGCTTGTTGTATGATTAAGTAGCCTACTTGATAAGAGTGTGGTGAATCTTTTGAGGCTTAAATTGATTCATAGCCAACGAATATGTAAATGAGACAAGAATTTTAGGCTATTTAACCATGGTATTAGATGGATAAAACCCAAGAATGGGGTATTATTTTGTGATGATTGAAAATATATGATTGGTACATTGATTGATGGTGAAGTTAATTAAAATTTGATGATCAATATGGCATGATGGATGCCAAATTAGCTATATAATGGTGCTGAGGTGTGAATATGTTAGTTGTGGGCTGGTGAGGATTGTCACCGAGCCTTATATGAACTAGTATTGCTTGAATATGTGTGACCAATATGAGCCATGGGAATATGAAGTATTGGTTCTGATATGGTCTTACATGCCATGGGCATTGTGGCAGCATGCACTTATGCGCCGACTTTATATATTTGTGGTAACCACTACGGGATTGGGACGCCTTCCTGTATGTCGGATGCAACAACACATAGGCCGGGCAAGTGTAGGGATTGTAGCTGCTTATGGTGAATGTATTAACCTATCTGGATGTACCGAGTATGAACCTGTGAGCTCTGTTGGGTGAGATATAATTGACAATATATGACACACTTGATGTAGGAATTTTGTGTTAAGAATGAGGATGTGATGATGAGCAAGTCTTGATGGACTTTGGGGAGTCCAGTGTTATTCTATCGTGTCGTTGAACCTTATTGATGTGTGGCCTGAGGTATGGCCCTGCGATATGTATATCGATGTTGAATTTCGAGGACGAAATTCTTTGTAGGTGGGGTGGATTAAACTTCAAATCTCTCTCATAGGAGGCAGGCACATACCTCTTCCTCATCAATCTCCTCAAGTCTGCCCAAGTACTCACTGGTGGCTCTCCATCTCTTTGCCTCTCCCTCTGAAGTTTATGCCACCATACCAAGGCATAGTGTGAGAACTCAGCGGCTGCCAATCTCACCTTTTGCTCCTCCTCAAACTCTCCACAAGCATATACGTTTTCGATCTTAAGCTCCCAATTCAAGTATGCCTCCAGATCATTTTTGCCTGCAAAAGAAGGAATGTTTAGTTTTATCCCTTGAAGGGGATTGCTCCACTGTTCCCTAGTCCTCCTATCTTCTTCATGTCTTGGCATCCTTCCTCCATGCCTCCTTGGACTTCTCCTTTCATTCTCTAACTGGTCAATTCTCTCATGTATTTCATCAGTGGCTTGTCAGAATAGCCTCTCAAGATGTTGAGTTAGAGCTTGCATTTGAAATGGATTAAGGCCTCCTTGTTCACCCTGTTCTGCCATCACTAAAAACACTTATACAAGGTGAAAAAAACAATTATAACAACTGCTGTTTGGACCTCACAAATAATTTCTCTCAAGTGTTTCACTCAAATTTTGGCTTTTTCTAGTAATGTAATTTTCACTCTAGCCTTTTACCACTCTTGATGCTATTTAATCCTTGAGAGTCATAAGTATAGTTCAGCCCACACACAAATGCTCCACCTAATACAATATGCTAATGATGGCAAATAGAGATATGATCCTATCACTAGAAGCCAACAAAACAAGACACCAAAAAGGACACACAAACAATTACTAGAATTGGACTACAAATAAAGACAAAAACATACAAAAGACTCACAAACAATACTAGAGTTGGACAAGAATCAAAGGCAAAGACATACAAAAGACGCACAAACAATACTAGAGTTAGACTAGAATCAAAGGCAAAGACATGCAAGATTCAAACATTTAGGATACATTTTTTTATTTTTTTTTTCATTTTTTTTTTACAATTTTCCTTTTCTTTTCACAGCCCTAATTATCAACTTTAGGCATTTAGAATCAGAATGGATTAATTGAAGATGATGGAATTCGAAATACCTTTTTGGGTGCTGTCCAAGAAATTTTAAGCCCTTGACTCCAAGAGCTTTGATACCAAATGATGTGGATCTTGTTGAGGACCGGCAAGGGCTGATTTCTAGATGATTTGAACGGCTGCCACAAAAAGGGAGAAGACACACCAAACGTACACAATACAAGGTAAATGGTGAAATCTAGAGTGAAGATTGAATTGAGAAAGTTATGGTTGCTATAAGGACCAGAAATTCATTTGCAACTTGACCAAGATTGTTAGGATTTAGATTCCATGAAAGATTGAAGGTTCAAGCTAACTCATTCACACGTGATTTTCAATTGCTCACTTTAATGGAAGATAACGCAATAACATGTCAACTAACGCAACTTGGCAATTGAACTAAGGTTCCTTGATTTTTTTTTTGTTTTAATTCTTTTAGAGTTCAGAATTCTTTTTAAAATTCAATGGAAAGACAAGGGTAGAATAAAAACAAAAACGCATGAAATAAAATGATAAAGATGGATAGCATCACACCTCCATAATGGACTAGCATTCATACACAAGTGTCACACTAGTGCATGGCTAATCAACCTTGCTTCACACAAGGACCAAGAGCATCACACTCACCACTAAGTTTACAAAACTTAGAAAAATTCATTAATCAACTTTCTGTCCGTTTTTCTCACCTCCATTCAATTTTGTATAACTTGGCTAAACAAGACAAAAGACACACTACTCCACTACCTAAAAACAAGGGTAACCGCCCACCACTAAGTCTTAGTGGGACAATGCTGAAATATAGTTGCAAAAACCGAAACTTACAAAGGAAAAAGAAATAAAGAAAAATGGGTCTAGGTAGGATTTGAACACAGGTCATTCAAGTCCTACACTACCCTATTCTTGAGGCTAGGCCATTTGTGCTAGGCCCTCTGTTGTTCATCCTTCCACATGATCAAATGAGTAAGCTTGGATGTCCTTTGTGGCTCCTTGGTTATGTCTTCTAGGAGGGTGAGAATTAGCCTTTGTAAGGTGGCTTTGGTCTTCTTGGCCTTGGATCTTGTCATTGGCCCTCCTATTCCTTGAAGTGCCCCTGATTGGTAAGGGGTGTCCTCATCATGAGGTCCTACAGAACCTCCCTCTTCAAGTCTGCAGCTAAATAGGGCTGAAGAAACTTCATATCTTTCTTGGTCAGCTTGACCTTAATATAGTTTCCTTAGGTTTTCGATCATATCGAAAGCCTCCATATGCTCATGTTGCTTCTGAAGCTCAGGAGACATGGTTGCCAGCATAAGGCATTGGACATCTAAAGCGTCATCCTGATGCTTCTTGTAAGCATCCTTGTCAGCTTTAGAGGCATTGTTCGCGGGTGGTTCCGGAATCGGACCTTCCAGGACATACTGCTTTTTCTCTTGTTTGAGGACAATCCTCAAATTTCTATACCAGTCAAGGAAGTTAGAACCAGACAATTTTTCTTTGTCTAGGATTGATCGCAACGAAAGGTTTGAAGGTGTGTTTGACGTCATGGTTATCTAAAACAGAAAATATGTAGTAAGTATCATTTTCAAAACATATTTAAATTATGGTCATTTAAATTAAATATGTCTCCCACTATTTCGATTCAAAACAAAATACCCTCCACGAATCAGAAAATCCCGTTGGAAGATTTTCTAGTGGGCTAAGATCCATATTTTGCCAAGCGTTAAGTCAGCTTTGGCTGATCACCTAATACTTGGTTATTTAGGTAGGAAACTTTTTCCAATTGTATCTTTATACAACTCTTAGTCATTGGGTTAAGTAACCATTACTAATTATTCATCTTATGAATATTTAGCCCAATGTTTACGCCTCTAAGTTATATTCAATCCAATTGAAAACTTAGTTAAGTTAAAGCCCAATAAAATAGTTTGGATATTACCATTATCCCATCGCGTCTTACTAATATAAATAATAGTGCCCTGCTTTGGCAGACCCACTATTTATTGACATTAGTGTTGACGAGTGTACTTATTGGAAGGCGTTTATAACTTAATATTATTTTGAGGGATTTTAATTTATTTTAAAATTACCGTCTTTGTTAAACGCTTTAACGTAATAAAATTATCCCCAAAGCATGCAAACGAAATTGTGAGATGGTTATGGTTTTCCTAGAAGAAAAATAAATAAATAAATAAACCTAGAGGAACTATATTGCCATGGCTTCATGAAGTCCTACTTCTTGAATCCATCATCCTCTTAGAGTCACCACTCCTTGGTTTTCTTCTAAGTCTCTACTTTGTTGGCCCGATCAAGATTACATGATTAAATAGAAACTCGCTTTACATACGAGTGAAGGGTTGAGAAGAGAAATACAACAGAATAGAGAGAGGCACAACACGCAGGCTGTATTTAAATAAAATAACTAAGACCATAACCATTCACCACGCAACATGTTAATTAATTGATTATAACCCATTTAAAAGCATTAAAAGAGTAATTAATTCTAAAACGGGTAATTAAACACGTGGGGTCGGTAATAAGGCGCTAGGCAGAGAATGTACGGGGGTCCCGAAAAAATAGTACTGTAGTCAGGTTGGTTCCCAGGAAAGAGAGTTGGGTCCGGTGTGACCGCTTAAGTACCAAGTCTTTCCTAGCCAGAACGTCCCTTGACCATTAACAGCTCTAAAATTTCAGCTAGGGTTTCAACCATTTTGAAACCCTAATTCCTTATTGCGAACACTTCATAACACAGCCGTCAAGGCACATGGAGGCAGCGCCGTCTAGGGTTTCAAAACCTAGAATTCAATTTGCGCTAATGCCAACATGCAATGCCTTTCCATGACGGCCGTCTAGGTTTCAACTCTTGAACCCTAGATTAAGGAACGGCCATGGTTTAACACTTAAACCTTATCACTTAACGCCCCATAACATGAACCATTCATGTTCGAAGATCAACTCAATTGATTCAAAGTTTGTACGATGACTATCATATGAGTAAAACACATATCAAATATAAAAAATTGCATAAACTCATACATCATACAAATTTAAACGGCAACAACATACATACTAAAATTGAGAAACTCTATAACATGCATCATATACAATTTATAAAGAATAACTCAAAATTATATGTATCATGCCAAAACAGAGGTCATACCATATACATGATTAATCATTGTAATAATATGCATCATATGCGATAACTCAAAATAGCAACATAATCATGCATGTTCATTTTCGAATCCTAGTTTCACAAAACATTTTCGCAAAACAAAATTGCAAAGCTTTAAACAACGAAACAATTTCGCAAATCATATTTTCCAAAAGCTCTTGCAAACGAAAACATATCATCATAAAATATAAACAAATGGCCAAAACACGGTTTTGCAACCTAGGCTCTGATACCACTGTTAGGAAATCCCTAAGCATGAGCAGCGGAAAAATAAAAGGGATTCCATAGGATTTGCAAGGTTCCGTGTTTCAAAGCACAAAACAATCTCGAAATTCATTTTGGATTACCTCTTGAAGAACTCCGAAGCAGTCGTAGCCTCGTCCTTTAGGAGTCCACACGAGCACTCCCACCAGAATCGCAACACTTGCCAACTGCTAGTTTGACGGCGTGTAGCTCTTGCAACTTTTATGAATTTGTGTCTCACTTGAGTGAACGGCCTATGAGCATCTTATGCTCTATTTATAGGCTTAGGTTTGACCTAATTTGTTCTCTCTAAAAGTGGGCTCCTTACTCATTCCAAATGAGTTAGGCCCAATAGCTTTATTTTAGTCCAACTAAAATAAGACAACATTTTCTGATGGGCTTACTCTATGTGTGTGACCCTATAGGTAAAATACCCGGTCATATTAATAATAAACTATTTTATTATTAATATAAAATAAGAGCGGCATCTAGCAATGCATCATTATGTCCGAATATTATCAACATAACCTATAAGTGATAATTATTTAATATGTTTATTCCTTTTGTCACGATATCCTAATTGGGCCCAAGGCATGGTCGCGTCATCCTTGTACGGCCCAATTTATTTTACTTGATACCGGAGTAGACTGGATCCGAATAAATATCTAATATTTATTCTTTCTAGCATGGCCATGCGTTTTCTTAGTCTTACTCCATCAAGTGGCCTATGGATATCACTCCTGTCACATAGGAGAGACAAATCCCATCTACATCACTCACATCCCTCTGCATAATTTGTTCATTACCTAATCACAACCTTTATAGTCCTCTTGTTACAGAAGACGTTTAATTGTATTAAAACAATAAACTCCTCATGTAGGAATCGTAGTGACTTCAGGTCGAAGGACTACATATACCATTATCACATTGAGAATCGTTTATGACAATCATGTAACGATCCATGCAACGTTCTCATGGTGGGTCTGTCCAGTACATCATTACTCTTAATGTGTACCTGTGTGAAGACTCGATATCATCTATATCTATGATCTGTGAGATCAGGTCATCAGTACACTCACACACTAGTCTCAGTGTATTTACATGTCCCCATGTAAATACTTGACTAGGGACATTTTAGGAATAATTTTTATATGACCTATTACTCCAAGGATAAATATGTTTTAAAACAATTTTAAACTGAAATATTTATTCTATTGATAAGTAGAAAAATGATACAAATGAAGAAGCATAAAAGCTCATAGTGCATACACCAACACTCCCTCCTCACTCTCATACTCATCAGGTGTATCAGACTCACTAGACAATTCACCATCATCCCTTATCACTACTGTCCTCTTTGTGGGGCATTCATAGGCATAATGCCCCTTACCTTGGCACTTGAAGCATGTAATGCCCCTAGTCCTCTTAGGAATTGGTTCCTTACCCTTAGAAGCATTATGATCAGCCTCCTTGGTGGTCTTAACACCCATGGCCGAGCTACCTACTGCCTTGGCCGAATAGGATGCTACCCCAAAGCCCTCCCTTTTGGCTTTGTCCTTCCACCTAGATGTGGGAGTAGGGGCAATTCTCCTTGTAGCTCCCTTCCTTTTGAGTTGTCTTTCTACTTGAATGGCCTTATGCACAAGGTCATCCATCTCAATGAATTCCTACAACTCCACAATATCACGAATATCAGTAGACAAACCAGCTAAAAATCTAGCCATAGTTACCTCAGGATCCTCCTCTAGATTGGCTTGGAGTATCAGCATCTCCATCTCCTTGTGGTACTCCTCCACACTCCGACTCCCTTGAGTGAGTCTTTGAAGTTTAAACTTCAAATCTCTCTCATAGGAGGCAGGCACATACCTTTTCCTTATCAATCTCCTCAAGTCTGCCCAAGTACTCACCGGTGGCTCTCCATCTCTTTGCCTCTCCTTCTGAAGCTTATGCCACTATACCAAGGCTTAGTTTGAGAACTCAGCGGCTGCCAATCTCACCTTTTGCTCCTCTTCAAACTCTCCACAAGCATATACGTTTTCTAACTTAAGCTCCTAACTCAAGTAGGCCTCCGGATCATTTTTGCCTGCAAAAAAAGCAATGTTTAGTTTTATCCCTTGAAGGGGATTGCTCCACTGCTCCCTAGTTCTCCTATCTTCTTCATGTCTTGGCATCCTTCCTCCATGCCTCCTTGGACTTCTCCTTGCTTCCCTATCATTCTCTAACTGGTCAATTCTCTCATGTATTTCGTTAGTGGCTTATCGGAATAGCCTCTCAAGGTGTTGAGTTAGAGCTTGTATTTGAAACGGATTAAGGCCTCCTTGTTCACCCTGTTCTGCCATCACTAAAACACTTATACAAGGTGAAAAACAATTATAGACAGCTGCTATCTAGACCTCATAAATAATTTCTCTCAAGTGTTTCACTTAAATTTTGGCTTTTTCTAGTAATGTGATTTTCACTCTAGCTTTTTACCACTCTTGATGCTATTCAATCCTTGAGAGTCATAAGTATAGTTCAGCCACACACAAATGCTCTACCTAATGCAATATGCTAATAATGGCAAATAGAGATATGATCCTATCACTAGAGGCCAACAAAAACAAGACACAAAAAAGGACACACAAACAATACTAGAATTGGAATACAAACAAAGACAAAGACATACAAGACTTAAACATTTAGGGTACATTTTTTTTGACAATTTTCCTTTCTTTTCACAACCCTAATTATCAATTTTAGGCATTTAGAATCAGAATTGATCAATGGAAGATGATGGAATTCGAAATACATTTTTGGATGCTGTCTAAGAAATTTCAAGCCCTTGACTCCAAGAGCTTTGATACCAAATGATGTGGTTCTTGATGAGGACCGGCAAGGGCTGACTTCTTGATGATGAATGGCTGCCACAAAAAGGGAAGAATACATACACAGACGTACATAATACAAGGAAAATTGTGAAATCTAGAGTGGAGATTGAATTTAGAAAGTTATGGTTTGCTATAAGGATTAGAAATTCAATTTCAACTTGTCCCTGATTGTTGGGATTTAGATTCCATGAGAGGTTAAGGTTCAAGCTAGACTCATTCTCACGTGAATTCATTTGCACACTACAATGGGAATTGACGCAATAACATGAAAATTAAAGCAACTTAACAATTGAACTAGGATTCCTTGAATTTTTTTTAATTCTTTAGAGTTCAGAATTTTAGATTCAATTTGAAGACAAGGGTAAAAATGCATGAAATAAAAAATGACAAAAGATGGATAGCATCACACCTCCATAATTGACTAACATTTACACACAAGCATCACACTAATGCATGGCTAATCAATCTTGCTTCACACAAGGATCAAGAGCATCACACTCACCACTAAGTTACAAAACTTAGAAAATTTCATTAATGATGTTCTCCTCTTCCCTCACGTATGGCCAGTTTTGTATAACTTGGCTAAAACAAAAAAAAAAACCAACTACTCCACTACCTAGAAACAAGAGTAACCGCCCACCACTAAGTCTTAGTGGGAAAATGCTGAAAATTTTAGTGGCATGACCAAAAATTACAAAAGAAATAAAGCAAATAGGTCTAGGTAGGATTTGAATACAGGTCATTCAAATCCTACACTACCCTGTTCTTAAAGCTAGGCCATTTATGCTAGGCCCTCTGCTGATCATCCTTCCATATGATCAAATGGATAAGCTTGGGTGTCCTTTGTGGCTCCTTGGTTATGTCTTCCAGGAGGGTGAGAATTAGCCTTTCTAAGGTGGCTTTGGTCTTCTTGGCCTTGGATCTTGTCATCGGCCCTCCTATTCCTTGTAGTGCCCCAGACTGGTGGGAGGTGTCCTCATCACTTTGCATATACATATCATTCACCATACTCTTTATCATCACAACACCATCATACATACATTCACAAGTATCACTACAATTTAGACAAAGTACACCGTATATACATAATCAAGTTCCACTATAATTTAGCTATCACACAACTATTATTTGGTATTCATATCTTTTATGTTGTCTTTGTATGTCAATACATCCTCATCACATCCATCATCATATCTCATCACCTTCGGCATACTTCCTTGCTATATGCAAATGCTCTTAAGCTAATGCATATGCATAATGGAATATTTCAACAATTACAGATCTGACCATGGGAATATAAACACCAACTGTGGGACTCAAGTATGATCATCCAATCATACCCCTATTGTAGTAGTAAAATGTGTACACTTATTCTTAAATTTGCATGCATTTCACCAATTGTTTTACTGGTACAAAACCGCATCGCCCATCTTGCAACACCTGGTCATTTTCACCATGACCGTGGTATACAACATATTCAACATATGGTGTTGCGGGCCGGTCAGATATCAAATCATGGCAGCTGTGATCTCAAGGACCACCGGGGTCACCTGCTTATCAAGAGTCACCCCCACAAGGGTCGGCCACATGTAGCTCCCCGAAGCGATACATGGGCGGCTTCGTGACTTACATACCAAGTCACAGGGGAAATAAAATTTGCTCGTGCACCGAGCCACCCTCCCAATGGGTCGGCCAAGAGAACTCCCCTAATGTTACAACAACGGCGGCTATGCAGTATGCCATGGATGCAAATACAAATCATATGCATTTCTCACTCTATGCATCCTATACATGCCACTCGTCATACATCACCATCAACACCATTACCAATATTACCACAAGACTTTTAGTGGATTTATTATTATTGGTTATTCTTATTAATATAAACATTTGTGTGGCATTAAATAGTTCTCAATCAACATCATCAATAATCACATTACATTCATGGTGGATACAAGCATAACTTCATATCATTGATCATTCTACACCACCATATAGCACACCATGAATATTTTAAATGCATCAAAGCATGTTGCCAAACACATTATCTATACCATACACCATATTATAATTTCTCATATCATTTCAAGTAAGGCTAACATGGATACCAATACATATGGCAATCAAATAACATTCAAATTCATGCATTTAGAATATAAGACTCCTCTCCTACCTCAAGAGAAGAATTCCGATTGATATGACATACCCGCCTCGTCGTTCGGAATGGATCCTACATTATCATGCATATAGAATTCCAATCAATCAACTACTCAAGACATTATTTCAATTCTATTTAATCATAATCGTATCTATAATTTCTTAACAAGTACAAGACATCCTATAGACATCATTTTTATTATTTGTTAGGCTTCGGGAATTCCTTCCCATTAAGCCACATTCATTAGATTCAAGGGCCATAAAACAACCATAGCCTCAACCTTCATAAAATACCATAACAAATAATTACCCACATACCTAATGGCTTATATTTTCTCTCAATCACACTATCCACCCAATATTCATAACTTTCCCCAAATTCTTAAAAGTTAGGGTTTCTCTAAAACCCAACAACTCTCATTAATGCCTCATTAATCTTCATCATCTTTTAACCATAAATGCTTCTACCATCATTAATCCCTCATAAATATACACATTTATGGTAACCCATTCTAGGGTTCAAGCATTAAATACTCTCCTCAAACACCCATGCACATACATTGCTCCCCCAAATCACCTTAGCACATATATATGGCAAAAACCTCAACAAAATGGGGAGTATACTTACCTAACACCCAAAAATGAAATGGGTTCCAAGAGAGGGAGAAAGATGCACGAAAATAGAGAGGAGAAGGAGGAGATGAGTTCCACCTCCTAGCTTGCTCCAAGGACAAAAATGAAGAAAAGGCGGAGTTCACCACTTTTGTCAAAGGTTTTTGGAAAAAGAGAAGAGGAAAAAGTGAAGGAGAAGTAGAAAGAAAGAAGAAGAAGCATGTTTGCTAACGGTACAAGGAGCCAACATGAAAGAAGAGAAGGGAATCGGGCTTTTGCATTTTAATTTTAATCCCTCATTAAAAGATTCATCGTTTTATAACTAACAGGCTCTTTATTTGGGCTTAACACTTTATCTGAAAATTATTCTGAATATATATTCGGACTCCCAATATTATCCTTAATAGCCCTGACTAATATCATCTCAATCAGAGATACTTAGTCCGACACCCATATTCCAATCGGGCTTATTTTCGGCTTAACTGGTCTCATTAAATCACCAATAGTCCCCAAAAATTTTAATTTAATTATTACAATATTTTGGGACATCAAATAATTTACATTTAATTTGTCAATATTTATTTTCCCCGATTTAATCTTCTATTTTAAATTTTGGGATGTTACAATCCACCCACCAAAAAGAAAATTTCATCCTTAAAATTTAACGTATCGGATTCTAACACGTCGGGATATCGTTCTCTGATGTCATCCTCTCGTTCCTATGTGAATGTCTCCACATTTCCATGTTTCCAAGCGACTTTCACTAAAGGCACCAACTTGTTTCGTAATCTCTTCACGAAATGCTCGATAATGCGAACAGAAATAGGAAGAATAGATAAATTATCTCATACGTCAACCTCGTCCATAGGATCATATGCAGAGGATCATGAACATATTTCCTCAACTGCGACACGTGGAACACGTTATGTAGATTAAAGAGATGCGGAGGGAGTGCGATCCGGTAAGCAACGTCGCCAATCCGCTCCAAAACCTCATAAGGTCTGATAAACCTAGGGCTCAACTTTCCACTTTTCAACGCCATTCTAATTCCTTTATCACGCGTAACCTTCAAGAACACATGGTCACCCACTTGGAACTCAAGTGGTTTATGCCTCTTGTCATAGTAACTCTTTTGTCGATTCTGAGCAATCTTTATATTCTCTTGTATTTTCTTGATCTGCTCGGTGGTCTCCTGAACAATCTCCGGCCCTAAGGCCAAGTTCTCACCAGTCTCCAACCAACATAACGGAGTTCTACATTTTCTTCCATAAAGTGCCTCATACGGTGCCATACCAATAGAGCTATGGTAGCTGTTGTTGTATGTGAATTCAATCAATGGCAGGAATCTCTCCCAACATCCACCATGTTCAAGAACATAAGCTCTCAACAAATCTTCAAGGCTTTATATCATCCTTTTGGATTGTCCATCAGTTTACGGATGATAGGCAGAACTAAGTTTCAACTTAGAACCCAACTCATTATGCAAACTTCCCCAAAATCGAGAAGTGAATCGAGGATCATGGTCGGATATGATACTAGACGACACACCATACAGCCTAACAATCTCCTTTATACATAATTGTGCCAATTTCTCCAAGGAACTCTTCATATTCATTGGTAAGAAGTAAGCACACTTCGTCAACCGATCCACAATTACCCATATGGCATCGTTTCCAGCACGAGTTATGGGTAGTCCAGAAACAAAATCCATAGCTATACTATCCCACTTCCAAATAGGGATCTCCAAGAGCCTCAAATAACCAGATGGTCTTTGATGCTCGACCTTCACCTTCTGACAAACAAGGCAAGAGGCTACAAGGTTCGCAACATCACGCTTCATGCCAGGCCATCAAAAGTTCTTCTTCAAATCTCGATACATCTTGGTAGAACCAAGATGAATGCTTAATACACTTTTATGAGCCTCCTCAAGTACACATTTTCTCATATCACCATTTGAGGGAACATAAATTCGGCCTTTCACACGCCAAATGCCATCTTGACCTTCCACTAGGAACAAATTCTTCTCTTTCTCTTGGGTTTTCTTCATCTCAATCAAATACTCATCATCCAGTTGTTGAACCTTCACATATTCAAGAAACTCGTTTGTGACTTTCAACATTTCAAGAAACATTTTCTTGGAAGTATATGTCTCCACGCCCACATTCAAGTCTCTAAATTGTTCTATCAACTCCATCTCTTTCGCCATCATCATTGAGACATGTAATGACTTTCGTCTCAAAGCATCGGCAACCATATTTTCCTTTCCGGGGTGATACCGCAATTCAAATTCATAATCCTTTAAGAATTCCATCCATCATCGTTGGCGGATATTCAGTTCCTTTTGGTCGAACAAATACTTAAGGCTCTTATGATCACTAAAGACCATAAACTTAGAACCATACAAGTAATATCGCCATAACTTCAAAGTGAACACCACCGCCACCAATGCAAGATTGTGTGTAGGATAATTAACCTCATGCGGTCATAATTGTCTCAACGCATAGGCTATTACACGCTCCTTTTGCATCAACACGCATCCAAGACCAAGCTTAGACGCATCACAATACACCATAAAATCATCCATCAAATTGGGCAACACTAACACCGATGCAGTAGTAAGCCTTGACTTCAACTCTTGGAAACTTTCTTCACATTCACGGGTCCACACGAAAGGTTAATTCTTATGAGTCAACTTCGTCAGCAATAAGGCCAAACGGGAAAATCCTTCAATGAACCTCCGGTAGCAACCAGCAAGACCAAGAAAACTCCTTATCTCAGTTACAAACGTTGGTCTTTCCCAAGCCATTACAGCTTTAACTTTCGATTTATCCACAACAACCCCATTGTAACATCCTGATTTTTAATTTAATTACCGATTGAGACTAAGCCATTAATTAAGGGTTAACTGTAGAATTGGGATTAATGAATAATTAAACTAATTGCTGATTGGTTAGAAAATGATTGAATAAATAATGATAATAATAACAATAATACCAGGCGAAAGGATGCATGTGTCCCTAAGGATATAAGACAACTTCAGCTCTCTCTTTCCTTCATTAATTCACGCTGGACAGCTCTTCTTGTGTATGCGTCTGGTCTCTCCTTTCCCTGTTTTCTCTTCTTCACTCTCATTCACGTCAAACAGTGAGAGAGTCGAGAGTTTCTGGGGGGAACATCAATGCGGCTCTGTTCCACTCCCTGTCCTCTTCTTCCTCTCCGTCGCCTTCTTCCCCCTCCTTCTTCTTCCACTTGGAGCTGTTAGTGTCCCAGTTGGAAGGCTGTGCTGGGAAGTGCCTTGGAGCCATGGGGGAGACGAACCCGTTAGAGGAAAGAGTAACTCTGGCCCAGGATCAACGGTGAGTTCGAAGGCTGGTGAAGGAGGAGTAACAGAAGGGCGATCGGTCAGCATTACAACTTGAGGAGTCTCTGAACCCCGACAGCAGGTAGGGGGCGCTTTGCATGTCAAGTGTAGGGTTTATGACAGGGTCCCAGGTGCTTGCTTTAATGTGATATGTTGTGTGAAAGGTGTAGATCGATGTGTTGTGATTGAGCGATTGTGCATGCAACTCCCGGATTGGTGGTATCTGTGAATGGTTGAGGGTTGTGTAACTCCGTCCTTGAGTGTTTGTTAATATTTCTATGATGCATGTTGTTGAAACATGAGACTACTGAGTGAATACATGTTTGCGTTACCATTATTCCCGAATGTATAAGATGTGAATTGATACGTGATTTCCATTTTGAATGTTGTGTTGAAATGCATGCTGACTCCGTTAAAAATGTCGAGTGGATGTACTGTAATGTAGTTACCTTGGTTTGCTTATTGTGAGTTACTATGATAGATGCATGTGATGCTGTAATGGAAATTTGGGATTCCGAATGAATCTGAATGCTGTGTGGGGGATCGGTTGTGACCCATTGATGGCTGTGTGAGACGCACCTGGTAAGCTTGGATGCTTGTTATGGAATTGCATGAGATTGCATATATGAGATGACTCCCAGATTCCTGACCAGTTCCATGAGGACCCGTGGTAGCCGACGGAGCTAGAGCTGGGTCTCGAGACGTCACGGGGTGACCGGGACCACACGGAAAGGGCTAGTGGATGGGGGGTCGAAAAGGCATCTGGAGTCGTATAAGATGATTTTCAGTCAGATTCCTGGCTAGTTCCATGAGGACCTGTGGTAGCCGATGGAGCTAGAGCTGGGTCTCGAGACGTCACGGGGTGACCGGTGCCACACGGAAAGGGCTAGTGGACGAGGGACCGGGAAGGAATCTGCACTGAAATCACTGTTTAAGTCGGATCCGCATGCATGAGTGTATGAGCATTGTTATTGAGACTATTATGATTTGCATGGATTGAATGATTGAGTGAACTCCGACTGGAGGACGTCGTATAAGTGAATTCCGACTAAATGAATATGCATGTATTGATGCTGTTGCTGAGTGCAGTGTGATGCTATGATTGAGAATGTATGTTATTGTGCGAATTCTGATTGGATGACGTGGTCTGACTCTTATATTAATTGGCAATATATATATATATATATCGTTACGGATTGAACCTGGTAAATTATATAATTGAGGATTGAGGTAAAATCCGAGTCAATAGCTGTCATTTTATATGTAAAAGCTCACCCCTACACCATTTTTCAGTGTGTGCAGGTTGGACTCTGCAGTGATGATAAGGCCTCAGGTCTGAGTGAGGTGCACTCCGACTGTTGAGTGCTTATATTGTATTTATCATGTTTCGTCAGTTGTAGCCTTGGCCGGCTCATAATAACAGTATTATATTACGAATATAAATTTACATATATATATATGTAATTTGAGCTATTATGACCCGGGTGCATGTTTATATATGTATATGGTTTATGGTGACAGCCTGTGCTTGCATCGGATATCAAGTGTTGATGATTAAAATGTTAAGATAATGAGTATTCTGAGTGCACAATTACATATGTACATATATGTTGTATGCTGGTGACCTAAGGTTGGGTAGACTAAGGGACGATGATGGATCAGATATCGCTAAGTTAATGATTTTCCTAGTGGACATAGTTGTGAGAGCCATCCCTGAGTGAGACTATAAATGGCTGTGCCTTCTTTTCCGAGTGGTGATGCTTAATTGGATTCTGAGTAAGATATCTTAGATGAACTTATATTGTGTAGGATCTGATGGGTGAATTTCCCGAGTAATATTAAGAACGATCGTTACCGAGTGAAAATATAAGGAAACCCCGAGTGATCCTCTCCCGAGGAAGAGTTGATGTAATGGTTTAGGTTAGGGTGAATTCTGAGTGTATGATATCTATAATCCGGGTGAATGCGATAAAATCTGAGTGAGCGAGGATCTGTATTCTGAGCGGTTGAGTTTTGAATAAGTCCGAGTGGGACTTAACCTTCTTGCTTCCCCGAGTGAATCTGGCTGGAATATTCCGAGTGATACATGATTGTGGGACCCTTTCTAAGCGAAGGAGGGTCTACGTGTTATTCGAGTGAGAAGTGTAACTATGCCGAGTGATGAGTGTGTAAGGGAACTTCGATTGTATCCAAGTTTGATGTATACTGAGTGTGCTGCTCGCCCCAGCGACTAAGGCATTCGCTCCAGCGAGCGTGTGGGCTTGGGAAGGCTTTTGTGTCGTGTTCGCTTAAGCGTAAGGTGATTCACCCGAGCGAGTTAACGTTGTCTCGTGGGATTCGCTCTGTCGCTGTTGTCTTTCCGCCGGGTCTCCTTCTGGTCGGTTTTTGTCCTCTCTACCCTTTCAATGTTTTATCTTACTCTAAGCATTATTTTGGGGCAGATTGTGAATGTTTTGCAACCTTAAAAATTTGGAAAAATGTCCTGTTTTGTTAATTATTTATTTATTAAATTAGGGTGTTTCATTTTGGTATCAAAGCAGACCAAAAGGTCCATGGCCAAGGTTTGCCTACTGTGAGTGGGTGGTTGTGTGCAATATGACCGATTGTCATCATTACCTATAGTATTCTGTTGAATTTGATACATGATTAATCATGATTTGTGTGATTCTATGCTTCTGTGTTTTGTTGTGGACAGTAGTGAGGGGTACTACTGTGGGGATGTTGATTTGGTGGTAGAGGATTGTTACTACCCTGGTTCGGCCATTTATTGAATAAGAATTGTTCTAAGTGTGGGGTTGAATGAGAGAGGAAATAGAAGGAAAGGCGTTGAAACCTTCAGGTATATTGAAACTGATTAATTAATTTGATTTCTTGGTGGCCATGATAGTGGCTCGTAGTTGAGACATATTGAGTAAATGGATTAGAACTCATATGTTGAGTTAGCTGAGTGAATAATATTGAAGGAATCCTCTAGTGGGTTGAATTTAAATTCTGTGATTGGTTATGCCATTTTTAAAGGATGTTTTATACCCTTGGCGCGTGAATCCTATATGGTATATGATGTAAATGATTGGTTGCAGATTGCTAAATTGGGAAATTTGAGTGTGTGATGAATGAATGACATATGATGTATACGATATATAGTATAAGTGATGTGTTGCAGTTTCCTAAGTTGAACCTCTGGGTGTGTGATAAGTGAGTAAAGGTGAGATCGGGTATATGTTAAATTGGGATTGTGTCTCGGTGGTGATTGAAGAAACTGAGTGAATGATGGATTAGATGCTGGACCACTAGGATTGGTGACCCAGTTAATTGGGCATGATCATAAATGGATGAATGTGAAATAGAATACCTGTTTGATTTGAATACTGTCTCAGTTTTGGTGTGTGAAAACCGAGTGGATGGTATTAGGCTTTATAATATTAGGATATTTTGGGTGTGACCCACGATGGGTAAATGGTGACCCCTTAGGAATTCTAAGTCTGATAATTTATTAATCTTGTGAGTTGTTGAGCCCGAGTAAAGCAATTGCGTAGTAACTCATTGAGGCTTGAATTACCATTGTGTGATGATTTTATTGTGTGGTGATTTGGGTTAGACTCGGTGTTATGGTTGACAACCGAGTGAATTATTGATTGAATTGTGACCTATAATGTGTAGAAAACCGATTGGATTTAATGTGATCTTATATAGTCAGACCTTGTGGAATTAGACGCTATGGTGATCTGGGCTCGGTGGCAACTGGATGTTGTGGGTGTACTAGGTAACCACTGGAAATTCCGAGTCGGATAATCTGATTGACCTTATGGATTATTGAGCCAAGTATGTAATGGTATACTGAATTATTGAAGCTGAATTGTCTTAAGGTGAAGTGTAGATAGTAAATGGGATACCCGATTGATAGTGATGGTAGGGTTGAAACCCGAGTACTTTTAGTACTGAGAGTAATGATTATGATGATTGTACCCCACTGGATTGCGTTTATGCTCGATGAATCATTAGGCTTAAAATTGATTGGTGACCTGTGACGAGCGATGAAATGAGGGATTATAAGGCTGTGGGGTCATGGTTTGTGATGAATGAGATTTTAAAGAAAAGAGGTATTTATTCGGTATGGGCTGAAAAGCCGATTGTTGATATGGCATTTTATGATGAGGTATATGTCCTGTATAGGCCGGAAGAATATTACCATTGTACTGTCTTACAGAAGTGATCAATGATTTTTATGATTGCTGTTGCGTGATATACCCTACGTGGTGCATAATGATGATGTTGATGTAGATGTATTGATTACAATGTGTGTGTGTGAATTGCCATTAATTTCTGTGTGAATTAGTATTAGTTGAGTGAGTCTAGTCAGTGTGAGGCATGCTGTTCTGAGATGACTCTTCATACCATGGGTATTGTGGCAGCGTACACGTTGCAGTGACTATGTAATTGTTGTAACCCTATAGGAATGAGACGTCATCCTATAAGTTGGATGCAGCAATTCATGAGTCGGGCAAGTGAGGTTGTAGCTGCTTATGGTGAGGGTGAGTCTATCGGACTGTTCCGAGTGAAAATGAGAACTGTATTGAGTGGAAGTAATTGTTAGTTTATCAAAATAAAGATTGAAGGTTGTTTAACCTTGATATATTTACCTCCGAGGAGATCAGAAGTTATTGGGGATGAACTGGCTATTAAAGTAATGACTGGTCATTGAAATAAATGGGTGATGCAGTCTGTCACAGGAATTAGAAGTCTTGTGGATCTAACCGAGTGATACTGTAAGTTTAATAAGGAAAACTGGACCTTGAGCCAAGGTGTTCGGTAAGGTGAGGATTTGCTCGGGAAAGATTAGTATATTCCGAGTGTGTGAAAGTGGAGATGGTTCCGAGTGAAATCCTTCTGGGAGAAAGAATTGCTGAGTGAAAATTATGATGTTTTGAGTGAAACATCGTTTTGGTCATCAATAAGGAGCTGTATCCGAATGACACTTCTGTGTTAGGCAAAATCAAAGTGAAATATCCGAGTCGTGTGAATTTCGGGTGGAGTGTCTCGGAGTGTACCATTTCCGAGTGGAATGGTACCGTGTGGAACGATGTTGAGTGGAGAGATATCGAGTGTAGAATCCCTAATACCCGTGTGATGTTTCGCCGAGTGAATCTTTCTCCAGGAGAAAAGTACTTCTGGTTGGGAAATGGAACTTCGAGTGTGCAAGTTTTCGAGTGAATTACCCAAGGGGGGGAATAGATACCGAGCAGTAAACTTATTCATAGTTGTGTTCGGGTGATGTTGAGCTGCTGAGTTTGAACTCAGATTTATATTTGGAGTAGGCCTGAATCCCGAGTGGAAATTTGGTAAATAGAAAGTTTCTGTGCGAAGGGTTTCCAAGGGGAGTAGATATCCGAGAGAAGGATTTATGTGAAATCGTACTCAGGTCAGCGATTGGGACTGCTGGGCTTGAACTCAGGTTTTGTTTCGAGGTAGGCTTGAATTACGAGTGAATTTTGTAAGTGGAAGGATTTCCGGATGAGAACTGCCCTTAAAACCCCGATTGATATTTTTGAGTGAGAGGACCGAGTGACATTCTCGGGTTATAGGCATGAAGTTAGTCGAAGGAATGGTTAGGAATCTGAGATGTTAGAACCAAGTGTGGTGCCTGTACGAGGTAAATCCAGGCAAGTTGTGCTAATTGAAGCATATGGGAACTCGTTTGAGTGTTCATTTTGGTTAAGAAAGAAATTTTGTGGTCAGATTTTGAAAATCCAAGGGTTTAATCTGAGATGAATTGGTCGGAAGTGAGTATTGGTGGGAATCGGTAATGTTGTTTACTGACTAGATTCTTCCCAACTGGGTGAATAACATCTAGAAAATGTCCCATGTGACACAATGTCGAGCCTATGCTTTGTGTGAGTTCATGGTCGTGCCGAGTGACTCATTGAGTCGGAGAACCCAATGATGTAAATACGCCGATCAGTGTTGAGAGTGTAAGGCTGAGCGGCCAAAGAACTGGAAAGTGCCAATGGCTAGGGTGAACTGGCAGAGTTGAATGGGGGTAACTACGTAGGAAATGGAATCCCGAATGTAATGAAGACTATGAAGAGTTATTTTATTTATGCTGATTAGAAATTGCGAAGCAGTCGGAAACGTTGAGAAATGAAGAGTTGCAGTTGGAGCATGACTCTGGTATTCCGATCTGTTTGTTGAGGTAGTCTGAGTGAAAGAAAGGAATGTTATTCCGAGTCAATGATGACACTTCCGAGTGGAAATGTGTTAAGAATGATGTCTCGGTTTTCTGGGTGGAGCGGTCGGTAAATTGCTTTGGAAGCCAATTATACCGACTGGAATTTAAGCAATGGATGAATACTTGAGGTACATAGATTTGTAATTGCTTATTGTGGTATGACAGTGATTTTCTGATTGGTTCATTGAGACTAAGCATGTGTTTGAATTTCGAGGACGAAATTCTTTTAAGAGGGGGAGAATTGTAACATCCCAATTTTTAATTTAATTACCGATTGAGACTAAGCCATTAATTAAGGGTTAACTGCAAAATTGGGATAAATGAATAATTAAACTAATTGCAAATTGGTTAGAAAATGATTGAATAAATAATGATAATAATAACAATAATGCCAGGTGAAAGGGCGCATGTGTCCCTAAGGGTATAAGACAACTTCAGCTCTCTCTTTCCTTCATTAATTCACGCTGGACAGCTCTTCTTGTGCGTGCGTCTGGTCTCTCCTTTCCTTGTTTTCTCTTCTTCACTCTTATTCGCGTCAAACAGTGAGAGAGTCGAGAGCTTCTGAAAGGAACATCAACGTGGCTCTGTTCCACTCCCTGTCCTCTTCTTCCTCTCCGTCGCCTTTTTCCCCCTCCTTCTTCTTCCACTTGGAGCTGTTAGTGTCCCAGTTGGAAGGCTGTGTTGGGAAGTGCCTCGGAGCCATGGGGGAGACGAACCCGTTGGAGGAAAGAGCAACTCTGGCCCAGGATCAACGCCGAGTTCGAAGGCTGGTGAAGGAGGAGTAACAGAAGGGCGATCGGTCAGCATTGCAACTTGAGGAGTCTCTGAACCCCGACAGCAGGTAGGGGGCGCTTTGCATGTCAAGTGTAGGGTTTATGACCGGGTCCCGGGTGCTTGCTTTAATGTGATATGTTGTGTGAAAGGTGTAGATCGATGTGTTGTGATTGAGCGATTATGCATGCAACTCCCGGATTGGTGGTATCTGTGAATGGTTGAGGGTTGTGTAACTCCGTCCTTGAGTGTTTGTTAATATTTCTGTGATGCATGTTGTTGAAACATGAGACTGTTGAGTGAATACATGTGTGCGTTACCATTATTCCCGAATGTATGAGATGTGAATTGATACGTGATTTCCATTTTGAATGTTGTGTTGAAATGCATGCTGACTCCGTTAAAAATGTCGAGTGGATATACTGTAATGTAGTTACCTTGGTTTGCTTGTTGTGAGTTACTATGATAGATGCATGTGATGCTGTAATGGAAATGTGGGATTCCGAATGAATCTGAATGCTGTGTGGGGGATCGGTTGTGACCCATTGATGGCTGTGTGAGACGCGCCTGGTAAGCTTGGATGCTTGTTGTGGAATTGCATGAGATTGCATATATGAGATGACTCCCAGATTCCTGACCAGTTCCATAAGGACCCGTGGTAGCCGACGGAGCTAGAGCTGGGTCTCGAGACGTCACGGGGTGACCGGGACCACACGGAAAGGGCTAGTGGACGGGGGGTCGGAAAGGCATCTGGAGTCGTACAAGATGATTTTCAGTCAGATTCCTGGCTAGTTCCATAAGGACCCGTGGTAGCCGATGGAGCTAGAGCTGGGTCTCGAGACGTCACGGGGTGACCGGTGCCACACGGAAAGGGCTAGTGGACGAGGGGCCAGGAAGGAATCTGCACTGAAATCACTGTTTAAGTCGGATCCGCATGCATGAGTGTATGAGCATTGTTATTGAGACTATTATGATTTGCATGGATTGAATGATTGAGTGAACTCCGACTGGAGGACGTCGTATGAGTAAATTCCGACTGAATGAATATGCATGTATTGATGCTGTTGCTGAGTGTAGTGTGATGCTATGATTGAGAATGTATGTTATTATGCGAATTCTAATTGGATGACGTGGTCTGACTCTTATATTAATTAGCAATATATATATATTGTTATGGATTGAACCCGGTAAATTATATAATTGAGGATTGAGGTAAAATCCGAGTCAATAGCTGTCATTTTATATGTAAAAGCTCACCCTTACTCCATTTTCAGTGTGTACAGGTTGGACTCTGAAGTGATGATAAGGCCTCAGGTCTGAGTGAGGTGCACTCTGACTGTTGAGTGCTTATATTGTATTTGTCATGTTTCGTCAGTTGTAGCCTTTGCTGGCTCATAATAACAGTGTTGTATTACGAATATAAATTTACATATATATATATATGTAATCTGAGCTATTATGACTCGAGTGCATGTTTATATATGTATATGGTTTTACGGTGACAGCCTGTGCTTGCATCGGATATCAAGTGCTGATGATTAAAATGTTAAGATAATGAGTATTCTGAGTGCACGATTATGTATGTACATATATGTTGTATGCTGGTGACTTGAGGTTGGGTAGACTAAGGGACGATGATGGATCAGATATCGCTAAGTTAATGATTTTCCTAGTGGACATAGTTGTGAGAGCCATCCCCGAGTGAGACTATAAATGGCTGTGCCTTCTTTTCCGAGTGGTGATGCTTAATTGGATTCTGAGTAAGATATCTTAGATGAACTTATATTGTGTAGGATCTGATGGGCGAATTTCCCGAGTAATATTAAGAACGACGTTACCAAGTGAAAATATAAGGAAACCCCGAGTGATCCTCTCCCGAGGAAGAGTTGATGTAATGGTTTAGGTTAGGGTGAATTCTGAGTGTTTGATATCTATAATCCGGGTGAATGCGATAAAATCTGAGTGAGCGAGGATCTGTATTCCGAGCGGTTGAGTTTTGAATAAGTCCGAGTGGGACTTAACCTTCTTGCTTCCCCGAGTGAATCTGGCTGGAATATTCCGAGTGATACATGATTGTGGGACCCTTTCTAAGCGAAGGAGGGTCTACGTGTTATTCGAGTGAGAAGTGTAACTATGCCGAGTGATAAGTGTGTAAGGGAACTTCGATTGTATCCAAGTTTAATGTATACTGAGTGTGCTGCTCGCCCCAGCAACTAAGGCATTCGCTCCAGCGAGCGTGTGGGCTTGGGAAGGCTTTTGTGTCGGGTTCGCTTAAGCGTAAGGTGATTCGCCCGAGCGAGTTGACGTTGTCTCGTGGGATTCGCTCTGTCGCTGTTGTCTTTCCGTCGAGTCTCCTTCTGGTCGGTTTTTATCCTCTCTGCCCTTTCAATGTTCTATCTTACTCTAAGCATTATTTTGGGGCAGATTGTGAATGTTTTGCAACCTCAAAAATTTGGAAAAATTTCCTGTTTTGTTAATTATTTATTTATTAAATTAGGGTGTTTCACCCATCATCAGAAATCACATGACCAAGAAAAGAAATCTCACTCATCCAGAATTCACACTTAGAAAGCTTGGCATATAATTCTTTCTCTCGAAGAATGGTCAATACAAGACGAAGATGTCTTTCATGCTCTTCATGAGTCTTTGAGTACACCAAAATATCATCGATAAACACCATGACAAATTGATCAAGATACTCATGGAAAATGCGATTCATGTAGTCCATGAAGTTCGCAGGAGTATTTATCACTCCAAATGGCATCACTACGTACTCATAGTGTTCATATCACGTTCAGAAGGCAGTTTTCGGGATATCTTCGGTCTTCACCCGAATTTGGTGATATCTGGAATGCAAATCAATTTTAAAGAATACCACAGCACCCTTCAACTGATCTAGAAGATCATCAATTTGAGAAAGAGGATATTTGTTCTTGATAGTTAGCTTGTTAAGTTGGCGATAATAAACACACAATCTCATACTTCCATCCTTCTTTTTCACCAACAACACAGGAGCACCCCAAGGAGATACACTTGGGCGAATAAACTCCCGTTCAAGCAATTTCTTGACTTGCTTCTTCAATTCGGCCAACTCCATAAGGGACATCCTATAAGGAGCTCTAGAAACAGGCTCAGCGCCAGGAATGAGATCAATAGAAAATTCCACTTCACGTGGAGGAGGTAATCCAGGAATCTCTTCCGGAAACACATCAGGAAACACCGAAACAATGGGAATCTCACCAGATTGGGACGTACTATTCCCGTCAATCAAACAAAACATCATAAGAAGCTGAGAGATACCTTGCACATCAAAGCCTTCAGTATTAGAAGTTGGGAAGATCATCGTCTTGTTATGGTAATCTACTAAGACTTTGTTAGCGGATAACTAGTCTATGCCTAGAATAATGTCCAGGTCCTTCATAGGCAAACAGATGAGGGATACAACAAACTTTCTACCCTCAAGGTTCATTGCAACATTCTCACATCGAGTCACCGATCTTAAACAAGTACCGGTTGGTGTGGTTACTAATATAGAACCTTTCATCATACACACAGGCACCCTCAAGCGCCTCACATAATCTTCAAAAATAAATGAGTGCGTAGCACCAGAATCAAAGATAACGTTTACCGAAACACCAAGAATTTCACACTCACCACGGACAAGATCTTTAGCTTGCGCGACTTCTTCACCAGTAACTACGAACACTCTGCCAGCAGCTTATAGTTGATCACCACCATTGCGGTTTCTATTTCTTCCACCATTGTCGTTTGTTCCACCGTTATGATTTCCACCACGACCACCAATTCGGCCACCATTATAACCATTACCGTATCCACGGCCACGGCCTCCAAAACCCCCACGGCCTCCACGGTTAGCATTATAATCACGTGGTTAGGAGTGTCAACATTAGCACCTCTTGTGTTCAATGGGAAATTGGGACGAATATGCCCTGTTGGTTATATTGGTAGCATACCACATCCTCCCGCAGACATTCACGTGCAAAATAGTTAGCACCACATTTGTAGCAAGTTTGGCCTTGGACATTACCACGACCTTGGTTGCCACCACCGTAACCAACTCTAGGAGCACCACGTCCTCTAGTATTTGAGGATCCACCACGAAAGAACTTCTTCTTGAAATGACCTTGCTTCTTGAAATTAGAGAATTGGCCTTTTAACTTAGGCTCGTGTTTTCCATGACTCGAAGGAGTCACATCATCTTCTTCATAAATTCGACACTTAATCACAAGCGTTGGAAAACTTCGTATCTTTTGATGTTGAATGGCCCGCTTGACCTCGGGCCTCAACCCATTCTCAAACTTCACACATTTAGAAGCTTCAGTACCCTCTTTTTAATAGGGCGGATAGAATGCACATAGCTCCTCAAACTTGGAGGCATACTCCTCCACCGTCATGCCACCTTGCTTAAGTTCCATAAACTTAAGCTCTTTCTTGCTTCTATAGCTGTCAAAAAATACTTCTTCAAGAATTCCACCTTGAAGTTCTCCCAAACTAAGGGAATATCAGCAGATACCATGCGTCTCCTCGTAAGACGCCACCAAGCTTCAGCTTCATCGCGGATCATAAAGACCGCATATTCCATCTTTTGCGCTTCAGAACACTCGAAGCTAGCGTAGATTCTTTCCAAATCATTAATCCAAGCATATGCATCTTCTGGCTTATAACCTCCATGAAACTCTGAAGGTTTCCTCTTGAGAAATAAATCAAGACCTTGGGAGCCTTGTCCCACGTTCAGTTGGCCTTGTCTTTCCAAGAGATCGGCAAAGCGATTCAAGGCATTTGCCATAGCAGCAGCCTCACGATTCGGTCTGCCAGCCATATCTCAAGCCTATACGTTAAAACATGGCTCACACGTGAGTGTACTAGACTAAACATCTAATTTTTCATCTTATAAATTGAAAGTTCTAGTACCTATAAGCTTATCATGCACCATATCACATAATCACATCACCTTTCAATACACAATCATAATATATTCATCATTAGAGGCAAATAGTGTAAGGACTCTTGGCCAGACTCATCAACAATTGTATCAATCTCAATTCAATGATAACCATCACCATTCACCCAAATAATCCATAAATCAATCAATCATGGCTCATATAATTCAATCTTGAGTAACAATTACATGAACAACATTAATCATGATCGTATCAAGAGCAAACCAACGCTCTGATACCAGGTTGAGACGCCTCGAAAATACGGGGGAATTTTTCATGTTTTCAATCATTTATAAATTGAATATTTAAAGTGGTGAAGCATTTAATACGACATAAGGATCTATAAAAACCGCTCCCATATATGAAGATATGAGAGGGTAAATTAAAGGATGATTTTTATAATAAATTTTCAATTAAAAACAACGGAAGGATTAATCAATTTAATTATTGTATGATTGATTTTGAAGGGGAGGATTTCACAGGTTTCAAGATCCCTTAATATTTCCAAAATGACGTTTAAATGATGCAAGAAGTGGTTTTATTGCAAAGGAAATACAATCATTTAAAACAAAACAAAATATGTGCATCAGGGTGCCACTCACTCAAGCGAGAACCATATTCGCTTGAGCGAGCCAGTGTAGGCATGCTTGAGGGAAAACGAGAAAGACTGAGCAAGGGAGGAATTTTGCATCAGGGGCTTCTCTCGCTTGAGCGAGCCCAACCTCGCTTGAGCGAGAATCGAGAATCCACCATGGGCGAGTCAGCAAGACACTTGAGCGAGGGAAGAGATTTGCATTAGAAGCCAATCTCGCTTGAGCAAAATCCATCTCGCTTAAGCGAGATTGCTCTAGAGACGATGGAAACTCTCTGCCCGATTTTCGCTTGGGCGAGGCATATCTTGCCTGGGCGAAAATCGACCAGTGTCTAATTCCCTTCCTCCCTACTTGAGAGAATCACCAAGCCAGGGCCATTTCGCTTGAGCAAAAATGGTCCAGTGACCAACCTCTGATTCCAATTCAATCTCGCTTGAGCGAGAAGGCCATTCGCTTGAGCGAATTTCGGCCAGTGGCCACACCCCTGTTTCATAAGCATCTCGCTCGAGCGAGATTCCTACTCGCTTGAGCGAGTTCTGCAGAATTTGTGCAGAAATGGGAAATTTACTCAACTTGGCATATCAAATCTCATTTTCTACCATTTAAGCCTATCCTAATTCACTAGTTGCACTTTATTCTATATTTATAAGATCTCCCAATTGTTCATACCCTTCAAATCAAATCTCTTTCACTCAATGCATAGGATTTAGAATCATTCCAACTTAAACTTCACAAAATGCTATAAATTATGAAATACCTCATTCATTCATGAAATTAAACATCAACAAGCATCATCATTCATTGCATTACATCATTTGGGTCATTAATGAAAATTGGCCATGCTCACCAAGGTCCAATTTTCCTACATGACCCTCAAAATCATTAAATACAATCTAGATCACAAAATAAGCATACATATACATCACATGCTACACAAAAACCTAGATTTTGCCGGCCAAGGAACTTCCTATACCACTATTTACCTCCTCAACCAAAATGTACTTCAAAATGTCTACTCTTTCCATGGATGCCCTGCATCACAAGTCTAAAAATGGATAACATGGGAGAGTGAGTCACACGTTCCAAAGGAATGAATTGAATACCATGTGATTATGTACATATTCATTAATACATGTATACTTTGCACATACATATCATTCACCATACTCTTTATCGTCACAACACCATCGTACATACATTCACAAGCATCACTACGATTTAGACAAAGTATACCGTATATACATAATCAAGTTCCACCACCATTTAGCTATCACACAACTATTATTTGGTATTCATATCTTTTATGTTGTCTTTGTATGTCAATACATCCTCATCACATCCATTATCATATCTCATCACCTTCAGCATACTTCCTTGCTATATACAAATGCTCTTAAGCTAATGCATATGCACAATGGAATATTTCAACAATTGCAGATCTGACTGTGGGAATATAAACACCAATTGTGGGACTTAAGTATGATCATCCAATCATACCCCTACTGCAGTAGTAAAATGTGTACACTTATTCTTAAATTTGCATGCATTTCACCAATTGTTTTATTAGTACCAAACCGCATCGCCTATCTTGCAACACCTGGTCATTTTCACCATGACTGTGGTATACAACATATTCAACATATGGTGTTGCGGGCCGGCCAGATATCAAATCATGGCGGCTGTGATCGCAAGGACCACCGGGGTCAACTGCTCATCAAGAGTCACCCCCCACAAGGGTCGGCCACATGTAGCTCCCCGAAGCGATACATAGGCGGCTTCGTGACTTACACACCAAGTCACAGGGGAAATAAAATTTGCTCGTGCACCGAGCCACCCTCCCACTGGGTCAGCCGAGGGAACTCCCCTAATGTTCCAATAACGGCGGCTATGCAGTATGCCATAGATGCAAATGTAAATCATATGCATTTCTCACTCTATGCATCCTATACATGCCACTCATCATGCATTACCATCAACACCATTACTAATATTACCATAAGACTTTTAGTGGATTTATTATTGTTGGTTATTCTTATTAATATAAACATTTGTGTGGCATTACAATAGTTCTCAATCAACATCATCAACAATCACATTACATTCATGGTGGATACAAGTATAACTTCATATCATTGATCATTCTACACCACCATATAGCACACCATGAATATTCTAAATGCATCAAAGCATGTTGCCAAACACATTATCTACACCATACACCACATTAAAATATATGGCAATCAAATAACATTCAAATTCATGCATTTAGAACATAAGACTCCTCTCCTACCTCAAGAGAAGAATTCCGATTGATATGACGTACCCGCCTCGTCGTTCGGAATGGATCCTACATTATCATGCATATAGAATTCCAATCAATCAACTACTGAAGACATTATTTCAATTCTATTTAATCATAATCGTATCTATAATTTCTTAATATGTACAAGACATGCTATAGACATCATTTTTATTATTTGTTAGGCTTCGAGAATTCCTTCTCATTAAGCCACATTCATTAGATTCAAGGGCCATAAAACAACCATTGCTCCAACCTTCACAAAATACCACAACAAATAATTACCCACATACCTAATGGCTTATATTTGCTCTCAATCACACTATCCAACCAATATTCACAACTTTCCCCAAATTCTTAAAAGTTAGGGTTTCTCTAAAACCCAACAACTCTCATTAATGCCTCATTAATCTTCATCATCTTTCAACCATAAATGCTTCTACCATCATTAATCCCTCATAAATATACACATTTATGGTAACCCACTCTAGGGTTCAAGCATTAAATACTCTCCTCAAATACCCATGCATATACATTGCTCCCCCAAATCACCTTAGCACATATATATGGCAAAAACCTCAACAAAATGGGGAGTATACTTACCTAACACCCAAAAATGAAATGGGTTCCAAGAGAGGGAGAAAGATGCATGAAAATAGAGAGGAAAAGGAGGAGATGACTTCCACCTCCTAGCTTGCTCTAAGGACAAAAATGAAGAAAAGGGGGAGTTCACCACTTTTGTCAAAGGTTTTTGGAAAAAGAGAAGAGGGAAAAGTGAAGAAGAAGTAGAAAGAAAGAAGAAGAAGAATATTTTTGAAGGGTACAAGGAGCCAATGTGAAAGAAAAGAAGGAATTGGGCTTTTGCATTTTAATTTTAATCCCTCATTAAAAGATTCATCGTTTTACAACTAACAGGCTCTTTATTTGGGCTCAATACTTTATCTAAAAATTATTCCAAATATATATTCGGACTCCCAGTATTATCCTCAACATCCCTGACCAATATCATCTCAATCAGAGATACTTGGTCCGACACCCATATTCCAATCGGGCTTATTTTTAGCTTAACCGGTCTCATTAAATCACCAACAGTCCCCAAAAATTTTAATTTAATTATTCACAATATTTTGGGATATCAAATAATTTACATTTAATTTGTCAATATTTATTTTCCCTGATTTAATCTTCTATTTTAAATTTTAGGATGTTACAGAAGTCACCTTTGAGGTTGGAGATTGGGTTTGGTTACATCTTAGAAAAGAGAGATTTCTAAACTTGAGAAAATCCAAACTCCTAGAGGTGATTGACCTTTCCAAATTCTCAAGAAAATGGGGAATAATGCCTATGTCCTTGATTTACCTGGGGAATATGGTGTGAGTGTTTCATTTAATGTATCTGACTTATCTCCTTTTGATTTAGATGAAGAGGATGATGCCTTAGATTTGAGGACAAATCCTTTCGAAGAAGAGGAGCATAATGAGGACATTCTAAGGGAAGACCCACACACTATATTGGACAAAAGACCAGAGGCTTACAAAGGGCCCCTCACTATGGCCAAGTCCAAGAAAAGCAAGGAACTATCCATAAAACCTATCTTTCTTCATCTCTTTATTTAATGGGCCCAAGCCCAATGGAGATAGCTTGAGGATCTATTTGCATTCATCTTATAATATAGGTCATAATTAGATTCTCTAGTTACTTAGGCTTTATTTGGGCCTTACTAGGCCAATTGGTCACTTTAGGACTATGTACTCTCACATTGGGCCATGTATAGGCCATCTCCTTTCTCTCTTAGCATCATTGGGCCTAGGAAGCATGGAGAAGCCCAACAAGGCTGTCCTTGGCCAAATGCACTATTGCCTATATAAAGGCTTCTTCCTTTGTAAAATGACACACATTAATATCATTATTGAGTTTTAGACACTTTGAGTGCATTTTTTAGTGAAAGATTCTCCTTCTTCTCTCTAGGAATTGTGAGGCTCTTGCAAGCTCTTATCCAAGGGGTCTCTCCTTTCTTGGTGGCGAGATAGGACTTATCTTCTCTCTTGGGAGTGGCCTCCACCACCTATCCCATTTCCTTAGCCTTCTCCTTCACCTTTCATCCTTTTCACTTCACTTTCATCCCTTTCTCTTTCTCATTTTCGTCCCTTCTTCCATAGTTTTTTCCTTTTATGATTCGGTTTCCCTCCTAAGAAGAAGATCAACATCTTTGGCTTGAAGGATTGAAGAAGGAAAGATCCAAGATTCAACTTCTCTTTAGGAGCTTGAAGAAACTCCTACATCACTAATCATCAAGTTTCATGCCCTCAAGAATCATATGTTGAAAGAATAGTTAGGCTCCCGGTATTGCTTAGGACTGGGTCTTGTTCACTTTGCGTTTTCATCACTTGAGCTTGAAAACTTTGTAAACCCATCGAGATTACGAACGTACCAAGCATAGTGGTGTATCCTTGGAACTCCTAGGTTAAGAACTACATGAATTGCTCCTTGGATGATCCTAAGCATCAAGTTTCATGAAGATACCTTCAAGAATTACATCATGGATGATGTGTCCTAGAAAACCCCAAAAACATTTAATCTTCTCTCTCTTTTAGACTCACTAACTAAGAAAGAGTCAAAAAGATGGTTGTTCACTCAATTCACTTGTAGTTGAGAGAATAGTTAGGCTCCTAGCATTGTTGAGGATTGGGTCTTGTTCACTTTGCATTTTTTTTCAATTACGCTTGAAAACTTCAAAAACCCATTGTGATTATGAAGTGACCAAGCATGGTGATGCGTTGTTGGAATTCTTAGGTTAAGAACTAGATGAATAGCTCATTGGATAATCCTAGGAATCAGCTTTCATGAAGATATCTTCAAGAATCACATCATGGATGATGTGTTCTAGACCACCCCATAAACTTATAATCTTCTCTCTTTTATGGACTCTCAAACTAAAAAAGAGTCAAAAGAATGGTTGTTCACTCAATTCACTTGTCATTGAGAGAGTAGTTAGGCTCCCAGCATTGTTTAGGATTGGGTCTTGTTCACTTTGTGTTTCACTTGAGCTTGAAAACTTCAAAACCTATCATGATTACGACCTGACCAACCATGGTGATGTGTCGTTGGAATTCTTACGTTAAGAACTAAATGAATTGCTCCTTGGATGATCCTAGGAATCAACTTTCCTGAAGATATCTTCAAGAATCACATCATGGATGATGTGTTCTAAAACACCCCACAAACTTATAATCTTTTCTCTTTTGTGGACTCTCAAACTAAGAAGGAGTCAAAAGGATGGTTGTTTACTCAATTCACTTGTCGTTGAGAGAGTAGTTAGGCTCCCAACATTGTTTAGGATTGGGTCTTGTTCACTTTGTGTTTTATTCACTTGAGCTTGAGAACTTCAAAAACCCATCGAGATTACAAACTAACCACGCATGGTGATGAATCATTGGAACTCTTAGGTTAAGAACTAGATGAATAGCTTCTTGCATGATCCTAAGCATCAATTTTCATGAAGATATCTCCAAGAATCACATCATGGATGATGTGTCCTAGAAAACTCACCATAAACTTTTAATCTTCTCTCTCTTTGGGAGTCACTAGCTAAGAAGTAGTCAAAAGAATCGTTGTTTACTCAATTCAGTTGTAGTTTAGAGAATAATTAGGCTCCTGATATTGTTTCAGATTGGGTCTTGTTAACTTTGCATTTTATGCACTTTAGCTTAAATACTTTGAAAATCGATGTTGATCACGATATTACCAAGCATGATGATGCATCATTTGAAGTCTTAGGTTAAGAACTAGATGAATTGCTCCTTGGATGATCCAAAGCATCAAGTTTCATGAGGATACCTTCGAGAATCAGATCATGGATGATGTGTCCTAGAGAACCCTAAAAACTTTTAATCTTCTCTCTCTTTTGGACTTACTAGCTAAGAAGGAATCAAACAGATGGTTGTTCACTCAATTCACTTATAGTTGAGAGAATAGCTAGGCTCCTGGTAGTATTTAGGATTGAGTGTTGTTCACTTTGCATTTAATTCACTTGAGCTAGAAAACTTCGAAAACCCATCGAGATTATGAACTCATGAAGCATGAGGCATCGTCAAAACTCTTAGGTTAAGAATTAGATGAATTACTCCGTGGAAGATACATATCATCAAGTTTCATGAAGATACCTTCGAGAATCACATCATGGATGATGTGTCCCAGAAAACACCAAAAACTTTTAATTTTCTCTCTCTTTTGGACTCACTAGCTAAGGAGTCAAAAGAATGGTTGTTCACTCAATTGACTTGTAGTTGAGAAAATAGTTAGGCTCCTGACATTGTTTAGGATTGGGTTTTGTTCACTTTGCATTTTCTTTACTTCAACTTTAAAACTTTGAAAACCCATCGAGATTATGAACTGACCAAGAATTGTGATGTATCATTATAACTCTTAGGTTAAGAACTAGATAAATTGCTCCTAGGATGATCCTAAGCATCAAGTTTCATGAAGATACCTTCAAGAATCACATCATGGATGATATGTCCTAGAAAACCCCATAAACTTTTAATCTTTTATCTCTTATGGACTCACTAGCTAAGAAAGAGTCAAAAGGATAGGTTTACACTCAATTCACTTGAAGTTAAGAGAATAGTTCAGTTCTCGGCATTGTTTATGATTTGGTCTTATTCTCTTTGCATTTTATTCACTTGAGCTTGAAGACTTTGAAAACCCATCAAGATTACGAAGTTAACAAGCATGGTGAGCCATCGTTGGAACTTTTAGGTTAAGAACTAGATGAATTGTTGCTTGAATGATCCTAAGCATCAAGGTTCGTAGAGACACCTTGAAGAATCTTATCATGGATGATGTGTCCTAGAAAATGCCATAAACTTTTAATCTTCTCTCTTATTTGGACTCACTAGCTAAGGAGTCAAACGGATTATTGTTCACTCAATCCACTTGTGGTGAGAGAATAGTTAGGCTCCCGATAGTGCTTAGGATTGGGTCTTATTCATTTTGTGTTTTATTACTTGAGCTTGAAAACTTTCACAACCCATTGAGATTACAAATTGACTAAGCATAGTGATGCATCGTTGGAACTTTTAAGTTAAGAACTAGATGAATGGCTCATTGGATGATTCTAAGCATCAAGTTTCATGAAGATACCTTCAAGAATCACATCATGGATGATGTGTTCTAGAAAACCCCATAAACTTTTAATCTTCTCTCTCTTTGTGACTCACTAGCTAAGAAGGAGTCAAAAGGATGGTTGTTCAGTCAATTCACTTGAAGTTGAGAGAATAGTTAGGTTCCTAGCATTCTTAAGGATTCAGTCTTGTTCACTTTATGTTTTATTCGCTTGAGCTTGAAAACTCTGAAAATCGATGTTGATTACGATATTACCAAGCATGATGATGCATCATTGGAACTCTTAGGTTAAGAACTAGATGAATTGCTCCTTGGATGATCCAAAGCATCAAGTTTCATGAAGATACCTTCGAGAATCACATCACGGATGATGTGTTCTAGAAAACCCTAAAAGCTTTTAATCTTCTCTCTCTTTTGGACTTACTAGCAAAGAAGGAATCAAACGGATGGTTGTTCACTCAATTCACTAGTAGTTGAGAGAATAGTTAGGCTCCCGACAGTGTTTAGGATTGGGTCTTGTTCACCTTGCGTTTTATTCTCTTGAGCTTAAAAACTTCAAAAACCCATTGAGATTAAAAACTGACCGAGCATAGTGATGCATCGTTGGAACTCTTAGGTTAAGAACTAGATTAATTGCTTCTTGGATGATCCTAAGCATCAAGTTTCGTGAAGATACCTTCAAGAATCACATCCTGAATGATGTATCCTAGAAAACCCCACAAACTTTTAATCTTTTCTCTCTTTTGGACTCACTAGCTAAGAAAGAGTCAAAATAATGGTTGTTCACTCAATTCATTTGTAGTTAAGAGAAGAGTTAGGCTCTCGGCGGTGTTTAGGATTGGGTCTTGTTCATTTTGCGTTTTATTTACTTGAGTAGGAAAATATTGAAAACCCATCAAGATTACGAACCGACTAAGTATGGTGATGCATCGTTAGAATTCTTAGGTTAAGAACTAGATAAATTACTCCTGGGATGATCCTAAGCATCAAGTTTCAAGAAGATACCTTTAAGAATCACATCATGGATGATGTGTCCTAGAAAACCCCACAAACTTTTAATCTTCTCTCTCTTTTAGACTCATTAGCTAAGAAAGAGTCAAAAGAATGGTTGTTCACTCAATTCACTTGTCGTTAAGAGAAGAGTTAGGCTCTCGGTAGTGTTTAGGATTGGGTCTTGTTCACTTTGCATTTTATTTACTTGAGAAGGAAAACTTTGAAAACCCATCGAGATTACAAACTGAATAAGCATAGTGATGCATCGTTGGAACTCTTAGGTTAAGAACTAGATCAATTGCTCCTTGGATGATCCTAAGCATCAAGTTTCGTTAAGATACCTTCAAGAATCACATCATGGATGATGTGTCCTAGGAAACACCATAAAATTTTAATGTTCTTTCTCATTTGGACTCACAATCTATGAAGGAGTCAAAATGATGGTTGTTCACACAATTCACTTGAAGTTGAGAGAATAGTTAGGTTCCTGGTATATTTAGGATTGGGTCTTGTTCACTTTCCGTTCTATTCTCTTGAGTTCTAAAACTTCGAACACCCGTCTAGATTTCGAACCTATGAAGCATGGTGATGCATCATTGGAACTCTTAGGTTAAGAACTTGATAAATTGCTTCTTTGATGATCCCAAGTATCAAGTTTCATGAAGATACCTTCAAGAAACACATCATGGATGATGTGTCCTAGAAAACCCCATAAACTTTTAATCTTCTTTCTTTTCGACTCACTAGCTAAGAAGGAGTCAAACGAATGGTTGTTCACTCAACGTAGTTTTAAGAATAGTTTGGCTCCAAGCATTGTTTAGGATTAGGTCTTATTTCTTTTACATTTTACACACTTCAGCTTGAAAACTTCAAAAACCCATCAAAATTACGAACTAACTAAGCATGGTGATGCATCGTTAGAACTCTTAGTTTATGAACTAGATAAATTGCTCCTTGGATGATCCTAAGCATCAAGTTTTATGATGATACCTTCAAGAATCATATTATAGATGATGTGTCTTAGAAAACCCCACAAACTTTTAATCTTCTCTCTCTTTTGGACACACTAGCTAAGAAGGAGTCAAAAGGATGGTTGTTCACTCAATTCACTTGTATTTAGAGAGTTGTTAGGCTCCCGGTATACTTTAGGATTGGGTCTTGTTCACTATGCATTTTATGCACTTGAGCTTGAAAACTTTGAAAACCTATCAAGATTTTAAATTAACTAAGCATGGTGATGCATCGTTAGAACTCTTAGGTTAAGAAATCGATGAATTGCTCCGTGGATGATCCTAAGCATCAAGTTTAATGAAGATATCTCCAAGAATCGCATCATGGACAATGTTTCCTAGAAAACCCCATAAACTTTTAATCTTCTCTCTCTTCTAGACTTACTAGCTAAGTACAAGTCAAAAGGATGGTTTTCACTCAATTCACTTGTAGTTTAGAGAATACTTTGGCTCCTCACATTATTTAAGATTAGGACTTGTTCACTTTGCATTTTATCCACAACTTGAGCTGGAAAACTTTGAAAACCTATGGAGATTACGAGCTGACCAAGCATGGTGATGCATCGTTAGAAGTCTTAGGTTAAGAACTAGATGAATTGCTCCTTGGTTGATTCTAATGATCAAGTTTCGTGAAGAGATCTTTAAGAATCACATCTTAGATGACGTGTCTTAGAAAACCCTATAAACTTTTAATCTTCTCTCTTTTTTGGACTCACTAGCTAAGAAGAGGTCAAAAGGATGGTTGTTCACTCAATTCACTTATAATTGAGAGAATAGTTAGGCTCTAGAAGTTGTTTAAGATTGCGTCTTGTTCATTTTGCATTTTATTCAAGCTTGAAAACTTTGAAAACCCATCGAGATTACAAACTAACCAAGCATGATGATGCATCATTGGACCTCTTAGGTTAAGAACTAGATGAATTACTCCTTGGATGATCCTAAGCGTTATGTTTGATGAAGTTATCTTTTAGAATCACATCATGGATGATGTGTCCTGGAAAACCCCATAAACTTTTAATGTTCTCTCTCTTTGGGACTCACTAGCTAAAAAGGATTTAAAAGGATAGTTGTTCACTCAATCAATTCACTTGTAGTTTGGAGAATAGTTAGGCTCCTGGCATTATTTAGGATTGGGTATTGTTGACTTTGTGTTTTCTTCACTTAAGCCATCGAGAATATGAACAGACCAAGCATGGTGACACATCGTTGGAATTCTTAAACAAGATTAATTGCTCCTTGGATGATACTAAGCATTAAATTTGGTAATGATATCTTCAAGAATCACATCATGGATAATGTGTCTTAGGAAACACCAGAAACTTTTAAGCTTTTGTCTTTTGGACTCACTAGCTAAGGAGTCAAAAGGATGGTTGTCACTCAATTCACTTATAGTTTAGACAGTAGTTAGGCTTCTGGTATTTTTTAGGATTGGGTCTTATTCACTTTGCGTTTTATTCACTTGAGATTGAAAACTTTGAAACCCATCGAGATTACGAATTGACAAGGCATGGTGATGCATCATTAGAACTCTTAGGTTAAGAACTCAATGAATTGCTCCTTGGATGATCCTAAGCATCAAGTTTTGTGAAGATATCTTAAAGAATCACTTCATAGATGATGTTTCCTAGAAAACCCCATAAACATTTAATCTTCTCTCTCTTTTGGACTCACTAGTGAAGCACAAGTCAAAAGGATGGTTTTCAATCAATTCACTTGTAGTTTAGAGAATACTTTGGCTCTCGGCATTGTTTAAGATTGGGTCTTGTTCATTTCATGTTTTATCCACCACTTGAGCTTGAAAAATTCAAAAACCCATCAAGATTACAAACTAACCAAGCATGGTGATGAATCGTTAGCACTCTTAGGTTAAGAACTAGATGAATTGCTCCTTGGATGATTTTAAGGATCAGGTTTCATGAAGATATCTTCAAGAATCATATCATGGATGATGTGTCTTAGAAAACCCCACAAACTTTTAATCTTCTCTCTCTTTTGGACTTACAAGCTAAGATGAAGTCAAAAGCATGGTTGTTCACTCAATTCACTTATAGTTGAGAGAATAGTTAGGCTCTCAAAATTGTTTAGGATTGGGTCTTGTTCATTTTGCATTTTAATCACTTGAGCTTGAAAACTTTGAAAACCCATCGACATTACGAACTAGCCAACCATGATGATGCATGGTTGGAACTCTTAGGTTAAGAACTAGATGAATTTCTCCTTGGATGATCCTAAGCATCAAGTTTTGTGAAGATATCTTCAAGAATCACATCATGGATGATGTGTCTTAGAAAACCCCATAAACTTTTAATCTTCTCACTCTTTTGGACTCACTAGCTAAGAAGGAGTCAAAAGGATTATTTTTTACTCAATTCACTTGTAGTTGAGGGAATAGTTAGGCTCCTGGCATTCTTTACGATTAGGTCTAGTTCATTTTGCATTTTATTCACTTAAGCTTGAAAATTTCAAAAACCCATCGAGATAACGAACTAACCAGCATGATGATGCATAGGTTGAACTCTTAGGTTAAGAACTTGATGAATTGCTCCTTGGATAATCCCTAGCATCAAGTTTCATGAAGTTATCTTTAAGAAGGACATCATGGATGATGTGTCCTAGATAACCCCACAAAGTTTTAATCTTCTCTCTCTTTGGGACTTTCTAGCTAAAAAGGATTTAAAATGATGGTTTTTCACTCAATTCACTTGAAGTTTAGAGAATGGTTAGGATCCTTGCATTGTTTAGGATTGGGTCTTATTCACCTTGCGTTTTCTTCACTTGAGCTTGAAAATTTTAAAAACCCATCGAGATTATGAACTGACCAAGCATAATGATGCATCGTTAGAACTCTTAAACAAAATGAATTGCTCCTTGAATTATCCTAAGCATCAAGTTTCGTGATGATATCTTCAAGAATCATATTATGGATGATGTGTCCTAGAAAACCCAACAAACTTTTAATCTTCTCTCTTTTGGACTCACTAGCTAAGAAGGAGTTAAAAGGATGGTTGTGTTAGGGAATCCCTAGTGCATGAGCAGCGGAAATACAAGGATTCCTATAGGATTTGTAAAGCGCCGTGTTTCAAAGCATACGACAAACACAAAAAATATTACGTTTTAGGATTACCTCTTGAAGAATATTAAAGTAGTCGTAGCCTTATCCTTTAGGAGTCCACACGAGTACTCCCACCAGAAACGCTACACCTTCCAAATGCTAGTTTGACGGTGTGTAGCTTTTGCAACTTTTGCATTTTGTGTCTCTTTTTGGTTAACCGCCTATGAGCATGTTATGCTCTATTTATAGGCTTAGGTTTGACCTAATTTTCTCTCTCTAAAGAGTGGGCTCCTTACTCATTCTAAAGTTAGGCCCAATAATTTTATTTTAGTCCAACTAAAATAAAAAGTTATTTTCTGATGGGCTTACTCTATGTGTGTGACCCTATAGGTAAAATACTCGGTCATATTAATAATAAACTATTTTATTATTAATATAAAATAAGAGCGGCATCTAGCAATGCATCATTATGTCTGAATACTATTTAATATCAACATAACCTATAAGTGATAATTTTATATGTTTGTTCCTTTTGTCATGATATCCTAATTGGGCCCAAGGCATGATCGCGTCATCCTTGTACGGTCCAATTTATTTTACTTGATACTAGAGTAGACTTTATCCGAATAAATATCCAATATTTATTCTTTCTAGCATGGCCATGCATTTCCTTAGTCTTACTCCATCTAGTGGCCTATAGGTATCACTCCTATCATATAGGAGAGACAAATCCCATCTACATCACTCACATCCCTCTGTATAATTTGTTCATTGCCAAATCACAACCTTTATAGTCCTCTTGTTACAGAAGATGTTTGATTGTATTAAAACAACATACCCCTTATGTAGGAATCGTAGTGACTTTAGGTCGAAGGACTACATATACCATTATTACATTGAGAATCATTTATGACATTCATGTAACGATCCATGCAATGTTCTCATGTTGGGTCTGTCCAGTACATCATTACTCTTAATGTGTACCTGTGTGAAGACTTGATAACATCTATATCCATGATTTATGAAATTAGATCATCAATACACTCACACACTAGTCTTAATGTATTTACATGTCTCCATGTAAATACTTGACTAGGGACATTTTACGAATAACTCTCATATGACCTATTACTCTAAGGATAAATAAAGGTTGTTAAATTATTTAACAAAAAAATGTCTTATTCAAAATGATGCGTCCTATATAGGCCCTTAGTGCATATTTCCAACAGGTTGTTCACTTAATTCACTTGTAGTTTAGAGAATAGTTAGGCTCCCAGTATTGTTTAGGATTGGGTCTTGTTCACTTTGTGTTTTATGTACTTGAGCTTGAAAACTTTGAAAACCTATCGAGATTACGAACTGACCAAGCATGGTGATGCATCGTTAGGACTTGTAGGTTAAGAACTTAATGAATTATTGCTTGGATGATCCTAAGCCTCAAGTTTCATGAAGATAACTTCAAGAATCACATCATGGATGATGGATGTGTCTTAGAAAACCCCACAAACTTTTAATCTTCTCTCTCTCTTTTGTTGGTGTATGCACTATAAGCTTTTATGCTTTTTCCATTTGTATTATTTTTTTGCTTATCAATAAAATAAGTATTTCAGTTTAAATTTATTTTAAACGTATTTATCCTTGGAGTAATAGGTCATGTGAAAGTTATTCCTAAAATGTCCTTAGTCAAGTATTTACATGGGGACATGTAAATTCATTAAGACTTTTGTGTGAGTGTACTAATGATCAGATCTCATAGATCATAGATATAGATGATATCAAGTCTTCACATGGGTACACATTAAGAGTAATGATGTAATAGATAGTCCCACCATGAGAATGTTGCATGGACCGTTACATGAATGTCATAAACGATTCTCAATGTGATAAATGTATATGTAGTCCTTCAACCTAAAGTCACTACGATTCCTACATGAGGAGTTTGTGGTTTTAAATCAATCAAACATCTTTTGTAACAAGAGGACTATAAAGGGTATGATTAGGAAATAAACAAATTATGTAGAGGGATGTGAGTGATGTAGATGGGATTTGTCTTTCCTATATGACAAGAGTGATATCTGTAGACTACTTGATGGAGTAAGACTAAGGAAATGCATGGTCATGCTAGAAAAAAATATAATATTAGATATTTATTAGGATAAAGTCTACTCTGGTATCAAGTAAAATAATTTGGGCCGTACAAGGATGACGCAATCATGCCTTGGGCCTAATTAGGATATCGTGACAACAGGAACAAACATAAAAGAATTATCACTTATAGGGTTATGTTGGTATGAAATAATATTCAGACATAATGATGCATTGCTAGATGCCGCTCTTATTTTATATTAATAATAATAAAATAATTTATTATTAATATGACCAAGTATTTTACCCATAGGCTCACACACATAGAGTAAGGATCCCACTCTAGAGAGAATAAATTAGTCAAACCTAAGCCTATAAATAGAGCATAAAATGCTCATAGTGGACCAATAAGAGACACAAATACGCAAAATTTGCAAGAGCTACACACCGTCAAACTAGCAGTTGGCAAGTATAGCGTTTCTGGTGGGAGTGCTCATGTGGACTCCTAAAGGGCGTGGCTAGAACTGTTTCACATTTCTTTTCTACAAGAGGTAATCCTAAAACACATTTTTTTGTTTGTCTTATGCTTTGAAACACGGTGCTTTGTAAATCCTATGGGAATCCTTATTTTTCCCGTTGCGTATCTAATAGGGATTCCCTAACATCTTTTAGACTCACTAGCTAAGAACAAGTCAGAAGGATGGTTTTCACTAAACTCACTTGTAGTTTAGAGAATAGTTAGGCTCCCGACATTGTTCAGGATTGGATCTTGTTCACTTCACATTTTATGCACTTGAGCTTGAAAACTTCGAAAAACCATCAAGATTATGAACTGACCAAGCATGGTGATGCATTGTTAGAACTCTTAGGTTAAAAACTAGATGAATTGCTCCTTGGATGATACTAAGGATCAGGTTTCATGAAGATATCTTCAAGAATCACATCATGGATGATGTGTCCTAGAAAACCCTATAAACTTTTAATTTTCTCTCCCTTTGGGAGTCACTAGCCAAAAGGGATTTAAAAGGATGGTTGTTCACTCAATTCACTTGTAGTTTAGAGAATAGTTAGGCTCCCGACATTGTTTAGGATTGGGTCTTGTTCACTTTGCGTTTTCTTCACTTGAGCTTGAAAACTTTGAACACCTATCGAGATTAAAAATCGACCAAGCATGGTGATGCGTCGTTGGAACTCTTAAACAAGATGAAATGCTCCTTGGATGATCCTAAGCATCAAGTTTCATGATGATATCTTCAAGAATCACATCATGAATCACATCATGGATGGTGTGTCCTAGAACAACCATCCTTTTGACTCCTTCTAGCTAATGAGTTCAAAAGAGAGAAAATTAAAAGTTTATAGGGTTCTCTAGGACACATCTTGAAGATATCTTCACAAAACTTGATGCTTAGGATCATCCAATGAGAAATTCATCTAGTTCTCAACGTAAGTGTTCCAACAATGCATCACTATTCTTGGTCGGTTCAAAATCTCGATGGGTTTTTAAAGTTTTCAAGATGAAGTGAAGAAAACATAAAGGGAACAAGACCCTATCCTAAACAATGCCAGGTGCCTAACTATTTTCTAAACTACATGTCAATTAAGTCTACAACCATCCTTTAGACTACTTTTTAGCTAGTGAGTCCAAAAGAGAAAGAAGATTAAAAGTTTATGGGGGTATCTAGGACATAACATCCATGATGTGATTCTTGAAATATCTTCAAGAAACTTGTTGCTTAGGATCATCCAAGAAGCAATTCATCTAGTTCTTAACCTAAGTGTTCAAACAACGTATTACCATGCTTGGTCGGTTCATAATCTCGATGGGTTTTTAAAGTTTCCAAGGTAAAGAGCACAAAGTGAACAAGACCCAATCCTAAACAATGTCGGGAGCCTAACTAATCTCTAAACTAGAAGTGAATTGAGTAAACAACCATCCTTTTGACTCCTTCTTAGCTAGTTAGTCCAAAAGAAAGAAAAGAGTAAAAGATATCTTTACGAATTTTAATGCTTAGGATCATCCAAGGAGAAACTCATCTAGTTCTTAACTTAAAAGTTCCAACGATGTATCACTATGCTTGATTACTGTGACACATAATCGGTTTTTCTATGACACATAATCCATGATGTGATTTTTGAAGATATCTGCATGAAACTTGATGCTTAGGATCATCCAAGGAGTAATTCATCTAGTTCTTAATGTAGAATTCCAACGATGCATCCCTATGCTTGGTCGGTTTGTAATTTCAACGGGGTTTTGAAGTTTTCAAGCTGAAGTGAACAAAACGTAAATTGAACAAGAGCAATCCTAAACAATGTCAGGAGCCGAAATATTCTCTAAACTATAAGTGAATTGAGTGAACAACCATCCTTTTAACTGCTTCTTAGCTAGTGAGTCCAAAAGAGAGAGAAGAGTAAAAGTTTATGGGGTTTTCTAGGACACATCATCCATGATGTAATTCTTGAAGATATCTTCACAAAACTTGATGCTTAGGATCATCCAAGGAGCAATACATCTAGTCCTTAACATAAGAGTCCCAACAATGCATCACCATGCTTCGTCGGTTCCTAATCTCGATGGGTTTTTAAAGTTTCCAAGGTAAAAAGCATAAAGTGAACAAGACCCATTCCTAAACAATGTCGGGAGCCTAACTAATCATTAAACTAGAAGTGAATTGAGTAAACAACCATCCTTTTGACTCCTTCTTAGCAAGTTAGTCCAAAAGAAAGAAAAGAGTAAAAGATATCTTCATGAATTTTGATGCTTAGGATCATCCAAGGAGAAACTCATCTAGTATTTAACTTAAGAGTTCCAACGATGTATCACCACGCTTGGTCGGTTCGTAATCTCGATGGGTTTTCAAAGTTTTCAAGTTGAAGTGAAGAAAACTTCAAAGGAACAAGACCATATCCTAAACAATGTCGGGTGCCTAACTATTTTCTAAACTACATGTCAATTGAGTGAAATACCATCCCTTTGACTACCTTTTACCTAGTGAGTCAAAAACAGAGAGAAGATTAAAGTTTGTGGGGGTTTCTAGCAAACATTATCCATGATGTGATTCTTGAAATATCTTCACGAAACTTGTTTCTTTGGATTAGCCAAGGACAATTCATCTAGTTCTTAACATAAGAGTTCCAATGATGCATCACCATGTTTAGTCAGTTCGTAATCTTGATGGGTTTTTTAAGTTTTCAAGCTAAAGTGAAGAAAATTCAAAGAGAACAAGACCCAATCCTAAACAATGTTGGGAGCTTAACTATTCTCTAAACTATAAGTAATTTGAGTGAACAACCATTCTTTTGACTCCTTCTTCGCTATTGAGTCCAAAAGAGAGAGAAGTGTAAAAGTTTGTGGGGTTTTCTAGGACACATAATCCATGATGTGATTCTTGACAATATCTTCATGAAACTTAATGCTTAGGATCATCCAAGGAGCAATTCATCTAGTTCTTAACATAAGAGTTCCAACAATGCATCACCATGTTTGGTGGGTTCATAATATCGATGGGTTTTTGAAATTTTCAAGCTAAAGTGAAGAAAACGTAAAGTGAACAAGATCCAAAGCTAAACAACGTCGGGAGCCTAACCATTCTCTAAACTACAAGTAATTTAAGTGAACAACCATCCTTTTGTCTTCTTCTTAGCTAGTGAGTCCAAAAGAGAGAGATGAGTAAAAGTTAATGGTGTTTTCTAGGACATATCATCCATGATGTAATTCTTAAAGATATCTTTACAAAACTTAATGCTTAGGATCATTGAAGGAGTAATTCATCTAGTTCCATAAGAGTTCCAACGGTGCATCACCTTGCTAGGTCGGTTCGTAATCTCGATGGGTTTTTTATGTTTTCAAGCTAAAGTGAAGAAAATGCAAAGTGATCAAGACCCAATCCTAAACAATGCCGAGAGCCTAATTATTCTCTAGACTACAAGTGAATTGAGTAAACAACCATCCTTTTGACTTCTTCTTAGCTTTTGAGTCAAAAAGAGAAACAAGATTAAAAGTTTATAGGGGTATCTAGGACATATCATCCATAATGTGATTCTTCAAGATATCTTCATGACACTTGATGCTTAGGATCATCCAAGGAGCAACTCATCTAGTTCTTAACCTAAGAGTTCCAATAATGCATCACCATGCTTGGTCGGTTTGTAATCTCAATAGGTTTTTAAGGTTTTCAAGCCGAAGTAAACAAAATGTAAAGTGTACAGGACCTAATCCTTAACAATGTCAGGAGCCTAACTCTTCTCTAAAGTACAAGTGAATTGAGTGAACAACCATCCTTTTGACTCCTTAGATAGTGAGTCTAAAAGAGAAAGAAGATTAAAAGTTTATGGGGTTTTCTAGGACACATCATCCATGATGTAATTCTTGAAGATATCTTCATGAAAACTTAATTTTGAGGATCATGAAAGGAGCAATTCAACTAGTTCTTAACCTAAAAGTTCCAATGATTCAGCATCATACTTGGTCGGTTTGTAATCTCAATGGGTTTTTAAAGTTTTCAAGACTCAATCCTAAACAATGTTGGGAGCCTAACTATTCTCTAAACTACAAATAAATTGAGTAAACAACCATCCTTTTGACTCTTTCTTACCTAGTGAGTCTAAAAGAGAGAGAAGAGTAAATGTTTATGGGGTTTTCCAGGACATATTATCCATGATGTGATTCTTGAAGATATCTTCATAAAACATGATGATTAGGATTATCCAAGGAGTAATTCAACTATTTCTAAACATAAGAGTTCCAACGATGCATCACCATGCTTGGTCGGTTCGTAATCTCGATAGGTTTTTGAAGTTTTCAAGCTAAAGTGAAGAAAACATAAAGTGAAGAAGACCTTATCCTAAACAATGTTGGGAGTCTAACTATTCTCTAAACTACAAGTGAATTGAGTGAACAACCATCCTTTTGATTGTTTCTTAGCTAGTGAGTTTAAAAGAGAGAGAAGAGTAAAAGTTTGTGGGGTTTTCTAGGACACATCATCCATGATGTGATTCTTGAAGATATCTTTATGAAACTTAATGCTTAAGATTATCCAAGAAGAAATTCATCTAGTTCTTAACCTAAGAGATCCAACGATGCATCGCGATGATTGGTCGGTTTGTAATCTCAATGGGGTTTTTAAGTTTTTAAGCTGAAATAAACAAAACACAAAGTGAACAAGATCCAATCCTAAACAATGTTGGGAGCCTAACTATTCTCTAAACTATAAGTGAATTGAGTGAACAACCATCCCTTTTTCTCCTTCTTAGCTTGTGAGTCCAAAAGAGAGATGAGTAAAAATGTTTAGGGTTTTTTAGGACAAATCATCAATGATGTGATTCTTGAAGATATCTTCATGAAACTTAATGCTTAGGATCATCAAACGAGATATTCATCTTATCCTTAACCTAAGAGTTCCAACGATGAATCAACATGCTTGGTCAATTCATAATCTCGATGGGTTTTCAAAGTTTTCAAGCTAAAGTAAAGAAAACCTAAAGTGAACAAGACCCAATCCTAAACAATGACAGGAGCCTAATTATTCTCTACACTAAAAGTGAATTGAGTGAACAAGCATCCTTTTGACTTCCTCTTAGCTTTTGAGTCCAAAAGAGAGAGAAGAGTAAAAGTTTGCGGGGGTTTTCTAGAACACATCATCTATGATGTGATTCTTGAAGATATTTTCATGAAACTTGATGCTTAGGATCATCCCGGGAGCAACTCATCTCGATGGTTCGTCTCATCGTAATCTCGATGAGTTTCTGAAGTTTTCAAGCTGAAGTGAACAAAACGTACAGTGAAGAGGACCCAATCCTAAACAATGCTGGGTGCCTAACAATTTTCTAAACTACATGTCAATTGAGTGAAGAATCATCCTTTGGACTACTTTTAGCTAGTAAGTGCAAAAAAGAGTGAAGACTAAAAGTTTGTGGGGGTTTCTAGGACATCATATCCATAATGTGATTCTTGAAATATCTTCATGAAACTTGTTGCTTAGGGTCATCTAAGGAACAATTCATCTAGTTCTTAACCGAAGTGTTCAAACAATGCTTCCCGATGCTTGGTCGGTTCGTAATCTCGATGGGTTTTTGATGTTTTCAAGTTGAAGTCAGAAATAAAAAGTGAAAAAGACCCAATCCTCAACATTGCTGGAAGCCTAACTATTCTCTAAACTATAAGTGAATTGAGTGATTAATCATCCTTTTGACTGCTTCTAAGTTAGTGAGTCCAAAAGAGAGAACAGTAAAGGTTAATGGGGTTTTCTAGGTCACATCACCCATGATGTGATTCTTGAAGATATCTTCACAAAACTTGTTGCTTAGGATCATCCAAGGAGCAATTCATCTAGTTCTTAACCTATGCATTCTAACGATGTATCACCATGCTTGGTCGGTTTGTAATCTCGATCGGTTTTGGAAGTTTTCAAGCTGAAGTGAACAAAACGTAAAGTGAAGAAGACCTTATCCTAAACAATGCTGGGAGCCTAACTATTTTCTAAGCTACAAGTGAATTGAGTGAACAACCATCCTTTTGACTGTTTCTTAGCTAGTGAGTCTCAAAGAGAGAAGAGAAAAAGTTTGTGGGGTTTTCTTGGACACATCATCCATGATGTGATTCTTGAAGATATCTTTATAAAACTTGATGCTTATGATTATCCAAGGAGAAATTCATTTAGTTCTTAACTTAAGAGTTACAACGATACATCACTATGCATGGTCGGCTTGTAATCTCAATGGGTTTTTTAAGTTTTCAAGCTGAGTTCAACGAAACATAAAGTGAACAAGACCCAATCCTAAATAATGTCGGGGGCCTAACTATTCTCTAAACTACAAGCAAATTGAGTGAACAACTATCCTTTTAACTGTTTCTTAGCTAAGGAGTCTAAAAGAGAGAGAAGAGTAAAAGTTTGTGGGGTTTTCTAGGACACATCATCTATGATGTGATTCTTGAAGATATCTTCATGAAACTTGATGCTTAGGATCATCCAAGGAGTAACTCATCTAGTTCTTAACCTAAGAGTTCCAATAATGCGTCACCATGCTTGGTCGGTTCATAATCTCGATGGGTTTTTAAAGTTTTCAAGCTAAAGTGAACAAAACCTAGGAAGCCTATCTTTTCTCTAAACTACAAGTGAATTGAGTGAGAGTCCAAAAGAGAGAGAAAATTAAAAGTTCGTAGGGGTTTCTAGGACAAAACATCCATGATGTGATTCTTTAAAAATCTTCACGAAACCTCTTACTTAGGATTATCTAAGGAGCAATTCATCTAGTTCTTAACCTAAGTGTTCGACAATGCGTCACTATGCTTGGTCAGTTCATAATCTCAATGGGTTTTTTACGTTTTCAAACCGAAGTAAACAAAACGCAAAGTGACAAGACCTAATCCTAAACAATGTTGGAAGCCAAACTATTCTCCAAACTACAAGCGAATTAAGTGAACAACAATCATTTTGATTGCTCCTTAGCTAGTGGGTCCAAAAGAGAAAGAAGAGTAAAAGTTAATCGGGTTTTCTATGACACATAATCCATGACGTGATTTTTGAAGATATATACATAAAACTTGATGCTTAGGATCATCCAACGAGTAATTCATCTAGTTCTTAATATAAAGTACAAATGATGCATCCCCATGCTTGGTCGGTTCGTAATCTCGATGGAGTTTTGAAATTTTCAAGCTGAAGTGAACAAAACGCAAATTGAACAAGACCCAATCCTAAACAATGTCGGGAGCCGAACTATTCTCTAAACTATAAGTGAATTGAGTGAATAACCATCCTTTTATCTGCTTCTCAGCTAGTGAGTCCAAAAGAAAGAGAAGAGTAAAAGTTTGTGGGGTTTTCTAGGACACATCATCCATGATATAATTCTTGACGATATCTTCACGAAACTTGATGCTTAGGATCATCCAAGGAGCAATTCATCTAGTCCTTAACGTAAGAGTCCCAACAATGCATCACCATGCTTCATCGATTCCTAATCTCGATGGGTTTTCAAAGTTTTCAAGCCGAAGTGAAGAAAACTTAAAGGGAACAAGACCCAATCCTAAACAATGCCCGATGCATAACTATTTTCTAAACTACATGTTAATTGAGTGAACAACCATCCTTTGGACTACTTTTTAGCCAAAGAGTCTAGAAGAGAGAGAAGATTACAAGTTTGTGGTTGTTCGTAGGACACATCATCAATGATGTGATTCTTTAAATATCTTCATGAAACTTATTGCTTAGGATCATCAAAGGAGCAATTGATCTAGTTCTTAACCTAAGTGTTCGAACAATACATCACCATGCTTGGTCGGTTCGTAATCTAGATGGGTTTTTGATGTTTTCAAGCTGAAGTGAACAAAATGCAAAGTGAACAAGACCCAATGCCAAACAATGCTGGGAGCCTAACTATTCTCTAAACTATAAATGAATTGAGTGAACAACCATCCTTTTGACGATTTCTTAGCTAGTGAGTCTAAAATTGAGAGAATAGTAAAAGTTTGTGGGGTTTTCTAGGACACATTCCATGATGTGATTCTTGAAGATATCTTCATAAAACTTGATGTTTAGGATCACCAAAGGAGCAATTCATCTAGTTCTTAACGTAAGAGTTCCAATGATGCATCACCATGCTGGGTCGGTTTGTAATCTCGATGGGTATCCAAAGTTTTCAAGCTGAAGTAAAGAAAACTTAAAGGGAAAAAAACCTAATCCTGAAGAATGTTGGTGCATAACTAGTTTCTATACTATATGTTAATTGAGTGAACAACCATCATTTCGACTACTTTTTAGCTAGTGAGTCGAAAAGAGATAGAAGATTAAAAGTTTGTGGGGGTTTCTAGGACACATCATCCATGATGTCATTCTTGAAATATCTTAACAAAACTTGTTGCTTAAGATCATCTAAGAAGTAATTCATCTAGTTCTTAACCTAAGTGTTCAAACAACGCATCACCAAGCTTGGTGGGTTCGTAATCTCGATGGGTTTTTGATGTTTTAATCCTGAAGTGAAAAAATTTCAAAGTGAACAAGACCCAATCCTAAACAATGTCGGGAGCCTAACTATTCTCTAATCTACAAGTGAATTGAGTGAACAAGCATCCTTTTGACTAATTCTTAGCTAGTCAGTCTAAAATAGAGAGAAAAGTAAAAGTTTGTGGGGTTTTCTAAGACACATCATCCATGATGTGATACTCGAAGGTATCTTCATGAATGTTGATTCTTAGGATCATCCATGGAGCAATTCATCTAGTCCTTAACGTACGAGTTTCAACGATGCATCACCATGTTTGGTCAGTTTGTAATCTTGATGGGTTTTCAAAGTTTTCAAGCTGAAGTGAAGAAAACTTAAATAGAAAAAGACCCAATGCTAAACAATACCGAGTCCCTAACTATTTTCTAAACTACATGTCAATTGAGTGAGCAACCATCCTTTGGACTACTTTTTAGGTAGTATGTCCAAAAGAGAGAAGATTAAAAGCTTCTGTGGGTTTCTAGGACATATTATCCATGATGTGATTCTTGAAATATCTTGACGAAACATGTTGTTTAGGATCATCCAAGGAGCAATTCATCTAGTTCTTAACCTAAGTGTTCAAAGAACGCATCTCCATGCTTGATCGGTTCGTAATCTCGATGGGTTATTGATGTTTTCAAGCTGAAGTGAACAAAATGCAAGGTGAACAAGACCCAATCCTAAACAATGCCTGGAGCTTACCTATTCTCTAAACTACAAGTGAATTGTATGAACAGCCATCCTTTTGACTATTTCTTAGCTAGTGTGTCTATAATAGAGAGAAGAATAAAAGTTTGGGGGTTTTTCTAGGACACATCATCCATAATGTGATTCTTGAAGATATGAACTTGATGTTTAGGATCATCCAAGGAGTAATTCATCTAGTTCTTAATGTAAGAGTTCCAATGATGCATCATCATGCTTGGTCGGTTTGTAATCTTAAAGGGTTTTCAAAGTTTCCAAGCTAAAGGGAAGAAAACTTAAAGGGAAAAAGACCCAATCCTAAACAATATCAGGTGCCTAACTATTTTTTATACTACATGTCAATTGAGTGAATAACCATCCTTTGGACTACTTTTTAGCTAGTGAGTCCAGAAGAGAGAGAAGATTAAAAGTTTATGGGGGTTTATAGGACACATCATCCATGATATAATTCTTGAAATATCAAAACGAAATTTAGTTCTTAGGGTCATCCAAGGAGCAATTCATCTAGTTCTTAACCTTAGTGTTCAAACAACGCTGATCCATGCTTGGTGGTTCGTAATCTCGATGCTTTGTGATGTTTTACAAAAAACAAAGTGAACAAGACCCTATCCTAAACAATGCCAGGAGCCTAAGTATTCTCTAAACTACAAGTGAATTGAGTGAACAACCATCTTTTTGACTTCTTCTTAGCTAGTGAGTCCAAAAGAGAGAGAAGATTAAAAGTTAATGGGGTTTTCTTTGTCACATAATCCATGACATGATTCTTGAAGATATCTTCACGAAACTTGATGCTTAGGAACATCCAAGGAGCAATTCATCTAGTTCTTAACCTAAGAGTTCCAACGATGCATGACCACGCTTGGTCGATTCGGAATCTCGATGGGTTTTAGATGTTTTCAAGCTTAAGTGAACAAAACGCAAAGTGAACAATACCTATTCCTAAAGAATACCAGGAGCCTAATTATTCTCTAAACTACAAGTGAATGGAGTGAACAACCATCCTTTTGACTGTTTTATTGATAGTGAGTCTAAAATAGATAGAAGAGTAAAAGTTTATGGGGTTTTCTAGGACGTATCATCCATGATTTGATTCTTAAAGATATCTTCACGAAACTTGATGGTTAGGATCATCCAAGGAGCAATTGATCTAGTTCTTAACGTAAGAGTTCCAACGATGCATCACCATGCTTGGTTGGTTTATAATCTCGATGGGTTTTCAATGTTTTCAAGCTAAAGTGAAGAAAACTTAAAGGAAACAAGACCTTATCCTAAACAATGCCGGGTGCCTAACTATTTTCTAAACTACATGTCAATTGAGTGAACAACCATCCTTTGGACTACTTTTTAGCTTGTGAGTCCAACAGAGAGAGAAGATTCAAAGTTTGTAGGGGTTTGTAGGACACATAATCTGTAACAGCCTTGATTTTTGAGAACAGGAAACCAGACCCTCAGGAGTCTGAGGATACTCTGTTGAGCTTTTGGTAAGAAGCTTAAGGCTTTTGGCCTGTTCCCTGAGCGGTTTAGAATGAGGAAAATAGTGAAAAGCAGCTTAACGTGAAAGATGAGGATACTGAGAGAATGTAACGAGTGAGAGAAGCAGAGATAAGAAAATAATAAATTATATTCAACAATACTGTTTAATCAAAAATAATACGTTAACGACGATTATTTTGAGTACAAATTAATTTATCATTATATTTATTCGATAATTATTTTCTGTCGACAATGATTATAATAATTTATTTTTAAATTGTATCTATTTTAAATTTTTTTATTCATTTATTTGATAGTTATATTTAATAATAAAATATTGTCAGGTTCCTCGAATTTGAACTGTGGGACCCAGCTTGAGGTCAGACTCTGACCGTTTGAACCAAGACTAGTGATCCAGTAGGGATACTTGTCCTATTAGAATATCTCTGTGAAGAATCAAGGGTGTCTGACTTAGCCTGATAAACTCAATCAGAACTTTTGGCGTCTCTTACATTTGACCGTTCATATACCTCGGAATATTTGATGGTGACACAGTCAGTCTCTAATGACTCATTTTGATGTTTTGGGAATTTTTCCTGGAGGGACCGAAGCTTGATTCAGACTCTATCATCCCTGTTTTTCAATAAGTTGATTTCCTTAGAAATCGCTTTAAAACCCGACTCAAATACCTTTGGTGTTTTGGACCCAGATTTTTCATATGATCTTAGAATCGAATGATTTTGGTCTCAATCTCTTTGTTTTAAAAAGATCTTCAACCATCATTTCTAGCCTCGAACTCCAATTCTTACTCTGTCAACCCCAAAATCGAAGATTAAGTATATTCATCTCAAAATTCCAACGTTTGGATGTTTTTCTCTGCATATTGTTCAGAAAAAAATTTATAACTTTCTCATACGACCTTTGATTTGTGCACACTTGGTGTCAAAATCTCCGTAACAAAATTATCTACGTTTTTCATGAAGACATAAAAAGCTAAATCCTTCTAGATTGGTACACTTTAATAAATCTTTGTGACCCTTTGGCTGTTTCGTTTCGGTGCTGGCTGCCTTTGATAAAAATTCACGTATCTCCCTTTTCCGGTGCTTGAATCATTCCGTTCTTTTTTTTCTATGGATCCTTATCATAGATATCTACAATTTTCATGAAGGGCACAAAATCAAATTCCTAAAGGAGAATTAGTGGTGAATTTATTTCGAAGGCCCTAGCTGATCCAGAAAGCTTCTAGAGCACCCTGTCGTAAATCGGGTATATCTTAGGCTACAAAACTTGGATCTTTGCAAATGATGTATCAAATTAAAGAGAGAAGGAAGACCTAAAAACTTCATGAAGATCTCAAAATCAAATTCCCATTTCATAAATCCTTGAATTTAAAACACTACATCAATTCATGTTTCTCTAGCAACAACTTGCACTTGGTGTAGTATTTTCCACTTAACTCTCTCATATGGCCATGAAATTGAATGAGACCTTCACTAAAAGTTTCCCAAAACATGTATCCACAACTTTTATGAAGAAACCAAAGTCCAATTCGCAGCCCATTTGGCCCAGAAAAATTATTTATGCAAGGGACAAAAATCCCGTCACAGCCCTGCACTAGTTCCGTATTTGGGTCATATCTCACTTAATTCTTGATGTATTTCTTTGTGCTTTATATGAATTTAAAGAGAACAAAATGTTCTACAACTTTGATGTTCAGCACAATTTGAAATTCGGCCCATAAGGATCCCAAAATCCATGAACAAGAGGATGCCCCTGGTTGTGCCACCTCAGTCTTCATGCATCATAGGCCAATTAACTTCCACCACCCAAGGCACACTTGTCTCCTTCACCCTAGCTCCTCCATCCACGCATTCCCTCCATGAAACACCTGTCCACCATATGTCTTACTCAGCACTAAGTTTCTCCTTGCTTCCCACGTTACTTCCCTTGCAAGGAGTTAACACCACATGATGTTACATCATCATAAACATGCCACCATATGCCATCATGCCATGCTAGTAATGTAACTTATTACTTTGCCCAAAGGATTCAGTTACACATTCATCATTCAGCCCCTTCATGTCATCACTCACCACCCAAATTAAATCATCACATGCTCCCATGTTATCTTGCCTTGATATACCCACACCATGCAACATGATCTTTCCATTCTTCTTCCTCTCGGAAACAATCCAGTAACCCTCCTCTTCTTTTGATTTTTCTCCTCTCATTTCCAGCATCATAATCCCCTCCTCACAACCACAATTCACGCCCAAGGACAACCACAAATCCCTTCTTTAATTCATGGCACCATTACCCTTAAATATCACCATCTACTTTCAATTTCTCTTCTTCCATTCTTCACCAAACCCGTGGTACCTCATATTGTTCCAGCTCCAAATTAGCTTCCATTTTATCATCAAAAATTGTCACCTATATGGTCATTGTCAACATGTCAATTTCCCCTAAAAACCATGGCCACCATTTTAATCATCAAAGTAAAATTTTAACTCTTGATCCTTGATTCTTATTTCTTTTTGTCTTCTTTAAAATTTTAGCACCTTTCATGTCAATTCCTTGTTGTCCTTGGATGAAAATCGTGACTCTCTTCATATGTTTAATGATGCATGTTAGTTTTTAAGGATTATGAGAATGATCGGCAATGACCGACGACAAACAACGAAGGATTTCAATCAAACGGTGAACGTTCGGTAAATTACTCTTCCCATCTTAATTAAATCCATCTCAAATGTTTTCTTTTACTAAATTATAATAAAATGTGTAAAAATTTAGTAAGATAATAATTTCAAAGAAAAATAGGTGTAACCGTATAATAGTAGTTAAACAAACAAATCGGAAGTTCCTTTAGATAGAAAATTTTACTTAAAAAAACTTTATTAAGGATTTATATAACTTAAGACACAAATGACATTTTATGAGTTAAGTAAAGAAAATAAAATAAGTGAAGTTTTAGTATAATTAATGTTAAGAGTAATAAGAAGTTGTTAGTAACTAAATTTTTAGCAACCATCTTAGTGACCAATTGAGGAAAAATATAAAAAAGGGATTTTAGGAATTTAATTAAGGAATAAGGCTTGATTTAAATATCTTAACGAACTAAACTAGTCTAGTAGAAAAAGAAGGAAATTTTTAGATCCAATTCGAAATTTAATAAAGAAGGAAAAGAGAGACTAAATTAGTGACCAATGTAACACCCTAATTTTGATTAGTAAATAAATAAATAAGTAAATAAATAAAACAAAGAAAATTTTTCACAATAAAAAAAAATCAGGATAATCGGGCACGAGGAGATGAGGGAAAAGAAGGCAAGAGGAATGAAACCGACTCAAGGAGCTGACAGCTAAAGAAGGAAACGCTCAGGCGGGTTACGCAGCGACCTTACTCGCTCAGCGAAGGCTACACTCGGCACTCACTCACTCACTCCACTCGGCATTCCCGCACCCGGATTTCAGCGCCTGGTACACTCGGAAAAGGTCCACTCCCTATTCACTCGGATTGGCCATTCAACGTACCAGTCCCATTCAGAAATATAACGCATTCTACGACTTCATTCAATCCGGATGCGTATGCAAACAACTCGGAAATGGTTCCCTTCACCACTCACTCGGAACCCAGGGAGACTTCTCACTCGGGATAGCTTTCTCACTCCTTTCATCACTCGGGATATTTTACTTTTATTTTCACTCGGTAACCATAATTCTTCCTACTCTAGTTATCCTACTAAGTTAAGACTCACTCGGGTTCCCTCACTACAATGATTGACCACAATGGGGTCCACTTAGGGCCTTAGGTGCCGCCTTTCGGTCGGAAAACCTTCACTCGGCAGATTCTCACTTGGGAATTGTTAATCATTCTACACTCGGGAAAATCCTATCAATTACCACTCGGAAATACTTAACTCTTCGGTACCCAGAATAAATCACTGTCTCACTTCCCTTATCAACTCTCAATCCCATTTCTACCCATGGTTATACCGACCTCACACACTCGGTAAGTACGCATACACATATATATATATATATATCACTCGGATCATTAACGCGATATAGAACAAGACACAGTAAGATGGATAAAGGAAAAGATATAAATAAGTACAGGCACATAATCTTGTCTCTTACCCAAGAGGGTTCGAGTTCTAGTATAAAGAGGCTACGACTGAAATACGAGCCGGCCAAGGCTTAACAAGACATGTACACAGCATATACATAAACGCATCATCTCTATAGTGCACCAGTACTTCACTCGGCATTCAGCTCCTCCTCCACTCCTCATTTCGAGAGACATTCACTGAAAAGTTGCCACAGCAAGGGTGAGTATCTTAGATATCAAATGATAGATACTGACTCGGATTGTTCCACAGTTATACAACAATATATATATATGTGCAATTATACATGGCAACGATTAGGGTCAGAGCAATACCAATCAACCAGGACACACATAAGATTCTTACCAATCAGAATCCACCAGTTATCACTCGGCCTTATACACGTATCAATTCAATAACATTAACATACAACAATTAGTGACATAATAATGCCCATGAATCAGAATGCACATATTGAACAATTCTCAATCAGAATCCGACAATTCTCACTCGGCTATATATATATACAACATTTCAATAACATTCATATACATCCATGGAACAGATTTCAATCAGCCTCAACAGCATATGCACACAGAATAATTCACTCGGTTATATACATTCATCATCTCATTAATCATCAACACATGCATAATCAATTCCAAACAACGTCAGCAGTTAATATACATAGATTATTTCACTCGGTTCCGCATTCATGTGTAATCGGTTTTGACGTTGCAACGTAAGCTCCCAGCCTTTTTATACATAGCTCTCAGCTATCAATTCAGCTCCCAGCTGCTTGGCCATTTTACAGGTACCCAACCGTTTGCCCACAAGGTGACACCAACGCTCTCAGCGCCAATGGAGGTATTCACAGGCAGCCCGAGTCCCACTCAAGGGCTACCTTGAGTCCCACTCAAGGATTTACAGCGTCCCACGCTTTAATAACCGATGGTAGTGTCCCACACTACATGCTCTCAGCATAAACGCATCCCATGCGTCACACGCGGATTCATCACACAACACAGCATTCTTATACACCACCTTTCGCTCAAACATACATGCATCACATGCAATCAGTAATAAGCATTCTCAGAGCTCAATATATTAGTCCTACACACACGCTTCACATGCAATCAATATCATGGTTCAAGTAGATGAATACAACAACACACGCGTCCTATGCAGTCGGTGTTAAGCAATACTAGGATTCAATGAAGTAATCCAACAACACAAGCATATCATGCAATCGGTATTCGGCAATATCAGGACTCAGACAACACATGCATCAGTGGGATATATTACCCGATTCACTACGCCAACATTCAGCCACATGTAGTCAGTATTTTATATTTGTAATATCTTACATATCACATAAACCGCACGGTAATCATCATCACAAGTTAGCACACTCTTTCCATGCAATCATTTGACATTCTCAAGCCATCAGCATGCATTTCAAGGACGGGACTAGACATGCAACACTCAGCTCTCATTCATCATGCACCCGGGTATTACATGCTCCTCATGCAAGCATACACATAAACAGAATACAAACAACAAACATCAACACCCGGAACCCGTCCATAACCCACGCATTTAAAATATAAGGTACTCCCCCTACAAACTACGATACTCTGAGAGACTCCTCCGCCTGGATGTTGGTCCCCTGCCTTGCTGCTTCACTCGCTACTTCCCCTCGTTCGGCCTCCTCTTGAACACTGTCGTCTTCCACGATTGACTCAGGAACAGGGGCTATTTCTTCTTTCACTTCGACGATCACCTTTCACTAGCATGAGGGAGCTCCGACTCCTCTGCAGTACCGTCAACGTGGCTCCTGAAGGTAGAAAATGGAATAGAGAGCAGGGAAGGAGGAGAAAAAGGAAGAAGAAGAGAGAAGTCGCAGAGGGAAACTGAAAGAATGAATGGCAAAGAGACCCATCGACCAATCATATATGCATGCACGGAGGAATGGAAAGGTGGGGTGGGAAAACGTGAAGCAGCAGCCACTCATGTTATGCCCAATCACAAACTGACAACCATCAATAATCAATCATACTTAACCAGCCATTATTTTCTTAAGCTAAATAATCAAGTTAATTATAATTAATAAATAATTTTTCCCACTTTGCAATTATTATTCCAAGGTTCAATTTCACCCGGTAATTCGTTTTAAATCGGGATGTTACAACCAAAGGAATAAATTAGGAACTTAAAAATTTTCACCATAGCATAAGATAAAAAAATGAAAATGATATCGAAAAGTTAGAATAGGTAAGAAATATTCATTAGAAATTTAAATATTTCAGTAAACTAGTGGAATAAAAGTCATAGAAAGGGTATTGGAATTTGGTTTTAATGAATGGATAAAAGAAGTTAACGAAACTTATAAGATAACAATTATTTTGATTAAATTCGGCATTTAGGAATTAGAATAAGGATTAGATTTGAAGCATTTTCCTAAGGAAAGGACATTAAGTAGAATGTAACAAAAATAAGAATTTTACAAGAAGTGATAATTAGATTTAGTAAGTTGGATAAAGCCTTAGGAAAATAATGAGACTTATGTAATAAAAATATTTGAAGAGAAATTTACTATGGGTTATTTGAAATAGTGAGTGAAATTTAGAGACAACAACTTTTATTCCAAGAACTGCAAAGAAAGAGTAAAGAGATTTTAGAAAACAAAGATAGTTTAGAAAATCTTAAGAAAAGTTCTGCGATATAGTGATAAACCAACTAAGGTAATCATGATCTAAAAATTTAAGTAAATGTATACCAAGGATGCTAAAATTCAAAGAGAATTAAAAGGTAATACCATGCGGTAATCAATATAAGTACATTAAAGTTCTTAAGAACGTTACTTAGAAGAAGAATTTAAAGGAAATGAATGAATACTTATATTGGTAATATATAGTGACCTTTAGCGAAGTTGAATACCAACTAAAAAGGTAAATGAATAATTAACTCGGTGGTAGTAAGTAAGGGAGAGTAAAAGGTGTTGCTAGCACCTTAAATATATTTAATAAGTACTTCTATTAGTAATTTAAGGTTAAGTCATTCAAAGCGTATTTTCAAGAAACCAAGTTCATATAGTAATATATAAAATAGTTACATAAGATCACTTAGTAACAAGAGATAAGTCATGCCTTAGGAAACATAACCCACGAATACAACTTTACTATTGATAAGTTGATTAATTAAAACTAATAATAATCAAGATAAATAAGTCTGATAAGATTTGAGTAGGAAACCTAGATTAAAATATTTAAGAAATATTTATAAGTATACCGGTATACGTGATCCTTTCATTATAATGATATATATATATATATATATATATATCATGATTATTGTATAATAATTGTATGATGAATGATGTTGTGATGACTGTATATAATTGTGTACATGAATGAATTGTGTTAATCATGCGTGATAAGATTGTGGTATGATGACACGTGTATGGATTATGATGTTGTACTTATATGATGCATTAAACAAATGTTTGGGATAAATAAGAAAAGAATGAGTAAAGGAATGTCTTGTAGGGATCTTAAGATGAATAAATTATAAAATAAGGTGATGAGATTAGATCGGATCCGATGTGATGATGGGCGTTGTAACGCCAATATACCCATGATTCCTGGAAAATATGAGATCTCGTTTCATTTCTAAGTGTCGGATGAGTCTGTTATGAATTAAGGCATTTTAAGAAAATGAGGAAAAGAATAAATCAAAATTTCATGCATAGAAGAAATCCGACGTTAGAAATGAAATAAAGCCATCAAAAGAACCCTACCGACGACTAGTGAAAAGAAAATTATGTATTGTATGCATCATATATAGAGTTGAGGAGGGATGTTGGAATGATCTCCTAGAGCATACAGTGATGGGTACACTGAAGAATCTCCCGCGCCTCGATACCTGAGGGCAGTCTAGGGAGTATCACCAGAGGCGGGAATTCCAAGTGGCATCGGATTTGCGCCCGTCACCGGACAGCCCGTAGCAAACTCTAGTGTACTTCGACAAGAGGCGGGATTTTCTATGACCATGGAGTGCCCGTTCTGTGGTGATGTATGATATGTGTGATTGGCCATTTTGATGTTGGGACTGAGAGTCCTTACCCATTTGTGAAAACCAGAATGAGGAAAGCTCCGGTCGCTCTAATTAGGGAGGGGAGATAAGGGTGGCGTTGTTGTGCACATGGATATTGTATATGAGATTGTTGAGGAGGAGATGGGTCCATATGCATCATGATGACTAATAAAATATTTGAATAACGAAATGAATTCATGCATTGCATCACTGTGTTGAGATTGCGATTGCTTGCTGTTGGAATATGATTGTATAGATATTAGTAAGCCTGAGAGGTGACTGGGAAGATGGGAATGTTCAGTTAAGATGAAAAGTGGTGAAATAATTTAGAGTATATTTTAGGAACCCCAAGAGAGTGGGTGGGACTCGATCTTGGATTGTTTATATTGTATGTGGGTAGGTGTTGATGTGACACCTTCCCGATTGTTATGGAGGTGAAGACTCACCCTTACATTAATTTTTTCAGACATCGCGGGAATTAACACTGACTTCGCATCAAGGATCAGGCGAGCTCTTCTTGGACCGAGGACGGGAAGATTAGGATAGATTATTCTATTTTCATTTGTCGGAGCCTGCGTGCCCCTTCACTTTCAGTATGTACAGTTACTATTACGACCATGTATTATATATGATATGTTGTATATAAGGTGCATCTGTTCCACTAAGTTTCTTTGTACAAAAATAAAAACTTCCATATTTTTCTAAACTCGTAACCTCTCAGTTGACCAGGATAATCTAGTGAAAGGGATTATCCTAGTTAACCGAGGGTGTTACATAATCCATGAAATGATTCTTGAAATATCTTAACAAAACGTGTTGCTTAGGATCACGCAAGGAGCAATTCATCTAGTTCTTAACCTAAGTGTTCAAACAACGCATCACCATGCTTGGTCGGTTCGTAATCTCGATGGTTTTTGATTTCAAGCTGAAGTGAACAAAATGTAAAGTGAAAAAGACCTAATCCTAAACAATGTCAGAAGCCTAAGTATTCTATAAACTATAAGTGAATTGAGTAAACAACCATCGTTTTGACTACTTCTTAGCTAGTGAGTCCAAAAGAGAGAGAAGAGTAAAAGTTAATGGGGTTTTCTAGGACACATCATACATGATGTGATTATTGAAGATATCTTCATGAAACTTGATGCTTTGGATCATCCAAGGAGCAATTCATATAGTTCTTAATCTAAGAGTTCCAATGATGCATCATCGTGCTTGGGTGATTCAGAATCTCAATGGGGTTTTGAAGTTTTCAAGCTAAAGTGAACAAAATGTAAAGTGAAGAAGACCCAATCCTAAACAATGTCAGGAGCCTAACTATTTCCTAAACTACAAGTGAATTGAGTGAACAACCATCCTTTTAACTGTTTTTTAGCTAGTGAGTCTAAAATAGAGAGAAGAGTAAAAGTTTGTAGGGTTTTCTAGGACACATCATGCATGATGTGATTCTTGAAGATAATTTCATGAAACTTGATGCTTAGGATCATTCAAGGAGCAATTCATCTAGTCCTTAACATAAGAGTCCCAACAATGCATCACCATACTTCATCAGTTCGTAATCTCGATGGGTTTTCAAAGTTTTCAAGTTAAAGTGAAGAAAACTTAAAGGGAACAATACCCAATCCTAAACAATGTCTAGTGCGTAACTATTTTCTAAACTACATGTCAATTAAGTGAACAACCATCCCTTGGACTACTTTTTAGCTAGTGAGTCCAAAAGATAGAGAAGATTAAAAGTTTATGGGTATTTCTAGGACACATCATCAATGATGTGATTCGTCAAATATCTTCACGAAACTTGTTGCTTAAGATCATGCAAGGAGCAATGCATCTAGTTCTTAACATAAGACTTCCATCAATGCATCAGTATGCTTCGTCGGTTTGTACTGTCGATGGGCTTTTAAAGTTTTGAAGCTGAAGTGAAGAAAACTTAAAGGGAACAAGACTCAATCCTAAATAATGTCGGGTGCCTAACAATTTCTAAACTACATGTCAATTGAGTCAACAACCATTGTTTGGAGTACTTTATAGCTAGTGAGTCCAAAAGAAAAAGATGATTAAAAGTTTTTGGGAGGTTTTAGGATGCATCATCCATGATGTGATTCTTGAATTATCTTCATGAAACTTGTTACTTAGGATCATCCAAGGAGCAATTCATCTAGTTTTTAACCTAAGTGTTCAAAGAACGTATCTCCATGCTCGATCGGTTCGTAATCTCGATGGGTTATTGATGTTTTCAAGCTGAAGTGAACAAAATGCAAATTGAACAAGACCCAATCCTAAAGAATGTCGGGAGCTTACCTATTCTCTAAACTACAAGTGAATTGAGTGAACAGCCATCCTTTTGACTATTTCTTAGCTAGTGTGTCTATAATAGAGAGAAGAATAAGAGTTTTGGGGTTTTTCTAGGACACATCATCCATAATGTGATTCTTGAAGATATCTTCATGAAATATGATGCTTAGGATCATCCAAGGAGCAATTCATCTAGTTCTTAATGTAAGAGTTCCAATGACGCATCATCATGCTTGGTCGGTTTGTAATCTTAAAGGATTTTCAAAGTTTCCAAGCTAAAGGGAAGAAAACTTAAAGGGAAAAAGACCTAATCCTAAACAATATCGGGTGCCTAATGTAACATCCTGGTTTAGATCTAATTACCGATTAAGGTTAATTGGATAATTAAGATTTATTGATTGAATGATAATAATAATAATAATAATGCCAGGAAATTACATATGTGCCCTTGGTGTTATGATGGGGCTTCAGTCCCCTCTCTTCCTCAATTCCCATGCTGATGGGATTGGAATTAATGGAGATGTGACGGCTGATGAAGTGGGTGAACTGTCGCTCGGCAGTGAAAGGATAAGGGCTTCAGCTTCTCATTTTCCATCCACTCTCTGCCCATTTCACTTTGGATATACTAAAAACACTCTTGGGTTCTCTCCAGAATTTCTCTGGAGACTCTTCTTCTTCTTTGCTGTTCTTCTCCTTCTTCATCTTCTTCTTCCACTCGAACACTGAGCAGAATCTCGAGTGAGAAGTGGGAACACGAAGTGGGAACACGAAGTAGGAATAGTGTGGTTGAGAGAGAGAACAGCATGGTGCTGAGTGTCTGGGAGGCTAGGATCCTCCACTGTTCTGCCTAAACATTGATGGGTGCTTGGGAGCATGGAAGTCCTTCACTGCTGGTGAGGACTGGGCTGTTCGTGTGTGGGAACAGCCATGGAATCCTCCACTGGATTGAGTGTGGGGTGACGTTGTGCCTTGGAGGCTTGGCATGGAGTGTTTTAGTGGTAGATCTACTTGTGAGGAAGCAGCGTTTGGTTCTTCCAAAGCTGAGAGCAGAGTGTTGTTGGATGACTAAAGCAGGATCGTTCTATTGAGAACGAGTGACCGAGGGACCATCGGTCGGTGTTGTAAGCTCAGGGAGCTTCTGGGATCTTCATTCCAGGTAGGGGGCTGATTTACATCTTAAATGCATGGTTTATGGACGGGTTCCGGGTGAAAATTACTGCACCGTGTTGTGTTGAGTTTATAATGTGATGATTGTTGTGTGTTGATTGAGTGATAGCCCGGATGTGTGACGATTAAGAACTGTGTGGTGCGTGTGATTTCCGTCCATGAAATGTATGTGGATAAAACATGGGTATGCTGAGTGAATGCATGGAAATGTTGGCTTTTAATGAGTATGCCGAGTGCATGTACTATGAACCAGTGTGAATATCGAATGCATGTGGTGTGTAAATGCTGTGCTGGTTTTGTTTATGATTCTATATGAATGTATGAGATGCTTGTGGCTGATGATGAGAAAGCTGAGTGCATGAGTTTGTTATACTGATCCCCGTGTGTGATTGTGTTTAAATGCATGAGATGCTTGTCATTATACATGCGAATGCTGGGTGCATAAGATGGGGATTGTTGTGATGATTCCCGTGTGGGATTTTATGTTAAAAAGCATGTGATGCATGTGATGAATGGGTAAATTGCCGAGTGCATGCAATGCTGTGTGAATTCCTTATGATTATATGATAAATATGAAATATAACCAAAGACCTTAGGTTGGACTCAAGGCAATGCCGTATGCATCTGATTCGCCACTGGAAATGCTTGGAGCATGTAGCGTTGGATGCTTAATACAGAGTCGGCAGTCAGATGAATACGTGTCAAATATAACAAAAGACCTTGAGTTGGACTCAAGGCAATGCCGAGGGCATTAGCGTTGGATGCTTGAAAGACCTTGGGTTGGACTCAAGGCAAGCCGGCCGGGTTGGACTCAGGGCTGCCCATAACACTTCCGTTGTCGCTTGGAGTGACTGTGTTACATGTGAGGGCAAACGGTTTGGTACCAGTGAAACGGCCGAATCAGCTTGGAGCTGAATAAAAGGCTTGGAGCCTATGTTGCAATAATAAAATTTAATAATAATGGATCGGATCCGACTGAAATGATATGTTCACACTTATAATTGTTATTGAGCTCAATGTGATTTGCATGTATATGTGGATATGTTATTGAGAATAACATCATTGATATAGTTTGAAATTGATGTGAGTAAATCCGAGTGGATGAATACATGTATACTGATGCTATGCCGAGTGCACACTTATATCTGAGTGGATGAATGCATGTATACTGATGCTATTACTGAGTGCACATTTATATTGTTGATGAGCTTAATGTAATGATATATATATGTGTAAATGCTATTGTGAATAACATGATTAATATAGCCATGAATGATTGGTGTGAATTCCGACTGGGTGAATATATATAAATTGGTACTGTTGCTGAGTGCAAGGTGATTATAAATGATATGAATTACTCAGTCTTGATTAAATTGCATGAATTGCATGAATCTCGAGTGGATGATGTTGTTAGGGTATCCATATTGAATGGCAGGGTGTATTATTGCTGAATGGAATGTCATTGTATGGCTGAGATTTAAGGATTAACTCCGAGTCAATAACTGTCATTTAATATGTAAAAGCTCACCCCTACTGTGGCTATATTTTTCAGTATATGCAGGTCAGACTCGGAATGATGAGATAATCTCAAGTCCGAGTGAAGGGCATTTATACTGTTGTAGTGTACAGAGTGTACTGTACCGATTGTAAATAGATGTGTTAAAGCCTTGGCCGACTCTCTTGTAATCTGTCTGTCTGAATGTGATTATTTATATGGATTGGATAGTGGAATTGTGAACAAGTATACATTTATATAAATATACATTTACAATGATATGGTGATACTTGTACCGACTGGAATTGGTGTCGGAAGAATAATGCTAAGTCAATAAGTTCCGAGTGGAATATTGTTGGGAGAGCCATTTTCGAGTGAGGCTTTAGTGTGTGGGCCTTATCCGAGTGATAAAGGCATATGACAGTTCTGAGTGAGATGTACTCGAGTGGGCTACTTCCGAGGGAAGATTAGTCCATATATTACCAAGTGAAAATATGAGTAAACCCCGAGTGGGGAAGGGTTTGAATATTCCCGAGTGGGAAATCCCGAATGAACCTCTTCCGAGGGGAGAGCGATTATGATGGTTCTGATTATGGTACTCTAGGAGGACCTCCTCCGAGTGAATAAAGATATATATGTATATACCGAGTGGCTAAGTATTAAATAAGTTCGAGTAAGACTTAACTTAGTGAATTCCTCCGAGAGGTGAGGTTTAAGGTAATCTCCGATTGAGGAAGATCAAAATATGTTGAGTGTAGAGTGGATAATGTATTCTGAATAAATTGAGGTTGAAATATACCGAGTGGTATTGGACTGGGGAAATATTCCGAGTGGGGGGAAAGCTTATGGATTCTGAGTGGAATAATCGAGGGAATCATTTCCCGAGTGGAGATTGAGATGCTTTCGAATGAAGCATGTCTGTGACCTTTTGAATAAGGATCTGGCTGAGTTTATCGAGTGAATCATGTATGTGGGGGCCGTTCCCGGGTGAACGTGGTCCCAATTCCGAGTGATGGAATACCCGAGTGAATGGGTCCGCTTTAGCGTGAGGATTCACTCCAGCGAGAATGGGGCTCGCTCAAGCGCTGTATTCCACTGGGCTGTGCGACTGAAGCTGAGTCTTGCCAGTGTATGGCATCCTGACTCGGTCTCTTCTTTACTCTGATCGGCTTTTGCTTTCCCTTGCCTTAGTTGTTTTTATTTTACCCCGACTCCTATTCTCAGTTGCGTGTGAACGTTTGAACGTTCTAAATTTGAAAAAAAAAATTTCCCTGGTCTCGGTTTGGGTTTATTTAAGTTGGGTTGTTTCATTTTGGTATCAGAGCAGACTTAAAAGGTCCAAGGCCAAAGTATGCTTACTCTGAGTGGGCGGTTGTGTGCAATGTGACCGGTTGTCATGATTGCTTGTGGTATTCTATTGGATTTAATGCATGTTTAACTATGAATTATGTGATTACATGTCTATGTGTTTTGTTGAGGACAGTAGTGAAAGGTACTATTGTTGATATATTGATTTGGGGGTAAAAATTTGTTTCTGCCCTGGTTCGGTTATTCATGAAATGTTTAGAGGTTATTCTAACCCGCGTGGATTAGAAAGAGATAAAGCGAGGGGTATTAAGACCTTCTTACGTGTTGGAATCGGATTAGTTGGTTCAATCTCTGGTATAAGCCAAGCTAGTGGCTCATAGCCGAGGAATGTTTGTTGAACGGTGTAGAACTTACATATTTGAGTTAAGTGAATGATAATGAAGGAATTCCTGGTGTGGTGTTTTCGATTCAACCGATCGGTTGTGCCATTTGTAAGGGACGAGTTTTGTATCCCTTGGCACGAGAACCCCATATGATATATGATGTAAGTGGTTTGTTACAGTTTCCTAGGTTGGAAATCTGGGTATGTGATAGATGGTTAGATGTGAAATTGAATATATGATAGATTGGGGTTTTGTCTCGGTCTTTGGTATGTGAAAACCGAGTGAATGATAGGTTAGATGCTAGACTACTAGGTGTGGTGACCCGGTTGATTGAGTATGATCATGTATGATTAGACGTTGTGGGAAATTGATGTGATTGGATACCTGAGGATTTGGGTTAGACTCGGTCATGTAGTTGAAAACCGAGTAAATAGTTGATTGAATTGTGACCCATAAGGTGTAGTAACACCGATTGGATTTAGTACGATCTATACTGTCAGACCTTGTGGAACTAGACCCCATGGTGGTCTAGGCTTGGTGATAATTGAATGTTGTGGGAATGTCCCATGATGGGTACTAGGTGACCCCTTGGAATTTTGAGTCGGATAATCTGATTGACCTTATGGATAGTTGAGCCGAGTAAGGTAATTGTGTAATAAAAAGTTGAGGCTTAAATTGTCATAAGATGAAATGCGAATAATAAATGTAACACCGGATAGATAGTGAGTGGTAAGATTGAAATCCGAGTACGCTTTGGTATTATGGTAATGAAAGAACCCATGTGATGCTGATTGTGCTTCACTGGTGTATGGTGTTTATGATTAATGGAAAGGTTTACCGATGTAGAAACTTGCTATGTGAATGAAAGTTATATTGTAATCCGAGTTGTATACCTAAGTGAACTTAATGAATCATTTAAGCTTAAATTGAGCTATGGCAGGTGAGGTGTGATGAAATGAAGGATTAATAGGCTGTCGGATTATGGTTTTTTGATAGATAAGATCCAATGATGAGATATTTACTCGGTAAGGGCTGGAAGCCAATTGTTGATATGCCATTTTATGACGAGGCGTGTACCTTGTGGGGGTCGGAAGCCTATTGCCATTATACTGTTTTACAGTAGTGGTAAATGATATTTCATGATTATTATTGCGTGATGTGCCCTAGGTGGTGCATAATGATAATGTTGATGTGTGCTTATATATATGTGTATGAATTGTCATTAATTTTCATGTAGGTAGTATTAGTTGAGTGGGTATGGTCGATGTGAGCAATAAGTATGCAAGGTACCCTGTTCCGAGACGACTCTTCATACCATAGGTATGGTGGCAGCATACACGTTGCAGCGACTCTATGCAATTGTTGTAACCCTATAGGAATGAGACGTCATCCTATAAGTCGGATGCAGCAATTCATAAGTCGGGCAGGTGAGGCTGTAACTACTTATGGTGATTGTGAGTCTATCGAGCTGTTCTGAATGAAAATGAGAGTTATATGGAGTGGATAGTAAGTGGTAGTGTATCAAATGAGGATATAAGGTTTGTTTTAACCTTGATGTGCTTACCTCTGAGAGGATCAGAGGTTATTTAGTGTAAATTGGCTATTGGCCAATAAAGTAATGAGTAATTATTGAAATAGAAGGGTGATCAAGTCTGTCACTGAAATTGGAAGTTTTATGGGTCTAACCGAGTAATACTGTGGATTCAGTGAGGAAACCGTGGCCTTGAGCTGAGGTGATCGATAGGGTGAGAATTCACTCAGGAAAGATTAGTATAATTCTAAATGTGAGAAAGTGGAGATGATTCCGAGTGAGATCTTTCTGGGAGAAAGAGCTACTGAGTGAAGTTATGATGTTCCGAGTGAAACATCGTTATGGGAGTCATTACTAAGTTAAGGAACTGTGTCCGAATGACACTTTTGTATCAGGCGAAATCCGAGTGAAATATCTGAGTTGTGTGACTTTCGGGTGAAGTGCCTCGGAGTGTGACATTTCCGAGTGGAATGGTACCAAGTGGACGGTTCCAAGTGAAAAGGGCGTTAAGTGATAAATTTCTAAGTCTGTATAAGGTGCCCCTGATTAATCTTTTCCAAAGGAAAGTATTTCTGGGCGAAAAGTAGAACTCTAGACGAGTAAGTTGCCAAGTGAATGGCTTCCGAGGGGAATAGATATCTGAGAGGAGGATTTTATTTGAATTCATACTCGAGAGGATGTTTTTGAGCCACTGAGTTTGAACTCAGGTCTGGTTATGATGTAAACTGGAATTATGAGTGAATTGTGTAATGGAAAGATTTCTGAGTAAGAATTACCCTTAAACCCCGAATGATATTCTTGAGTGAGAAGCTCTGAGTGACATTCTCAAGGAGCGGACATGGAATTAGCTGAAGGTATGGATAGGAATCTGAGATGTCAGGACCGAGTGTGGTGCCTGTACGAGTTAAATCCAGGTAAACTGAGCTAATTGAAGTACATTGGAGCTTTTTTAAGGGTTCGTCTCGGTATTGCTAAGAGGCATCATGGTTTAAAGATGAAATTCTAGTAGTCGGATATTGAGGAGCCGAGGGTTTAATCCGAAATATGTCGGACAATAGGGTGTATTTGGGGAGAGTCGGTAGTGTTATTTACCGACTGGATCTTCCCAGCTGGTTAATTAGCATCCATAACGTGTCTTATGTGACATAACTTTGAGCTTATACTCGGTGTGGGTACATAATTGTGCCGAGTAACTCCTTTGAATTTGAGGAGCTGACGGTGGAATTGCACCGATCAGCGTTGAGAATATAAGGCCGAACGGCTATGAGACTAGGAAGTGCCATTGGTTATGGAAAACTGGCAGAGTTGAATGGGGTAACTTATACGTGGGAGATTGAATCCCCAAATATATTAAATCCTATGAAAGGTTGGGGCGGCCGGTAAACCGCTTGAGAAGCCAAGCTATGCCGATTGGAATTGTGAAACGGTCGGTGAAACGCTTGAGAGGCAAGTATATGTTTGAATTTCGAGGATGAAATTCTTTTAGGAGGGGAGAATTGTAACATCCTGGTTTAGATCTAATTACCGATTAAGGTTAATTGGAGAATTAAGATTTATTGATTGAATGATAATAATAATAATAATAATAATAATAATATTATTATTATTAATATTAATAATGCCAGGAAATTACACATGTGCCCTTGGTGTTATGATGGGGCTTCGGTCCCCTCTCTTCCTTAATTCCCATGCTGATGGGATTGGAATTAATGGAGATGTGACGGCTGATAGAATGGGTGAGCTGTCACTAGGCAGTGAAAGGATAAGGGCTTCAACTTCTCATTTTCCATCCACTCTCTGCCTATTTCACTTTGGATATGCTAAAAACACTCTTGGGTTCTCTCAAGAATTTCTCTGGAGACTCTTCTTCTTCTTTGCTGTTCTTCTCCTTCTTCATCTTCTTCTTCCACTCGAACACTGAGCAGAATCTCGAGTGGGAAGTGGGAACACGAAGTGTGAACAACGTGGTTGAGAGAGAGAACAACATGGTGCTAAGTGTCTGGGAGGCTAGGATCCTCCACTGTTCTGCCTAAACGTTGATGGGTGCTTGGGAGCATGGAAGTCCTTCACTGCTGGTAAGGACTGGGCTGTTCGTGTATGGGAACAGCCATGGAATCCTCCACTGGACTGAGTGTGGGGTGACGTTGTGCCTTGGAGGCTTGGCATGGAGTGTTTTGGTGGTAGATCTGCTCGTGAGAAAGCAGCGTGTGGTTCTTCCAAAGCTGAGAGCAGAGTGCTGTTGGATGACTGAAGTAGGATCGTTCTATTGAGAACGAGTGACCGAGGGACCATCGGTCAGTGTTGCAAGCTCAGGGAGCTTCTGGGATCTTCATTCCAGGTAGAGGGGTTGATTTACATCTCAAATGCATGGTTTATGGACGGGTTCCAGGTGAAAATTACTGCACTGTGTTGTGTTGAGTTTATAATGTGATGATTGTTGTGTGCCGATTGAGTGATAGCCCGAATGTGTGACGATTAAGAACTGTGTGGTGCGTGTGATTTCCATCCATGAAATGTATGTGGATAAAACATGGGTATGCTGAGTGAATGCATGGAAATGTTGGCTTTTAATGAGTATGCCGAGTGCATGTACTGTGAACCAGTGTGAATACCGAATGCATGTGGTGTGTAAATGATGTGCTGGTTTTGTTTATGATTCTATATGAATGTATGAGATGCTTGTGGCTGATGATGAGAAAGCCGAGTGCATGAGTTTGTTATACTGATCCCCGTGTGTGATTGTGTTTAAATGCATAAGATGCTTGTCATTATACATGCGAATGCTGGGTGCATAAGTTGGGGACTGTTGTGATGATTCCCGTGTGGGATTTTATGTTAAAAAGCATGTGATGCATGTGATGAATGGGTGAATTGCCGAGTGCATGCAATGCTGTGTGAATTCCTTATGATTATATGATAAATATGAAATATAACAAAAGACCTTGGGTTGGACTCAAGGCAATGCCGAGTGCATTGGCGTTGAACGCCTGATGAATGAGACCGTATGCATCTGATTCGCCACTTGAAATGCTTGGAGCATGTAGCGTTGGACGCTTAATACAGAGTCGGCAATCAGATGAATACGTGTCAAATATAACAAAAGACCTTGAGTTGGACTCAAGGTAATGCCTAGGGCATTAGCGTTGGACGCTTAATGAAAGACCTTGGGTTGGACTCGAGGTAAGCCGACCGGGTTGGACTCGGGGCTGCCCGTAACACTTCCGTTGTCGCTTGGAGTGACTGTGTTACATGTGAGGGCAAACGGTTTGGTACTAGTAAAATGGCCGAATCAGCTTGGAGCTGAATAAAAGGCTTGGAGCCTATGTTGCAATAATAAAATTTAATAATAATGGATCGGATCCGACTGAAATGATGTATGTAACACCCTAATTTAATAAATAGATAAGACCCAAAACAGGGAAAATTTTCCCAAAAAAAATAAACCAGTGATACCGGGTCCAAAAGAGAAGGAAAAGAAGGCAAGGAAATAAAATAAAAGCCGGCCAAACATTCATAATCTGACCCAAATAATGGTTGGAGTAATTAGCAAACAGCGTAAGGGCAGAGAGGCAAAAAGCCGACCAAAGAAGGGAAAAACTAAACCGAGAGACCAGGAGAAGGGGAGAGGAAAGCAGTGAAAGAAACCGATTAGAAACAACCGAGCGGAAGAGCAACAGTGCTCAAGCGGAATCACAACGAGAGCCTTCCAGCAACACACACTCGCTGGGGCGAACACCTTAGTCGCTGAGGCGAGCAACACACTCGGTAATTCCCATCGCTCGGTATCAAAACATCCATTCACTCGGAGTCAGGGGGGTCTCAATCGCTCGGAGATAACCATAGCACACTTACGTCCCATAACTTAGCCCCTTATGTTTTTATACACAAGGCCACGCAATAATCTACTCGGGAAACATGGGTTATCCCACTCGGTATACATCAAACTTGGGTACAATCGGAATTCCCTTACACACTCATCACTCGGCATATTTACACTTCTCACTCGGAGAACACGTAGACCCTCCTTCGCTTAGAAGGGGTCCCATAATCATTCATCGCTCGGAATGTCTCAGCCAAGTTCACTCGGGTTTTACTTATATTTTTCACTCGGAATCACTCAAGTGTATTCACTTGGGAAGCCACCCAGTAATCCCCACTCGGAACCGGATCTAAATCTCCTATATTCCTCTCAGGGTTCATTAACTTAGAGTTATTCGCTCGACATCAGCTATATCCCAGTCGGTAAGAAGCATCAAATCAACATAAAGCACTTATGCATAAATATACGCTCCCAGAAATATAAACCTACCCACAGTCCAGTCTACCGACCCATATATATATGTAACCATATACTCGGAATACTCATTATCTTAACAACATACAATTACCAATATTTACAGATCCTTACAAGTGACACCATGCCTATACTTATCAAATAGATCTTTATAAATGAATATATTTAATTGCCATTTTACATGAGAGCCGGCCAAGGCTACACTGACTGAACATACTAAACGCAATACAAGCACTCAACAGTCGGAGTGCACCACACTCGGACTTGAGGCCCTATCATCACTTTCGAGTCTGACCTGCACACACTGAAAATGGTGTAGGGGTGAGCATCTTAAATATTAAATGATAGATACTGACTCGGATTGTCCCATAGTTAAGCAACAATATATATATATATATATATGTCCTTAATTATACATGGCAATAAATTAAGTCAGAACAATACTAATCAACCAGGACACACATAAGACCTTTACCGATCGGAATCCGCCAGCTATCACTCGGCCATATGCACATATGATCTCAATAACATTAACATAACAATAGCTAATAACATTATAATGCCAATGAATCAGAACGCACATATTCAACAATTCCCGACTAGAGTCCAACAGTTCTCACTCGGCTATACACACATAACATTTCAATAACATTGATATATATTCATAGAACAGATTCCAATAGCATCCACAACATATGCACACAGAATAATTCACTCGGCTATATACATTCATCATCTCATTAACATCATCACATGCATAATCAAATTCCAATCAACATCAGCAGTACATATGCACAGATTATTTCACTCGGTTCCGTATTTGTGTGTAATCGGTTTTGACGTTGCAACGTAGGCTCCCAGCCTTTTTATACATAGCTCTCAGCTATCAATTCAGCTCCAAGCTGCTTGGCCATTTTACAAGTACCCAACCATTTGCCCACAAGGTAACACCAACGCTCTCAGCGTCAACGGAGGTGTTCACGGGCAGCCCGAGTCCCACTCAAAGGCTACCTTGAGTCCCACTCAAAGGATTTCACAGCGTCCCACGCTTTTTAAATAACCGATGGTAGTGTCCCACACTACGTGCTTTAAGCACAAACGCATCCCATGTGCCACACGCGGATTCATCACACAACACAGAGTTCATATGCACAGCAATACATGCATCTCATGCAGTCGGCATCATACATCATCAGAACTCAAACAGCACATACATCTCATACAATCGGTATCACATAACATCAATTCATCAGGTTAACACCTTCTCTTATGCAGTCAATATTTCAACTCAGAATAACATGCATGGCATATAAGTCACACGGCAATCATCATCAGTACCTTAACATATTATTTTCATGCAACCATTCAACACTTCTCAGAACTACTAGCATGCAATCTATGGACGGAACTAAACATGCAACTCTTGGTTCATAGTATTATGCATTCGGTATCACAAACTCCACATGTAACAAATCACGAAATCAAACACAAAATCGGTAAGCTATTAGCACTCGGAACCCGTTCATAATCCATGCATTTAAGATATAAGGTACTCCCCCTACCTGGGATGAAGCTTCCAGTCGGTCAATACGATACTCTGTTCTAGAGGAACACTGAGTCACTCTCAGTACATCTGCATGCAAGGACAGGGGAAGCCATTCGAGCCTCTGAGACACCCAGCTCTCGGTTCGCCCTCCGGAGCAGCTCCATCACGACGCTGGTGAACACTCCAACCACCCCAGAGCACCTTGTAGAGTAGATCTCCACTGAGACCCAGGCAGCTTCGAGCAAGGAGAGGAAGAAGGAGGGAAGTCGACGAAGGGAAATGAAAGAACAGGGAAGGAACAGCGTGGAAGGAGACGGGTTACATGCAGGGGGATGCACACCCTCACCTTCTCTGGTTTGTCAAGTCAAGAAGGAGGACTCCGATCCTCAGCCACCACTGTCGTGAGCTCACGGAAACAGAGAGCAGAGAAGAGGGAAGGAGAAGAGAAGGAGAATGAAGAGCAAAGAAGAAGAAAAAAGAAGAAGAAAGAGAAGAAGGAAGTGGAAGAGAGAAGTTGTAGAGGGAAATCTGAAGGAAGTAAAAGGCAAATAGACCATATAACCAATTATATATATACATGCATGAAGGAAGGGGAAAGTGGGGTGGGAAAGCGTGCACAGCAGCAGCTCCCACACGCGTCACACGCACATAGTTACAACTAATCAGCCTTTATTTCCTTAAGTTAAATTAATTAAGTTAATTATAATTAATAAATAATTTCCCCACTTCGCAATTATTATTTTTATAATTTATTTTCATTCGGCAATTAATTATTAAATCGGGATGTTACAATGTATGCATACTTATAATTGTTATTGAGCTCAATGTGATTTGCATGTATATGTGGATATGTTATTGAGAATAACATCATTGATATAGTTTAGAATTGATGTGAGTAAATCTGAGTGGATGAATACATGTATACTGATGCTATGCCGAGTGCACACTTATATCCGAGTGGATGAATGCATGTATACTGATGCTATTGTTGAGTGCACATTTATATTGTTGATGAGCTTAATGTAATGATATATATATATATATATATATATATATATGTGTAAATGCTGTTGTGAATAGCATGATTAATATAGTCATGAATGATTGGTGTGAATTCCGACTGGGTGAATATATGTAAATTGGTACTGTTGCTGAGTGTAAGGTGATTATGAATGATATGAATTACTCAGTCTTGATTGAATTGCATGAATTGCATGAATCTCGAGTGGATGATGTTGTTAGGGTATCCATATTGAATGGCAGGGTGTATTATTGCTAAATGGAATGTCATTGTATGGCTGAGATTTGAGGATTAACTCCGAGTTAATAACTGTCATTTAATATGTAAAAGCTCACCCCTACTGTGGCTATATTTTTCAGTATATGCAGGTCAGACTAGGAATGATGAGATGATCTCAAGTCCGAGTGGAGGGCATTTGTACTGTTGTAGTGTACAGAGTGTACTATACCGATTGTAAATAGATGTGTTAAAGCCTTGGCCGGCTCTCTTGTAATCCGTCTGTCTGAACGTGATTATTTATATGGATTGGATAGTGGAATTGTGAACAAGTATACATTTATATAAATATACATTTACAATGATATGGTGATACTTGTACTGACTGGAATTGGTGTCGGAAGAATAATGCTAAGTCAATAAGTTCCGAGTGGAATAGTGTTGGGAGAGCCATTTTCGAGTGAGGCTTTAGTGTGTGGGCCTTATCCGAGTGATAAAGGCATATGACAGTTCCGAGTGAAATGTACTCGAGTGGGCTACTTCCGAGGGAAGATTGGTCCATATATTACTAAGTGAAAATATGAGTAAACCCCGAGTGGGGAAGGGTTTGAATATTCCTGAGTGGGAAATCCCGAATGAACCTCTTCCGAGGGGAGAGCGATTGTGATGGTTCTGATTGTGGTACTCTAGGAGGACCTCCTCCGAGTGAATAAAGATATATATGTATATACCGAGTGGCTAAGTATTAAATAAGTCCGAGAAGACTTAACTTAGTGAATTCCTCCGAGAGGTGAGGTTTAAGGTGATCTCCGAGTGAGGAAGATCAAAATATGCTGAGTGCAGAGTGGATAATGTATTCTGAATAAATTGAGGTTGAAATATACCGAGTGGTATTGGACTGGGGAAATATTCCAAGTGGGGGGAAAGCTTATGGATTCCGAGTGGAATAACCGAGGGAGTCATTTCCCGAGTGGAGATTGAGACGCTTCCGAATGAAGCATGTCTGTGACCTTTTGAATAAGGATCTGGCTGAGTTTACCGAGTGAATCATGTATGTGGGGGCCGTTCCCGGGTGAACGTGGTCCCAATTCCGAGTGATGGAATACCTGAGTGAATGGGTCCGCTTCAGCGAATGAGGATTCACTCCAGCGAGAATGGGGCTCGCCAAGTGCTGTATTCCGCTGGGCTGTGCGACCGAAGTTGAGTCTTGCCAGTGTGTGGCATCCTAACTCGGTCTCCTCTTTACTCTGATCGGCTTTTGCTTTCCCTTGCCTTAGTTGTTTTTATTTTACCCCGACTCCTATTCTGAGTTGCGTGTGAACATTTGAACGTTCTAAGTTTGGAAAAAAAATTTCCCTGGTCTCGGTTTGGGTTTATTTAAGTCGGGTTGTTTCACCTAACTATTTTTTATACTACATGTCAATTGAGTAAATAATCATCCTTTGGACTACTTTTTAGCTAGTGAGTCGAAAAGAGAGAGAAGATTAAAAGTTTATGAGGGTTTATAGGACACATCATCCATGATATAATTCTTGAAATATCAGAATAAAATTTGGTTCTTAGGATCATCCAAGGAGCAATTCATCTAGTTCTTAACCTTAGTGTTCAAACAATGCTGATCCATGCTTGGTGGTTCGTAATCTCGATGCTTTTTGATGTTTGACAAAAAACAAAGTGAACAAGACCCTATCCTAAACAATGCCAGGAGCCTAAGTATTCTCTAAACTACAAGTGAATTGAGTGAACAACCATCTTTTTGACTTCTTCTTAGCTAGTGAGTCCAAAAGAGAGAGAAGATTAAAAGTTAATGGGGTTTTCTAGGTCACATAATCCATGACATGATTCTTGAAGATATCTTCATGAAACTTGATGCTTAGGAACATCCAAGGAGCAATTCATCTAGTTCTTAACCTAAGAGTTCCAACGATGCATCACCATGCTTGGTAGATTCAGAATCTCGATAGGTTTTAGATGTTTTCAAGCTGAAGTGAACAAAACGCAAAGTGAACAATACCTAATCCTAAACAATACCAGGAGCCTAATTATTCTCTAAACTACAAGTGAATGGAGTGAACAACCATCCTTTTGACTGTTTCATTGATAGTGAGTCTAAAATAGATAGAAGAGTAAAAGTTTATGGGGTTTTCTAGGACGTATCATCCATGATTTGATTCTTAAAGATATCTTCACGAAACTTGATGGTTAGGATCATCCAAGGAGCAATTGATCTAACTTTTAACGTAAGAGTTCCAACGATGCATCACCATGCTTGGTTGGTTTGTAATCTCGATGGGTTTTCAATGTTTTCAAGCTAAAGTAAAGAAAACTTAAAGGAAACAAGACCCTATCCTAAACAATGCTGGGTGCCTAACTATTTTCTAAACTATATGTCAATTGAGTGAACAACCATCCTTTGGACTACTTTTTAGCTAGTGAGTCCAAAAGAGAGAGAAGATTCAAAGTTTGTGGGGGTTTGTAGGACACATAATCCATGAAATGATTCTTGAAATATCTTAACAAAACTTGTTGCTTAGGATTACGCAAGGAGTAATTCATCTAGTTCTTAACCTAAGTGTTCAAACAACGTATCACCATGCTTGGTCCGTTCGTAATCTTGATGGTTTTTGATGTTTTCAAGCTGAAGTGAACAAAACGTAAAGTGAAAAAGACCTGATCCTAAACAATGCCAGAAGCCTAAGTATTCTCTAAACTACAAGTGAATTGAGTAAACAACCATCGTTTTGACTACTTGTTAGCTAGTGAGTCCAAAAGAGAGAGAGGAGTAAAAGTTAATGGGGTTTTCTAGGACACATCATACATGATGTGATTATTGAAGATATCTTCATGAAACTTGATGCTTTGGATCATCCAAGGAGCAATTCATATAGTTCTTAACCTAAGAGTTCTAATGATGCATCACCGCGCTTAGGTGATTCAGAATCTCAATGGGGTTTTGAAGTTTTCAAGCTAAAGTGAACAAAATGTAAAGTGAAGAAGACCCAATCCTAAACAATGCCGGGAGCCTAACTATTTTCTAAACTACAAGTGAATTGAGTGAACAACCATCCTTTTAACTGTTTCTTAACTAGTGAGTCTAAAATAGAGAGAAGAGTAAAAGTTTGTAGGGTTTTCTAGGACACATCATGCATGATGTGATTCTTGAAGATAATTTCATGAAACTTGATGCTTAGGATCATTCAAGGAGCAATTCATCTAGTCCTTAACATAAGAGTCCCAACAATGCATCACCATACTTCATCGGTTCGTAATCTCGATGGGTTTTCAAAGTTTTCAAGTTAAAGTGAAGAAAACTTAAAGGGAACAATACCAATCCTAAACAATGTCTAGTGTGTAACTATTTTCTAAACTACATGTCAATTAAGTGAACAACCATCCTTTGGACTACTTTTTAGCTAGTGAGTCCAAAAGAGAGAGAAGATTAAAAGTTTGTGGCCATTTCTAGGACACATTATCAATGATGTGATTCTTCAAATATCTTCACGAAACTTGTTGCTTAAGATCATCCAAGGAGCAATGCATCTAGTTCTTAACATAAGACTTCCATCGATGCATCAACATGCTTCGTCGATTCATAATGTCGATGGGCTTTTAAAGTTTTGAAGCTGAAGTAAAGAAAACTTAAAGGGAACAAGACTCATTCCTAAACAATGTTAGGTGCCTAACAATTTCTAAACTACATGTCAATTGAGTCAACAACCATTGTTTGGAGTACTTTATAGCTAGTGAGTTCAAAAGAAAAAGATGATTAAAAGTTTTTGGGGGGTTTTAGGATGCATCATCCATGATGTGATTCTTGAATTATCTTCATGAAACTTGTTGCTTAGGATCATCCAAGGAGCAATTCATCTAGTTCTTAACACAAGAATTCAAACGATGCATCACCATGCTTGGTTGATTCGTAATCTCGATAGGTTTTTGAAGTTTTCAAGCTCAAGTGAACAAAACGCAACGTGAACAAGACCCAATTCTAAACAATAGCGAGAGCCTACTATTCTCTAAACTACAGGTGAATTAAGTAAACAACCATCCTTTTGACTCGTTCTTAGCTAGTGAGTCGAAAAGAGAGAAAAGAGTAAAACTTTATGGGGTTTTCTAGGACACATCATACATGATGTGATTCTTGAAGATCTCTTCATAAAACTTGATGCTTAAGATCATCCAAGGAGCAATTCATCTAGTTCTTAACATAAGAGTTCAAATGATGCATCAGCATGCTTCACTGGTTCGTAATCTTAATGGGTTTTCAAAGTTTTCAAGTTGAAGTGAAGAAAACTTAAAGGGAACAAGACTCAATCCTAAACAATGTCGGGTGCCTAACCATTTCTAAACTATATCTCAGTTGAGTGAACAGCCATTCTTTGCAGTACTTTATAGCTAGTGAGTCCAAAAGAGAGAGAGGATTAGAAGTTTATGGGGGTTTAGGATGCATCATCCGTGATGTGATTCTTGAAATATCTTCACGAAACTTGTTGCTTAGGATTTTCCAAGGAGCAATTCATCTAGTTCTTAACCTAAGTGTTCGAACAATGCATCACCATGCTTGGTTGGTTCGTAATCTTGATTGGTTTTTGAAGTTTTGAAGCTGAAGTGAACAAAATGCAAAGTGAAATAGACCGAATCCTAAACATTGGCGGGAGCATACAAAGAAACTTGATGCTTGGGATCATACAAAGAAAAATCCACCTAGTTCTTAACATAAGAGTTCTAATGATGCATCACTATGCTTGGTCTGTTCATAATCTCAACGGGTTTTTGAAGTTTTCAAGCTGAAGTGAAGAAAACTTCAAGGGAACAAGACCATATCCTAAACAATGCCGAGTGCCTAACTACTTTCTAACCTACATATCAATTGAGTTAACAACCATCCTTTGGAGTACTTTTTAGCTAGTGAGTCCAAAAGAGAGTAAAGATTCAAAGTTTGTAGGGGTTTCTAGGACACATCATGATGTGATTCTTGAAATATCTTTACGAAACTTGTTGCTTAGGATCATCCAAGGAGCAATTCATCTAGTTCATAAGCTAAGTGTTCGAACAATACGTCACCATGCTTGGACGGTTCATAATCTCGATGGGCTTTTGTTTTCAAGCTGAAGTGAATAAAACGCAAAGTGAACAAGACCCAATTCTAAATAATGCCAAAAGCCTAATTATTCTCCAAACTACAAGTCAATTGTGTGAACAACTATCCTTTTGAGTGCTTCTTAGCTAGTAAGTCTAAAAGAGAGAGAAGAGTAAAAGTTAATGGGGTTTACTAGGACACATTATCCATGACATGATTCTTGAAGATATCTTCATGAAACTTGATGCTTAGGATCACCCAAGGAGCAATTCATCTAGTTCTTAACCTAAGAGTTCCAACGATGCATCACCATGCTTAGTCGATTCATAATCTCGATGGGTTTTTGAAGTTTTCAAGCTGAAGTGAACAAAACGTAAAGTGAGTAAGACCCAATCCTAAATAATGCTGGGAGCCTAAACTACAAGTGAATTAAGTGAACAACCATCCTTTTGACTATTTCTTAGCTAGTGAGTCTAAATAAGAGAGAAGAGTAAAAGTTAATGGGGTTTTCTAGGACACGTCATCCATGATGTGATTCTTGAACATATCTTCATGAAACTTGATGCTTAGTATCATCCAAGGAGCAATTTATCTAGTTCTTAACGTAAAAGTTCCAACGATGCATCACCATGCTTGGCCGATTTGTAATCTCGATGGGTTTTCAAAGTTTTCAACCTGAATTGAAGAAAACTTAAAGGGAAGGAGTGTAACACCCTGAATTTTAAAATAAATGATTAAATGAGGGAAATAATTACTTAATAATTACATGTGAGTTAATTAAAGTCCCAAAATATTGGGAATAATTTAATTAAGATTCTTAGGGACTATTCATAATTTATAGGAGTCGAATAAGCTAAAAATCTGACCCGAATAAAATATGAATGTCAAACCAAGTATCTCAGATTGAGATGATATTGGTCAGCGCTATTTGGAATATTAATGGGAATCTAGATACATATTCGGAATAATTTTTGGATAAAGCATCGAGCCCAAACAAAGATCCTGTTTGTTGAAAAATGATGAAATTTTAATGAAAGGAATTTAAAATAAAACCAAAAATCCTATCACTCTCCTCTCATTTTTCGTTACTCTTTGAACCTATTTGGCAGAAACATATTTTCTTCTCCTTCTCTATTCTCTTCTTCACTTTCTCTTCTAAAAACCCTAGACAAGGTGGTGCCTCCTTCTTCCTTCACCATTTTCGTTTAGTTGGAGCTTGAAGGAAATCATTGGAGCTTGAAGATTCTCTTTCTTTCTCCCCTATTTTCATATTTATTACCTTGGAACCCATTCTCATTTTGGGTGAGGTAGGCTTTTTTCACCATTTTTGGATGGATTTAATATCTTGGTTATGAGTTTTATGGCTTGGGAGAGCAATGTATATTGGTGGGTGGTATTTAATGAGAACCATAAATGTATAATGTAACATCCTGAATTTTATATAAATGATTAAATATGAGGAATAAATGGTAAATAATTATACATGAACTGTCCCAAAAATATTGAAATAATTAAATTGAGATTTATGAAAGTTATTTATAATTTATTGAGGCTTTAAGAGTTAAAATTATACCCGGTTAAAATATGGGTGTCGGACCAAGTATCTCCGATTGAGATGCCGTTGGTCAGGGCTGTTAAGAATATTAAGGGGATTCTGAATATATATTCAGAATAATTTTTAGATAAAGTGTTGAGCCCGAACAAAGATCCTGTTTGTTATAAAATGGTGAAATTACTAATAAGGGGTTAAAATTTAAAAACAAAACTCTCTTCTCCTCTCTCATTTTCACGACATTTTTCTTCTTCTTTGGCAAACCACTTCCTCTTCTTCTCTTCTTATATTCCTCTTCCTCTTCCTCTTCTTCTTCTCTAAAAACTAGAATGTGGTGTGCTCTCCTCCCCTTTCCATTTTCGTTTGCACCATGGACCATGAAGGAGATGGTATTGACTTGAAGCTCTCCTCCCTCTCCTTGGAATTTCATTACCCTCTCCCTCTCTTGGAAGCCCATTGTGATTTCTTGGCTTAAGGCATGTCTCCCTCCATTTTAATGGAGCTTGAGCCTTAGGTTTTGATTTGCATATGGTTGGGAGAGTGTTATATGTGTTGGTTATGGAATGGGAGCCATTTTTATGCAAAACCCTAAGGTGGGGGTGTGAGAAATATGTGTTTTTGTGTGGGTGTGAAGGGGTACATGAAAATGGCACATGATGGAGTGGGAAATAATGAGTATAAGTGGTGGTTATTGAATTTTTATGGAAACCCTAACTTTAGGAATTTGGGGAAAATATGAAATATGAGTGGGAAATGTGTTAATGATGTTAGGGAATGATATTGATGAGGAAGAATGGTCATTGATGATGATTGATGAATATTAATGATGGTGATTAAGTTTTGATGAAACCCTAGCCCTAAAAAATTGGGGAAAACATGTAATGTTAGTTTGAGGATTAATTTTAGGTAGAAATGTATGATATTTAGAGTATGGCTATTGTTAATGATGTTGGAAGGATAATTGTTGATGATGAGAGATGGCATTAGTCAAGGTAAATGGTTGATAGAGGTGGTTGAAAGTCATTAGCATGGGAACCCATAGATGAGTATGACCTTTAAATGAATAATAATGAGTTTGAACACCAAAACCATAATGGTTATGATGGATGTGTGGATTGGACATTATGGGTTGATGAGGCCTTAGGCCATGGCATGTGCCATTTGAATTCGTTGATTAAATATGGTTATTAGAGGATAAGATAGCTATGTTGAATTTTGAGTGATAATGATGGCTCATGAATTGAATACATGTGTATTTATATGTGTTGATAGGAGATTATATTTCGGATAATGTGGTGGAACTTTCGGAGCATGCGAATCATTACGGTTCTTCTCTCGAGGTAGGAGAGGAGTTTACATTTCAATTGCATGAGTTGAATGGTTGAAGATTAATGTATATGATCTATACTCACGCTTGCCTTGCCATGATTATTTTGAATGTTGAGATGATTGATAATGTGATGGATGATAAGCTTGGCAAATTGTTAAATACTTAGGAATTTCATATATATAAGATGATGATGAATGTTTAGTGATCCTTTTAATGTACATGATTATTTGTTTATAGAAACCCATGAATGGGTGAATTACTCAAAGATGTGAAGTTGTGTTTTATGATTTTTATGCATAATTAAGGAACTTATGGGGTTAAAATGAGTTTTATGAAAATTTGATGGCTTAAGATGGTTATACTAGCATGTATACATGAATTATGACTTGTAGAAATTGGAATGGGTCAATTCCACTGAGAATAGACGCTTGTGTTGCATGAAAATATCTTAAGATGGGCAAAATGCATTTATGCACATAAGTCCCTCATTTTTAGGAATTTTTTAGTGAGGACGGTGGCCACGCGTCACAAATGATGTATATTTGTTGGGGTTAAAATTTCGTAGCATTTGGAGTTCATACGAGAAAGTTAAGAGGGTTAGAAGTTGAAAAATCATACGTTTTCTGCATAAAAACAGCAGCAGGGCTGTCTTAAATCGATTCAAGACTCTTTGAATTGATTCAAGAGGTGTTGTTTTCACTGTTTTGGGAGCCAGGGGCGTTGAATCGATTCATACGAGTTTGAATCGATTCAAGGACCCTGTTTTCACTGTTTTTGAGTTCCAGAGATGTTTGAATTGATTCAAAGAAGCCCTGTTATGGCCACTGTTATGTTGTTTTTCCAACTGCTCTGTTTCCTTTGTTGTTTTTGGCCCCTTTGGGCATCTTAATGACATTTCTGGACTTTGACTTCTTCATAACAGTTGTAGATAATTATGTTACGGAGCTGTAAGAATTAGTCTCACTTTAATTGGAGTTTTCTAACTCTTATTAAGCATAAAACACCAGACCCACTACATTGTAAAATTCAGATTTAAGAGGGTTTTGAACTCAACTTTTGTATGGTTATCAATTTAGGACTAATAGGTGATATTTGTAACATGTCCCATTGTTTTAAGACTAAAAATGAGTTCTCTCATGCCTTAATGTTGTAATTTGTCATGAGCTTAATGTATCCAAAACCCCTTTATTATGTAAAAGTAAGAGATTATGTTGGGGGTATATGATGATGATATGTCTTGGGGTGTTTGATATTAGTTGAAACATGTTATGAAAACATGAATGTTCACCACCAATGATATGATATGATGATTGATAATGAAAAGTAAATGTTATGGTTGTGTAACACACCCTTAAATGATGATGAGACTAATAAAGGGACATTTGCTTGATAATGTGTTTGTGGTAAATCGATGAATCGGAGATGATATCGATAATGTATAATGATGGATGATATTGTTGATCATTTCCTTGAGTAAAGGATGATTGTTATTATGAATAATTGATGAATGCCATTATGTGTGATACAAGTGTCATCTTGTATGTATGGTTTAAAATTATATTGGTGAATTATTGTGAATGCTACACTAATATATGAAACAATGGTAATGATCAATGAGATGAAAATGTACTAAGAAATATGTGGTGATATTGGTGAAAGATTGATGAATGTTGTTGATGATTGTGATGCCATTGTGATTTGTTGCAAGTATTGACTTGCATGTATGGCATGAAATATATTGAAATGAAAATCCACACTGAAAACTTGAAACAATGGCTATAACCAACAATGATAAAATCCACTAAAGATGGTATGGTGGTGTTGGTGATGATGATGATGTTTGACGAGTGGCATGGTAGGATGCATAGTGTAAGAATGCATTGATTGGCATTACATTACATCCATGGCATATCATACGCTGTCTATGTGATATGTTAGGGGTTCCAATAGGCAGGCCCAGTGGGAGGGCGACCCAGTGCACGGGTAAATTGTTGATGTTCCCTAGTGATTCTGGGAATCATTAAGCTGCCCTTAGATTAGTGGCGAGGCACCCTATGTGGCAGGCCCAGTGGGCGGGCGGCTCTGTGATGAGCAAGTTACCTCGATGTCCGACAGGGCACGACTCTCTCGATGTGTGTTCGGGAGAGGCCCATAGCACTTTTGGTAAGTGAGACCATGTTGTTGATCCGTAAGTCACGGGGTGACTAGTGCTACAGATGGGCGATAGCGATTTGGTACCAGTAAAATATGATGTTGAGTATGCATGAAATGAGATATGTGTACACATTATACTACTGCAGTAGGGGCATAGTAGCACACCTATGCTTGACCCACAATTTGGTGTTTATTCCCACAGTCAGATACGCATTTGTTGTTTTTATTCCATTGTGCATATGCATTAGCCTAAGAGCATTTGCATATAGCATGGAGATATTCCGAAAGGGTATTAATGATTGATAATGGTTGAGATTGAGATGTGATGATGATGAAATGAGTAATTGAATACCTAAAAGACAACATGTAAAATATGAATACAATGAAAATATATTGAATATGATGATGTTGTATGTGATGGCCCAATGTGATGAAGGGCTTGTTTGTCTATGGTTGATGACAATAATGTTGGCCCGTTGTGGCATTGAGAAAAGATATGTGTATGTGATTGCTTTGCTATGAGTTGATGGATGAATACATAATATGTATATTGTTGAAATGAATAGATTATGATGATTGATGATGATTCTAGCAAAGCATACATAATGTTAATATGCATATGCACATAATCTTAATTGTATTCATTTTTGTCATTTGAAATGTATAACTCACTCTCCCATGTTGTCCATTTTTAGCATTGATGCGGGAATATCATAGGATGAGGATATTTTAAAAGTAAAGCTTTGGTGAAGGTAAATAGTGGTAATGGAATGCCTTGGCCGGCAGTGGTTGTAAATTATTTCATTATGAATAACATGTATATAATGATGTGATGACTATTGATATTGGGTGATGTATTGTGAATAATGATATAAGTGGATGATGTTCGATGTTTGGGGTATTTGAATTCATACCCACTTGATGAATAAAATGAAGTTGGATATGTAGCCCATTTTAGGATGTATAAGTCTTAATGATATATGATTTTGAGGTTGAATCGAATATGGTCAATTATGAAACTGTGGGCATTGGAGATGTATGTTGCATGACCATATAAATAAATATATATATTTTAGGCAATGCATGTTTATAATTTATATGTAAGGTTGATTGTGGCCTATTAGGCTTGTGTTGTATCTTGCATGCTTTGCCAAACCTTTTCTCATATCTTTATATATGGGACTAGGCATGTGCCCTATATACATATTCTTCTTCCGCTATAAACTCTGTTATTTTGTATACAATCATGGGCGATTTATTTTACGATCCAGTTATAAACTATCAAATCTCACTCTTCAGTTTTCTGTGGTTCGAGTCTTGACGTAATCGTTGAGGTGTTTTGAGATTATTTCAAACGTGAAAAATTTACTCATAGTTTTATTAATTAATCATCTTGATTACATCGGGATTCGGGTCCGGAGAAGTAGGGGGTGGCATATAAGCCCTAAAGTGGGTTATCATAAATGCAAGTTTGATGGTAATAAATAGGGTAGATGAAGTTATTGTTGGAAGAAGATAAAGACCTATGAAGCATTAATGAATGTTGTTGGGTTTTGAGGAACCCTAACTTGGAAACTTTGGGAAAATGATAAATATGGTTTGGGTAATATGTTTGAGAGCAAATACAAGCCATTGAGAGTATGGATAGTGATAAATGATGTATTATGAATATTAGGCTATGGTTATTTTGTAACCTTTACTATAATGAATGAGATTTGATGGGAAGGAATTCCCGAAGCCTAATAAATAAAGGAAGTGATGTCCATAACATGTTTTATACATGTTATGAAGTTGTAGATATGTTGATGGCTAAATTAATAGTGATTCTATATGTATGTTAATGTAGGATCCATTCCTAACAACGAGGCGAATCCGTCATATCAATCGGAATTCTTCTCTTGAGGTAGGAAAGGAGTCTTTATGTTCTAAATGCATGAATTGAATAATATTTGATTGTCATATGTGACAATATGCATGTTTTCCTTGCTTGTAATATTATGATGGTAGTGATATTATGTATGATGACAGTGATGATGTTTGGCAACTTGCATTTGTGGATTTAGAATATACGTGTTGTACTATATGGTGGTTTTAAATTGTTTGGCAAGTGTATGCCTTGATTGTGATATGTGTTTACATCCACCATAAATGTGAAATGAATGTTGTTGATGATTGAAAGGAAATGGTGTGGATGAATAGCATGCCCTGATTGATAATGAAAGGTTGGTGATTGAGATTATTGATTTGATGCCACTGTGATTGTTGAAAGAATTGGATTGTTAATGAGAAATTATTGTGAATGCCATACTAAAACTTATAAATGGCAACAACCAATAATAATAAATCCACTAAAAACCTTATGGTGATGTTGGTGACTAAGATGTTGATGAGTAGCATGAATAGGATGCATAGAGTGAGAAATGCATATGATTGGCATTTGCATCCATGGCATACTGCATAGCCGCCGATGTTGGGACATTAGGGGGAGTTCCCCCGGCCGACCCAGTGGGAGGGTGGCTCAGTGCACAAGCAATATTGTTTTCCCCTGTGACTCGGTGTGTAAGTCACGAAGCCGCCCATGTATAACTACGGGGAGTTACATGTGGCCGACCCTTGTGGGGGGTGGCTCTTTGAGGAGCAGGTGTCCCCAGTGGTCCTTTGGATCACAGCTGCCATGGGATGAATCATGGTCGGCCCGCAACACCTTATGTTGTTGATTATGTTGTTTACCGCGGTCATGGTGAAAATGGCCAGGTGTTGCATTATGGGCGATACGGTTTGATACCGGTAAAAGATTAACAAAAATGCATGTAATTTGATGATAAGTGTACACATTTTACTATTGCAGTAGGGGTATGGTTAGATAATCATACTTGAATCCCACAATTGGTGTCTTATTTTTCCACAGTCAGATCTGTAATTGTTATAATACTCTGTTGTGCATATGCATTAGCTTAAGAGCATCTACATATAGCAAGGAGGTATGCCAAGGGTGATGGTTGTGGTTTGGATGAGAAAACATATTAAGACAACATAAAAGATGTGAATACCCAACCAATGATTTGAGTAATAAGATGATGTATGTAATGGTCCAATATATTGAGGGACTCGATTATGTGTATGCTTATATGCTTTGCTTGATTCATAAAGATGAATATGATCTGTATATATTAATTAGATGATGAATGTTTTATGAATGCAAAGTATACATGTTTTAATGCATATGTACATAAACACATGGTATTCATATTCATTCTTTTGGAATGTATGACTCACTCTCCCATGTTTTACACTCATAGGTAGCATATTCTACCTTATGGGCTTTAGTGCAAGGTAAGGATCAAAAAATACATTCCATTTCTTTAATCCACAGGTAAGCCACCTCTGGATTATAGTCTCCTTTAAACTGGGTAGGTTTCCTTTTCAGGAAGTGGTCAAGTCCATGGGTTCCTTTGGCTAACCTTTGCTGTTCCTGTCTTTCAAGGATATTAGCAAATCGATTGAATACAGCAGCCATAGCATCATCGTTCTGTCGTCTAGCCATTTCTTATCCTATAGGTACGGGTACCACTGCATTCAGTTACTGAGTATCTAATATACTCATAGTTTTAATAATTTTACACTATCTAACTAACTATTATACTAAACAAAAACATACAAAGAGCACACATAACACACAAGCACATAAATTTCAGATAAATAACAATCAAAGTTCACAAATTTCAAGCTATCTTATGTCAATCTCAAGTTACTTACTAAGGTTTTCTTTATATTTTATAAACCATTGCTCTAATACCACTTCAGTTGTAACACCCTGGAGCCAAATTGCAAATCCTAAGATAATTACCGTCACTATATAAAATCTCTTGGATAACTTATTTTTTGTTTGGTAATTATCAAGTGATTCACAACCTGATTCCAGAGGTTACTAATGTAATATCAGAGTGCAAAACTTTTTACATAACTAACTTTATTTTATTATACATAACATCAGAGTTTCATGCATATTATATTTTACAACAGACATCTAGATCTTATAAAATATGAAGATATAAAATACCAAAACATAGCATATGAATACATAATACAATCATAGTAGTCACGCAAGCAAGCATCAGCATCAAAAGCCTTCATAATTCATTCACATCAAGCATCATCCACTTTGTCACATGTCTTCCTGATTAACCACTAAAGGGTTGCCACAAGTAACAGAAAGAGTGAGATAAAATATCAAATAAATAGAAATTTAAATTAAAACATACACAATCACAAGTAGGATGCTATGCGATGCAGATGCCAAACAAGGTTTTGTATTATATTTATATTAATATTTCCATTCTTTATATGAATGAAAATGCATGATGGATCTATTCTGGTGGGAACATCTACAGTGATTTCCAACAACAACATTTTTACGGATATCCAACCGATAACGCGCCCCATAATGCAACACCAACATCAGATAACAACATCATAATATCAATAACAAGTGTTACGGGACCCCCCTTAAGGACACACTGCTTAGCCCTTAAGACGGCTGTGGTATAAAACCACCGCAGAGGTCTGTTGCTCAATAGAACGCGTTCCCCCACCGGGAACCCCCTCAAAGAACCCCCCCTGCAGATTCTTTGAATGGCCAATGCATATGATGCATGAGTGCATTAGATCTAAATTAAAATATCAAATTCCTTCATATAATTAATCTTAACAATAAAATTATCATAATAATCAAAGTACTATGATATTTCATCATACTTATAAACATATTCCATATATCAAAATCTAAAGAATACGGAAACGTATTTTCCATAATATTTATTTTATAATTCAAAATATATGGAAACATATTTTTTTATAAAATTTATTAATAATCCCAAGAATATGGAAACACATTTTCAATTTATAGTATTTATCTAATATCATACTCCAAAGTTATTTGAAAAATACATTTTTCCATAATATAAAATTATATTACTAAAATAAATTAAAAATAAGAGTTTTTCTCCTTAAATATGTTTAAGTAAACTTCTAAATTTAATTTAATTAATAATATTTATTTATTTAAAAATAAAGTCTCAACTAATAAAAAATCCAAAAATAAAAATAATTCTGATTTTTATAAAAAGATCATTATTTTAAGTTTTTAATCATATTTACAAAAATACCACTAGTCTTATTTACGAAAATGCCACCGTTTTAATTTATTTACAAAAATGTTATCGTTCTGTTTTATTTACAAAAATGCCACCGCTTATTTTTATTTACGAAAATGCCACTGCTTCCAGTTTTTAACACCAGTTGAAAGAGTCTGCTGTTAAAAAGTCTGATTATGCAGAAACGAAAACAACACCTCTATTTTGCTGTTTTTATGCATTTTTCAACATTCAATTGCCAAATTCAAGCTATTTATCAATGCTAAACACCATTTCTCAATGCATTCACCATTTATCAACCATATTCAACATATTTAAACAATCAATTTCATTTATAAAATATCATATGCTAATTTTCCATTAACATTCAAAACAAGCAATTCATATATATTTCTAATTTAATTCCTATTTATTTAATGTTCTATCTCCTCTTTCTTACCTCAATTGAAGATTCCTTAATTGCTAAATGCTTTGCTTCTTTATTTCCCTTTGAATCTTTCAAGTGGGTGTTGTGCCTAGGATTGAAAAATTGAAAAGCTTAAATAGAGTTTTCTGCAAGTTGAAGAAGATGGCAATGGATGGTGGAGACTTATGGGTTTCTAGGTGATGGAATTCAAATTTATAGATGGTGAATGGCGGTGGAAAAATGGCAATGAACAAAGGCGGTGAAGAAGAGAAGAAGGAACAAGAGCTATCGGGAGACATAGGCGGAGAAGATATTTCTTCTCTTTCTTTTTTTCTTTTCTTTTCTTTTCTTTTTATTTATTTATTTATTTAAATAATGGGTTCCTTAATAATTCTACATTTTATTGATGCATTTTATTTTCATTTAGTCTCATTCTAAATCCGATTTATGAAATAAAAATACCTCTAACCAGAATAAAATTTCCTATTTTCTAAATTTTTTTCTTATTTTTCTAAGAAACTTTAATTTTTCACTGTTTAATTACTGATTCAAATTTAATTAAAAATTAGGCTGTGACATTTTATAACATGAATGAATCATTATTTTCAAAAATAACATTCTTAAATAGATTCAGTCATCTTTGATATTAATTATATGTTATTATTTTTATAAATATTATTCTTAATTAGATTCCCTCACTTTTCCTATCAATTATCAATAGAAGATGATTAATTCCCTTTTCCATTTATTGATAGTAAAGATCGATAGTAAAAGAATCTGACAAAAATAATTAACAAATTATATATTATTAGTAATTATATTCTTTTTATTTTTTAAGCTTTATTTAGCAAGAGATTTGCATAAGGGATCACATCAAGTCTTATTTGATGTATTTAATTTAAAAGATATTAATATTAATAAAAAATATAAATAATATTTTATTTTTCCTTAGTTTTTAATGTATTTTCTCTTATCCTTTTTGTGAGACATGTTTTAGAATTTTTCTTGTTAATTTTATATGACTTCTTTCAATTTACATTGTGCATTGATTATTTTTTCAACATATACTCTTATTAATTAATATTGATACTATTTATATCAGTGGAATATGAAATAATCATTGATCTTTCTTCCTTATTATCCAATGTGATTTGATAAGTATACCAAGAATAGTTAACAAGTATAATATGTTTACCTAAAATAACTAAATTTCTTAATATTTATAAATACTCTCAATGTTGTTTTGGATTCCATACAATGAAAATACATATTAATTTTCATGTGTGTGTATGTGCGTCCATGCATGTGTGTGTATTTATGAAGAATTTATGAGTTTTTTTTGTCGTTATATAATGTGAATGAATCATTATTTTTACAAATAAATATCAATTATATGTTATTATTTTTATAAATATTATTCTTAATTAGATTCTCTCACTTTTGCTATCAATTATCAATAAAAGATGATTAATTTCATTTTCCATTTATTGATAGTAAAGATCGATAGTAAAAGAATCTGACAAAAATAATTAACAAATTATATATTATTAATAACTATATTCTTTTATTTTTAAGGTTTATTTAGTAAGAGAATCACGTAAGGGATCACATCAAGTCTTATTTGATGCATTTAATTTAAAAGATATTAATATTAATAAAAAATATAAACAATATATTTTATTTTTCCTTAGCTTTTTAATGTATTTTCTCTTATCCTTTTTATAAGACGTGTTTTAGAATTTTTCTTGTTAATTTTATATGACTTCTTTCAATTTACAATGTGCATTGATTAATTTTTCAACACATACTCTTATTAATTAATCTTGATACTATTTATATCAGTGGGATATGAAATATCATTAATCTTTCTTCCTTATTATTCAATTTAGTTTGAAAAGTATACCGAGAATCATTGACAAGTATAATATGTTTACCTAAGATAACTAATTTTCTTAATCAACAGAAAATAACATAATATGGTGATAAAAAAGATCTAGTGGCGAGACTTCTTTTCTTTTTAAAAGTTTTATACAATATTTATAAATTCTTTCAATGTTGTTTTGGATTCCATACAATGAAACTATATAATAATTTTCAAGCGTGCGTACGTGCGTCCATGCATGTGTGTGCATTTATGAAGAATTTATGAGTTTTTTAGTCATTTTATAACGTGAATGAATCATTATTTTTACAAATAACATTCTTAAATGGATTCAGTTATCTTTGATAATGGTATTATTTTTATCAATATTATTCTTAACTAGATTCTCTCAGTTTTACTATGAATTATCAATACTGACTTCCTGGAATGGTATCTTGAATCAGAGGCATCACCTAATCGATTATAGATCCTTAGCTAATCGATTACCTGGTTTCTGTTGGAAACATAATCGATTACTACACTGCCCATAATCGATTAGCAAGTTGCTGGGATTTATGTAATGCATCAGGTGTTTCTGCTAATCGATTACCACTCAGAGCATAATCGATTACATTGGTTCTGGATGACCCATAATCGATTACAGTCTAATGCATAATCGATTAGATTAAGGACAGAGGCCTTGTAATCGATTACACCCTGGAGACTAATCGATTACGCCCTGTCATTCTGCAGAAATTATATAGATTTTGCACCAAAGATGAACTTCTTAACCACCAAAACCCATGCAAACGATATCGGAATGCCACCAAATTTTAACACAAGCTAAAACACATTATTTGTGACGTGTGGCAACTAGCCGCACTCGAAAATTCCTAAAAATGAGTAATTTATGCGCATAAGCGCGATTATCTCATTTTAAGGCATTTTGAGGTAACCAAGGGGTCTACTTTTGGCAAAATGGATCCATTTCATTTCACACAAACCACAAATAACATACTTAAGCTGTCTCATTCCTTACATCACATCAAAACCTCATAAATCATTGTTTGACCATGCTAGTTCCTAGCTCATGCATAAAACAACTATACCAAATCTCAAACACATATCATAAAAGAGCTATAACTCATAATTTTCAACATCCATACATCAAATTGACTAAGATTCAAACATCATAATGGTATTATACCTTACCAAAGGTCATTAATGAAAATGAGCCATGCACACAAGGTCTCATTTTCCTACATGACCCTAAAATCATCATTTACCATATCAAGATTACAAAATTGGGCATATATGCACCATGTACCATACAAAATAAAAACACGCCGGCCAAGGCTCACACATTCCCATTCCATATTTACCTTCTTCAAACTCGGCCTCCAAAACAGTAGGATTTACATCATACCTACATCAACTTTAAAAAAATAGCAACGGGGAGGTGAGTAACATAATCCAAATGAATTAAAGTCATACATTATGGTGAAATACATGTATACTTGTTCATATAACATGTCTTACACAACATCATACCTCATTCATAAACATATCTCATAAACTCAAGTATACATCCACAATTTCATTCATTTGGTTTACCAAATACACACCTAGGGTTAGTATCCAACTCTCTTCTCTTTTTAATTCTCATTCATCCATTGCCACCATGGGCTTTCAACTAGGCATATCTCATACTATATGCAAATGCTCTTAAAGCTAATGCATATGCACAAGGATTTCTCATCAACAATGCAGATCCGACTGTGGGAGTATAACATTAATTCAATTGTGGGACAAGCATAGATATGCTACTATGCCCCTACTGCAGTAGAAAATTGTGTACACATATATCTCAATTCATGCATGCTTACACCATCATAATTTTACTGGGACCAAACCGCTATCGCCCATCTGTAGCACTAGCCACCCCGTGACTTGTTGATCAACATCGTGGCCTCAATTACCACAAGTGCTACGGGCCCCTCCCGAACACACATCGAGAGAGCCATGCCCCGTCGGACACCGAGGTAATTCGCTCACCATAGAGCCGCCCACCCACTGGGCCCGCCACATAGGGTGCCTCATCACCAAACTATGGACAGCTTCGTGACTCACACACCGAGTCACAGGGGAAGAACCACGATACGCTCGTGCACTGAGCCACCCTCCCACTGGGCCTGCCTAGTGGAACCCCCTAATATTCCACATAGACAGCTATGATATGCCATGGATGCAATGCAAATGCAAATCAAATGCATCCTCACACTGTGCATCCTAGATGCCACTCCACATACAATCATTCACCACCACTTCGTGGATTTCAATATTTTCATCATCCTCAGTCATCACCAATTCTCTTTACATTTCATATACATTAAGAGTTAGTGGCATACACATTCATCAATTCAAGCATACATCTTCGGGATATATTTCATCATGGATTTCAATTCATACATGGTTTTAAACCACCATCACATCTCATCATCATAATCTCATTACAACATCATATCCATTATCCTAAACACATGCCACACAACAATAATCATTCTAAATGCATTCAAATCATAACATCATGATGAGGACACCCCTCACCAATTAGGGGCACTTCAAGGAATAGGAGGGCCAATGACAAGATCCAAGGCCAAGAAGACCAAAGCCACCTTACAAAGGCTAATTCTCACCCTCCTAGAAGACATAACCAAGGAGCCACAAAGAACATCCAAGCTTACTCATTTGATCATGTGGAAGGATGAACAGCAGAGGGCCTAACACAAATGGCCTAGCCTCAAGAATAGGGTAGTGTAGGACTTGAATGACCTGTGTTCAAATCCTACCTAGACCCATTTTTCTTTATTTCTTTTTCTTTTGTAATTTTTGGTTTTTGCAACTATATTTCAGCATTGTCCCACTAAGACTTAGTGGTGGGCGGTTAGCCTTGTTTTTAGGTAGTGGAGTAGTGTGTCTTTTGTCTTGTTTAGCCAAGTTATACAAAACTGAATGCAGGTGAGGAAAAGGGACAGAAAGTTGATTAATGAATTTTTCTAAGTTTTGTAAACTTAGTGGTGAGTGTGATGCTCTTGGTCCTTGTGTGAAGCAAGGTTGATTAGCCATGCACTAGTGTGACACTTGTGTATGAATCCTAGTCCATTATGGAGGTGTGATGCTGTCCATCTTTATCATTTTATTTCATGCGTTTTTGTTTTTATTCTACCCTTGTCTTTCCATTGAATTTTAAAAAGAATTCTGAACTCTAAAAGAATTAAAACAAAAAAAATCAAGGAACCTTAGTTCAATTGCCAAGTTGCGTTAGTTGACATGTTATTGCGTTATCTTCCATTAAAGTGAGCAATTGAAAATCACGTGTGAATGAGTTAGCTTGAACCTTCAATCTTTCATGGAACCTAAATCCTAACAATCTTGGTCAAGTTGCAAATGAATTTCTGGTCCTTATAGCAACCATAACTTTCTCAATTCAATCTTCTCTCTAGATTTCCCCATTTACCTTGTATTGTGTACGTTTGGTGTGTCTTCTCCCTTTTTGTGGCAGCCGTTCAAATCATCTAGAAATCAGCCCTTGCCGGTTCTCAACAAGATCCACATCATTTGGTATCAAAGTTCTTGGAGTCAAGGGCTTAAAATTTCTTGGACAGCACCCAAAAAGGTATTTCGAATTCCATCATCTTCAATTAATCCATTCTGATTCTAAATGCCTAAAGTTGATAATTAGGGCTGTGAAAAGAAAAGGAAAATTGTCAAAAAAAAACGAAAAAAAAATGTATCCTAAATGTTTGAATCTTGTATGTCTTTGCCTTTAATTCTAGTCTAACTCTAGTATTGTTTGTGCGTCTTTTGTATGTCTTTGCCTTTGATTCTTGTCCAACTCTAGTATTGTTTGTGAGTCTTTTGTATGTCTTTGTCTTTGTTTGTAGTCTAATTCTAGTACTGTTTGTGTGTCCTTTTTGGTGTCTTGTTTTTTTGTTGGCCTCTAGTGATAGGAGCATACCTCTATTTGCCATTATTAGCATATTGCATTAGGTAGAGCATTTGTGTGTGGGCTGAACTATACTTGTGACTCTCAAGGATTAAATAGCATCAAGAGTGGTAAAAGGCTAGAGTGAAAATTACATTACTAGAAAAAGCCAAAATTTAAGTGAAACACTTGAGAGAAATTATTTGTGAGGTCCAAACAGCAACTGTTATAATTGTTTTTCACCTTGTATAAGTGTTTTAGTGATGGCAGAACAGGGTGAACAAGGAGGCCTTAATCCATTTCAAATGCAAGCTCTAACTCAACATCTTGAGAGGCTATTCCGACAAGCCACTGACGAAATACATGAGAGAATTGACCAGTTAGAGAATGATAGGGAAGTAAGGAGAAGTCCAAGGAGGCATGGAGGAAGGATGCCAAGACATGAAGAAGATAGGAGAACTAGGGAGCAGTGGAGCAATCCCCTTCAAGGGATAAAACTAAACATTCCTTCTTTTACAGGCAAAAATGATCCGGAGGCATACTTGAGTTGGGAGCTTAAGATCGAAAACGTATATGCTTGTGGAGAGTTTGAGGAGGAGCAAAAGGTGAGATTGGCAGCCGCTGAGTTCTCACACTATGCTTTGGTATGGTGGCATAAACTTCAGAGGGAGAGGCAAAGAGATGGAGAGCCACCAGTGAGTACTTGGGCAGACTTGAGGAGATTGATGAGGAAGAGGTATGTGCCTGCCTCCTATGAGAGAGATTTAAAGTTTAAACTTCAAAGACTCACTCAAGGGAGTTGGAGTGTGGAGGAGTACCACAAGGAGATGGAGATGCTAATGCTCCAAGCCAATTTAGAAGAGGATCCTGAGGTAACTATGGCTAGATTTTTAGCTGGTTTATCTACTGATATTCGTGATGTTGTAGAGTTGTAGGAATTCATTGAGATGGATGACCTTGTGCATAAGGCCCTTCAAGTAGAAAGGCAACTCAAAAGGAAGGGAGCTACAAGGAGAATTGCCCCTACCCCCACATCTGGGTGGAAGGACAAAGCCAAGAGGGAGGGCTTTGGGGCAGCACCCTATTCGGCCAAGGCAGCAGGTAGCTCGGCCTTGGATGTTAAGGCCACTAAGGAGGCTGATCATAATACTTCTAAGGGTAAGGAACCAATCCCTAAGAGGACTAGGGACATTACATGCTTCAAGTGCCAAGGTAAGGGGCATTATGCCTATGAATGCCCTACAAAGAGGACAGTAGTGATAAGGGAGGATGGTGAATTGTCTAGTGAGTCTGATACACCTGAGGAGTATGAGAGTAAGGAGGGAGAGGGTGTAGAACCAGAAGTGAATGAGGGGGGATTGTTAATGGTTAGGAGGTTGTTAGGATCCCATATAGAACCCTTAGACCAAAGCCAAAGGGACAACATTTTCCACACTAGGTGTGCTGTACAGGGACAACTTTGCATGGTGATTGTGGATAGTAGGAGTTGTGCTAATGTGGCTAGTACTAGGTGGTATCCAAGTTGAATCTCCCTACCAAACCCCACCCTAGACCTTATAGGTTACAATGGCTAAGTGATGATGGAGAAATAAGGGTGAGGCAGCAGGTGGAGGTGCCTATAGTCATTGGAACTTATTCAGATATGATCTTGTGTGATGTGGTGCCTATGGAGGCATGTCATTTGTTGTTGGGAAGGCCGTGGCAGCATGACCACAAGACTATCCATGATGGTTTCTCCAACAAAATATCATTCACCCATCAAGGAAAGAAGGTGGTACTTAAACCTTTAAGCCCACAGGAGGTGTGTTATGATTAGTTGAGATTGAGAGAGAAAATTATGAGAGAAAAAAAAGATCATGAGGGTAAGGGATTAAGTGTGACCGAGAGCTTGAAAGAGGAGAAAGAGAGAAAAGAGAGTGAAGAAAAGAGGGAAAAAATAAAAGGAAGAGAAAAGAGTGAAAAAGAGAGGAAAAAGAATGCGAGAGAGATAGCAAAAGAAAGAGAAGTGAGGAAAGTTTTGCTTGCAAGGCAGCCACTCTACGTGCTGGTTTGCAAGCCTATTCTGAATACTAATCCCATTTGTTTTTCTTCTTTGCTTTCTCCTATTTCTTCTCTTTTGCAGGAATTCAAGGATGTTTTCCCTTTAGATCTACCCAGTGGGTTGCCACCATTGAGAGGGATAGAACATCAGGTGGATCTGATACCTGGAGCCACCATTCCAAACCGGCCAGCCTATAGGAGCAACCCTGAGGAGACCAAGGAAATACAAAGGCAAGTGGAAGCTCTCCTAGATAAAGGTTGGGTAAGAGACTTTATCTCTCCTTGTGTTGTTCCTGTGATTCTAGTCCCTCAGAAAGATGGAACTTGGCGCATGTGTAGTGACTGTAGGAGTGTGAATAGCATTACCATTAAGTATAGGCATCCCATTCCTAGGCTTGATGATCTACTTGATGAATTGCATGGTGCAAAATTCTTTTCCAAAATTGATTTAAAAAGTGGATACAACCAAATTAGAATTAGAGAAGGTGATGAATGGAAAACTACTTTTAAAACCAAATTTGGCTTGTATGAGTGGCTGGTTATGCCTTTTGGATTAACTAATGCACCAAGTACATTCATGAGGTTGATGAATCATGTTCTTAGAGAATTTATAGGACACTTTGTGGTAGTGTATTTTGATGACATACTGGTGTATAGTGCTGATTTAGAATTGCATGTGCATCATTTACATTCTGTGTTAGCTACTTTGAGGTGTGAGCAATTATATGCTAATATTGAAAAATGCACATTTTGTCAAGATCATGTGGTGTTTCTAGGCTTTGTGGTGAGTTCTAAAGGGGTAGAGGTAGACCAAGAAAAAGTGAAGGCCATCCAAGAATGGCCAACACCAAAAACCGTGAGTGAAATTAGGAGCTTTCATGGTCTAGCTAGTTTTTATAGGCGTTTTGTGAGAGATTTTGACACATTGGCAGCCCCATTAAATGAGTTGGTGAAGAAGAATGTGAGCTTTAAGTGGGGGGAAAAACAAGAGAGAGCTTTCCAAACCCTTAAGCAAAGACTAGTTAGTGCACCCATTCTAGCATTGCCTAATTTTTCCAAGTCTTTTGAAATAGAATGTGATGCTTCTGGCATAGGTATAGGGGCTGTTTTGCTTCAAGAGGGCCACCCTATAGCTTATTTTAGTGAAAAACTAAGTGGGGCCGCCTTGAATTATTCCACCTATGACAAGGAACTCTATGCCTTAGTGAGAACCCTCAAAACATGGCAGCACTATCTTTTCCCTAAAGAGTTTGTTATCCATAGTGACCATGAGTCTCTTAAGTATCTTAGAGGTCAAGGTAAGCTTAATCAGAGACATGCCAAATGGGTTGAGTTCTTATAACAATTCCCATATGTCATTAAGTATAAGAAAGGGAAGGGAAATGTAGTTGCTGATGCATTGTCTAGGAGATATGCATTGATTTCTATGGTTGAGACCAAACTGCTTGGGTTGGAAATTTTAAAGGGGCTGTATGATGGTGATAATGAGTTCGGCCAGAAGTATAGGGAGTGTGAAAGGGTGCCTAAGGATGAGTATTATAGGTTTGAGGGGTTCTTGTTCAAAGAGAATAGGTTATGTGTTCCCCAATCTTCCATTAGAGAGCTTTTAGTGAGGGAAGCATATAGAGGGGGTTTGATGGGTCATTTTGGGGTGCATAAGACTTATGAGATCTTGCATGAGCATTTTTATTGGGTTAACATGAAAAAGGATGTAGCCAAACATTGTGAGGCATGCATTGAGTGTAAACAAGCTAAGTCTAAAGTGCTCCCACAAGGTTTGTACACTCCCTTCCCTGTTCCTGAACACCCTTGGGTAAATTTATCCATGGATTTTGTGCTTGGATTACCCAAGTCTAGTGCTGGCCGAGATGCTATATTGGTAGTGGTGGATAGGTTTTCTAAAATGGCTCATTTTATTCCATGCAAAAAAGTCAATAATGCTAGCCATGTAGCTGAATTAGTCTTTAGAGAAATCATTAGGATCCATGGCATGCCTAGAAGTATTGTGAGTGATAGGGACTCTAAGTTTCTGAGTCACTTCTGGAGGAGTTTGTGGGGTAGATTAGGAACTAAGTTATTGTTTTCTACTACTTGTCACCCCCAAACTGATGGTCAAACTGAGGTGGTCAATAGGATATTAGGTGCTATGCTTAGAGCAGTATTGAAGCAAAATTTGAAACGTTGGGAGGCTTGCCTACCCCATATTGAGTTTGCTTATAACCGTGCTGTCCATTCCACAACTAATTGCTCTCCATTTGAGGTTGTGTATGGGTTTAATCCTTTATCTCCACTTGATTTATTACCTGTACCTAACATTTCTGTGTTTAAGCATTATGAAGGACAGGCTAAAGCAGATTTTGTGAGGAAGCTGCATGAGCAGGTTAAAGCCCAGATCATCAAGAAGAATGAGAGCTATGCTAAGCAAGCCAACAAAGGTAGGAGGAAGGTGATCTTCCAACCTGGAGATTGGGTGTGGGTACACATGAGAAAGGAGAGGTTTCCTGAACAAAGGAAATCCAAGTTGCTTCCAAGAGGAGATGGTCCATTCCAAGTATTGGAGAGGATCAATGACAATGCCTACAAGATCCAAATTAAAACACCCCTGATTTCCTGTACTCGAATCCCGATGTGATCGTCATAATTAATAAAAATACGAGTAAATTTTTCACGTTTGGGAACATTTCAAGGACACCACCATGATCACATCAAGACCCAAATCACAGAAGACCAAAGAGTGAGACTATATAACCTAAAGCTGGATCGATAACTAAAATGCCCATAAAGGTATACAAAATAATAATAATAATAATAATAATAATAATAATAGAGTATACAGCGGAAGAATGTGTATACCGGGCACACGCCTAGTCCCATATATGACGATATGAGAAAAGGCTAGGCTAACATGCAAAGGCATATTATAATCCTATTAGACATTCACCATCATTCTACAATTTATTTCGTAAGCATGCAAAGCCTAAGATATAATCATATATATACCTATATATACATAAATACATTTATATGCGTTCGGGAATCTTCTCCCGACTATCTCAATCATCAATGAACATCATTCAATTTCAATCCCTCTATTACACATCAAATCATCTCTTATATCCTACATATATATATATATATATATATATATATATATATTCATCATCCATAAATCATCTATATCATCATATACCATTTAATCAATACACAAGAATCCTTAAATGATGCCGGCCAAGGCACTTCCTCTACCACTATATACCTTTACCAAATCTTGATCTTTAAATCCAAACTCATCCCATGGCAACCTACATCACAATGCTAAAAAGGAGACCATATGGGAGAGTGAGTTAAACATTCAAAATGACGAATAATATATATTGTGATCATGTGTATATACATATAACATCATGTGTGCTCTGCTAGACATATCAACAATCATCATAGTTTATTAATTCAACAACATATGCACATTTCATACTTATTCAACAAATCATAACAAGCAAGCATATACACATTCATCACACCGCCACAATGGGCCACGTACTATCACAGCGCCACAATGGGCTAAGATCATCAACATAGACCATTCGGCCTTTCATCGAGCCACCATGGGCGAACATCATCATCCTCAATTATAACAAATACGCCCTTCATACATTGGGCCACAACATATATATATATATATATATATATATCGTCATATTCACATCATTTCATTTATTCATATTATTCATTACTTTCATGTGGTCTTTCGGTATATTAAATTACCCTTCTCATCAACACCATCTCGTCATCTCAACCATCATCAATCATCATCATAATATGGCATATCTCCATGCTATATGCAAATGCTCGTATAGTTAATGCATATGCACAATGGAATAATCAACAACAAATACGGATCCGACTGTGGGAATAAACACCAAATTGTGGGTTCAAGCATGATCACATACCATGCCCCTACTGCAGTAGTAAAATGTGTACACATATATCATAATGCATGCATATTCACCATATTTTTACTGGTACCAAACCGCATCGCCCATCATGCAACACCTGGCCATTTTCACCATGACCGCGGTATACAACATATTCAACATATGGTGTTGCGGGCCAACCATGATTTACAACATGGCAGCTGTGATCCAAAGGACCACCGGGGACACCTGCTCTTCAAGAGCCACCCCCCACAAGGGTCAACCACATGCAGCTCCCCGTAGCTCAGCATGGGCAGCTTCGTGACTTACACACCGAGTCACAGGGGAACAACATAAATGCTCGTGCCTTGAGCCGCCCTCCCACTGGGCCAACCGGGGGAATCCCCTAATATTCCAACACCGACAGCTATGATATGCCATGGATGCAATGCAATGCAAATCAAATGCAAGCTCACTCTATGCATCCTAAATGCCACTCATCAATCTCCATCATCATAATCACCAACACCACCATATACACTATAGTGGATTTCATCTTTATTGGTTTTAGTCATTATTTTCAAGTTTTAATGTGGCATTTCCATCTCAACATTTTTCATATATATATTTCACATCATATACGCAAGTCAACACTTACAATCAACCATAACGGCATCACAATAATCACATAATTACATACAAGCCCCTCAATGCATGTCATTCATATAATTGGCACTCAATGGCCACAAACATCACTCATAGTAGTCCACACATGGCTATCAAGAAGCATAGCAACAAACATAATATTAATCCACACATGTGGCAACAAAGTATTACAAATTACATATATATATATATATATATATATAACAATCATATTTGCCTCATACACATGCAAGTCAATTACTTGCACCCATCATAAAAGTATCATAATAATTCTCAATAATTATCAGTTGCCATTTCAATTAATTCAATACATATACACGGCAAGGCAAACATGAGTATCCATCACATATAACAATCACTATTCAATTCACTCATGCAATTTGAATGTTAACTCCTCTCCTACCTTGAGGGAAGAGCCAAACCATCCCAACGCTCCAAATGCTCCATTGCATCACCCGTAATACAATCTACATACCATACATATATATACACATAATCAATAACCATCATAACTCTAAACATTTGTTAGCTTTTCATAAAGCTTAACCCCAAGTCCTAGACTTGTTAATCATCAACATATGTAATCGTGTTAGGCTTCGGGAATTCCTTTCCCAGAACCAAGGTTCTCTAGATCTTATGGACCAACCAAACTCAACAACATCACCAAATTAACAATTTCAACTCATCCATCTATGGCCTATCAATTCACCAACCAATAGGTATATCCTATTAGTTCCACCATTAAGGATTATCTAAAATGTTCATCATTGTTCATCACTATAACTAACAACATACGCATTAAATATCACCTATTCACATTCAATTTAACTTCCCATGTTACAATATATCCATTTTCCTAAATTCTTAGGGCTAAGGTTTCACCAAAACTTACTTATCATTATTAATATTCATCAACCATTGACAATGACCATTCTCCCATATCAATATCACTCATTATCATCATTAAATATATTTCCCACTCATATTCCATATTTTCCCCAATTTATTAAAATTAGGGTTTCACTAAAACCCAACAACACCATAAACGCTCATTCATTTTCCACTCATCCAAGTATCAACTCCTTACACATATAATAACCCACCATTAATGCCATAATACAACACCCCACCTTAGGGTTTCTCATCATAAGTGCTCTCCCAACAACCCATGCCATATATACTCCTCCAAAACCAAGAACCCAAAATCTAAGGCATAAACTCATAAAGAGTGGTGAGGAACTTACCCCACCCAAGAGTTGGCCACGAGCCCCCAAGGAAAGAGGGTTCTGCACGAAAATAGAGGAGAAGAGTGGAAGAGGATCCAACCATGAGCTTCTCCTTTGAGCCTCCATGAAAGTAAAATGGGAGAGGGTAAGAAAGCTCCACACGGTTTTGGTTTTTGGAGAGAAGAAAAGAGGAGATGGAGAAGGGAAGAAGACGAAGAAGAAGAGTGTAGAAAGGAGAGGAAGAAGTGATGTGAAGTGGAGAGAAAGTGAGAGTTTTTGATTTATTATCCTCCTCCCATTAAAATCTCACCATTTTAATTAAAATGGCAGCCCAATATTCCATCACGTCATGTTATATTACATTAATACCCTTTTATATTCCCTCGTTATCTAATAAAATAAGGGAAGAGGGTCCAATACCATCAGAACTGAGAAAAAAGGGGAAATACAAACAAAACCGAGAGAAAAGGGAAGAAACACGCAAACAGGGTGTCACTCGCTCAAGCGAAACCCGTATTCGCTTGAGCGAGACAGCCCCTTCTCGCATATGCCTCTCCATTCGCACAGACGAAACAACCCCAGTACCTGTTTCCACACTCGCTCGCCTGAGCGAGGTATTAATTCGCTTGAGTGAATCCACTCAAAAATCATCTTTCCCAGCACTCGGGTTTCTATTGGCAGGATTCCTTAAAACCGACCCAACACTCATTCGATTTTCACTCGGCAAAATTCACCCGGATCCGAGTCATCTCACACTCGGTTCTCACTCTTGGCATAACAATCTAGGCCGATCCACTTTCCATTAAGCCAAGTCATTCAGGGCCAACTCACACTCTTATAGTCTTTCATTCGGCTATTTATTCTAAACCCGAGTCATCATAAGCAGTCTTTCACTCGGCAACTTCATTCCAAAACCGACTCATCTCGCTCGGTTTCCCACTCGGTAAAAATAATCAAAACTAACTCATCTTGCTCGATTTTCACTCGGGGATTTATTCTGAAACCGAGTGCTCCTCTCAATCAGTCCTTCACTCGGTACTTGCCTTAGTACTGACTCATCACTCATTGTTCTTCCACTTGGCATTTATACCTCTTCTCACTCAGAGAATACCTTAACCATTCATTTCTCAAGAATAAACTCTTTAATCAAATTCTACTCGGAGTCACTTAACACTTAGCCACTCAAAATACATGAAACCTTATTCACTCAGAATTTACATTTAACATACACTCGGAGTGTATAAGACATCACTCACTCAGCATTTCATTCCCAAACTGACTCAACACCTGATCGGCTACCACTCAGCCATTCATCTCAACGCCGACTCAACTTATAATTAGTTCTCACTCGGTGAATTATTTCAAAACCGACTCTTCTCTCGTTTGACTTTTCACTCGGCAATGCATTCCAATTCCGAGTAATCCCAATCAATCTTACATTCGTTAATTTCTATAAAACCGACTTCCTTTCTTTTTCTCTCAAACAGAGTTATTCCAGAGTACTTCTGGACAACACACCATATGTCCCCACTCGGTGGCATTCCCACTCGGAATTTCACACACAGAGGGATCCACTCGGGATAAGTTACCTTGAACTCAGAAATTCCTTATTCGGGACTCCACTCGCAGATTTCATAAACCTCCCTTTCTTTTAGAAGGGGTCCCCCACAATCTGGTTCCAGTCAGAAATTGCTCTAACCTCTACTTACTTAGAGGGATTTACCAAATTAAGTCCCACTCAGACTTACCCACATGTTAACCACTCGGATTATACCTTATTCACTCGGAAGGAAATGACTAGGACATATGACACTCGGAATTTCACTCGGAAATTCACCACAACTCATAAAATTACGTTCTAAGGTTCCCACTCGAGTGAATTCTCATCCAGAATCTTACTTACGCACCCTACACTCGTCATACTCGGTCAAACACAACCTTAACAGCCACCCATTTAAGTAAACACCATTCCAACTTTAGATTTTATACTTCCGCTCAAGCCATTCATACTTGCTTGGGTGAAAAAGGCCCAGTAACCATTTTTCTCCAGCTCGCTTGAGCGGGAACTTCACCGCCTGGGCGAAATTGGTCCAGAGACTAATTTAGCAATGCAGTGGATCCTCGCCTGAGCGAGATCCTTTCTCGCTCGGGCGAGACCATCAGGACCCAAACAAAACGTAATTCTTAACAACTCAGCCCATGAGATTTGCAATCAAAGCCAATACACTCCCTTCCAACAACTCATATACAATATGTATGGCTTATGCAACTCGTCCTGAGCATTCTCACTCAGAAAGTCTCATTATAAGTCAAATTTGAACATCTTCTATGTTTTTACACATTATAAAGCTTATTCCACCTGTTCACACATTCATACTTGTAAATTTACATTCCAAATTTATTACACATGCTGAATCCAAGCTCTCCATCATCTTATATACTTGTATTCATACCTTGCCACAACAATCCATACATTTTCATGAATCATCCTCAATAATTATCAATTCATTAATTTAATTATTTATTTATTATTCATTTCCATCAATTATTCATTTTTATAAAATTCGGGGTGTTACACAAATGCCAGGTGAGTATAATGTGTCTTCTACTTTTAATGTGGCTGATTTGTCCTTGTTTGATACAGGTGAAGAAGACCAAGATTTGAGGACAAATCCTGTTCAAGAGGGAGGGAATGATGAGGACACCCCTCACCAATCAGGGGCACTTCAAGGAATAGGAGGGCCAATGACAAGATCCAAGGCCAAGAAGACCAAAGCCACCTTACAAAGGCTAATTCTCACCCTCCTAGAAGACATAACCAAGGAGCCACAAAGAACATCCAAGCTTACTAATTTGATCATGTGGAAGGATGAACAGCAGAGGGCCTAACACAAATGGCCTAGCCTCAAGAATAGGGTAGTGTAGGACTTGAATGACCTGTGTTCAAATCCTACCTAGACCCATTTTTCTTTATTTCTTTTTCTTTTGTAATTTTCGGTTTTTGCAACTATATTTCAGCATTGTCCCACTAAGACTTAGTGGTGGGCGGTTAGCCTTGTTTTTAGGTAGTGGAGTAGTGTGTCTTTTGTCTTGTTTAGCCAAGTTATACAAAACTGAATGCAGGTGAGGAAAAAGGACAGAAAGTTGATTAATGAATTTTTCTAAGTTTTGTAAACTTAGTGGTGAGTGTGATGCTCTTGGTCCTTGTGTGAAGCAAGGTTGATTAGCCATGCACTAGTGTGACACTTGTGTATGAATGCTAGTCCATTATGGAGGTGTGATGTTGTCCATCTTTATCATTTTATTTCATGCGTTTTTGTTTTTATTCTACCCTTGTCTTTCCATTGAATTTTAAAAAGAATTCTGAACTCTAAAAGAATTAAAACAAAAAAAATCAAGGAACCTTAGTTCAATTGCCAAGTTGCGTTAGTTGACATGTTATTGCGTTATCTTCCATTAAAGTGAGCAATTGAAAATCACGTGTGAATGAGTTAGTTTGAACCTTCAATCTTTCATGGAACCTAAATCCTAACAATCTTGGTCAAGTTGCAAATGAATTTCTGGTCCTTATAGCAACCATAACTTTCTCAATTCAATCTTCTCTTTAGATTTCACCATTTACCTTGTATTGTGTACGTTTGGTGTGTCTTCTCCCTTTTTGTGGCAGCCATTCAAATCATCTAGAAATCAACCCTTGTCGGTCCTCAACAAGATCCACATCACATCATCACATCATCCATTCAAACAATCATCAACATAATCACATATACATATTTTCACATCATCAATGGATGAAATCATGCATTTAGAATAGTTACCCCCTCCTACCTCAAGTGAAGTAGTGATCAACGCGGTTTGACATTTTCGCCTCGTCGATGGGGTCACTTCCTACATCACAACACATTACACAATCAACTTTCTATTTACCCATCAAGACTCAAATACTTATATATTTCAATAACTTGATGTTTATATTATTTTAATTCTCAAACCTCTTTTATTTCATTTTATCCACCATAACCACCATGGGTTAGGTGCCACCATTTATTGTTATGCACTCTAGAACCAAACCCTTTCATGGGTTTCTCCATCAATGACTTCCACCAACCAAATACCATCACCAATGACCCTTATTCATCATAACCCATATTTATTGCCAACAATAATTGCTCATCTACCTCCAATATACATTTCTCCCAAATTTATGAAGCTAGGGTTAATACTCTTCTCCTTCCAACCATAAATGCATCCACCTTCATTACTTCCCCAAGAAATCTTACTCTTATAAAAACCCACCTTAAAACTCATGCATTAAATGCTCTCTATATACTTCTATGTTCATGCATGACTCTCCCAAGTCATAACATTACATAATACCAACATCAATCCACCCAAAAATAGTTAAAGAGCTTACCTCGCACCCAAAACGAAAATGGGCTTCCAAGGAGAGGATGTGCCACACAAAAATAGAAGAAAGAAGAAGATGAGGAACTCCAAGCTCCAAGCCTTCTTCAACAAACGAAAATGAAGGAGGGATGATCACCACTTTGGCTAGGGTTTTGGAAGAAGGAGAAGAGAGAAGATGAAGGAGATATGAAGAGGAGAAGATGTAACGTGTGGTTTGCCAAGGGAGAAGGAAACCACCGTGAAAATAGAAGGGAAAATTAGGGTTTTGGATTTATTTTTAATCCTATTCATTAAGTTTCATCGTTTTCTCATAAACAGGCTCTTAGTTCAGGCTCTATACTTCATTTAAAAATTATTCCGAATACATATTCGGATTCCCAATATCATTCTCAATAGCCCTGACCAATATCATCTCATTTTGAGATACTTGGTCTGACACCCGTGTCTCAACCGGGCTCATTTTCAGCTTAACCGGTTTCCATAAGCCACCAGAAATTCCTAAAATTTTTAATTTAATTATTCTCAATAATTTGGGATGTTAAGTAATTCATACACAAATTCCTAATATTTATTCTATTAATTTAATTCTCTTATTTTAAAATTTGGGATGTTACAGATTATTTGTAACACTAAAATTCTGAGTAATTATTTCAAATAATTAAAATTGAAGAAAAAAATAATGCACAAACTTAACACAGTACTAGGAATAGAAAAGTAGTAAAAAGAGAAATATGATGATGCATTAGCACGTGAGGTGTGGTGATGGGAAACAAATGGAAATCTGGAGTCACCTTTTTTGTTGTTAATTCCTCCCCTTTAAAGTATATATATGCCATTTTTCTATAACTTAGCATCATTCTACCCAATATCAACTTTTAGCACGATACCCTTGCTGATGAATCAGATCTTTCAATTAAATAATTTCCACCAACTGCAACTTTAAATCATTAAAAATGGACATCTTCTTAAGTTCAGTGTCAAACTAACATTTTTGCACCATCTTAGGTTTTTCTACTTTAACCTTTAAAATTAGTTACCTTTACAATCAGTAGGAGATGGTCATTTAAGTCAACAATAATTTTTTAGAGGTTGATAAATTAATTCAATCATTAATATATAGTTGTCTTTTAAAGCTATATAACCCTCAGAATTTTAAATTGGACCAATTTTAAGTCACCCAAAAGATTGCTTGACAATTTTACAGTACCTCTTGTGTTGGTAGAAAAATGTTGCCTACCATAGGACTTGAGTGGCATTAGGAGGATTCAAACTCACCATAGAAATAAAAACATGTCAACAAATTATAAATTTACTTACACTAACAAAATAGAGTATTCTTTTAAAGTTGACAATTTGTTATTTTTCATTATTCATCATTCCTATCTCAGTTTAACACTAATGAAACACATTCTTACTCTGTTATGCTTGTGAAATTTTGTTAACAAACATGTTTTAAATGAAGTGATTTTGATTGATAATTTTTCTGGCATGATATTTTAGACTTCAACTAACTAACACCACAAATTAATTGAATAAATCCCACGTGCATATTCAACTAACAAACACTGTTAGCTTAGATTTCTCTAAACCCCAATAAAAAGTTGCTATTCACCAACAAAGTTCAGCATGCAGATGGTTTCTTCCCTACCATATGTATAAAAAAATATGCATAAGCAGACAATCTTTCCATGTTTTCAATTGCCTAGTGTGAGGTTCAAAAGTCTCCACTTGCATTTGTAATAATCAAATATGAATAATTTTTTTAAAGAAAAAAGGCAGAGCAATGCATAAGTGATCTCTGTCATTATCGTCAAGCTTAAGAAAAAAATAATCAAAATACTTACTCATCTTTTTTAGTTTGATAAATATATTTAGTTACAAAACCATTATAAATGATTCATTGTTTTTACACTAATATTAAAGAATATTCAATCCAAAAGCATAGGTAACGACACCTACTAGCTAAGAGTAGCTAAGACAGCCTAAATGATAAGAATAGAATAATGAGTAATAATCAAACAATGTTAATACAGTAAAGACAAAACAAGACAAAATAACGTTAAATAAACAAATAGAAACATGAGAGGCGAGAGAGAGAGAGAGAGAGAGAGAGGGACAGGGAGAACCTGAGGAGATGCCAAAAGATGCGATCAAGAGAGATAGAGGAGTTCACCGAAGCTTGGTCGCTATAATCAAAATATAAAATAGCCATGTTAATCCAATTTTCTTATAATAACATTCAAAAAAGAAATCAAAATCACTATTTCTAATGGAATAAAAACCATCTCTAATATGAACAATCTCGAATTCTCAGTGAAATTTTGTGAACAAGATTCAAAAAGGGGGCATATTGGAAACTCTGAAGAAATTTTATGAACATATCATTATTATTATTATCAAAAGACACACTCCAAAATAAAGGATCAATTGCTTCAGGGAATAAAGTATATAGTATCGAGTAAAAGACAAATCCATGACAATTTATAGAAAAAATGTCTTTTGTTCAAGGTATGAGAAAACTTACAGAAAAGAAGATAGGGTATTTTTTGTTCAAGGGTGGAAGCTATGAAGAAACCTTGGAGTGTGAACGAGTGAATAGAACGGAAGGAAGCAAGGAAGAAACGTAAAAATCCCCAACACCGAGACCTGCATCAAGATATGGAAGGAAAAAAGGAAGGAATGGATACTCACTAGACGGTTAAAGAGGGAATGAAACGTGAGGAGACAAGGAGAAAGGGGGAAGTGAAAGGATTACAGGTTTAGGGATTTTGCAAAAGTGGGAAACTCCAAGTCATGTGCAAGGCATATGCATCTTTAATGGCCCTTAACGGCGGTTTAAGAGACGCAGGCCTGACCGCCCTTACCATAAAGCTATTAACGGCGGTTAAATAAAATCGCCGCTAGAACTGTTGGAGGTGTATCAGTGGCAACGGTTACTATAGAACCGTCGCTATATTTCCGTGGCTAATTTCCCTTTTTCTTGTAGTGAATATGCTTACCTAAAATAACTAAATGTCTTAATCAACATAAAATAACATAATATGGTGATAGAAAAGGAACTAGTGGCAGACTTCTTTTCTTTTTAAAAGTTTTATACAATATTTATAAATATTTTCAGTGTTGTTTTGGATTCCATACAATTAAACTACATAATAATTTTCATGCGTGCGTATGTAAGTCCATGCATTCGTGATCATTTATGAAGAATTTATGAGTTGTTTAGTCATTTCATAATGTGAATGAATCATTATTTTTACAAATAGCATTCTTAAATAGATTCAGTCATCATTGATATCAATTATATGTTATTATTTTTATAAATATTATTCTTAATTAGATACTCTTACTTTTGCTATCAATTATCAATAGAAGATGATTAATTCCCTTTTCAATTTATTGAGAGTAAAGATCGATAGTAAAAGAATCTGACAAAAATAATTAACAAATTATATATTATTAATAATTATATTCTTTTATTTTTTTAAGGTTTATTTAGAAAGAGAATTGCAAAAGGGATCACATCAAGTATTATTTGATGCATTTAATTTAAAATAAATTAATATTAATAAAAATATAAATAATATATTTTATTTTTCCTTATTTTTTAATGTATTTTCTCTTTTCATTTTTATGAGACGTGTTTTAGAATTTTTCTTGTTAATTTTATGACTTCTTTTAATTTACAATGTGCATTGATTATTTTTTTAACACTTACTCTTATTAATTAATCCTGATACTATTTATATCAGTGAAATATGAAATAATCATTGATCTTTCTTCCTTATTATTCAATGTAATTTTAAAAGTATACCAAGAACAATTGACAAGTATATTATTTTTACCTAAAATAACTAAATTTCTTAATCAACATAAAATAACATAATATGGTGATACAAAAAGAACTAGTGGTGAGACTTCTTTTCCTTTTAAAAGTTTTATACAATATTTATAAATACTTTCAATGTTGTTTTCGATTCCATACAATGAAACTACATAATAATTTTCATGCGTGCGTAAGTACGGTCATGCATGTGTGTGCATTTATGAAGAATTTATGAGTTTTTTAGTCCTTTTATAACGTGAATGAATCATTATTTTTACAAATAGCATTCTTAAATAGATTCAGTCATCTTTGATATCTATTATACGTTATTATTTTAATAAATATTATGCATAATTAGATTCTCTCACTTTTGCTATCAATTATCAATAGAAGATGATTAATTCCCTTTTCTGTTTATTGATAGTAAAGACCGATCGTAAAAGAATCTGACAAAAATAATTAACAAATTATATATTATTAATAATTATAATCTTATATTTTTTAAAGTTCATTTAGTAAGAGAATCGCGGAAGGGATCACATCAAGTCCTGTTTGACGCATTTAACTTAAAATATATTAATATTAATAAAAATTGTAAATAATATATTTTATTTTTCCTTAGTTTTTAATGTATTTTCTCTTATCCTTTTTATGAGACGTGTTTTAAAATTTCTCTTGTTAATTTTATATGACTTCTTTCAATTTACAATGTGCATTGATTATTTTTTTCAACACATAGTCTTATTAATTAATCTTGATACTATTTATATCAGTGGAATATGAAATGACCATTAATCTTTCTTCCTTATTATTCAATATAATTTGAAAAGTATACCAAGAATAATTGACAAGTATAATATGTTAACCTAAAATAACAAAATTTCTTAATCAACATAAAATAACATCATATGGTGATAGAAAAAGAACTAGTGGCGAGATTTCTTTTCTTTTTAAAAGTTTTATACAATATTTACAAAGACTTTCAATGTTGTTTTGGATTCCATAAAATGAAACTACATAATAAATTTCATACGTGCATACGTGCGTCCATGCATGCGTGTGCATTTATGAAGAATTTATAAGTTTTTTAGTCGTTTTATAACATGAATGAATCATTATTTTTTCAAATAGCATTCTTAAATGGATTCAATCGTCTTTGATATCAATTATACATTATTATTTTAATAAATATTATGCTTAATTAGATTGTCTCACTTTTGCTATCAATTATCAATAGAAGATGATTAATTCCCTTTTCTACATATTGATAGTAAAGATCGATAGTAAAAGAATCCGACAAAAATAATTAACAAATTATATATTATTAATAAATATATTCCTTTATTCTTTAAGGTTTATTTAGTATGAGAATCGCGTAAGGGATCACATCAAGTCTTTTTTGATGCATTTCATTTAAAATATATTAATATTAATAAAAAATATAAAAAATATATTTTATTTTTCCTTAATATTTAATGTATTTTCTCTTATCCTTTTTATAAGACGTGTTTTAGAATTTTTCTTGTTAATTTTATATGACTTCTTTCAATTTACAATGTGCACTGATTATTTTTTTAACACACACTCTTATTAATTAATCTTGATACAATTTATATCAGTGGAATATGAAATAATCATTAATCTTTCTTCCTTATTCTCCAATGTAATTTTAAAAGTATACCAAGAATAACTGACAAGTTTAATATGTTTACCTAAAATAACTAATTATTTTAATAAACATAAAATAACATAATATGGTGATAGAAAAAGAACTAGTGGCAAGACTTCTATTCTTTTTAAAAGTTTTATACAATATTTATAAATACTTTTAATATAGTTGTGGATTCTATACAATGATAGTACATAATAGTTATCGTGCTGCGTACGTGCGTCCATGCATGCGTCTGCATTTATGAAGTCTTTGTGAGTTTTTTAGTCGTTTTATAACCTGAATATTATTATTTTTACAAATAGCATTCTTAAATGGATTTAGTCATCTTTGATATCAATTATATGTTATTATTTTTATAAATATTTTTTTAATTAGATTCTGTCACTTTTGCTATCAATTATCAATAGAAGATGATTAATTCCCTTTTCCATTTATTGATGGTAAAGATCAATAGCAAAAGAATCTAACAAAAATAATTAAAAAATTATATATTATTAATAATTATATTCTTTTATTTTTAAGGTTTATTTAGTAAGAGAATCGCGTAAGGGATCACATCAAGTTTTATTTGATGCATTTAATTTAAAATATACTAATATTAATAAAAAATATAAAAAATATATTTTATTTTTCCTTAGTTCTTGATGTATTTTCTCTTATACTTTATGTGAGACGTGTTTTAGAATTTTTCTTGTTAATTTTATATGACTTTTTTCAATTTACAATGTGCATTGATTATTTTTTTATCACATACACTTATTAATTAAACTTGATACTATTAATATCAGTGGAATATGAAATAATCATTGATCTTTCCTCCTTATTATTTAATGTAATTTTAAAAGTATACCAAGAATAATTGACAAGTCTAATATGTTTACCTAAAATAACTAATTGTCTTAATCAACCTAAAATAACATAATATAATGATAGAAAAGGAACCAATGGCAAGACTTCTTTTCCTTCTAAAAGTTTTATACAATAATTATAAATACTTTCAACGTTGTTTTGGATTCTATACAATGAAACTACATAATAATTTTCATGCGTATGTACGTGCGTCCATGCATGCGTGTTCATTTCTGAAGAATTAATGAGTTTTTTAATCGTTTTATTACGTGAATGAATCATTATTTTTACAAGTAGAATTCTTAAATGGATTCAGTCGTCTTTGATATCAATTATATGTTATTATTTTTATAAATATTATGCTTAAATAGATTCTCTCACTTTTGCTATCAATTATCAATAGAAGATGATTAATTCCCTATTTCGTTTATTGATTGTAAAGATCGATTGTAAAAGAATCTAACAAAAATAATTAACAAATTATATATTATTAATAATTATAATCTTTTATTTTTTAACGTTTATGTAGTAAGAGAATCACGTAAGGGGTCATACCAAGTCTTATTTGATGCATTTAATTTAAAATATATTGATATTAATAAAAAATATAAATAATATATTTTATTTTTCCTTAATTTTTAATGTATTTTCTCTCATCCTTTTTATGAGACGTGTTTTAGAATTTTCCTTGTTAATTTTATATGACTTCTTTCAATTTACAATGTGCATGGAGTATTTTTTTTAAGTACATACTCTTGATAATTAATCTTGATACTATTTATATTAGTTGAATATGAGTTAACCATTGATCTTTCTTCCTTATTATTCAATAGAATTTGAAAATTATACCAAGAATAATTGACAAGTATAATATGTTTACCTAAAATAACTAAATTTTTTAATCAACATAAAATAACATCATATGGTGATAGAAAAAGAACTAGTGGCGAGACTTCTTTTCTTTTTAAAAGTTTTATACAATATTTATAAATACTTTCAATGTTGTTTTGGATTCCATACAATGAAACTACATAGTAATTTTAATATGTGTGTACGTGCGTCCATGCGTGCGTGTGCATTTATGAAGAATTTGTGAGTTTTTTAGTCCTTTTATAACGTGAATGAATCATTATTTTTACAAATAGCATTCTTAAACGGATTCAGTCGTCTTTGATATCAATTATATGTTATTATTTTTATAAATATTATGCTTAATTAGATTCTCTTACTTTTGCTATCAATTATCAATAGAAGATGATTAATTCCCTTTTCCATTTATTGATAGTAAAGAACGATAGTAAAAGAATCTGACAAAAATAATTAACAAATTATATATTATTAATAATTATAATCTTTTATTCTTTAAAGTTTATTTAGTAAGAGAATCGCGTAAGGGATCACATCAAGTCCTGTTTGACGCATTTAATTTAAAATATACTAATATTAATAAAAATTGAAAATAATATATTTTATTTTTCCTTAATTTTTAATGTATTTTCTCTTATCTTTTTTTTGAAACGTGTTTTAAAATTTTTCTTGTTAATTTTATATAACTTCTTTCAATTTACAATGTGCATTGATTATTTTTTTCAACATATAGTCTTATTAATTAATCTTGATACAATTTATAACAGTGGAATATGAAATAATTATTGATCTTTCTTCCTTATTATTCAATATAATTTTAAAAGTATACCAAGAATAATTCACAAGTATAATATGTTTACCTAAAATAACTAAACTTCTTAATAAACATAAAATAACATAATATGGTGATACAAAAAGAACTAGTGGCGAGACTTCTTTTCTTTTTAAAATTTTTATACATTATTTATAAATACTTTTAATGTTGTTGTGGATTCCATACATTGATAGTACATAATAATTTTCGTGCTTGCGTACGTGCGTCGATTCATGCGTGTGCATTTATAAAGTCTTTGTGAGTTTTTTAGTCGTTTTATAACGTGAATATTATTATTTTTACAAATAGCATTCTTAAATAGATTTACCCATCTTTGATATTAATTATATGTTATTATTTTTATAAATATTATTCTTAATTAGATTCTCTCACTTTTGCTATCAATTATCAATAGAAGATGATTAATTCCCTTTTCCATTTATTGATATTAAAGAACGATAGTAAAACAATCTGACAAAAATAATTAACAAATTATATATTCTTAATAATTATAATTTTTTATTTTTTAAAGTTTATTTAGTAAGAGTATCGCGTAAGGGATCACATCAAGTCCTGTTTGACGCATTTAATTTAAAATATATTGATATTAATAAAAATTTTAAATAATATATTTTATTTTTCCTTAATTTTTAATGTATTTTCTCTTATCCTTTTTATAAGACGTGTTTTAAAATTTTTCTTGTTAATTTTATATGACTTCTTTCAATTTACAATGTGCATTGATTATTTTTTTCAACACATAGTCTTATTAATTAATCTTGATACAATTTAAATCAGTGGAATATGAAATAATCATTGATCTTTCTTCCTTATTATTCAATATAATTTTAAAAGTATACCAACAATAATTCACAAGTATAATATGTTTACCTAAAATAACTAAATTTCTTAATAAACATAAAATAACATAATATGGTGATAGAAAAAGAACTAGTGGCGAGACTTCCTTTCTTTTTAAAAGTTTTATACAATATTTATAAATACTTTTAATGTTGTTGTGGATTCAATACATTGATAGTACATAATAATTTTCATGCTTGCGTACGTGCGTCCATTCATTCGTGTGTGATAGTAAAGAACGATAGCAAAACAGTCTGACAAAAATAATTAACAAATCATATGTTATTAATAATTATAATCTTTTATTTTTTAAGGTTTATTTAGTAAGAGAATCGCGTAAAGGATCACATCAAGTCTTATTTGATGTATTTATATTAAAATATATTAATATTAATAAAAATATAAATAATATATTTTATTTTTCTTCCTTATTATTCAATGTAATTTTAAAAGTATACTAAGAATAATTGACAAGTTAAATATGTTTACCTAAAATAACTAAATTTTTTCATAAACATAAAATAACATAATAGTGATAGAAAAAGAACTAGTGGCAAGACTTGTTTTCTATTTAGAACTTTTATAAAATATTTATAAATACTTTTAATGTTGTTTTGGATTCCATAGTATGATAGTACATAATAATTTTCGTGCATGCGTACGTGCGTCCATGCATGCGTATGCATTCATCAAGAATTTATGAGTTTTTTAGTCGTTTTATAACGTGAATGAATCATTATTTTTACAAATAGCATTCTTAAATGGATTCAGTCATCTTTAATTTCAATTATATGTTATTATTTTTATAAATATTATTCTTAATTAGATTCCCTCACTATTACTATCAATTATCAATAGAAGATGATTAATTCCCTTTTCCATTTATTGATAATAAAGAACGATAGTAAAAGAATCTGACAAAAATAATTAACAAATTATATATTATTAATAACTTTATTCTTTTATTTTTTAAGGTTTATTTAGTAAGAGAATCGCGTAAGGGATAACATCAAGTGTTATTTGATGCATTAAATTTAAAAAATATTAATATTATTAAAAAATATAAATAATATATTTTATTTTTCCTTAATTTTTAATGTATTTTCTCTTATCCTCTTTATGAGACATGTTTTAGAATTTTTCTTGTTGTTTTTATATGACTTCTTTTAATTTATAATTTGCATTGATTGTTTTTTCAACCCATACTCTTATTAGTTAATCTTGATACTATTTCTACCAGTGGAATATGAAATAATCATTGATCTTTCTTCCTTATTATTCAATGTAATTTGAAAAGTATACCAAGAATAGTTAACAAGTATAATATGTTTACCTAAAATAAATAAATTTCTTAATCAACATAAAATAACATAATATGGTGATAGAAAAGGAACTAGTGGCGAGACTTCTTTTCCTTTTAAAAGTTTTATACAATATCTATAAATACTTTCAATGTTGTTTTGGATTCCATACATTGAAACTACATAATAATTTTCATGCATGCGTATGTGGGCTCATGCATGCGTGTGCATTTATGAAGAATTTGTAAGTTTTTTAGTCATTTTATAATGTGAATGAATCATTATTAATAGCATTCTTAAATGGATTCAGTCATCTTGGATATCAATTATATGTTACTAATTTTATAAATATTATTCTTAATTAGATTCCCTCACTATTGCTATCAATTATCATTAGAAGATGATTAATTCCTTTTTCCATTTATTGATAGTAAATATCGATAGTAAAAGAATTTGACAAAAATAATTAACAAATTATATATTTTTAATAAAGATATTCTTTTATTTTTTAAGGTTTATTTAGAAAGAGAATCGCGTAAGATATCACATCAAGTCTTACTTGATGCATTTAATTTAAAAGATATTAATATTATTAAAAAATATATATAATATATTTTATTTTTCCTTAATTTTTATTGTATTTTCTCTTATCCCTTTTATGAGACGTGTTTTAAAATTTTTCTTATTGTTTTTATATGATTTCTTTCAATTTACAATATGCATTGATTGTTTTTTCAAACAATATTCTTATTAATTAATCTTGATACTATTTATATCAGTGAAATATGAAATAAGCATTTATCTTTCTTCCTTATTATTCAATGTAATTTGAAAAGTATACCAAGAATAGTTAACAAGTATAATATGTTTACCTAAAATAACTAAATTTCTTAATCAACATAAAATAACATAATATGGTGATAGAAAAGGAACTAGTAATGAGACTTCTTTTCTTTTTAAAAGTTTTATACAATATCTATAAATACTTTCAATGTTGTTTTGGATTCCATACAATGAAACTACATAATAATTTTCATGTGTGCGTACGTGCGTCCATGCATGCGTGTGTATTTATGAAGAATTTATGAGTTTTGTAGTCATTTTATAACGTGAATGAATCATTATTTTTACAAATAGCATTCTTAAATGGATTCAGTCATCTTTGATATCAATTATATGTTGTTATTTTTATAAATATTAGTCTTAATTAGATTCCCTCACTATTGCTATCAATTATCAACACTACTAAAAAAATACCTGTTAGCGACGGACGGATGTGGTCGCTAATCCATGGAATGGCCGTCGCTAACACCATTAGCGACAGCATCTCAGACGGGAAAGCGGACGTCGCTAAAACCCTCGTCGAAAACACATCAGCGACCACATACACACCGTCGCTACCATATTGACGGTGTAAGGCCGTCGCTAAAATCGTCTCTGCCCCAATAAGTCCAGCCGTCGCTAAGTGTGCCATACAGCGACCTCAAAACCCCGTCGCTACTAGCAGCCACCAGCGACCACCATAGGCCGTCGCTATCGGTACTCATGTAGCGACCACCTAGGTCCGTCGCTGTTTTTAACAATACAGCGACGACAACATCCGTCGCTAGTGGTATTTATGTAGCGACGAAGGTATCCGTCGCTAGTGGTATTCTTGTAGCGACGACAGCGTCCGTCGCTAGTGGTATTCATGTAGCGACGACAGTATCCGTCGCTAGTGGTATTCATGTAGCGATGACATCATCCGTCACTATCGTTGATAATGCAGCGACGGTCCACTACCGTCGCTAACGGGAATTTTTAAATTTTTTTAAAATTGGTTCAATATTGACTGGTTTTGTTAATTTAACTTTAAAAATATATTAATATTTTGTATTTTGTATTGGCTGATAAAATTTTATAATTAAATTTAAATAATTTTTTTAAAATATTAAATTATTATTAAAAACAAAATAATAGATTAAATTAATTTATCAAATAGGTTGAATTATTAATGATCGTTACAATAAGGCTTTTTGATTTGAATGTAATTACCAATAAATATTGACATAATAAATAAAAAATGACAAAATAAATACTGAATGAAATATAACATAACTAAAAATCAAATATACAATGTGTATAAATAATAAAAATACAATCATGGTGGTGGGGGATCCTGGGGTGGTGGTGGGGGCGCCTGGGAAGTGGGGGGAGGTAGCCTCGCCATCAACTGCATCAGTAGCTCCTGCTGCTGAGCAAGTTGCCGACGAGTCTCGGCGTGCTGCTCCTCGGCCCGCTGTCGGTCCGCCTCGGCCTTCTGTCGGTCCGCCTCGGCCCGCTCCAACAGTAACTGCCTCTGACGTCGCTCCTCCTGTAGCTCATCGTTCAGGTTTTGAATTACCTGAACGACCTCAGTCGGAAGACCAGAGGAAGACGAAGAGGAAGGGGTCTTCCCCTTTTTCGCCAGCTGCGTGCCGATGCCACCCAATCCAAATACCCTCCCTTTCTTGTTCACACCGCCAACAGCCTCTATATAGATGGCGTTGTCGTCAGAACAAGATAGGGTGGGAGGAACCTCCCCTTCAGGAGTGGAAGCCACCAGGTCCGCCTCCTTCTCGGCCCTCCTGGCCTGATACGCCTCCTGTAAATTCAAAAACAACGATAGGATTAGTAAGCTGATTTGTAAATTATAAGCATGTGTCAGTTAAAAGTAAATACCGCTAGATCCGTAGTCTTCTGGTTTACCCATGCACCGGCTTTGTTCTTCTTGGTCATTTGTATGACCTCAAACAAAGAAGGCTCCCGGTGCTCCCTCTACTCCTGTGGTGGACAAAAAACATTGAGATTATTATTTGTAAACATGTAAGATGAATCATAATAGAAATGTTTAACATAAATATACTTACAAATCTTTTCTTGTGCTCGAGGGTTGAAATGCTACCCCCAGTGTAAACCGAGGCTGCAGCATCGGCGGCTCTGTTGGCCCTGTTCCGAGCACTCGCCTGCTGGAACGGGACCTCGCCCCACTTCTGGACCATCCCGTCCCAATGGTCCTCCGGGATCCAACGAGGGCGCTCACCCTTGTCCCTCACCTTCCAAAGGGTACTCTTGATGATTTTGGAGGTCTTTGTGGCAAAGACCTTCCTAATCTCATCAATCATACCCTCCGCCCACTGGTAATCACGCTGTAAAATGAAATGAGAAATCAAAATTAATAACAGGTCTATTTTACAAATCAAGTGACAACAAATGAGCTAGGAACTTACCGAGAAGGTGTCAAACCACCTATCTTGCACAACCTTCCCAGCATCTGTCCAAGATATATATGGACCATCCCACTGGGCCTTCAAAACCTTAGTAATCGCTTTGGTAGTGCGACTACTATCAACAAAGCTGTAATGACAACAATTATGTTAGGAGTAAAACAACACACAATCTAGGGAGACCCCTAAAATTTCGGCAGAGTCTCCCCTGTAAATGTAACATTTCCAAGTTTAAATAGTTACCCTGTTACAAACAGAAGAGTGCCCAGTACAATTCAATCTATACAAGTACTAATTAAAGTAACATCCAATAAACCAAGAAGTCTTTCCACTAAAGTTTAATATAAAGTATCATACAAATAACATAAAGGTATTTGAGGTTTAGTCACTTACTCGTCTCCGGCCGGCACGGGTACCAACATGGGCAGAGGGGATGCCGGAGGTGGGGTCGCCTGATGGCCATGGTCCTCCAAGCCACCAGCTCCTGGACTCTGCTCTGGGATGGTCAGTCGGGGTGATGGGGTGGTCTGCAGTGGTGGTGGTGGTGGTGGAGTGGTCTGCTCTGGTGGTGGTGGTGGTGGTGATGGAGTGCTCTGCTGTCCTGGGGTGGGAGTCCCCTGCCGGGATGTCGGGGTCCTGGACCCACCACCTCTACTAAAGGGCAGTCGACGTCCCGTTATCTGTGGATAAAATCATGAAAAGAAAGGTTAGTCTCAGGATATATATAAACCTATGTAACATTTTATTTAACGACTACATACTCTGTGTCTGTTTCAGTTTCAAATTCCCCCTCAGTTTCAGTGTCACTGTAGTTATCTGTTTGAACAAGTTCATCAGTATCCAAATCAGCCCTAGACCGTTTTGATCAAGAGACAAGGTCTTTGTCAATGTGTTCACCCCCCGTAGTGGCGAGTGTCTCATCCATTATGACTGGATCAATGTTGAACAACAAATTGGCATCGTTGAGCTCGTGTGGTGCAAGCTGATAAGCGTCGTCGACCTCCTCGGAGACATTGTCAGTGATCTGACTTCGGGCCTTGGCCTTGATTACTGCATACCAGTCCCGATGTCCTCCCGGGAAGTCGGTGTAATAAACCTGCTCAGCTTGTTGGGCAAAAATGAAGGGATCAAACCCTTTATATCTACCATTCTTCTTGACCTCAACTAAGCCGTAGTTGTTGTCAACCTTTGTTCCAACACCGATTGTGTTGTCGAACCAATCACATTTGAATAGAACAATATCTCTTCTTAGTCGTCCAGAGAACGAAACTTCAACAATCTCCGTCAGCACTCCATAAAAGTCTTCTTCCAACTGTCCGGCGGTGCCTTTAACACAAACCCCGTAGTTATGGGTGCGCATCCCTTCACTCCATTGAAGAATATTAAACTTGTAGCCATTTACGTAGTAAATAGGCCATTTTTTAACAGTTTTCACCGGCCCCCAAGAAAGGGCTTGGAGTAAAGAATCTTCAATATGGTTGTTTGGGTCTTGTATCTATGTACAACATAAAAAGTAGGTTATCGTTAGATAACGGGAGTTAGAAGCAAATAGGCTTAAAAACACTTGGTATACGGGTCTTACGTGTTGCGCGAACCAACCAACGAACTTGGATGACAGCTCACTATGAATTTGGTCATCAGTTAAATCATTTTGCTCAAGTTTTAGCATATCTGTGTATAAGCTATTCAACGGAAACAAATTTAGATACTATAAAAGCTACGTTAAGAATGTATAATATAACTTCTATGACTTACTCAATAAAGGGTTTCACTTCTGGGCAATTGAGAAGAATGTACAAGTGAGCCGCCTTTCGATCTTTCTCATCAATGTAACATTTTGTGAGCCTGCCCCCCGGGTGACCAGGATAGTTAAAAATCGATGTTTGTTCATCAAACCCTGTGTGGCTGGCTACCCCAAGATTGCGGGGAATTCTACTCATTCTAGTTTCTATCTCCGTCGGAAAATAGAAAGAAGCAAAGGTTGTCATTTCTTCGACTAAGTATGCCTCACAAATTGATGCTTCAACGCAGGCTTTGTTCGACACTTTATCTTTTAAAGAGCGTAAGAATCTTCAACATCATTAACAAGATGGTGTTAAGTTAAAAAATACTATTATAAGCACGATTTGCAAGGAAATTAAAGAGTTCACCAAGCATTCACCTTTCGAATGGATACATCCAACGATACTGCACTAGGCCACCAACCAAGGCCTCGTACGGTAGATGGATAGGCAAATGCTCCATGGAGTCAAAAAAACTTGGTGGGAAAATCTGCTCCAACTTACAAATCAATACCGGGATAGTTTCTTCCATCTTCACAAGTTTCTCCACAGTCAACGAAGTAGCCGTCAACTCCTTAAAGAAGTGACTCAACTCCACCAACGGCTTCCAAATAGGCTTCGGTAAGGCATGAAACACGTACGGGAGTAGTTGTTGCATAAACACATGGCAATCATGACTTTTCATGCCAAACACCCTGCCCTCCTTCACGTCGACACATCTACTCAAGTTAGAAGCGAATCCGTCAGGCAGGGTCAACCCATTCATCCAAATACACACAGCAATCTGTTGTGGTCTAGTTAAAGCATACTTTGCATGGGGTTTAAACATTCTTCCACGTCCCGCATCCCTCAACTCCAACTCCTTCCTAGAACACCAAATCGGAAGGTCTAGACGACTCTTCTCGTTGTCCTTTGTTCTCCCTTTGATGTCCATAACAGTGTCAAAAATATTCATGAAAACATTACGTTCAGTGTGCATGACATCAATGTTGTGTCTTAACAACAAGTCTTTCCAATATGGCAAATCCCACAGGACACTCTGCTTCACCCAGTGGTGTTCCTTACCGTAACCTGCAAACTCCTTAACACTCTTGTCCCAGATGTAAGGATACTCTTCCACCCTCTGCCAAACGCGTGCACCAGATAACCTACGGGGTGGAGGTTCATTAACAACCTTGTTCTTCTTAAAAGCGGTTTTGTTCCTCCTAAACGGGTGATCCAACGGTAGAAACTTTCTATGACAGTCAAAGAAACTTGTCTTCCCACTAACAGGGAGTGATTCCCCCCCGGTATGTTCCATGTATACAGGGCAAGCAAGCTTCCCAGACGTGGACCATCCAGAAAGCATACCATAGGCCGGGAAGTCGTTAATAGTCCACATCAAAATAGCACGCATCATAAAGTTGTTCTTCAAAGACGCATCGTATGTCATTACCCCGACATCCCATAACTGTGATAACTCTTCAACCAACGGTTGCAAAAACACGTCTATGTTCGCCTTTGGATTCTTGGGTCCTGGAACCAGTATAGATAGAAACATGACCTCCCTCTTCATACACATATCAGGCGGCAGATTGTATGGGGTCAGGATGACCGGCCAACAAGAGTAAGCCCTTCCGTATTGACCGAACGGGTTAAACCCATCAGTACATAAGCCAAGTCTTACATTGCGCGGCTCGCCGAAAAAGTCCGGATATAGCTCATCCAAACACTTCCATGCTTTACCGTCGAAAGGATGGCAAAGAAACCCCTCTTGTGTTCGGTTCAGAGCATGCCAACGCATGTGTTTTGCCGTGGACAATGAGGCATACAGGCGTTGAAGACGCGGTGTTATAGGGAAGTACCACATTTTCTTCCTGGCCGTCCGGGTTACCTTCCCTCTCCTTTTAACGGTCTTGTAGCGTTCCTCATTACAATGTAGACATTTTGTGACACTCTTATCTGCAAACTCATTTCTGAACAGCATACATCCACCAACACAACACTCTATCTTCACACAACCCAACCCCAAGTTTGCCACTTATTTCTTAGCACCGTACAGGTTTGTTGGCATTCTATGATTACTAGGCATGGTGAAACCCATTAGATTGACCATCCTATCAAAACAACCTCCTGAAAGATTATAATCTGCCTTTAGGCTTAAAGCAGCTAGGGAGGCGGATAACTCAGTGTGACTGTTGCACCCGTCCCACAATGGAGTCTGAGCCACCGTTAACATATCATAAAATCTCTTCACCTCTGGATTAGGATCCTCCTCTACATTGTCAGAGTCTCCATGACCTGCTTGGTCGTTATGTTCCAGCATACGCCCGGTGGAGGGTCCAACATGATCCATCACCATTTGTTCTATGTTGTTGTACGTATCCCTGTTTCCTCCAACCTCGTAGTAAGACTGTTGCACGGTTACGTCTGATGGTCTACGCGGTAACTGCTCACCATGGTTGTACCAGCAGTGGTATGTTTCCATGAACCCTTTCTCAGTTAGGTGGCACATGACATCATCCGCGTATTCAAAACTCATGCATTTGCACCTTGAGCACGGACAACGAATCTTTTGAGTTGCTTCAAATCCAGGCGTGTTTGCCGTAGCGAACGGAATAAACTCCAATAGCCCCATCATAAACTCCTCAGTCACTCGCCGATTGCGATCTAGTCGGTTGTACATCCATCGCCGATTTGCCGGTACCTCCATTTATAATATCTAACAAGCACGATTTCTGTTACCTTACACGGTTAAATTTTTATTTAACTATCGGTTGTGAATCACTCTATCTCTTTGATGTTGCGAATTGGTGGGGCCCTATCCCATTCGGGATGAATATGCAACCATCCGTAACCCATCCCATAATTGTATGTGGTCTATCTTGAGTTGAATGAATGTTCATTTGAAATTTCGGCAGCATTTCGTATTGGTCCCCGAGTACACAGAGATACGTACGGTATGAAACACCACACGCACACATGCACCCTAGGGACAATACGAAACACCATAACCGAAATTTCTAATGCACATTCATTCAACTCAAGAACATAGACCACATACAACCGTGATGGGTTACGCCCTACAGGTTACAAATTCATACCAAACTGTCCAACCGGGACAATTCAAGATCCAACACAACACGGTACATCGACCGGTTGTTTTGAAACTTGAACGGGAATCTAATGGGTACACACACGACTAAACCCTACATTATTAACGTTGTGTTTCATTTTTTAAGTTCCCTAAGAAAGGGAGCCTGCCGAAATTTTGGCAGAGTCTCCCCTATAAACTAGACATTTCCCAAAATGATGAAACAACCTGTTACATACAGAAAACTTCCCAGTATTGATAATTATATATGCTACGCATTGTATGTGATATTGAGAGGTATTAAGTCCTAAATCACGTTATCAACACACAAAACCAATTCCTTATAAGCTCTGCTCTCCACTAACAAACAACATTACACATGCATAAAAAATCATGTTATCAGCACACAAAACCAATTCCTAATGAGCTCTGCTCTCCACTAACAAACAACATTACACATGCATAAAACATTATGTTATCAGCACACAAAACCAATTCCTAATGAGCTCTGCTCTCCACTAACAAACAACATTACACATGTATAAAACACATTATAAACACATCAAAACCAATTCCTAATGAGCTTTGCCCTCTACTAACAAACAATGATTGACGTGCATACACATATCGGGAAAGTCACCGTTAGGGGATTACCTAGGGAAAAAGTCAGCGATGAATACGAAGCTGAAGAGATACGATCAGAGACCACGCGTGATGTGTATTACTCTGCATGACAAACCAAGAAGTCGTTAGACAGTTACAAGTAGCAAGGAAACTAAACAAAGAGATACACACAAAGCAAACTATCTAGCAATATAGAATTTTCCATGTTTCAAAATAATTGAACTTCCAACTTTCATTCAGTTAAAAAAAATAATGAATCTTATCTAGCAATCGGTCCAGCTTCTTCCCCTCATTGCAACCCCATTTCTCTACGCCAAATTTTGATGTACAGCCCAAGGTACCATTACTATTTACTACTATCACTAAACAGCACACAACATGTTTCATAGCATATATACATATATGATTATGAAGTTGTAAAATGCATTGATAAAGTCGATGTATACATATATTTTAATTTACTATACTATGTTTTGACTTCAGCTCAAATGCTAAGATCAGTATGTTGTTAGGAAGACATAAACCCCCTTCCTCACCCAACCTATACCTGAAATCCAGAAATCTAGAGACCAGCAATAAAAACCCTAAACCCGGGACCCGTAGTCAAAAACCCACAAACCCAGATACCAAAAACAAAGGTCACAAACCCACAGAGCATAAAATCAGAGATGGCAAAGGTAGTGGAATGTTACATTTGTTTAAATATTGAATATTCTCGAGCGAAGTTTGGTAAATAAAGAGTTTTTATTCTACAGTCAAACCGGAATGTTGGTTAATGTTGGTTACCAGAGCCAGAGCCACCTAACAGTTTCGTTCAGTTCCATCACTTTTATTAGATAATGTTGGTTACCTCTAGTATTATTGTGTGCATTTGGTAATATTACATTTTGTTTATAATTCATGTCTCTGAGCAAATGCCTTATTCCATGACAGCCAGAAAACTACGTCTATTAAGAGGTTCTCACTTGTTAATTTTAGGTCTTGGTTTTGGTTTAATTTCTTTGTTTTCATTTCAGTGACAAGCTCCACAGTTTGGGTCAACTTGCCCGCTGCAGCCTCCTTAATTATTATTGTTCGCTATTTATCACTGCATTTTGAAATGAAGAGAAAAGCTGTAGCATACAGCAATAAAGCAGGCTCTACCAGTGTTCAGTCTTCAAAGAAGCCTATTGAAAACCCTAAAGTTGATGCAAAGTTTGAGTGGAAAGCGAAAGTGAATTCTCCTGTTGTTGAGGATGCAATTGATAATTTGACCAGACATTTAATTTCTGAGTGGGTGACAGATCTTTGGTACTCTCGCTTAACACCAGACAAGGAGGGTCCTGAGGAATTAGTGCAATTAATTAATAGTGTTCTTGGGGAAATTTCAGGACGCGTGAGAAACATAAATCTGATTGATTTTTTGACAAGCCTCTTAGTTAATCTGTTGTGGACATGATTTAAATTTATCAGATTGTATAATGATTGACTGGGTAATTAACTTTTTTGGTCAGGGATCTTATTAATCTCATTTGCACACACTTGGATCTGTTTTGTGCTTCTCACTCAAAGATTGAAAAACAACATACAGGTTCATTAACAACTGAAGGTAGAGACATGGAACTAAAGATTGTCTTGGCTGCTGAGAACAAATTGCATCCCGCTTTATTTTCCGCTGAAGCTGAGCATAAGGTTTTTCCATTTCCTTGTTTTATCTGCATGCTTTTAGTTGAGTAATAGTGGAGTAACTTAGAAAAGGAGAAAGAGATAGAAAATGAAAACAGAGAGAGAGGCATTTTCTGTAGGCTGCAAATGAGTTATGATTTCTATTCTGATTTCAATCACTTGAGAGAGGGTTATATACACTTGGGTTACAGCTGGCAATACAGCTAGCAAACAATTACAAGTGGGGCCCTATCTAACAGCCTGCTGACTCCGCATAACAAACTTAGTCGAGTCAGCATGCACACACAATAGGAGTGCTGCATATGAGCTTTCTTAATTCAATACCTACATTACACTAACAGGGTATTCTGTCTTCATTTAATCCACCTTGTGAGTGACCATTAATTCCATCTTTATTCTATTTTCCACATAATTCCATTGATAAAACACTGATCCATTATGTGTTATTCCACTGTTTTGTCATGTTAGAGCATAATGGATCACATAATTTCAGTTCTTAACTTGCTGACCTGAGTTGATTAATAAAAAAACTCTAAATCCATAATCTGTTTGTCCAATGTTTTGGCATGTCAGAGCATACATAACTATTGAAGCTCTTAACTTGCTGACATATACTGCATTAAAATTGAAAATAGTATCTTTCACATTCAGTTTGTAAAAGGTGTTCTCAAGTTAGAGCATGGACTCTTCTAAATTCCTAGTCCATGAAAATTGAATAATTGAAAAACAAAATCAGACATGTGTATTCTTGCCTTGACGATGTGATTGGAGGATGCGATTAGGAGTGTCAAACTTGACGACACAATCAGAGGATTGAAGAAGACAACATTGCAAACAAATATTTTCGATGAAGACGATGGCTTATGTTTACTTAGTTTGACAAGGGTGGCATGAAAAGGAAAGGTGTGTGGTACTTCTAACTTCTATTGTAGGTATGAGCAGCGTGATGGCTTTGTGGACTTGCTGTGATGGCTTCAAAAGTGTAATAGTTGTGGTTTCATTGTAGAGATTGGAACTTCACTTAAGGTTGACTTCTAATTTTTGTTTCATCTTGTTTCCTTTTTTCATGAGGTGTGAGATTTAAGGGCTTTGATTAAGGACGTGTAGTTATGGTTATAGTTGATTGCTCATATATGGAATATATGGAATCAATTCGTGGATATGTAGTAAATTACAATATAAAGTTGTGTTATCCATAGCTAGTTTAGAACTCACCCTGCTTATTTACATTTTATGTTGTCTGCAGCTTATGAGGGTGACTTCATTGGACAAATGTGAATTGATGCATATGAGAAGGAATAACTTCTTAGGGAAATTTAGAATCCAAGAAGCAAGCAGCAATTGTGTAGTGATGCATCAGTTAGAAAGTCCACTGAATGGCTGAGATCTTCTTTAGTGTCAAGATCCATTCAACTGCGAAAAAGCAGTGTATTTTCTTGAGATAATGGTAGAGATGACTTAGAAAAAGAGTGACAAAGATAGACAGAGATGGAAAGTGAGTGGATTTGTCTTACTGATGAACTAAGACTTGACGTCGAGACCAACCGCAACTGATCAGACAGGGTGGAGATGGCATTGAGTTTAGAGAAGAAGTGACACTAGTATCTGAGTGACACTAGTATCACAAATATTTGGCTACCCTAGACTTTGACTTCTCTGGGGTGAATTATTAATAAAGCAGATATTAAAATTATCTTTCTATTTTCACCCATTGATGTTTCTACTAAAATATAGAACTTGTTTAAAATTCAAATTATAAAACTGTATAAATATTGCCTAGGAACCAGCTTTCATTTTGGGAGTGGATTATTTGACTGAAATTAAAATTTGTTTCAATACTACCATACATCATACATAAATAATTAGAGTTTCTCTCAATCGTTAAAACTCAATGTCTTTATCATGGTATTTAATTTTTGGCTCATATCCAATCAAAGTATACTAAAATTAAACTAAACCAAATGAGAATACATTGAAAACGTTAACTTCATTGATTTCTTCGTTGTCTAGCTAGATAAATAATAAACAGAGATAGGGACAAGGAGCATAGGAGGGATAAAATAAGTCAATGATGAAAGGGATAGAGAATAAAAAGGTTAGTTTCTATAACAACTTTATATCACCAGAAGTGAAACTAATCTAGGTGGAAGAAAGGGATCAAGAATAGATTTAAAGTTTCAACGTTTAAGTAGGACCATTTAATAAACAATGGTTTTGCTTAAAAATAAAGTCAGGTGGTAAACCATCAATATTCAATCAGACCTACCTATAAATTGAAATATAACTTTATATCCTCTCGCCTCACTTTCAAACCCAACAATTTCAAACATTTAATTGAAATATAACTAATTACCTAGTCTACATTCCACAACAGCATTGCATCAATCATGAAAAGAACAGAACAGAACATGAACATGAAAAAAACATGAACATGAACATGAACATGAAAAGAACATGAACATGAACAGAACATGAACATGAACAGAACAGAACATGAACATCAATCCTCTCGTCTCCTAGGTCTGTGATTTCTAACCTAGACACAGAACAAAACAAAACATAAAAATTGAAACTAACCTACACACGGAACACAACAGAACATAACATTACAGAACATCAATAATTGAAACTAACCTAGACACAGAACAGAACAGAAATTGGAAAATTAATGAAAAACAATATTGATTCAACAAAATCAACAATATTGAAACAAACAATCATGAAAAAAACTAACCTACACACAGAACACAAACAAAACCCGCAAGTTACAGAGGGGTGTGCGTGTGGTGGTGGTCTACTCTCTTCTGGTCAGAAAGGATCAAGGTGATGGAAGAAGAAAACTTCTTCTTAAAGACCTGCCAACCAACACAGTTTTCTTGTTACCCAACAAAGACGACAGCTCAGTTCACAAAGAGAAGAAAGAGAGACTGAGGGAGGAGGGAGGAGAAGAAAATAAAAAATCTCACCTGGGTTGTTCGGAGCTTAGGGGCTAACGGACACCACCGTCGGGGGTTCACCGTGAGGGAGGCTCGACGACGACACAGACGGGGGTTCACCGTGAGGGGATGACGACAGCGAAGAGGGGATGACGTTAGATAGGGATGACAACGCGTGGAGGGGATGACGACAGCGAAGACACCAAATGCAGAGCCACAACACGATGGGATGAAGATCAGGGAGGGGAGACAGGTGGAGGGAAGGAGGGAGTCGGCCGGCTTCTTAGGGAACAGAGGGGGGAAGGATTGAGAGTTAGGTTGAATGACAGGGAAAGGGGTTGCTGTCGAGTTACATTAAAACCATAGCGACGGCTCTAACCCGTCGCTAACGACGTCACTATAATTAAACACTTAGCGACGGCTGAACAAATCCGTCCCTAACCTCCTGAACACTAGCGACGGTGTCCAACCACCGTCACTAATATCAATTATTAAAAGAAAAATTTGGAGGGAAGCCAAATTCATAGCGACGGGAGAAGTAATCCATCACTAAACTCCTGAATATTAGCGACGGTAGAGCATCGCCGTCACTAACAATTAGCGACGGTGTCCAACTACCGTCACTAATATCAATTATTAAAAGAAAAATTTGGAGGGAAGCCAAATTCATAGCGACGGGCGAAGTAATCCGTCACTAATGTCCTGAATATTAGCGACGGTAGAGCGTCGCCGTCACTAACATCTTCACATATAGCGACGGTATAGCCCTACCGTCACAACCTTACGACGGTACGCGACGGTAGTTTGCTCCGTCACTAGCATGGAGGGAAACAACATGGAGGGAAAGCCAAAAGGCAATCTTAGCGACGGCACTAGCGACGGTTACACTGTGGCCATAGCGACGTCATGGAGGACGTCACTGACGCATGAAGCCACATAGCGACCCTAGTTTTCCCGTCGCTATCAGTTGGTGCCATAAATACATTGGAGGGAAACCAAAAAACTGGAGGGAATTAACTATAGCGACCGGGTCAGCGACGACGTATGAGATTGTGACGGAGTTAGCGACGGGACTTTATCAATTTTAGCGACGGCTATGTATCCGTCGCGGAAGTGGTCACTATGTTTCGTTTTCCAGGTCGCTTTTCATTTATGGTCGCTAACGCGGTCACTAATTAGCGACGGCATGTGGCGGTCGCTAACTGGTAGTAGCTATTAGTCATTTTTCTAGTAGTGCAATAGAAGATGATTAATTCCCTTTTCCATTTACTCATAGTAAAGATTGATAGTAAAAGAATCTGACAAAAATAATTAACAAATTATATATTATTAACAATTATATTCTTTTTTTAAGGTTTATTTAGTAAGGGAATCACGTAAGGGATCACATCAAGTCTTATTTGATGCATTTAATTTAAAAGATATTAATATTATTAAAAAATATAAATAATATATTTTATTTTTCCTTAATGTTTAATGTATTTTCTCTTATCCTTTTTATGAGACATGTTTTAAAATTTTTTTATTATTTTTATATGATTTTTTAAAATTTACAGTATGCATTGATTTTTTTTAACCCATACTCTTATTAATTAATCTTGATACTATTTGTATCAGTGAAATATCAAATAATCATTGATCTTTCTTCCTTATTATTCAATATAATTTGAAAAGTATACCAAGAATGATTGACAAGTATAATATGTTTACCTAAAATAACTAAATTTCTTAATCAACATCAAATAACATCATATAGATAGAAAAGGAAGTAGTGGCGTGACTTCTTTTCTTTTTAAAAGTTTTATACAATATTTATAAATACTTTATAAATACATAATTTTCATGCGTGCGTCCATGCATACGTGTGCATTTAAGAAGAATTTGAGTTTTTTAGTCGTTTTATAACGTGAATGAATCATTATTTTTACAAATAGCATTCTTAAATGGATTCTGTCATCTTTAATATCAATTATATGTTATTATTTTTATAAATATTATTCTTAATTAGATTCCCTCACTTTTTCTATCAATTATCATTCGAAGATGATTAACTCCCTTTTTCATTTATTGATAGTAAAGATCAATAGTAAAAGAATTTGACAAAGATAATTAACAAATTATATATTATTAATAATTATATTCTTTTATTTTTTAAGTTTTATTTGGTAAGAGAATCACGTAAGGGATCTCATCAAGTCTTATTTGATGCATTTAATTTAAAAGATATTAATATTATTAAAAATATATAGTATATTTTATTTTTCGTTAATTTTTAATTTATTTTCTCTTATTTTTTTCAACACATGCTCTTGTCAATTAATCTTGATACTATTTATATCAGTGGAATATGAAATAATCATTGATCTTTCTTCCTTACTATTCAATGTAATTTGAAAATTACACCATGAACAATTGACAAGTATAATATGTTTACCTAAAATAACTAACTTGCTTACTCAACATAAAATAACTTCATATGGTGATAGAAAAGGAACTAGTGGCGAGACTTCTTTTCTTTTTAAAATTTCTATACAACATTTATAAATACTTTCAATGTTGATTTGGATTCCATACAATGAAACTACATAATAATTTTCATGCGTACGTACGTGCGTCCATCATGCGTGTGCATTTATGAAGAATTTATGAGTTTTTTAGTCATTTTATAACGTAAATGATTCATTATTTTTACAAATAGCATTCTTAAATGGATTCAGTCATCTTTGATATCAATTATATGTTATTATTTTTATAAATATATTTCTTAATTAGACTCCCTCACTTTTGCTATCAATTATCAATAGAAGATGATTAACTCCGTTTTTCATTTAATGATAGTAAATATCGATAGTAAAAGAATCTGACAAAAATAATTAACAAATTATATATTATTGTTAATTATATTCTTTTATTTTTTAAGGTTTATTTAGTAAGAGAATCGTGTAAGGGATCACATCAAGTCTTATTTGATGCATTTAATGTAAAAGATATTAATATTATTAAAAATATATATAATATATTTTATTTTTCCTTAATTTTTAATGAATTTTCTCTTATCCTTTTTATGAGACGTATTTTAGAATTTTTCTTATTAATATTTCTTTCAATTGACATTGTGCATTGATTATTTTCTTCAACACACTCTTGTTAATTAATCTTGATACTATTTATATCAGTGGAATATGAAATAATCATTGATCTTTCTTCCTTATTATTCAATGTAATTTGAAAATTATTCCAAGAATAATTGAGAAGTATAATATGTTTACCTAAAATAACTAAATTGCTTACTCAACATAAAATAACATCATATGGTGATAGAAAAGAAAGTAGTGGCGAGACTTCTTTTCTTTTTAAAATTTTTATACAATATCTATAAATACTTTCAATGTTGTTTTGGATTCCATACAATGAAACTACATAATAATTTTCATGCGTGCGTACGTACGTCCAACATGCATGTGCATTTATGAAGAATTTGTGAGTCTTTTAGTCGTTTTATAACGTGAATGAATCATTATTTTCGCAAATAGCATTCCTAAATGGATTCAGTCATCTTTAATATCAATTATATGTTATGATTTTTATAAATATTATTCTTAATTAGATTCCCTCACTATTGCTATCAATTATCAATAGAAGATGATTAATTCCTTTTTCCATTTATTGATAGTAACGATTGATAGTAAAAGAATCTGACAAAAATAATTAACAAATTATATATTATTAATAATTATATTCTTTTAATTTTTAAGGTTTATTTAGTAAGAGAATTGCATAAGGGATCACATCAAGTCTTATTTGATGCATTTAATTTAAAAGATATTAATATTATTAAAAAATATAAATAATATATTTTATTTTTCCTTACTTTTTAATGTATTTTCTCTTATCCTTTTTATGAGACATGTTTTAGAATTTTTCTTATTATTTTTATATGACTTCTTTCAATTTACAATATGCATTGATTGTTTTTTTCAACCCATACTCTTGTTAATTAATCTTGATACTATTTATATCAGTGGAATATGAAATAATCATTGATCATTCTTCCTTATTATTTAATGTAATTTGAAAAGTATACCAAGAATAGTTAACAAGTATAATATGTTTACCTAAAATAGCTAAATTTCTTAATCAACATAGAATAACATAATATGGTGATAGAAAAGGAACTAGTTGCGAGACTTCTTTTCTTTTTAAAATTTTTATACAATATCTATAAATACTTTCAATGTTGTTTTGGATTCCATATAATGAAACTACATAATAATTTTCATGCGTGCGTACGTGCGTCCTTGTATGCGTGTGCATTTATGAAGAAGTTGTGAGTTTTTTAGTCGTTTTGTAACGTGAATGAATCCTTATTTTTACAAATAACATTGTTAAATAGATTCAGTCATCTTTGATATCAATTATATGTTATTATTTTTATAAATATTATTCTTAATTAGATTTGCTAAGTTTTGGTATCAATTATCAATAGAAGATGATTAATTCCTTTTTCCATTTATTGAAAGTAAAGATCGATAGTAAAAGAATCTGACAAAAATAATTAACAAATTATATAGTATTAATAATTATATTCTTTTATTTTTTAAGGTTTATTTAGTAAGAGAATCGCGTAAGATATGACATTAAGTCTTATTTGATGCATTTAATTTGAAAGATATGAATATTATTAAAAAATATAAATAATATATTCCTTGAGTGGTAAATTATCAAGAGGTGGATGCAGGATTGGCTTCGATCTGTCCCCTTGTACTGAAGTACAGCAATGGCTCCCTGGGTAACCATCCACCAACTATTTGATGCCACCGTGGTGATCCAAGACTACGAGTAAGGCTAGTAAAAGAAAAAGTAAAGTTCTAGGGTCTTCTCCTGATAGGCAAGTAAGGCTAGTCAACTCATATCAAGTATTTGTATGCTCTTATTCGAGAATCTACTGCGTTCGGACGGGAAGCACAGGAACTATAGTCTAGCTCCTTCAACTCATAGCTGATAGATATACCTTTGGATCAGTCGCTAACTGAACTCAAGAACTACTATAACAATAAGAACAAGCTTGTAGGAACTCTCAGTTAAGAGGTGTATTCTATTAAAGCCGGAAGTGACGCAAAACAGCTACACCGCTAGCAGGAGAGGATATTTGTTTACCAAGACCGACATTTTAGTGGAAGGGCGTGCTCCTTAACCAACTTCTATACCCGGAAGTGGGAACTAGTAAGATGGTTATCCCCTCTCAAACAACAAAGAGAACACAGAATCAGAGCAACCATTTGAGGCTTCTGATTTAACTCACAGACAAACAAGACAACAAGGAAGGGCGACCTATCAAGGAAGTACGAACTAGGATACTTCTGACTTCTCCCCTTGGGGCTCTCTCTTGGCTACTTTCGCTCCTAACTCTAAGTACGATAGCTACTTTAGATCATTGTAGTCCAGACTAAGAAGATTCTATCTTGGCTTGGCATCCTCAATTCATGAATCATTAACCAGCTTTACACATTGGCCGAGACTGATAGAGCAACTACATATGACATTCTTATTTCAGACATTACTTCAATAGATGCGGATTCTTTAGCTGCTTCTAATCCTACAACCAACATAATATTCGGACTCTCCCACTACTTTCGCCATACCACGCTCTTTTTCCATTTAGTGTAGAGAGAGTAGCTTGCTTTCCACAGTCTCCTATTCCTTTCCTCTAGTGACTAAATTTAAAACTACCGAAATGGCTCGTTAAAGAAGGGCTTTATTCACAGGAAAATTTTGGTAAAAATAGAATCCCTTGAAGCCTTTCGCTAAACATTCAAGATTCAAGGTGAGCTGCTAAAAGAAGGAAGAATATAAATATAGGTAATCCCACATTTTTACAATCAAACTCATTCTAAGGCTCGTGTCAAGCAAATGAAATGGTCTCGTCATGTGCCGAATCCATGGTCAAACCAGGATAAACGAGAGCCTGGAAAGCTCAATCGATAAAGGTACATACTCAGACTCAATCGAGCGAAGCGAAAAGATGAGCACTTGAAGCGATTAAAGCCTTGCGGAGATACTTCTTTCATAATAGAATCGTACGCAAGAACCAAGCTATGGCCTTGATTGCCCGCGAAAGCCGTAGCCCTTTAATTGGAGAACCGGCCTTATTTAGTTTATTTTTAGTAAAAGCCTTTTCTTGCTGGATGCTTTCCTATCTCATGTAATCCACCTATGAAAGAACTAAGAATCAACCTTGACTTGGTGGATGAGTTATAAGAGAATAGGCGCGGGATCCGGCTAAAATGGAATGGATTTTCCTTTTCTACTACTCTCTTTTGTGCTCTTGAACTATTGATTTCCTTGTGCCTTTAGTTGAAGTATAGGGCGTCGAATCTATCTGGGTGGGATTTTTACTTTTGTTTAGTGGTATAGAAGGGATTTATCTAGTAGGTAGCGAGAAGAAGACTAATGGAGCACGAACAGTTAATAAGACTTATAAATCTTTGTTCTTTAATGCGGTTATTTTTAATGTATTTTCTCTTATCCTTTTTATGAGACGTGCTTTAGAATTTTTCTTGTTAATTTTATAGGACTTCTTTTAATTTATAATGTGCATTCATTATTCTTTTTCAACACATACTCTTATTAATTAATCTTGATAATATTTATATCAGTAGAATATGAAATAATCATTGATCTTTCTTCCTTATTATTCAATGTAATTTAAAAAGTATACTAAGAATAGTTAACAAGTATAATATGTTTACCTAAAATAGCTAAATTTCTTAATCAACATAAAATAACATAATATGGTGATAGAAAAGGAACTAGTGGCGAGACTTCTTTTCTTTTTAAAAGTTTTATACAATATTTATAAATACTTTCAATGTTGTTTTGGATTCCATACAATGAAACTACATAATAATTTTCATGCGTGCGTACGTGCGCCCATGCATGCGTGTGCATTTATGAATAATTTGTGAGTTATTTTGTCATTTTATAACGTGAATGAATCATTATTTTTACATATAGCATTTTTAAATGGATTCAGTCATCTTGGATATCTATTATATGTTATTATTTTTATAAATATTATTCTTAATTAGATTCTCTAACTTTTGCTATCAAGTATCAATAGAAAATGATTAATTTCCTTTTCCATTTATTGATAGTAAATATCGATAGTAAAAGAATCTAACAAAAATAATTAACAAATTATATATTATTAATAATTATAATCTTTTATTTTTTTAAGGTTTATTTAGTAAGAGAATCGCGTAAGGGATCACATCAAGTCTTATTTGATGCATTCAATTTAAAAGATATTAACGTTATTATAAAATATAAATAATATATTTTACTTTTCCTTAATTTTTAATGTATTTTCTCTTATCCTTTTTATGAGACATGTTTTAAAATTTTTCTTGTTAATTTTATATAACTTCTTTCAATTTACAATGTGCATTGATTATTTTTTCAACACATACTCTTATTAATTAATCTTGATACTATTTATATCAGTGGAATATGAAATAATCACTGATCTTTCTTCCTTATTATTCAATGTAATTTGAAAGGTATACCAAGAATAGTTAACAAGTATAATATGTTTACCTAAAATAACTAAATTTCTTAATCCACATAAAATAACATAATATGGTGATAGAAAAGGAACTAGTGGTGAGACTTCTTTTATTTTTAAAAGTTGTATACAATATTTATAAATACTTTCAATGTTGTTTTGGATTCCATACAATGAAACTACATAATAACTTTAAGGCGTGCGTACGTGCGTCAATGCATGCGTGTGAATTTATGAAGAATTTGTGAGTTTTTTAGTCGCTTTATAATGTGAATGAATCATTATTTTTACAAATAGTATTCTTAAATGGATTCAATCATCTTTGATATCAATTATATGCTATTATTTTAATTAATATTATTCTTAATTAGATTCCATCACTTTTGCTATCAATTATCAATAGACGATGTTTAATTCCTTTTTCCATTTATTTATAGTAACGATCGATAGTAAAAGAATCTAACAAAAATAATTAACAAATTATATATTATTAATAGTTATACTCTTTTATTTTTTAAGATTTATTTAGTAAGAGAATCACGTAAAGGATCACATCAAGTCTTATTTGATGTATTTAATTTAAAAGATATTAATATTATTAAAAAATATAAATAATAAATTTTATATTTCCTTAATTTTTAATGTATTTTCTGTTATCCTTTTTATGAGACATGTTTTAGAATTTTTCTTGTTAATTTTATATGACTTCTTTCAATTTACAATGTGAATTGATTATTTTTTCAACACATACTCTTATTAATTAATCTTGATACTATTTATATCAGTGGAATATGAAATAATCATTGATCTTTCTTCCTTATTATTCAATGTAATTTGAAAAGTATACCAAGAATAGTTAACAAGTATAATATGTTTACCTAAAATAACTAAATTTCTTAATTAACATAAAATAACATAATAAGGTGATAGAAAAGGAACTAGTGGTGAGACTTCGTTTCTTTTTAAAAGATTTATACAATATTTATAAATACATTCAATGTTGTTTTGGATTCCATATAATGAAACTACATAATAATTTTTATGCGTGCGTACGTGCGCCCATGCATGCATGTGCATTTCTGAAGAATTTGTGAGTATTTTAGTCGTTTTATAACGTGAATGAATCATTATTTTTACAAAAAGCATTCTTAAATGGATTCAGTCATCTTTGATATCAATTATTTGTTATTATTTTTATAAATATTATTCTTAATTAGATTCTCTCACTTTTGCTATCAATTATCAATAGAAGATGATTAATTTCCTTTTCATTTATTGATAGTAAAGATCGATAATAAAAGAATATGACAAAAATAATTAACAAATTATATATTGTTAATAATTATATTCTTTTATTTTTTAAGGTTTATTTAGTAAGAGAATCGCGTAAGGGAACACATCATGTCTTATTTGATGCATTTAATTTAAAATATATTTATTTTAATAAATAATATAAATAATATATTTTATTTTTCCTTAGTTATTAATGTATTTTCTGTTATCGTTTTTATGAGAGGTGTTTTAGAATTTTTCTTGTTAATTTTATATGACTTCTTTCAATTTACGATGTGCATTGATTATTTTTTTCAACACATACTCTTATTAATTAAGCTTGATACTATTTATATCAGTGGAATATGAAATAATCATTGATCTTTCTTCCTTATTATTCAATGTAATTTTAAAATTATACCAAGAATAATTGAAAAGTTTAATATGTTTATCAAAAATAACTAAATTTCTTAATAAACATTAAATAACATAATATGTTGATAGAAAAAGAAGTAGTGGCGAGACTTCTTTTCTTTTTAAAAGTTCTATACCATATTTATAAATACTTTTAATGTTGTTTTGGATTCAATACAATAATACTACATAATAATTTTTATGCGTGCGTACGTGCGTCCATGCATGCGTGTGCATTTATAAAGTCTTTGTGAGTTTTTTAGTCGTTTTATAACATGAATATTATTATTTCCACAAATAGCATTCTTAAATAGATTCAATCATCTTTGATATGAATTATATGTTATTATTTTTATAAATATTATTCTTAATTAGATTTTCTCACTTTTGCTATCAGTTATCAATTGAAGATGATTAATTCACTTTTCCATTTATTGATAGTAAAGATCGATAGTAAAAGAATGAGACAAAAATAATTAACAAATTATATATTATTAATAATTATATTCTTTTATTTTTTAAGGTTTATTTAGTAAGAGAATCGCGTAACGGATCACATCACGTCTTATTTGATGCATTAAATTTAAAAGATATTAATATTATTAAAAATATAAATAATATACTTTATTTTTCCTTAGTTTTTAATGTATTTTCTCTTATCCTTTTTGTGAGACGTGTTTTAGAATTTTTCTTGTTAATTTTATATGACTTCTTTTAATTTACAATGTGCATTGATTTTTTTTTCAACACATACTCTTATTAATTAAGCTTGATACTATTTATATCAGTGGAATATGAAATAATCATTGATCTTTCTTCCTTATTATTCAATGTAATTTAAAAAGTATACTAAGAATAGTTAACAAGTATAATATGTTTACCTAAAATAGCTAAATTTCTTAATCAACATAAAATAACATAATATGGTGATAGAAAAGGAACTAGTGGCGAGACTTCTTTTCTTTTTAAAAGTTTTATACAATATTTATAAATACTTTCAATGTTATTTTGGATTCCATACAATGAAACTACATAATAATTTTCATGCGTGCGTACGTGCGCCCATGCATGCGTGTGCATTTATGAATAATTTGTGAGTTATTTAGTCATTTTATAACGTGAATGAATCATTATTTTTACATATAGCATTTTTAAATGGATTCAGTCATCTTGGATATCTATTATATGTTATTATTTTTATAAATATTATTCTTAATTAGATTCTCTTACTTTTGCTATCAAGTATCAATAGAAAATGATTAATTTCCTTTTCCATTTATTGATAGTAAATATCGATAGTAAAAGAATCTAACAAAAATAATTAACAAATTATATATTATTAATAATTATAATCTTTTATTTTTTTAAGGTTTATTTAGTAAGAGAATCGCGTAAGGGATCACATCAAGTCTTATTTGATGCATTCAATTTAAAAGATATTAACGTTATTATAAAATATAAATAATATATTTTACTTTTCCTTAATTTTTAATGTATTTTCTCTTATCCTTTTTATGAGACATGTTTTAGAATTTTTCTTGTTAATTTTATATAACTTCTTTCAATTTACAATGTGCATTGATTATTTTTTCAACACATACTCTTATTAATTAATCTTGATACTATTTATATCAGTGGAATATGAAATAATCACTGATCTTTCTTCCTTATTATTCAATGTAATTTTAAAATTATACCAAGAATAATTGAAAAGTTTAATATGTTTATCAAAAATAACTAAATTTCTTAATAAACATAAAATAACATAATATGTTGATAGAAAAAGAAGTAGTGGCGAGACTTCTTTTCTTTTTAAAAGTTCTATACCATATTTATAAATACTTTTAATGTTGTTTTGGATTCAATACAATAATACTACATAATAATTTTTATGCGTGCGTACGTGCGTCCATGCATGCGTGTGCATTTATAAAGTCTTTGTGAGTTTTTTAGTCGTTTTATAACATGAATATTATTATTTCCACAAATAGCATTCTTAAATAGATTCAGTCATCTTTGATATAAATTATATGTTATTATTTTTATAAATATTATTCTTAATTAGATTTTCTCACTTTTGCTATCAGTTATCAATTGAAGATGATTAATTCACTTTTCCATTTATTGATAGTAAAGATCGATAGTAAAAGAATGAGACAAAAATAATTAACAAATTATATATTATTAATAATTATATTCTTTTATTTTTTAAGGTTTATTTAGTAAGAGAATCGCGTAACGGATCACATCACGTCTTATTTGATGCATTAAATTTAAAAGATATTAAAAAATATAAATAATATACTTTATTTTTCCTTAGTTTTTAATGTATTTTCTCTTATCCTTTTTGTGAGACGTGTTTTAGAATTTTTCTTGTTAATTTTATATGACTTCTTTTAATTTACAATGTGCATTGATTTTTTTTTCAACACATACTCTTATTAATTAAGCTTGATACTATTTATATCAGTGGAATATGAAATAATCATTGATCTTTCTTCCTTATTATTCAATGTAATTTAAAAAGTATACTAAGAATAGTTAACAAGTATAATATGTTTACCTAAAATAGCTAAATTTCTTAATCAACATAAAATAACATAATATGGTGATAGAAAAGGAACTAGTGGCGAGACTTCTTTTCTTTTTAAAAGTTTTATACAATATTTATAAATACTTTCAATGTTGTTTTGGATTCCATACAATGAAACTACATAATAATTTTCATGCGTGCGTACGTACGCCCATGCATGCGTGTGCATTTATGAATAATTTGTGAGTTATTTAGTCATTTTATAACGTGAATGAATCATTATTTTTACATATAGCATTTAGAAATGGATTCAGTCATCTTGGATATCTATTATATGTTATTATTTTTATAAATATTATTCTTAATTAGATTCTCTTACTTTTGCTATCAAGTATCAATAGAAAATGATTAATTTCATTTTCCATTTATTGATAGTAAATATCGATAGTAAAAGAATCTAACAAAAATAATTAACAAATTATATATTATTAATAATTATAATCTTTTATTTTTTTAAGGTTTATTTAGTAAGAGAATCGCGTAAGGGATCACATCAAGTCTTATTTGATGCATTCAATTTAAAAGATATTAACGTTATTATAAAATATAAATAATATATTTTACTTTTCCTTAATTTTTAATGTATTTTCTCTTATCCTTTTTATGAGACATGTTTTAGAATTTTTCTTGTTAATTTTATATAACTTCTTTCAATTTACAATGTGCATTGATTATTTTTTCAACACATACTCTTATTAATTAATCTTGATACTATTTATATCAGTGGAATATGAAATAATCACTGATCTTTCTTCCTTATTATTCAATGTAATTTGAAAGGTATACCAAGAATAGTTAACAAGTATAATATGTTTACCTAAAATAACTAAATTTCTTAATCCACATAAAATAACATAATATGGTGATAGAAAAGGAACTAGTGGTGAGACTTCTTTTATTTTTAAAAGTTGTATACAATATTTATAAATACTTTCAATGTTGTTTTGGATTCCATACAATGAAACTACATAATAACTTTAAGGCGTGCGTACGTGCGTCAATGCATGCGTGTGAATTTATGAAGAATTTGTGAGTTTTTTAGTCGCTTTATAATGTGAATGAATCATTATTTTTACAAATAGTATTCTTAAATGGATTCAATCATCTTTGATATCAATTATATGCTATTATTTTAATTAATATTATTCTTAATTAGATTCCATCACTTTTGCTATCAATTATCAAGAGGGTGTTTAATTCCTTTTTCCATTTATTGATAGTAACGATCGATAGTAAAAGAATCTAACAAAAATAATTAACAAATTATATATTATTAATAGTTATACTCTTTTATTTTTTAAGATTTATTTAGTAAGAGAATCACGTAAAGGATCACATCAAGTCTTATTTGATGTATTTAATTTAAAAGATATTAATATTATTAAAAAATATAAATAATAAATTTTATATTTCCTTAATTTTTAATGTATTTTCTGTTATCCTTTTTATGAGACATGTTTTAGAATTTTTCTTGTTAATTTTATATGACTTCTTTCAATTTACAATGTGAATTGATTATTTTTTCAACACATACTCTTATTAATTAATCTTGATACTATTTATATCAGTGGAATATGAAATAATCATTGATCTTTCTTCCTTATTATTCAATGTAATTTGAAAAGTATACCAAGAATAGTTAACAAGTATAATATGTTTACCTAAAATAACTAAATTTCTTAATTAACATAAAATAACATAATAAGGTGATAGAAAAGGAACTAGTGGCGAGACTTCGTTTCTTTTTAAAAGATTTATACAATATTTACAAATACATTCAATGTTGTTTTGGATTCCATATAATGAAACTACATAATAATTTTTATGCGTGCGTACGTGCGCCCATGCATGCATGTGCATTTCTGAAGAATTTGTGAGTATTTTAGTCGTTTTATAACGTGAATGAATCATTATTTTTACAAAAAGCATTCTTAAATGGATTCAGTCATCTTTGATATCAACTATTTGTTATTATTTTTATAAATATTATTCTTAATTAGATTCTCTCACTTTTGCTATCAATTATCAATAGAAGATGATTAATTTCCTTTTCAATTATTGATAGTAAAGATCGATAATAAAAGAATATGACAAAAATAATTAACAAATTATATATTGTTAATAATTATATTCTTTTATTTTTTAAGGTTTATTTAGTAAGAGAATCGCGTAAGGGAACACATCATGTCTTATTTGATGCATTTAATTTAAAATATATTTATTTTAATAAATAATATAAATAATATATTTTATTTTTCCTTAGTTATTAATGTATTTTCTGTTATCGTTTTTATGAGAGGTGTTTTAGAATTTTTCTTGTTAATTTTATATGACTTCTTTTAATTTACAATGTGCATTGATTATTTTTTTCAACACATACCCTTATTAATTAAGCTTGATACTATTTATATCAGTGGAATATGAAATAATCATTGATCTTTCTTCCTTATTATTCAATGTAATTTTAAAATTATACCAAGAATAATTGAAAAGTTTAATATGTTTATCAAAAATAACTAAATTTCTTAATAAACATTAAATAACATAATATGTTGATAGAAAAAGAAGTAGTGGCGAGACTTCTTTTCTTTTTAAAAGTTCTATACCATATTTATAAATACTTTTAATGTTGTTTTGGATTCAATACAATAATACTACATAATAATTTTTATGCGTGCGTACGTGCGTCCATGCATGCGTGTGCATTTATAAAGTCTTTGTGAGTTTTTTAGTCGTTTTATAACATGAATATTATTATTTCCACAAATAGCATTCTTAAATAGATTCAGTCATCTTTGATATGAATTATATGTTATTATTTTTATAAATATTATTCTTAATTAGATTTTCTCACTTTTGCTATCAGTTATCAATTGAAGATGATTAATTCACTTTTCCATTTATTGATAGTAAAGATCGATAGTAAAAGAATGAGACAAAAATAATTAACAAATTATATATTATTAATAATTATATTCTTTTATTTTTTAAGGTTTATTTAGTAAGAGAATCGCGTAACGGATCACATCACGTCTTATTTGATGCATTAAATTTAAAAGATATTAAAAAATATAAATAATATACTTTATTTTTCCTTAGTTTTTAATGTATTTTCTCTTATCCTTTTTGTGAGACGTGTTTCAGAATTTTTCTTGTTAATTTTATATGACTTCTTTTAATTTACAATGTGCATTGATTTTTTTTTCAACACATACTCTTATTAATTAAGCTTGATACTATTTATATCAGTGGAATATGAAATAATCATTGATCTTTCTTCCTTATTATTCAATGTAATTTTAAAATTATACCAAGAATAATTGAAAAGTTTAATATGTTTATCAAAAATAACTAAATTTCTTAATAAACATAAAATAACATAATATGTTGATAGAAAAAGAAGTAGTGGCGAGACTTCTTTTCTTTTTAAAAGTTCTATACCATATTTATAAATACTTTTAATGTTGTTTTGGATTCAATACAATAATACTACATAATAATTTTTATGCGTGCGTACGTGCGTCCATGCATGCGTGTGCATTTATAAAGTCTTTGTGAGTTTTTTAGTCGTTTTATAACATGAATATTATTATTTCCACAAATAGCATTCTTAAATAGATTCAGTCATCTTTGATATGAATTATATGTTATTATTTTTATAAATATTATTCTTAATTAGATTTTCTCACTTTTGCTATCAGTTATCATTTGAAGATGATTAATTCACTTTTCCATTTATTGATAGTAAAGATCGATAGTAAAAGAATGAGACAAAAATAATTAACAAATTATATATTATTAATAATTATATTCTTTTATTTTTTAAGGTTTATTTAGTAAGAGAATCGCGTAACGGATCACATCACGTCTTATTTGATGCATTAAATTTAAAAGATATTAATATTATTAAAAAATATAAATAATATACTTTATTTTTCCTTAGTTTTTAATGTATTTTCTCTTATCCTTTATGTGAGACGTGTTTTAGAATTTTTCTTGTTAATTTTATATGACTTCTTTTAATTTACAATGTGCATTGATTTTTTTTTCAACACATACTCTTATTAATTAAGCTTGATACTATTTATATCAGTGGAATATGAAATAATCATTGATCTGTCTTCCTTATTATTCAATGTAATTTTAAAATTATACCAAGAATAATTGAAAAGTTTAATATGTTTACCTAAAATAACTAAATTTCTTAATTAACATAAAATAACATAATAAGGTGATAGAAAAGGAACTAGTGGCGAGACTTCGTTTCTTTTTAAAAGTTCTATACAATATTTATAAATACTTTTAATGTTGTTTTGGATTCAATACAATAATACTACATACTAATTTTTGTGCGTGCGTACGTGCGTCCATGCATGCGTGTGCATTTATAAAGTCTTTGTGAGTTTTTTTTGTCGTTTTATAACCTGAATATTATTATTTTTACAAATAGCATTCTTAAATGGATTCAGTCATCTTTGATATCAATTATATGTTATTATTTTTATAAATATTATTCTTAATTAGATTCTCTCACTTTTGCTATTAATTATCAATAGAAGATGATTAATTCCATTTTCCATTTATTGATAGTAAAGATCGATAATAAAAGAATCTGACAAAAATAATTAACAAATTATATATTGTTAGTAATTATATTCTTTTAGTTTTAAGGTTTATTTAGTAAGAGAATCGCGTAAGGGATCACATCAAGTCTTATTTGATGCATTTAATTTAAAATATATTTATTTTAATAAAAAATATAAAAATATATTTTATTTTTCCTTAGTTTTTAATGTATTTTCTCTTATCCTTTTTATGAGACATGTTTTAGAATTTTTCTTGTTAATTTTATATGACTTCTTTCAATTTACAATGTGCATTGATTATTTTTTAACACATACTCTTATTAATTAATCTTGATACTATTTATATCAGTGGGATATGAAATAATCATTGATCTTTCTTCCTTATTATTCAATGTAATTTAAAAAGTATACTAAGAATAGTTAACTAGTATAATATGTTTACCTAAAATAGCTAAATTTCTTAATCAACATAAAGTAACATAATATGGTGATAGAAAAGGAACTAGTGGCGAGATTTCTTTTATTTTTAAAAGTTTTATACAATATTTATAAATACTTTCAATGTTGTTTTGGATTCTATACAATGAAAGTACATAATAATTTTCATGTGTGCGTACGTGCGTCCATGCATGTTGTGCATTTATGAAGAATTTGTGAGTTTTTTAGTCGTTTTATAACTTGAATGAATCATTATTTTTAGAAATAGTATTCTTAAATGGATTCAGTTATCTTTGTTATCAATTATATGTTATTATTTTTATAAATATTATTCTTAATTAGCTTCCCTCACTATTGCTATCAATTATCAATAGAAGATGATTAATTCCTTTTCCCATTTATTGATAGTAAAGATCGATAGTAAAAGAATCTGACAAAAAGAATTAACAAATTATATTTTTATAATCTTTTATTTTTTAAGGTTTATTTAGTAATAGACACGCGTAAGGGATCACATCAAGTCTTATTTGATGCATTTAATTTAAAAGATATTAATGTTATTATAAAATATAAATAATATATTTTACTTTTCCTTAATTTATAATGTATTTTTTCTTATCCTTTTTATGAGACGTGTTTTAGAATTTTTCTTGTTAATTTTATATAACTTCTTTCAATTTACAATGTGCATTGATTATTTTTTCAACACATACTCTTATTAATTAATCTTGATACTATTTATATCAGAGGAATATGTAATAATCATTGATCTTTCTTCCTTTTTATTCAATGTAATTTGAAAAGTATATCAAGAATAGTTAACAAGTATAATATGTTTACCTAAAATAACTAAATTTCTTAATCCACATAAAATAACATAATATGGTGATAGAAAAGGATGAGACTTCTTTTATTTTTAAAAGTTGTATACAATATTTATAAATATTTTCAATGTTGTTTTGGATTCCATACAATGAAACTACATAATAATTTTATGGCGTGCGTACGTGTGTCAATGCATGCGTATGCATTTATGAAGAATTTGTGAGTTTTTTAGTCATTTTATAACGTGAATGAATCATTATTTTTATAAATAGTATTCTTAAATGGATTCAGTCATCTTTGATATCAATTATGTGTTATTATTTTTATAAATATTATTCTTAATTACATTTTCTCACTTTTGCTATCAATTATCAATTGAAGATGATTAATTCTCTTTTCCATTTATTGATAGTAAAGATCGTTAGTAAAAGAATGAGACAAAAATAATTAACAAATTATATATTATTAATAATTATATTCTTTTATTTTTTAAGGTTTATTTAGTAAGAGAATCACGTAAGAGATCACATCACGTCTTATTTGATGCACTAAATTTAAAGATATTAATATTATTAAAAAATATAAATAATGTACTTTATTTTTCCTTAGTTTTTAATGTATTTTCTCTTACCCTTTTTGTGAGACGTGTTTTAGAATTTTTCTTGTTAATTTTATATGACTTCTTTCAATTTACAATGTGCATTAATTATTTTTTTCAACCACTACTAAAAAAAGGCCTTTGTCAGCGGTTTTGTCATAGCTATTGTCAGCGGTACAAGTGTAGACAATAATGGCGCTATTAATAGCACTAAAAACCATGTCAGCGCTTCATCCGCTGACATTTGTCATGTATTGTCAGCGGTTTTAACGCGGAACCGCTGACAGTAGTCCAACAATGTCAGCGGTTGTAACGCGGAACCGCTGACAATAGTCCAACAATGTTAGCGGTTAGGATGGGGAACCGCTGACAATAGTATCACAATATCAGCGCTTGAAGCTATAACCGCAGACCATAGTTTGTTTTTTTAATTTTTAATTTTTAATTTACTAAACCTGTATTAAATTAATAAAGCAATTTTTACACTAATAGTTTTAGAATTATAGATATAACAACAATACCTAAAAAAGTAAAAAATCAATTATCAATTTTTTAAATGGGTTTAGTTTCATATACCTATATTAATTACATACTTCAATAGTAATTCATACTAATTTCTGCATATGATAATTACCAATGAACATTGTAACATTATGTGATACCTAAAACATAATTCACCAACTAATATTTACAGTTTCAGACACCTATATTAAATACAAATATATACTAATTTCCATCATTATTTCCCAAAAATAAAATATAGCAATATTAATACCTAAAAAAGAATACATCCACTTATAAATTTGATTAAGCTCACATCTGTCATTATAGTCTATTCTAGTCTAAAAATAATTTTAATTCCTGCACATGATAATTGATCAATGAACATTGTTGCAATAAGACATACATTGTATCGTAGTAAATTATCAACCATCATTAATTAGCAATACCAATGACTAACGCATAGATCTAGCATTATCCTACACTAAAATATAACACGTTAAGTGTGAGTTCTATATACCTACAACTAGCATGATTCATGCGACATGTGCTATCCAAAAAATTGGTGAGTACTATCAACTGTTTGCATGATTCATATAACACGTGCAACCCAAAAAACATAGTGGTACTATCTATTGCTGGCATTGTTCATGTAGGACTTTGACTGCAAAGGATGAGTTACTTTGTTTCCTAATTGACAAAAATATAAGCAGATGAATACATATAAGGTAAAATTAGAAAATATGAATAAAGGAACTAAGAAATTATTAAATTTAGAAATTAACCTAATTTAAAAATGTGTTGAAAACATATGAAGACCAATCCTCCTTTACTTCATCCAATTGTTGAGTGTTGTAGGTGGTACACTGATACTCATCAAAATACTATAAGTGCAAACATTTAAATAGTTGTGGAGATTAAAATACACATACACATATACATCAAGAAAATGAAATTATAATGGGAGTATAATACAAATGGTTAGAGTCATACTGTCTTTGGAATCTTTGTTTGTCTTATTTGCATAATCTCTTTGATGAACCTCATTACATAATATCCACAGTCTATATTATTCTTTTGACGAGGGCACTACACATAGAAAAAATTATGCCATTAAAAACACTTATTGGATTGATAAACTCTAAAAGGTAAAGGATGAAAACATATACCTCCACCTTGCACCATTTCATTTGGGTCTTGAATTTAGGTATCTTGATTCCTCGAAATGCACAATAAATACATATACCTCTAACAAAATTTATTGGAACAAAAAACATATGTTAATAAATTCTTTCATTAGATACACTCATGAAAATTTCCACTAGATAAATAATATACTCACGTATTAAACAAGTCTCTCATTTCTGGGTATTCATTGAAATTACCATGAAGACTATCCAAATAATACACAATTTCATCCAACACGTTAATGACAATCAATACCCAATGTCCCCTGTATGTTTTTCCAACAAGTATATATTAGTTAAGACAAATCATTAAGAAAGGTTATTATCAACAAGTGATGATGACCTTACCCTGTATTATATGGTGCAATAATCAATTTATCTTGCTTACGAAATGAACAAAGAGCATCAGCTATATATTGAAAAGGGCGATCTTTGTTGTATTGAGACAACATGTGTGGAGATAGAAAAGAAAACTTTGTTGTTGAATTTCCATACAAGTACTGATTATATAGAATCTGATATAAACATAAATACCAAAGTAAGTTTTTTAAAACATAGCAAAGCAATAGTAAAGTAATTGTTATAATTATTAAATACCTCATATAAACACAAATAGTTGTAGCACTCAACAAATCATGATCAAGAATCTCCTTAATGCATTCAGTGCCAATTTGGTCTTCAAATTCAACATTGAATATTTCAATAGGCATGTGAAGAGAAAATTGGACCCCCTCTGGATGGGATTTCACATAAAACTCTAACAATTTGCAATAAGGAACTGCTTTGGCACTATTGCTAGAAACTAGTGGACTGGGAGACAATTGTTTTAATGGGGAAGTTACTGATTTTGCTACATGACTTACGTCTTTTCCCTTATTCTTGGATGTTGCTGGTGTCTAAAATTTCCATGTGAACATAATGAATTAGCTAAATTATACTAAACAAAATAAACTATCAAAGTAAAATATAACAATTAAAGGGTACCTGATTAAGTATCTGTATAAGATGAATAGGCCAAGACACAAAAGTACCTAATGCATCAGTCAGAGTTACCAAACAATCATTTTCATTAGGTACAGGAAGTGTAGTATCATGTTCAGCTTCTTCCACTATGTCAATTGACACTCTTGCATGATTTTCCAACATTGTGTTATTATAGAGAGTCTCCCCCGACAAATTATACACTTTACCTTTAGCAACCATTCGATGCCATGGAGTTGAAAATGTAATAAACATTTATGTTCACCCTAAAATCAAGTAAGAATAATTATTAATAAACATTAAGGCCATGCATGTACACAATAGTTAGATAATAATACATACATGTATTAATATACCTTAGGTAACTTTGACATTGAAATTGGTGTCCAACTATCCTTACCACTTGATGGAGGTGGTTTTCCTGAAACTGGTAGTGGTGTGCAACTACCTTTTCCACTTGATAGCCTAGTAGGTTGCCCAAAGGATGGCACAAGTGGATCTGGTCTCACCATTTCTGGTATATGAGATGGATGTGCTTGTGTGTTTACAAAATATGCAACAATCTGTGTTAGTTTCTCCATTTGTATCTTTAGTTGCTCTACTTAATGGTTGCTATAATGAGCATGCTTTTTATGTCCAAATAAATCTCTTTGACAAACACCAAAACCAATACCTGACAGGGCCCGCAAGCGCACGGGTTATGTCACGTAATATAAAAGGTTATCATTCTCCATAGGGACTGTGTTCAAAGTACTAGCATATTGAAATTTAATTATCCACACAATTGATTTTTAAGGTTTTTGTAAAATAAAACACAATTTAAAAATCTAAATTTAGAAACAAAATTTACTTGACACTTAAAAAAAATCAGAGTTGAGAGTATCTTGGGATTTCAGGGGATTAAGACTCTATTTTATGTTAATGAATTTTAACTTTTCATAAATAAGAATCGAATTAAGTTTTCCAAGGCAAATTTTCTAAAAGCTAATTAATATGTTCCTCTCAGAATCTTATTAATGTACCTAACCTATGGAAAGCGCTGCTTAATCCTCAGAAAGGCCCATTATCGTTTTATGAAAATCCCTTTTATTTCCTCAAAAGAATTTTGATTACTTTCACGGTTTTACCGAGGTCACAAAAAGCATCTCAAAAATCTTAGGTTTAGTTCAAAGTTTTCCGGTAAAAATAAATCTCTCGATTCTATTTATTACCTAAACTTACTAATATACCCGTAAGTATACAGTTTTATCATTTAGGTTCTTGTTAGGAATTACTAAAAGCATTGAGCATTTTTTAAACTAAATGGAAAACAGAAATTTATTTAATTCCAAGTCAAAATAATATTAACAATAAAATATTATCATACCCCTTTCATCCCAAGATAATTAATTTAGCTACTCATGAGATAATTCAAATTCATATAAATAATGGAAAAATAAAACATACAAGACATGGTAAAAATAAAGACTTACGGGTTTCTCCAAAAGCTCAGAATAATTTACCACTGTATTTCCTTGTTGCAATATTCCTCCACCAATTACAAATTTAAATAACTCATTTTTACAATTCACAACTCTTAAAATAAAATAAAGAAAAAGAAAATAAAAAGAGAAACAAAATGAAAAAGAAAGAAAAAGAACGAAGAAAGAAATAAAGAAAAAAAGAAAGAAAGAAAAGAGAAGGACGAAAGAAGAAAAGAGAAAATGAAAGAGAAAAGAGAGAAAAGAAAAGGAATTGAAGCTTATGCTAATTGATTGATTGATTGATAATTAGATTCACTTGCTCCTGCATTTATAGGCAAAGGAATGGAGGAATCCAGCTAATGAAAACGCGTTGCAATTGCAAGTGGAAGAAATTTTCGGTGCATGTGAGTTCCAGCTGTGCCAACTTGTTTCCAATTTGCATATTTTAATATTTCCAATAATTCGGTGCTTGGATTTAGTGATGATTGGTGCAGGTGGAGAAATTCCGAGTGAAAAAGTGTTGTTTTTCCACAAAACCGAGTGAAAGCTTGCTGTTTATTCCCAAGACCGAGTGACAGCTTGCTGGAAGGTGTTGGTCGGTTTTGTGGCTTGCTGTTGGATGGAGATCTGGACGGTGTTATGTTGAGTGGGTTGCTGGGCGGTGTTGATTTGAGGGGGCCGGTGTTGTGGTTTGAGGGACAGTGGAGTTGCTGGACGGTGTGGAGAGGAGTATTGCTGGACGGTGTGGAGAGGAGTATTGATGGAGAGGAAAAGGACAGCGGATAGAAGAGAGGGAATGTGGGTCGGATTTCACCTTCTCTCCAGAATCCTAGTGGAAAAATGCCTTTTGTGCACAAAACTGACTGGAAAAAGGTGCATTTTGTACAGAAGACCGAGTGAAATCTTTGCTCGGTGTCGAGTTGAGGGGTCGGTGTTTGGAAGAAAACCGGTCGGTATTTAAGGGTTGGTGTTTGGAAGAAACCGGTCGGTGTTGAGTTGCTGTGAAGTCGGACAGTGTTTAGTTGCTGTGAGGAGACGAGCAAAGCAACTCTGATTGCTTTATTTCTTCGGAACCGATTGAAGAGTGAATCGGAACCGAGTGAAAAGTGATTCACTCGGAACTGATTAAAAGGTGGCTCGGAACCGACTGGCAAGTGGCTCACTCAGGATTGGGAAGTCTTCTTTCATTGTTTCACTCAGCTATGTCTCTGGAATTGAACCACTCGGAGAGACCTTGCTCGGATTTCTCAGGAATTCACTCGGACAGCTTCCTTTACTCATTCAAATGATAAAATCACACCTTTATTCAGAAGTCCGAGTTGATTCCCACTCGGAATTGACTTCAGTCGTCAATCAACTCACTCGGATGTCTTCCTTGGAGACTTCTCACTCGGTCTCAGTGTGAAACTTGAGAGTCTGCCTGAGTGTAATTCATTTCCGGTCGGATTTTTCCTTGCTTGCTAAGACACTACTCGAAAATGCTTTGTTCCGCTTGAGAATGCCATTTTCTCTGAATAAAACCACTCGGGTTCCTCCTTATTCAACACATTCATTTAGTGGCCTTTTCTACTCGGAATCAACTCACTCGGAACAGCTTTTTGCCCAGAAAAGTTCTTGTTCCCTGGTCAGATCTGCTTTAGTCAGCATCCCTTCACTCGGAATTAGCTTTGGGCAGTTTTTATTGAAGGTCAGTCCCTTTTTTCACTCAGAATGGTTGCATTCGGACAGCTTCCACTCGGATTTACCTCTAACAGGGACATATTTCTTTTCAGCATTGAACTTCCAACAGGGTCAGCCATTTAGCACTTGGAATATCTAAGACAGGGAACTTTCCACTCGGAATCACCTCCAACAATGAAGTATTCCACTCGGCAATGCTCCATTCTGAGTTATTCCACTCGGATTTGGTCATTTTGAGTCGGATTTCAGCATTATGAGTCAGAATTTAGCATATGGAGTCGGAATTCAGTATTCTGAGTCGGAATTCAGCATAAAAAGAGAGTTCTTTCCACTTTGGGCTTGTTCTTCTTGTTTCTTTATCAGTTTATGGTCGTTTTCTCTTGTTTTTGACCCTTTATTACCTTAATTTCTGCAAAATAACATACCCAAGTAGAATATAGTGGAAAGAAAGCAAAAATCACAATAAATAAAGGAAATACAGTGCATAATGATTAAAATTCTAAGCAAACTAGACCTAATTTATTGTGTTATAAAGCACTTATCAAAATACCCCAAACCAAAACATTGCTTGTCCTCAAGCAATCACCATATTCACAAGATAAAATACAGAAAACACTAAGCTTAATAAATTAAGGAATCCAAAACAGAAAAAGATTTATTCAAATGCCAATTTTAATTTATGTGAATCAATTTTCAATGTCAAGACTTGAGATACTCTTCTCACAATTTTCACTCAAGTGTTTCAAGGTTTGTGTATCTCTCAAATCATCATAGTCAAAAAAACATTACCATAAGCTTGTTAATAAACAAGAAACTCCACAGTTTAGATAGAAAATATGTCAAAGTCTAAAGGTCTTTCAAAGGTTGTAACGTGGCCTTGGGTTGTATTGTCAAGGTAGGAATTTCAAGAAAAATAGAATACAAAAGGGCTTTAAAAGTCATGAATGATTCAAATCACCATTATAAATTTAACAGAGCAAATTTTGAACTTTTATGGACTTTTTCATTCAATATCATCCTTTTGATTTTCTTTTTTCCTTTTCTTGTTTTTCTTTACATTCAATACATATTTTTCTTAAGTCCTTTTTTATTTCTTTGCTCCACTAAATTTCCAACTTTTTCACCATTAAGAGAATATTAGTCAATGAAAGGTTTTAAGGAAAAATTTTCACCTTTAGGCTCAAAAAGGGCAACTAGGGGTCAAATTGTGCAAAAATTCTGAGGCTTAAGAATAAAACCTAATTGTGCCTTTATCATCCTAAGACATACAATCAAAAAACCATTTTGAATCGATTGAAAAACAAGTTCTAGAATATTAATGACCATGAGATTCACTCATTCAAGAAAATATGGGTTTTAAAAATTTGTTTAATAAATAACCCATTTTGGCTCAAGTCTAACCATGGAAAGTCTTTTCAAAGAAAATTTTATTCACATAAAGTTCATTTAAGCATTTATTTGGCATTTAAACAATCAAATTTTGGAAATTTTACTCAAAATTTTGGGGTCCTTAGATACTTTAGCCTTGTGTTCAAAGTGAATTTATCATGCAATCATGGTAATTTACAAGATTACAAACAAAGCAAGGAAAACACACATGTAAAATAAAATAACAATCACACAACGTAAACAAAACAGTTAAGTTTTCTTATCTACCACCCCAAACCAGAATTTGACATTGTCCTCAATGTTAAAATGGATGATAAAAGTATAAGAAAACTTACCTGTAGTAACCCCAACCTAGCATCTGACATAGTTGGGTTTTTTTTTCAGAATTAAAGCTTAAAATAAAACAACTTTTTATAGGGTTACCTCCCTATCAGTGCTAAGTTTTAAGTCTTCAGCCAGACTTCTCACCGTTTGGATTTACTCATTAGGAGCATCAAACAAGTCCAAGTCACTTGCTTGTTGTATTGGTTGACCTGTCAGATAGTGCTTTACTCTCTATCCGTTTACCCTAAATGTACCAGATTTCTTGCTCCATAGTTCGACAGCTCCAAAGGGAAAGACTTTTGTTACCTTGAATGGTCCCGACCATCGGGATCTCAGTTTACCTGGAAAAAGCTTCAGTCTGGAATTAAATAGTAAAACCATATCGCCTGGATTAAATGTTCTCCATTGGATGTGACGATCATGCCATTGTTTGGTTTTTTCTTTATAAATTCTGGCATTTTCGTATGCATCTAAACGGAGTTCTTCAAGCTCATTTAATTCCAACAATCTTTGTTCACCTGCAGCCTTATGATCAAAGTTAAGAGTTTTAACAGCCCGAAAAGATTTATATTCTAGCTCAACAGGTAAATGACAGGGCTTCCCATATACTAGCTTAAAAGGTGTGGTTCCAATGGGAGTTTTGTATGCGGTTCGATACGCCCATAAGGAATCATCTAACTTAATAGACCAATCCTTACGTGATGTATTCACCACTTTTTGAAGAATATTTTTAATTTCCCGATTCGATACCTCAACTTGTCCACTAGTTTGTGGGTGATAAGGTGTAGCAACCTTATGCTTAACTCCATATTTCTTTAGAAGGGTCTAAAATGTTTTCTCAATAAAATGAGACCCTCCATCACTTATAACACATTTTGGGACCCCAAACCTTGGAAATATTATTTTCTTGAAAAGTTTAATAACAGTCTTAGCATCAGAATAGGGTGAAGCAATGGCTTCCACCTATTTTGACACATAGTCAACTGCCACTAATATGAACTGATTTCCAAAAGAGGAAGGAAAAGGTCCCATAAAATCAACACCCCATACATCAAACAGTTCAACTTCTAAAATGGTATTCAATGGCATTTCTTGTCTCTTACCAATGTTACCTGTTCTTTGGCAAGCATCACAAGTTAGAACATACTTATGTACATCCTTAAAAATATTTGGCCAATAGAACCCAGCTTGCAATACTTTAGCGGCTGTCTTAGAGGTGCTCATATGTCCTCCACAGGAAAGAGAATGGTAATGATCCAAGATAGCATGGACATCATCTTGTGAAACACATCTCCGAATCATACCATCTGCACATTGCTTGAAAAGGAGTGGTTCATCCCAATAATAATGCTTGACATCTGCATAAAACTTTTTCCTTTGCTGAAAGCTAAGATCAGGAGGTAAGATACCACATGCAAGAAAATTTACAAAATCAGCATACCAAGGGACACGTTGGATACTAAGATTCAAGAGTTGTTCATCCGGAAAAGATTTATTGATAGGAATATTATCTGTTTCTTCTTTTTCAGATGTCAACCTAGACAGGTGGTCAGCGACCAAGTTCTCGGTACCCTTCTTGTCCTTAATTTCCAAGTCAAATTCTTGCAATATTAGAATCCACCTAATTAATCTAGGCTTTGCTTCCTTTTTATTCAATAGATACTTAATGGCAGAGTGGTCAGTGTAAGCAGTAACATGTGAACCTACCAAGTAAGACCTAAATTTATCAAAAGCAAAGACAATAGCTAACAGTTCTTTTTCAGTTGTGGCATAATTTACCTGAGCATCATCTAGCGTCCGGCTAGCATAATGAATTACATGAAGCTTTTTATCCTTTCTTTGCCCCAACACAGCCCCCACTGCGTAATCACTCGCATCGCACATCAACTCAAACGGGAGTTTCCAATCAGGTGGTTGCACGATGGGGGCAGAGATTAGAGCTTGCTTAATCCTGCAAAAAGCTTCCATACAAGATGAATCAAAATTGAAAGGCACATCCTTACCCAGAAGAGTTGTAAGAGGCTTTGTGATCTTGGAGAAATCTTTAATGAACCTGCGGTAAAACCCTGCATGTCCAAGAAAACTCCGAATACCTTTCACATTTGTGGGTGGAGGCAATTTTTCAATCACTTCCACTTTAGCCTTATCAACTTCTATACCTCTCTCAGACACCAGGTGTCCAAGAACTATGCCTTCTCTTACCATAAAATGGCATTTTCCCCAATTTAGAACCAAATTGGTTTCTTCACAATGCTGCAAGACTTGGCACAAATTTGTTAAACAATTATCAAAATCCAAACCATGCACTGTAAAATCATCCATAAAGACTTCCATCACATTTTCAATAAGGTCAGAAAAAATTGCTTGCATACACCTTTGAAAAGTCGCAGGTGCATTACACAAACCAAAAGGCATACGCCTATAAGCATAAGTCCCATAAGGGCAAATGAAGGTAGTCTTTTCTTGATCAGATGGATGAATGGGAATTTGATGAAAACCTGAATACCCATCCAAATAACAGAAATAAGAGTGTTTCACAAGTCTTTCAAGCATCTGATCAATAAAAGGGAGAGGAAAATGATCTTTTTTCGTGGCGCTATTTAACTTCCTATAGTCAATGCACATGCGCCAACCCGAGACAATCCTAGTAGGAATCAAGTTATGTTTATCATTTTCAATCACAGTTATTCCCCCTTTTTTAGGCACCACATGGACAGGACTTACCCATTTACTACTATCAACAGGATATATGACTCCAGCATCAAGCAATTTTAAAATTTCCTTTTTAACCACTTCTTGCATTTTTGGATTTAATCTCCTAAGTGGTTCTACTGTGGGCCTACTTTCATCTTCTACAGTAATCCTGTGCATACAAAGAGAAGGGATAATCCCTTTGATATCATCCATTGTATAACCTGTTACCTTTCTATACAACCTAAGTTGTTTCAAAAGTTTTTCAGTCTCACATGGATTCAATTCAGCATTGATAATCACATGATATGTGGAATTAGGACCAAGAAATTCATACCTTAAAGAAGCCGGTAAAGGTTTTCATTCCACATTAGGGCTTACCACTTTGTCACACATGACCTCAGTATCACATGGGGCCTCAGAGCAATCAGATGTTTCCGTTGGCTCAATCATGAAAACAGTTTCAAGTGGGTCATTAGGAAGGGTTGCTTCCTTTACCACTTGTTCGACAAAATCCACAGTACAGCAAACATCATTATAAGGTTTTTCTAAAACATTTTTCAAGTTGAAATCAACCTTTTGGTCTCCAACAGTTAGAGACAACTTACCATTCTTGACATCGATCACAGCACCTGCAGTTGCTAAAAATGGTCTGCCTAAAATAATAGGAATCAAAGAATCTTCGTCCATTTCAAGCACAACAAAGTCAGCAGGTATAAAAAATTTTCCTATCTTAATAGGAACATCCTCTAAAATTCCTACAGGATATTTTACAGATCTATCAGCCAATTGCAAAGACATCCTAGTAGGTTTTAACTCTCCCAATCCTAATTTTTCAGCAGTAGATAATGGCATTAAACTCACACTCGCTCCTAAATCATATAATGCTTTATTTATATTCATGTCACCAATCATGCAAGGAATAGAGAAACTACCTGGATCTTGGAGCTTGGGTGGAAGTTTCTTTTGAATTAGAGCACTGCACTCTTCAGTAAGTGTAACTGTACCATCTTCCTCTAGTCTTCTTTTGTTGGACAAAATGTCCTTCAGGAACTTCGCATATGTAGGCATTTGCTGCAAAGCATCTGTGAAGGGAATATTAATATATAATTTCTTTAAAACATCAAGGAACTTACCAAATTGTTTGTCCAACTTTGCTTTGGCTAAGCGCTGAGGAAATGGAATGGGAGGTTGATATGGCTTAACCTCTTCCTTCTTTTCTTGTGGTTTCTCTTCTTCAATTACTGGATGAGATGAAGATTCATCTACTTTCTTTTCCTCCTTTGTAGTCTTGTCAACTGGCCCATCGTATTGAGTACCACTCCTAAGAGTGACAGCCATGGTTTGGTTAGATGGTCCAGCCTCTGGTTTTCCAGGAAATGTTCCTGGTGCTCTTTGAGAGTAGGAGGCTTGTTGGGCAATTTGATTTTCCAGTATTTTGTTGTGGGTGGCAAGAGAGTCCACTTTTGAAGCCAAGTTTTTTATTGCATCAGAGAATTCATCATTTTGTTAAAGTTGAGTAGCTACAAATGTCTCCATCAAGGATTCTAGCTTTGATTTTTGTGGAATATAGGTTCCTTGTTGAGGTTTGTAGTTACTTTGGAATTGAGGTGGCCTATTTTGGAAGCTAGGTGGACCTTGTGGAGGTCTGTAGTTACCTTGATAGTTTCCACCATAGTTTCCAATAGCGTCCACCTGATGCATTTCTTGTTCTTGATTAGGGGTCATTGCTAAATGGCAGTTTGTAGCTCCATGTCCTGAAACACCACAAACTTCACAAACAATATTAGTAGCACCTGTTGACCCTATTTTATCAAGTTTTAATGTTAATGCTTCAACTTTGGCAGAAAGTAGGGAAAGAGCATCAACAGAAAACTTACTTGGTGTTTTAGTAGGTAATCCTCTCTCAGAGTTCCATTGGTGAGTGTTTTGAGCTATTTCCTCAATCAGGTTCTCAGCTTCATCAACATTTTTACTCATGAAGGCTCCTCCAGCTGCAGTATCTAAAGAGATCTTTTGTGTGGAAGTTAGTCCATTATAGAAAATATGGATTGTCAACCACCTTTCTATCCCATGGTGAGGACATTCTCTCAGCATCTCCCTGTATCTTTCCCAGGCTTCATACAAGGATTCATCATCTTTTTGTGAAAAATTGATGATTTACTTTCTCAGCACATCAGTCTTGTTCCTTGGGTACCATTTATTGATAAAAGCACTAGACAATTATTCCCAAGTCGTGATGGATCCTTCAGGAAGAGAGTATAACCACGCTCTTGCTTTATCTCTTAAGGAGAAAGGGAAAAGTCTTAAGCGAATGGCATCATTGGTGGCTCCGTTCATCTTCAGGGTGTCACAGTATTCAAGAAAGATTTGAAGGTAAAGATTTGGATCTTCGGAGGGTAATCCTCCGAATTGGTTCTGTTGAACCATTGAGAGTAGTGAAGGCTTTAATTCAAAATTGTTAGCCTCCACTGTGGGTCTAAGGATGCTAGATCCTCTCCCATTAGTGCTTGGAGCGGCAAAATCTCTTAAGGGTCTGTGTTGGTCTGCCATTTGTTTTTCTTTTTGTTCTTTTTGTTGTTTTTGTTGTTTCCTTAAAGCTCTAAGGGTACGTTCTATCTCAGGGTCAAATCCTAAGTTTAGATCGACACTACGGCTTCGTCGCATAAAAAGAAAATAAATGACAAATAAAACAAATTATCACAAAAATAAAATAACAACAGATACACAAAATAAAGAACAAAATACAAAATTACAAACAAAATAAAAATAAAAATAAAAATAACAATAAAAATATTAACAAGTATGATCTAATCGAATTTCAATATTGCCGATATTTGAGGGACAACAGTCCCCAGCAACGGCGCCAAAAACTTGACAGGGCCCGCAAGCGCACGGGTTATGTCGCGTAATATAAAAGGTTATCATTCTCCACAGGGACTGTGTTCAAAGTACCAGCATATTGAAATTTAATTATCCACACAATTGATTTTTAAGGTTTTTGTAAAATAAAACACAATTTAAAAATCTAAATTTAGAAACAAAATTTACTTGACACTTAAAAAAAATCAAAGTTGAGAGTATCTTGGGATTTCAGGGGATTAAGACTCTATTTTATGTTAATGAATTTTAACTTTTCATAAATAAGAATCGAATTAAGTTTTCCAAGGCAAATTTTCCAAAAGCTAATTAATATGTTCCTCTCAGAATCCTATTAATGTACCTAAGCTATGGAAAGCGCTGCTTAATCCTCAGAAAGGCCCATTATCGTTTTATGAAAATCCCTTTTATTTCCTCAAAAGAATTTTGATTACTTTCACGGTTTTACCGAGGTCACAAAAAGCATCTCAAAAATCTTAGGTTTAGTTCAAAGTTTTCCGGTAAAAATAAATCTCTCGATTCTATTTATTACCTAAACTTACTAATATACCCGTAAGTATACAGTTTTATCATTTAGGTTCTTGTTAGGAATTACTAAAAGCATTGAGCATTTTTTAAACTAAATGGAAAACAGAAATTTATTTAATTCCAAGTCAAAATAATATTAACAATAAAATATTATCATACCCCTTTCATCCCAAGATAATTAATTTAGCTACTCATGAGATAATTGAAATTCATATAAATAATGGAAAAATAAAACATACAAGACATGGTAAAAATAAAGACTTACGGGTTTCTCCAAAAGCTCAGAATAATTTATCACTGTATTTCCTTGTTGCAATATTCCTCCACCAATTACAAATTTAAATAACTCACTTTTACAATTCACAACTCTTAAAATAAAATAAAGAAAAAGAAAATAAAAAGAGAACCAAAACGAAAAAGAAAGAAAAAGAACGAAGAAAGAAATAAAAAAAAAGAAAGAAAGAAAAGAGAAGGACGGAAGAAGAAAAGAGAAAACGAAAGAGAAAAGAGAGAAAAGAAAAGGAATTGAAGCTTATGCTAATTGATTGATTGATTGATAATTGGCTTCACTTGCTCCTGCATTTATAGGCAAAGGAATGGAGGAATCCAGCTAATGAAAACGCGTTGCAATTACAAGTGGAAGAAATTTTCGGTGCATGTGAGTTCCAGCTGTGCCAACTTGTTTCCAATTTGTATATTTTAATATTTCCAATAATTCGGTGCTTGGATTTAGTGATGATTGGTGCAGGTGGAGAAATTCCGAGTGAAAAAGTGTTGTTTTTCCACAAAACCGAGTGAAAGCTTGCTGTTTATTCCCAAGACCGAGTGACAGCTTGCTGGAAGGTGTTGGTCGGTTTTGTGGCTTGCTGTTGGATGGAGATCTGGACGGTGTTATGTTGAGTGGGTTGCTAGGCGGTGTTGATTTGAGGGGGCCGGTGTTGTGGTTTGAGGGACAGTGGAGTTGCTGGACGGTGTGGAGAGGAGAAATTCTGTAACATCCTAATTTTTAGGGGAAAAATTTTCACGTTTTATTTAGAGAATACCTGGATCTAAGATAAAAGCCACTCCCATATATGAAGATATGAGAGTCAGGTCCAATGACCATGAAGCCACAAAGAGAAAGGAAGGCAAGAAGAGTTAGAACCGACCAAGAAGACAACAGCGGAAGAAGCAGCCAATGCTCAAGCGAAGGCTACAACAGCGCCCACTCGCTCAAGCGAGACACAGGTCCGCTTGGGCGAGACGCCCAACTCGCTCGGGCGAGAACACGTTCGCTTAAGCAAAACCACAATAAAAGCCTTCCCAAATCACATACTCGCTGGAGCGAGATCCTCATCGCTGAAGCGAGGAGCCACACTCGGCATTCCCATCACTCAGTATTCGAGACAACCACTCACTCAGGATTGCTCCATCGTATTACACTTAGTCATTTCTTTTCTATCCTCAAGGATCTTATATATAATCCACTCGGGAATGATAACTATCCCACTCGAAATATCTCCCACTCAACACCACTCGGTATAATTCAACCTCGAGTCACTCGGTGAACATCAACCATTTAGCACTCGACATATTCGAACTCCCTCACACAGAGAATACATAGGCTTCCTCTCAGCCATAAATCACTCAGTCTAATCTTGACCATCCATCATTGGGTTAATACTCAAACTTCTCTCTACTCGGAGTAATCATAACATCAAGTCTCACTCGGACTCATTCCACACTTACACACTCAGAATACATATTACCTTATTCACTCGGAATAGGTCACATTATTAAGCCTTACTCGGAAATGGCTCTAAACCTCCTATATTCCTCTCGGGATTCATTAACTTAGAATTATTCACACAACATCATTTATATTCCAGTCGGTAAGAAGCATCAAATCAACATAAAACACTTATATATATATATATATATTCACTAATTCCCAAATCCGACTACCAACCTATATATGTATAACCATACACTCGGATACTTAATATCTTTATACCTTCCATTCACCAACACATTCAGTCGGTAAGCATGTAATACCATTCACTCGAAGTATATTTATATGTTAACATGCACTCAGATTCCAGTACATATATTTCATATTTATGATACAACATTGTTATGAGCCGGCCAAGGCTTAGATACATCAAAAGTACACGGTACATAATATTATATACACAGTCTCATCATAAATACCCAACACTCGGGTTTAAGACCATCACATCATCCAATCCGACCTGCATACACTGAAAAATGGTGTAGGGGTGAGCATTACATATTAAATGACAGATATTGGCTTGGATTAATCATAGAATCCGTAATACAATTATATATCATCAATCATTCAACATATACTGCCATTCAATATGAGCAATCACAAACATCTTCCGATCGGGATTTCACCCATTTTACTCGGCTATAATGCTCAACTCACTCAACTACAAGTATACTGATCCACTCGGATTTCACTCAACTCCGAGCCCTGCTCAAGGAGTGTGCCTAAGCCCAGCTCCAGGACTTAATCACATTCTCACATATCTCATCATCTGATTGCCGATCGGTATATATATATGCTCTAAGCATTCCAGTGGCGAATCGGATGCATATGGTCACATTCACTCGGAGTCCAACTCCAATGCACTCGGCATCAGCCTTGGGTCCAACCCAAGGACTTCCATTAAGCATCTAATGCTCATGCTCCAAGCATGGCCTCGAGTCCAACTCGGAGGTCTTTTAGGATTAATCTCAGAATCCTCAATAGTGTCCAATGCTTAGTGCTCTAGGCACTGCCCGAGTCCAACCCGGGTCTTACATCACATCAACACATTCAATTTCATTAAACGCATATTCATTCGATTGCCGACTCGGTATTTTGCATTCAGCATTATATGCACACGGCAATTCAACAACAATCAGATGACTCGGCTTATACCATATCCACTCGGCAATCCTATGCCATCCACTCGGATTATCCTCTATTCACTCGGATTTATCCTTTCCAGTAAGCATTTCATGCTTTCAACTATAAGCCTACTCGGCATTCATCATAACAGTCCCCATACATGCATTCAACATACGCATATACATCAATAAAGCTCACATGCATTCAAATGTACAACACACCCAGGGACAATAGGGGATCACACATGCATCACAAGCATCATAATATAATCATCATCATAAATATCATCAACAACATCACACATCATATGGACGGATATCATACATCACATAAATAATAAACATCAATAATCCGGGCTACTTACTCAACTACAGCATACCATACACATTACAACACAACACAGTGTGACAATTTCGCCCGGAAACCCATCCAGAAATCCATGCATTTAAGATGCAAAGCCCCCCTTACCTGGATGAAGCTTCCAGGAGTCACATGGGCCACTCAGCCCAGCCACAGCAGCACTCTGCTCGGCTTCCAAGCATAGGAGAGTCAAACACAGCTTTCTTTGAAGCAGCTCTCCCACCAAGTCAGTAGGGAAGTTTCCAAGCTCCACCCAACCATGACTCCTTCCTCACAACGTCACAGCCTCAACACAGTGGACCATCTTCCACAAACCAAGGCACTCCACGCTGCTGGCACAGGCTCCCAACCGAGCCACAAACAGCCCCATCAATGAAGATGAAAAAGAGAAGAAGAAGAAGGACCAACAAGAAGGAGAAACACCAGGGAACAGAGGAGAAACCCAGCCTCCAACACACAGATATGCTATCCCACACACAGCCATACGCTGTTGCCATCACCACGCTGATTTTATTCGGTTCTACACAATGTGTGGGTGGAAAAAGAAGATGAAGGAGAGGACGAAGGAGCAGGAGCTCCAATGAATTCTAGAGAGGAGGAGGAGCATTTCTCTCATCAGGACATGCACCAAGGAGAACAATGAGGAGAGTGAGGAGGAAAACCAAAGCTGAAGCCTTATCAACACACACACACTCCCATTCAGCCCATCATTACGCTGCTCTGCCACAACCTCTAATCCCCATCAGCAGTCACATCCTCATTAATGCAAGTCCCATCAACATTCTATCCAATTAAAGCCATCAACGTGGGCCACACGGGAAGGAAAGAGAGAGAACCGAAGCTTCTCTCATAAGCCACCAAGGCATATATTATTATTATTATTTAACAATTAATCTAATTAACCGTTAAACCCTAATTAACCATTAATCGGTAATTAATAAAAATCGGGATGTTACACTTTCCCCACCTTTAAGGAATTTCATCCTCGAAATTCAATCAGGAACCTGCCCTGATAACAACTTGGCATAACACTGCATGCCACCCAGAATAACTTGCATACCAATGCTTTCCAAGCATTCACCGACCAGTCAATTCCAATCGGCGCAATTCCACCTCTCAGGTGGTTACTGACCACCACAAGAAATTCTGAGACAGCCCACGCTTAACACCTTCCACTTGGAAGTGTCACCAATTGGCTCGGAAATCACCCACTCGGGTATCCACAATTCCACTTCACCCAGTAACTCTTTCTTTCACTTGTCCATCATTTTAATACTCAACCACATACTCATCCATTCAGATTCAAATCCTCACCTTGCTCGGAGCAGTCCAATAGACTCAAGCCATCTCCATAAGCAGCTACAGTCTCACTTGCTGACCTATGAACTGCTGCATCCAACTTATAGGATGATGCCTCATTCCTATAGGGTCACAACAGTTGCATCAAGTCAATGCAAAATGTATACTGCCACAATACCTATGTCATGTAGAGTCACACTGGAACAGCATCCTCACATTTATTTCACTCGCACCGATCAAATTCTCTCAAATAATATCAGACTATATAAAAATTATGGGCAATTCATACACTTTTATGAGCAATATTTCAATAATGATGTCATCACTACGCATCAACTATGATGCATCTTACGCCAACAGTCAGCAACACCAATCTTTCTCACAGTAAAATGTATTTTATCAATAAATTTCCGACCCATTCAAGACATATTTCCAGTCCATACACCTATTCTAGTGTGAATCACATGATAGCAATCATCAATTACTCATCACACTCACCATAAAATAGCATAAAAGTAGTCAGTTTCCAGTCCAAACCGAGTAAAAAAAAATTCCTGCTTTAATCTTATCCATCATAAACTATTGGCCAATCAGCCTAATATTCCTTAATATCACCATTCATTACAGGCCACAACTCAGATTTAAGCCTAATAACTCACTACACCCATAGAGATGTACAACTCAGGGGTCAGAAATTCAATCAACAACTCACTCAGTTTTCAATCATAAAACCGAGACAGTCCCAAACTAACAGGTACCTTACCTTATCAATTCCTCACAGCATCCAACCACACATGATTATGCCCAATCAATTGGGTCACCACACTAGTGGTCTAGTACCTAATCCAATCATCTACTCTGTTTTCACACATCGAACCGAGACAAACATCCCAACCAAGCATGCATCAGGTTTTATATTCAATCACCTAACACATATTAAAATTCTCCAACTTAGGAATCTGCACTCATTCAATCAACATCAAATACCATATAGGAGTTCACGTGCCAAGAGTATAATTCACCCTTCACAAATTGCACAAGCAATCACCCAATTTACATCCTCAACATTACTCACTCAGCCAACACCGCATATGAGTTCAAATCCATCCAATCAATATGACTCGACCATGAACCATTAACATAGCATACACAAGAGTTCAACTCAATTAACACAGTCTTAATAATTATGAAAGCTTCAATATCATCACCCAATTTTCCTCACAACCGACTCAACATTACCATTACATTCTCTCTCGGCCAACTCAGGCTGAGAAACACCATAAGAAATGATGACCACTCGGTCATACAGCATATAACCGCTTACACTCAGTAAGCAAACCTTGGCCATGGACCTTTCGGTCTGCTCTGATACCAAAATGTAACATCCAAAATTTTAATTAGAGTTAAACCCGGGACAGGGGAAAATTTTTCCCAAAATAAATCATGAAGAACCGGGTCAATTATTTAGAAAATACCTGGATCTATAATAAGCCACTCTCATATATGAAGATATGAGAGCCAGGTCCAATGCCCATGAAGCCACAAAGAGAAAGGAAGGCAAGAAGAGTTAGAACCGACCAAGAAGACAACAGCGAAAGAAGCAGCCAGCGCTTAAGCGAAGGCTACAACAGCGCCCACTCGCTCAAGCGAGACACAGGTCCGCTTGGGCGAGACACCCAACTCGCTCGGGTGAGAACACGTTCGCTTAAGCAAAACCACAATAAAAGCCTTCCCAAATCACATACTCGCTGGAGCGAGATCTTCATCGCTGAAGCGAGGAGCCACACTCGGCATTCCCATCACTCGGTATTCGAGACAACCACTCACTCGGGATTGCTCCATCGTATTACACTGAGTCATTTCTTTTCTATCCTCAAGGATCTTATATATAATCCACTCGGGAATGATAACTATCCCACTCGGAATATCTCCTACTCAACACCACTCAGTTTAATTCAACCTCGAGTCACTCGGTAAACGTCAACCATTTAGCACTCGGTATATTCGAACTCCCTCACATAGAGAATACATAGGCTTCCTCTCAGCCATAAATCACTCGGTCTAATCTTGACCATCCATCACTGGGTTAATACTCAAACTTCTCTCTACTCGGAGTAATCACAACATCAAGTCTCACTCGGACTCATTCCACACTTACACACTCAGAATACATATTACCTTATTCACTCGGAATAGGTCACATTATTAAGCCTCACTCGGAAATGGCTCTAAACCTCCTATATTCCTCTCGGGATTCATTAACTTAGAATTATTCACACAACATCATTTATATTCCAGTCGGTAAGAAGCATCAAATCAACATAAAACACTTATATATATATATATTCACTAATTCCCAAATCCGACTACCGACCTATATATGTATAACCATACACTCGGATACTTAATATCTTTATACCTTCCATTCACCAACACATTCAGTCGGTAAGCATGTAATACCATTCACTCGAAGTATATTTATATGTTAACATGCACTCGGATTTCAGTACATATACTTCATATTTATGATACAACATTGTTATGAGCCGGCCAAGGCTTAGATACATCAAAAGTACACGGTACATAATATTATATACACAGCCTCATCATAAATACCCAACACTCGGGTTTAAGACCATCACATCATCCAATCCGACCTACATACACTGAAAAATGGTGTAGGGGTGAGCATTACATATTAAATGACATATATTGGCTCAGATTAATCATAGAATCCGCAATACAATTATATATCATCAATCATTCAACATATACTGCCATTCAATATGAGCAATCATAAACATCTTTCGATCGGGATTTCACCCATTTTACTCGGCTATAATGCTCAACTCACTCAACTACAAGTATACTGATCCACTCGGATTTCACTCAACTCCGAGCCCTGCTCAAGGAGTGTGCCTGAGCCCAGCTCCAGGACTTAATCACATTCTCACATATCTCATCATCTGATTGCCGATCGGTATATATATGCTCTAAGCATTCCAGTGGTGAATCGGATGCATATGGTCACATTCACTCAGAGTCCAACTCTAATGCACTCGGCATCAGCCTTGGGTCTAACCCAAGGACTTCCATTAAGCATCTAATGCTCATGCTCCAAGCATGGCCTCGAGTCCAACTCGGAGGTCTTTTAGGATTAATCTCAGAATCCTCAATAGCGTCCAACGCTTAGTGCTCTAGGCACTGCCCGAGTCCAACCCGGGTCTTACATCACATCTACACATTCAATTTCATTAAACGCATATTTATCCGATTGCCCACTCGGTATTTTGCATTCAGCATTATATGCACACGGAAATTCAACAACAATCAGATGACTCGGCTTATACCATATCCACTCGGCAATCCTATGTCATCCACTCGGATTATCCTCTATTCACTCGGATTTATCCTTTCCAGTAAGCATTTCATGCTTTCAACTATAAGCCTACTCGGCATTCATCATAACAGTCCCCATACATGCATTCAGCATACGCATATACATCAATAAAGCTCACATGCATTCAAATGTACAACACACCCAGGGACAATAGGGGATCACACATGCATCACAAGCATCATAATATAATCATCATCATAAATATCATCAACAACATCACACATCATATGGACGGGTATCATACATCACATAAATAACAAACATCAATAATTTGGGCTACTTACTCATCTACAGCATACCATACACATTACAACACAACACAGTGTGACAATTTCACCCGGAAACCTATCCAGAAATCCATGCATTTAAGATGCAAAGCCCCCTTACCTGGATGAAGCTTCCAGGAGTCACATGGGCCACTCGGCCCAGCCACAGCAGCACTCTGCTCGGCTTCCAAACATAGGAGAGTCAAACACAGCTTCCTTTGAAGCAGCTCTCCCACCAAGTCAGTAGGGAAGTTTCCAAGCTCCACCCAACCATGACTCCTTCCTCACAACGTCACAACCTCAATACAGTGGACCATTTTCCACAAACCAAGGCACTCTACGCTGCTGGCACAGGCTCCCAACCGAGCCACAAACAGCCCCATCAATGAAGATGAAAAAGAGAAGAAGAAGAAGGACCAACAAGAAAGAGAAACACCAGGGAACAGAGGAGAAACCCAGCCTCCAACACACAGATATACTGTCCCACACACAGCCACACACTATTGCCATCACCACGCTGATTCCATTCAGTTCTACACAATGCGTGGGTGGAAAAAGAAGATGAAGGAGAGGACGAAGGAGTAGGAGCTCCAATGAATTCTAGAGAGGAGGAGGAGCATTTCTCTCATCAGGACATGCACCAAGGAGAACAATGAAGAGAGTGAGGAGGAAAACCAAAGCTGAAGCCTTATCAATACACACACACTCCCATTCAGCCTATCATTACGCTGCTCTGCCACAGCCTCTAATCCCCATCAGCAGTCACATCCTCATTAATGCAAGTCCCATCAATATTCCATCCAATTAAAGCCATCAACGTGGGCCACGCAGGAAGGAAAGAGAGAGAACCGAAGCTTCTCTCATAAGCCACCAAGGCATATATTATTATTATTATTTAACAATTAATCTAATTAACCATTAAACCCCAATTAACCATTAATCGGTAATTAATAAAAATCGGGATGTTACAAATTCCGAGTGAAAAAGTGTTATTTTTCCACAAAACCGAGTGAAAGCTTGCTGTTTATCCCCAAGACCGAGTGACAGCTTGCTGGAAGGTGTTGGTCGGTTTTGTGGCTTGCTGTAGGATGGAGATCTGGACGGTGTTGTGTTGAGTGGGTTGTTGGGCGGTGTTGATTTGAGGGGGCCGGTGTTGTGGTTTGAGGGATAGTGGAGTTGCTAGATGGTGTGGAGAGGAGTATTGCTGGACAGTGTGGAGAGAAGTGTTGATGGAGAGGAAAAGGACAGCGGATAGAAGAGAGGGAATATGGGTCAGATTTCACCTTCTCTCCAGAATCCGAGTGGAAAAATGCCTTTTGTGCATAAAACCGACTGGAAAAAGGTGCATTTTGTACAGAAGACTGAGTGAAATCTTTGCTCGGTGTCGAGTTAAGGGGTCGCTGTTTGGAAGAAAACTGGTCGGTATTTGAGTTGAGGGTCAGTGTTTGGAAGAAACCGGTCGGTGTTGAGTTGCTGTGAAGTCGGACAGTGTTTAGTTGCTGTAAGGAGACGAGCAAAGCAACTCCGATTGCTTTATTTCTTCGAAACTGATTGAAGAGTGAATTGGAACCGAGTGAAAAGTGATTCACTCGGAACTGATTAAAAGGTGGCTCGGAACCGATTGGAAAGTGGCTCACTCAAGATTGGGAAGTCTTCTTTCACTGTTTCACTCAGCTATGTCTCTGGAATTGAACCACTCGGAGAGACCTTGCTCGGATTTCTCAGGAATTCACTCGGACACCTTCCTTTACTCATTCAAATGATAAAATCACACCTTTATTCGGAAGTCCGAGTTGATTCCCACTCAGAATTAACTTCAGTCGTCAATCAACTCACTCGGATGTCTTCCTTGGAGACTTCTCACTCGGCCTCAGTGTGAAACTTGAGAGTCTGCCCGAGTGTGATTCATTTCCGGTTAGATTTTTCCTTGCTTGCTAAGACACTACTCGGAAATGCTTTGTTCCGCTTGAGAATGCCATTTTCTCCGAATGAAACCACTCGGGTTCCTCCTTATTCAACACATTCATTTAGTGGCCTCTTCTACTCAGAATCAACTCACTCGGAACAGCTTTTTACCCAGAAAAGTTCTTGTTCCCTGGTCAGATCTGCTTCAGTCAGTATCCCTTCACTCGGAATTAGCTTTGGGCAGTTTTTATTGAAGGTCAATCCCTTTTTTCACTCAGAATGGTTGCATTCGGACAGCTTCCACTCGGATTTACCTCTAACAGGGACATATTTCTTTTCAGCATTGAACTTCCAACAGGGTCAGCCATTTAGCACTCGGAATGTCTAAGACAGGGAACTTTCCACTCGGAATCACCTCCAACAGTGAAGTATTCCACTCGACAATGCTCCATTCTGAGTTATTCCACTCGGATTTGGTCATTTTAAGTCGGATTTCAGCATTATGAGTCAGAATTCAGCATATGGAGTCGGAATTCAGTATTCTGAGTCGGAATTCAGCATAAAAAGAGAGTTCTTTCCACTTTGGGCTTGTTCTTCTTGTTTCTTTATCAGTTTATGGTCTTTTTCTCTTGTTTTTGACCCTTTATTACCTTAATTTCTGCAAAATAACATACCCAAGTAGAATATAGTGGAAAGAAAGCAAAAATCACAATAAATAAAGGAAATACAGTGCATAATGATTAAAATCCTAAGCAAACTAGACCTAATTTATTGTGTTATAAAGCACTTATCAAAATACCCCAAACCAAAACATTGCTTGTCCTCAAGCAATCACCATATTCACAAGATAAAATACAGAAAACACTAAGCTTAATAAATTAAGGAATCCAAAGCAGAAAAAGATTTATTCAAATGCCAATTTTAATTTATGTGAATCAATTTTCAATGTCAAGACTTGAGATACTCTTCTCACAATTTTCACTCAAGTGTTTCAAGGTTTGTGTATCTCTCAAATCATCATAGTCAAAAAAACATTACAATAAGCTTGTTAATAAACCAGAAACTCCACAGTTTAGATAGAAAATATGTCAAAGTCTAAAGGTCTTTCAAAGGTTGTAACGTGGCCTTGGGTTGTATTGTCAAGGTAGGAATTTCAAGAAAAATGGAATACAAAAGGGCTTTAAAAGTCATGAATGATTCAAATCACCATTATAAATTTAACAGAGCAAATTTTGAACTTTTATGGACTTTTTCATTCAATATCATCCTTTTGATTTTCTTTTTTCTTTTTCTTGTTTTTCTTTACATTTAATACATATTTTTCTTAAGTCCTTTTTTATTTCTTTGCTCCACTAAATTTCCAACTTTTTCACCATTAAGAGAATATTAGTCAATGAAAGGTTTTAAGGAAAAATTTTCACCTTTAGGCTCAAAAGGGGCAACTAGGGGTCAAATTGTGCAAAAATTCTGAGGCTTAAGAATAAGACCTAATTGTGCCTTTATCATCCTAAGACATACAATCAAAAAACCATTTTGAATCGGTTGAAAAACAAGTTCTAGAATATTAATGACCATGAGATTCACTCATTCAAGAAAATATGGGTTTTAAAAATTTGTTTAATAAATAACTCATTTTGGCTCAAGTCTAACCATGGAAAGTCTTTTCAAAGAAGATTTTAATCACATAAAGTTCATTTAAGCATTTATTTGGCATTTAAACAATCAAATTTTGAAAATTTTACTCAAAATTTTGGGGTCCTTAGATACTTCAGCCTTGTGTTCAAAGTGAATTTATCATGCAATCATGGTAATTTACAAGATTACAAACAAAGCAAGGAAAACACACATGCAAAATAAAATAACAATCACACAACATAAACAAAACAGTTAAGTTTTCTTATCTACCACCCAAACCAGAATTTGACATTGTCCTCAATGTTAAAATGGATGATAAAAGTATAAGAAAACTTACCTGTATTAACCCCAAACCAGCATCTGATATAGTTGGTTTTCTTTTTCAAAATTAAAGCTTAAAATAAAACAACAACTTTTTATAGGGTTACCTCCCTATCAGTGCTAAGTTTTAAGTCTTCAGCCAGACTTCTCACCGTTTGGATTTACTCATCAGGAGGATCAAACAAGTCTAAGTCACTTGCTTGTTGTATTGGTTGACCTGTCAGATAGTGCTTTACTCTCTGTCCATTTACCCTAAATGTACCAGATTTCTTGCTCCATAGTTCAACAGCTCCAAAGGGAAAGACTTTTGTTACCTTGAATGGTCCCGACCATCGGGATCTCAGTTTACCTAGAAAAAGCTTCAGTCTGGAATTAAATAGTAAAACCATATCGCCTGGATTAAATGTTCTCCATTGGATGTGACGATCATGCCATTGTTTGGTTTTTTCTTTATAAATTCTGGCATTTTCGTATGCATCTAAACGGAGTTCTTCAAGCTCATTTAATTCCAACAATCTTTGTTCACCTGCAGCCTTATGATCAAAGTTAAGAGTTTTAACAGCCCGAAAAGATTTATATTCTAGCTCAACAGGTAAATGACAGGGCTTCCCATATACTAGCTTAAAAGGTGTGGTTCCAATGGGAGTTTTGTATGCGGTTCGATACGCCCATAAGGAATCATCTAACTTAATAGACCAATCCTTACGTGATGTATTCACCACTTTTTGAAGAATATTTTTAATTTCCCGATTGGATACCTCAACTTGTCCACTAGTTTGTGGGTGATAAGGTGTAGCAACCTTATGCTTAACTCCATATTTCTTTAGAAGGGTCTGAAATGTTTTCTCAATAAAATGAGACCCTCCATCACTTATAACACATTTTGGGACCCCAAACCTTGGAAATATTATTTTCTTGAAAAGTTTAATAACAGTCTTAGCATCAGAATGGGGTGAAGCAATGGCTTCCACCCATTTTGACACATAGTCAACTGCCACTAATATGAACTGATTTCCAAAAGAGGAAGGAAAAGGTCCCATAAAATCAACACCCCATACATCAAACAGTTCAACTTCTAAAATGGTATTCAATGGCATTTCTTGTCTCTTACCAATGTTACCTGTTCTTTGGCAAGCATCACAAGTTAGAACATACTTACGTACATCCTTAAAAATATTTGGCCAATAGAACCCAGCTTGCAATACTTTAGCGGCTGTCTTAGAGGTGCTCATATGTCCTCCACAGGAAAGAGAATGGTAATGATCCAAGATAGCATGGACATCATCTTGTGAAACACATCTCCGAATTATACCATCTGCACATTGCTTGAAAAGGAGTGGTTCATCCCAATAATAATGCTTGACATCTGCATAAAACTTTTTCCTTTGTTGAAAGCTAAGATCAGGAGGTAAGATACCACATGCAAGAAAATTTACAAAATCAGCATACCAAGGGACACGTTGGATACTAAGATTCAAGAGTTGTTCATCTAGAAAAGATTTATTGATAGGAATATTATCTGTTTCTTCTTTTTCAGATGTCAACCTAGACAGGTGGTCAGCGACAGGTTCTCGGTACCCTTCTTGTCCTTAATTTCCAAGTCAAATTCTTGCAATATTAGAATCCACCTAATTAACTAGGCTTTGCTTCCTTTTTATTCAATAGATACTTAATAGCAGAGTGGTCAGTGTAAACAGTAACATGTGAAACTACCAAGTAAGACCTAAATTTATCAAAAGCAAAGACAATAGCTAACAGTTCTTTTTTAGTTGTGGCATAATTTACCTGAGCATCATCTAGCGTCCGGCTGGCGTAATGCATTACATGGAGCTTTTTATCCTTTCTTTGCCCCAACACAGCCCCCACTGCGTAATCACTCGCATCGCACATCAACGCAAACGGGAGTTTCCAATCAGGTGGTTGCACGATGAGGGCAGAGATTAGAGCTTGCTTAATCCTGTAAAAAGCTTTCATACAAGATGAATCAAAATTGAAAGGCACATCCTTACCCAGAAAAGTTGTAAGAGGCTTTGTGATCTTGGAGAAATCTTTAATGAACCTGCGGTAAAACCCTGCATGTCCAAGAAAACTCCGAATACCTTTCACATTTGTGGGTGGAGGCAATTTTTCAATCACTTCCACTTTAGCCTTATCAACTTCTATACCTCTCTTAGACACCAGGTGTCCAAGAACTATGCCTTCTCTTACCATAAAATGGCATTTTTCCCAATTTAGAACCAAATTGGTTTCTTCACAACGCTGCTCGACTTGGCACAAATTTGTTAAACAATTATCAAAATCCAAACCATGCACTGAAAAATCATCTATAAAGACTTCCATCACATTTTCAATAAGGTCAGAAAAAATTGTTTGCATACACCTTTGAAAAGTCGTAGGTACATTACACAAACTAAAAGGCATACGCCTATAAGTATAAGTCCCATAAGGGCAAGTGAAGGTAGTCTTTTCTTGATCAGATGGATGAATGGGAATTTGATGAAAACCTGAATACCCATCCAAATAACAAAAATAAGAGTGTTTTGCAAATCTTTCAAGCATCTGATCAATAAAAGGGAGAGGAAAATGATCTTTTTTCGTGGCGCTATTTAACTTCCTATAGTCAATGCACATGCGCCAACCCGAGACAATCCTAGTAGGAATCAAGTTATGTTTATCATTTTCAATCACAGTTATTCCCCTTTTTTAGGCACCACATGGACAGGACTTACCCATTTACTACTATCAACAGGATATATGACTCCAGCATCAAGCAATTTCAAAATTTCCTTTTTAACCACTTCTTGCATTTTTGGATTTAATCTCCTAAGTGGTTCTACTGTGGGCCTACTTTCATCTTCTACAGTAATCCTGTGCATACAAAGAGAAGGGCTAATCCCTTTGATATCATCCATTTTATAACCTATTACCTTTCTATACAACCTAAGTTATTTCAAAAGTTTTTCAGTCTCACATGGATTCAATTCAGCATTGATAATCACAGGATATGTGGAATTAGGACTAAGAAATTCATACCTTAAAGAAGCTGGTAAAGGTTTTAATTCCACATTGGGGCCTACCACCTTGTCACACATGACCTCAGTATCACGTGGGGCCTCAGAGCAATCAGATGTTTCTGTCGGCTCAATCATGAAAATAGTTTCAAGTGGGTCATTAGGAAGGGTTGCTTCCTTTACCACTTGTTTAACAAAATCCACAGTACAGCAAACATCATTATAAGGTTTTTCTAAAACATTTTTCAAGTTGAAATCAACCTTTTGGTCTCCAACAGTTAGAGACAACTTACCATTCTTGACATCGATCACAGCACCTGCAGTTGCTAAAAATGGTCTGCCTAAAATAATAGGAATCAAAGAATCTTCGTCTATTTCAAGCACAACAAAGTCAACAGGTATAAAAAATTTTCCTATCTTAATAGGAACATCCTCTAAAATTCCTACAGGATATTTTACAGATCTATCAGCCAATTGCAAAGACATCCTAGTAGGTTTTAACTCTCCCAATCCTAATTTTTCAGCAATAGATAATGGCATTAGACTCACACTCGCTCCTAAATCACATAATGCTTTATCTATATTCATGTCACCAATCATGCAAGGAATAGAGAAACTACCTGGATCTTGGAGCTTGGGTGGAAGTTTCTTTTGAATTAGAGCACTGCACTCTTCAGTAAGTGCAACTGTACCATCTTCCTCTAGTCTTCTTTTGTTGGACAAAATGTCCTTCAGGAACTTCGCATATGTAGGCATTTGCTGCAAAGCATCTGTGAAGGGAATATTAATATATAATTTCTTTAAAACATCAAGGAACTTACCAAATTGTTTGGCCAACTTTGCTTTGGCTAAGCGCTGAGGAAATGGAATGGGAGGTTGATATGGCTTAACCTCTTCCTTCTTTTCTTGTGGTTTCTCTTCTTCAATTACTGGATGAGATGAAGATTCATCTACTTTCTTTTCCTCCTTTGTAGTCTTGTCAACTGGCCCATCGTATTGAGTACCACTCCTAAGAGTGACAGCCATGGTTTGGTTAGATGGTCCAGCCTCTGGTTTTCCAGGAAATGTTCCTGGTGCTCTTTGAGAGTAGGAGGCTTGTTGGGCAATTTGATTTTCCAGTATTTTGTTGTGGGTGGCAAGAGAGTCCACTTTTGAAGCCAAGTTTTTTATTGCATCAGAGAATTCATCATTTTGTTTTAGTTGAGTAGCTACAAATGTCTCCATCAAGGATTCTAGCTTTGATTTTTGTGGAATATAGGTTCCTTGTTGAGGTTTGTAGTTACTTTGGAATTGAGGTGGCCTATTTTGGAAGCTAGGTGGACCTTGTGGAGGTCTGTAGTTACCTTGATAGTTTCCACCATAGTTTCCAATAGCGTCCACCTGATGCATTTCTTGTTCTTGATTAGGGGTCATTGCTAAATGGCAGTTTGTAGCTCCATGTCCTGAGACACCACAAACTTCACAAACAATATTAGTAGCACCTGTTGACCCTATTTTATCAAGTTTTAATGTTAATGCTTCAACTTTGGCAGAAAGTAGGGAAAGAGCATCAACAGAATACTTACTTGGTGTTTTAGTAGGTAATCCTCTCTCAGAGTTCCATTGGTGAGTGTTTTGAGCTATTTCCTCAATCAGGTTCTCAGCTTCATCAACATTTTTACTCATGAAGGCTCCTCCAGCTGCAGTATCTAAAGAGATCTTTTGTGTGGAAGTTAGTCCATTATAGAAAATATGGATTGTCAACCACCTTTCTATCCTATGGTGAGGACATTTTCTCAGCATCTCCCTGTATCTTTCCCAGGCTTCATACAAGGATTCATCATCTTTTTATGAAAAATTGATGATTTACTTTCTCAGCACATCAGTCTTGTTCCTTGGGTACCATTTATTGATAAAAGCACTGGACAATTATTCCCAAGTCGTGATGGATCCTTCAGGAAGAGAGTATAACCACGCTCTTGCTTTATCTCTTAAGGAGAAAGGGAAAAGTCTTAAGCGAATGGCATCATTGGTGGCTCCGTTCATCTTCAGGGTGTCACAGTATTCAAGAAAGATTTGAAGGTGAAGATTTGGATCTTCGGAGGGTAATCCTCCGAATTGGTTCTGTTGAACCATTGAGAGTAGTGAAGGCTTTAATTCAAAATTGTTAGCCTCCACTGTGGGTCTAAGGATGCTAGATCCTCTCCTATTAGTGCTTGGAGCGGTAAAATCTCTTAAGGGTCTGTGTTGGTCTGCCATTTGTTTTTCTTTTTGTTGTTTTTGTTGTTTTTGTTGTTTTCTTAAAGCTCTAAGGGTACGTTCTATTTCAGGGTCAAATCCTAAGTTTAGATCGACACTACGGCTTCGTCGCATAAAAAGAAAATAAATGACAAATAAAATAAATTATCACAAAAATAAAATAACAACAGATACACAAAATAAAGAACAAAATACAAAATTACAAACAAAATAAAAATAACAATAAAAATATTAACAAGTATGATCTAATCGAATTTCAATATTGTCGATATTTGAGGGACAACAGTCCCCGGCAACGGCGCCAAAAACTTGACAGGGCCCGTACACGCACGGGTTATGTCGCGTAATATAAAAGATTATCGTTCTCCACAGGGACTGTGTTCAAAGTACCAACATATTGAAATTTAATTATCCACACAATTGATTTTTAAGGTTTTTGTAAAATAAAACATAATTTAAAAATCTAAATTTAGAAACAAAATTTACTTGACACTTAAAAAAAATCAGAGTTGAGAGTATCTTGGGATTTCGGAGGATTAAGACTCTATTTTATGTTAATGAATTTTAACTTTTCATAAATAAGAATCGAATTAAGTTTAACAAGGCGAATTTTCAAAAAGCTAATTAATATGTTCCTCTCGGAATCCTATTAATGTACCTAACCTATGGAAAGCGCTGCTTAATCCTCAGAAAGGCCCATTATCGTTTTATGAAAATCCCTTTTATTTCCTCAAAAGAATTTTGATTACTTTCACGGTTTTACCGAGGTCACAAAAAGCATCTCAAAAATCTTAGGTTTAGTTCAAAGTTTTCCGGTAAAAATAAATCTCTCGATTCTATTTATTACCTAAACTTACTAATATACCCGCAAGTATATAGTTTTATCATTTAGGTTCTTGTTAGGAATTACTAAAAGCATTGAGCATTTTTTAAACTAAATGGAAAACAGAAATTTATTTAATTCCAAGTCAAAATAATATTAACAATAAAATATTATCATACCCCTTTCATCCCAAGATAATTGATTTAGCTACTCATGAGATAATTCAAATTCATATAAATAATGGAAAAATAAAACATACAAGACATGGTAAAAATAAAGACTTACGGGTTTCTCCAAAAGCTCAGAATAATTTACCACTGTATTTCCTTGTTGCAATATTCCTCCACCAATTACAAATTTAAATAACTCATTTTTACAATTCACAACTCATAAAATAAAATAAAGAAAAAGAAAATAAAAAGAGAAACAAAACGAAAAAGAAAGAAAAAGAACGAAGAAAGAAATAAAGAAAAAAAGAAAGAAAGAAAAGAGAAGGACGAAAGAAGAAAAGAGAAAATGAAAGAGAAAAGAGAGAAAAGAAAAGGAATTGAAGCTTATGCTAATTGATTGATTGATTGATAATTAGATTCACTTGCTCCTGCATTTATAGGCAAAGGAATGGAGGAATCCAGCTAATGAAAACGCGTTGCAATTGCAAGTGGAAGAAATTTTCGGTGCATGTGAGTTCCAGCTGTGCCAACTTGTTTCCAATTTGCATATTTTAATATTTCCAATAATTCGGTGCTTGGATTTAGTGATGATTGGTGTAGGTGGAGAAATTTCGAGTGAAAAAGTGTTGTTTTTCCATAAAACCGAGTGAAAGCTTGCTGTTTATCCCCAAGACCGAGTGACAGCTTGCTGGAAGGTGTTGGTCCGTTTTGTGGCTTGCTGTTGGATGGAGATTTGGACGGTGTTGTGTTGAGTGGGTTGCTAGGCGGTGTTGATTTGAGGGGGCCGGTGTTATGGTTTGAGGGACAGTGGAGTTGCTGGACAGTGTGGAGAGGAGTATTGATGGAGAGGAAAGGGACAGCGGATAGAAGAGAGGGAATGTGGGTCGGATTTCACCTTTTCTCCAGAATCTGAGTGGAAAAATACCTTTTATGCATAAAACTGACTGGAAAAAGGTGTATTTTGTACAGAAGATCGAGTGAAATCTTTGCTCGGTGTCGAGTTGAGGGGTCGGTGTTTGGAAGAAAATCGGTCGGTATTTGAGTTGAGGGTCGGTGTTTGGAAGAAACCGGTCGGTGTTGAGTTGCTGTGAAGTCGGACAGTGTTTAGTTGCTGTGAGGAGACAAGCAAAGCAACTCCGATTGCTTTATTTCTTCGGAACCGATTGAAGAGTGAATCGGAACCGAGTGAAAAGTGATTCACTCGGAACTGATTAAAAGGTGGCTCAGAACTGACTGGAAAGTGACTCACTCAGGATTGGGAAGTCTTCTTTCACTGTTTCACTCAGCTATATCTCTGGAATTGAACCACTCGGAGAGACCTTGCTCGGATTTCTCAGGAATTCACTCGGACACCTTCCTTTACTCATTCAAATGATAAAATCACACCTTTATTCAGAAGTCCAAGTTGATTCCCACTCGGAATTGACTTCAGTCGTCAATCAACTCACTCGGATGTCTTCCTTGGAGACTTCTCACTCGGTCTCAGTGTGAAACTTGAGAGTCTGCCCGAGTGTGATTCATTTCCGGTCGGATTTTTCCTTGCTTGCTAAGACACTACTCGGAAATGCTTTGTTCCGCTTGAGAATGCCATTTTCTCCGAATGAAACCACTCGGGTTCCTCCTTATTCAACACATTCATTCAGTGGCCTCTTCTACTCGGAATCAACTCACTCGGAACAGCTTTTTACCCAGAAACGTTCTTGTTCCCTGGTCAAATCTGCTTCAGTCAGCATCCCTTCACTCGGAATTAGCTTTGGGCAGTTTTTATTAAAGGTCAGTCCCTTTTTTCACTCGGAATGATTGTATTCGGACAGCTTCCACTCGGATTTACCTCTAACAGGGACATATTTCTTTTTAGCATTGAACTTCCAACAGGGTCAGCCATTTAGCACTCGAAATGTCTAAAACAGGGAACTTTCCACTCAGAATCACCTCCAACAGTGAAGTATTCCACTCGGCAATGCTCCATTCTGAGTTATTCCACTCGGATTTAGTCATTTTGAGTCGAATTTCAGCATTATGAGTCGGAATTCAGCATATGGAGTCGGAATTCAGTATTCTGAGTCAGAATTCAGCATAAAAAGAGAGTTCTTTCCACTTTAGGCTTGTTCTTCTTGTTTCTTTATCAGTTTATGGTCGTTTTTCTCTTGTTTTTGACCCTTTATTACCTTAATTTCTGCAAAATAACATACCCAAGTAGAATATAGTGGAAAGAAAGCAAAAATCATAATAAATAAAGGAAATACAGTGCATAATGATTAAAATCCTAAGCAAACTAGACCTAATTTATTGTGTTATAAAGCACTTATCAATACCCCTAAGACGGCTAGGGTGCTCTGGTACATTTAAGGCTTTAGCCAGAATATCATCACGAGATTCACATTGTGATTTAGACGATTGTGAGAGCTTCTCCTATAATTAACATGAAAATTATCCAAATAAAATACAAAAAACAAAAATATATCAAGTCAATTATGACACTTACACATTCTTCCCATACTTTCAAAACACTTTCATCATCAATTATGCCATCTTTGTTAACTCGGCCAGCTTTCCATAATAAATGACGAGGTATAGAAGTAGTCCCATCTGAACTTGACTCGGCTAACTACAAACATTATTTGTAATGTACTATCATATCATACACAAATACAAAATTTATTGCTAACAAAATACTAATCAGTCATACATACCATCTCTTGTTCCAAAATAGCATATCCTTTAGCGGCCTTTCTAAACCTATATTGCATTGACCTCACTCTTTCAGCATTTTCTTTACTCAGTTTCTAATTAAACACAATGTAATTTTATAAACATGTTAGACTAGGTATCTTGAATTTGAAGAATAGTAAATGGAAAGGAACATAACTTTTATTACCTTGAATTCTTCAGTTTCACAATGAGTCGTAAAATTATTCCAAACATCCTTATCTATCATTCTAGAATATTTTTCTGGAATTTCTGAACTAAGATCACCATCTTCATGAACTGCACGTTTCTTTACTTTTGTCCTAAATGATCTAGCCGCTTGAGCGGCCTTGGAAAGTACAAATTTCCTTCTTTCCTTAACTACATCAAAAGCTTGCTGGAAACAAATGATATTAAATAAAGTTAAGGGGTTAGATTGCTGTGTTCAAAAATCCAAGACATGATAAGCTTACCCTTACTGAATCCCAAATAGTTCTCTTGATTTCATCAGGTACATTCTCCTATTTATCATATGAGATCGGCACATTATTCTGGGTGACATGGCCAATATAATTCACAAAACTAGCTTTATTGGGATTTCTAGGCTGGCCCTTAAGATTCCATCCAACCTACAAACAAGACAAGTAAGTAAGTGTATTTCAAGTGTAAAAAATAAAAGCAAGTAATTTGTTGTTACCAATAGTTTTTGTCCTTCTTTTGTAGCCTTCATAATGTTCCTCATCATGCTACATCCATGTCCTGTTTTCTTGTTTTTACTAGCATCTTTATTTGCATCCTCAGTGTCAGATGCCATGGATCTGTAAAATCATACATACACATGGTGAGTTATGTTTATATAAATATAATAAATGGAGATAGTAAACATAAACATAATGAATGAAAAAGTCATACACATTTAGGTTATCCTCTTCCTTTTCCTTGTACCATGATGTAATATATTTATCCATATTCCATCTGTATGATCATTTCTTAAATACGTGTTATCTTCTACCATTGGATCACTACTTTGTGATTGTGACATTCCCAAGAAAGGATTATCCTCAACGTCATTATTTAAGGCATATTCTTCAATATTTTTATTCATGTTTTCCTTTGATAAAAGAACAATTGAACACTTTTTGTCTAAAGGGTCTGGGATATAGAACACCTGTTTAGCTTGTGATGCCAAAATAAACCGATCATCTTTGTATCCTTCTTTATTTAGATCAACTTGTATAAAGCCCGATCCGTCCGCTCGAACACCATGGTTGTTGTCAACCCACTTGCAACAAAAGACCACCTCTTTAAACATTACATAATCCAACTCCCATATGTGTTCAATAACTCCAAAGTATGACATACTTGCATATATTGGATTTTTGTCTTTAGCACTTGAGATATGCAATGATTGAGCAACAAGACTCACTCCACTATTTTGTTGTGTACTCCGTTCATCATGCTCCTTTGTATAAAATGTATACACATTAATCATGTAAGAACTATATGAAAAGGCCTGTATTTGTGGTCCTTTAGATATCCATCTGATTCTCTCTGACACTGAAGCACCCGTTTCTCCCAATTCCACTGAAATATGATCTTTAAACCATGGTACAAAAGTTTGATTGTGTTGTTTTAATATCCAATTTTCATTCCTACTTGGATACCTAGATTTGAGAATTTCCTTGTGCATTTCAACATATGGATCAACCTCTATAGTGTTATGCAGAATATATAAATGTGTTGGTTCCCATTCTGTTATTGGAACATCTATGATTTGTGCGCTAGTCAAACCATGGCCATTTAACCTTCCTGTGTGACGAGACCTTGGTACCCCTATAAAATCCACATTAGACAAGTAAGATGTACAAAACTCAACTGCCTCCTCAACTATATATCATTCAACAATACAACCTTCTGGCCGACTTCGATTCTTCACATATCCTTTCAAAACCTTCATGTAATGTTCAATGGGATACATCCGTCTCATGTAAGCCGGGCCGCATAATTATGTCTCTCTAACTAAATGAACCGTTAGATGAATCATGACATTAAAAAAAGAGGGTGGAAAATAGATTTCTAACTCATATAATGTTGTAACAATTTTATTTTGTAGAGTCGGTAATGTCACAGGGTCAACCACCTTGCTACAAATCACCTTGAAGAAGAAACATAACTTTGTTATTGCACCACGAACCTTTTTAGGCAAAACCGAGCGTATAGCTATCGGGATCAAACTCTCCATGAGAATATGACAGTCATGGGATTTTAGACCTTTTAACTTGAGATCCTTCATTGATACAAGACTCTTGATATTTGAAGAGTACCCTTCTGGAACTTTAACTGCACTAAGAAATCGGAGAAATGTTGTTTTCTCTGCTTGGGATAATGTATATGCTGCTGGGGTAGATACGTTCGCTTTCCCTTTTTTGTGGCCTCAATTCTTTTCTTATTCCCATACATGCCATGTCAAGTATTTCTTTGATGCCATCTTTGGTCTTTCCTGGAATGTTCAGAAGTGTACCAATGATACTTTCACAAATATTCTTTTCAATATGCATCACATCAAGAAAATGTCTCACATATAATGATTTCTAATAAGGCAAGTCAAACAATATAGACCTTTTCTTCCACCCACTAGTAGGAAGGTTCTTGGCAAAAGGTTTACCAAAATTAGTTTGTAAATCTTTCACCTTGTCAAATACTTGATCACCTGTTAAGCCTAAAGGGGCTCTACGTTCTTCTGGGTTGCCATTAAATGCCTTTCTCCATCCCCGGTAATGATGTCCCAATGGTAAGAATCGACGGTGTCCAAGAAACACATTCTTCATACAATGACTCAGTCGGATGTAATCTGTATCTTCTTCACATATAGGACATCCACATTGGCCTTTTATGCTATACCCAGATAGATTGCCATAGGCAGGAAAATCGTTGATTGTGCCAAACAACATTGCTCGTAGAGTAAAACTCTCACCTCGATATTCATCATACACCTCAACACCATGGTCCCATAACATTTTTAAATCTTCAACTAAAGGGGCCAGATACACATCAATATCATTTCCAGGTTGTTTAGGTCCAGAAATTAGCATCGAGAGCATTAAATATTTTTACTTCCTACATAACCATGGAGGTAGATTATAAATCATTAAAATCACAGGCCATGTACTATGTGTGCTGCTTTGAACTCCATGTGGATTCATTCCATCAGTTGACAATGCAAGTCGTAGGTTTCTGGGTTCATTGCCAAATTCTGGGTATTCATCATCAATTTTTCTCCATTGAGGAGAATCTGCAGGATGCCTAAGTTTCCCGTCCCTAATCCTTTCATTAGCATGCCATGTCAAGTGTCGTGCATCTTCTACATCATGAAACATGCGCCTGAATCTCGGTATTATAGGAAAATACCATACAACTTTAGCAGGAGAAAAATTTTCCTTCTTATATCGCAAGGAATCACATTTAGGGCAGCTGGAGTATGATGCATATTCATTTCGAAACAAAATACAATCGTTGGGACATGCATGTATTTTCTAGTAACTCAACCCGATAGAGCACAACATTTGTTTTGCCTCATAAGCTCTTCCTGGGAGCACATTATCATCTGGAAGCATCTCTTTCAGAAGAGAAACTAGGGCTGTGAAACTTTTATCACTCCAACCATTTCCTGCTTTCAAGTTATATAACTTTAACACCGCTGACAACCTTGTGAATTTCAAACAACTAGCATACAATGGCTTCTTTGCATCATTTCTTAAACTGTCAAACATCGCAGGACAATCTCGAAGATCATCCTCAAGAACCTTTGCAATCTCTTCAACATTATCGCCCATGTACATGTTATCTGTATCAGTATCCATGGCTGTCAAGTTCACAGTACTTCCTAAACTTTCACTACACCCAGCTCTTAGCTCACCATGCTTTGTCCAACATGTATAACTTGTAGCAATTCCGTTACACGTAAGATGATCTTTTAATTCATTAACACTAACCCGCCTCACATTCGAACAACACCAGCATGGGCAAGGAATGCGGTTGGGGTCTTTGGCATGTTTAATTACAAAGCTAATGAATTCCTTCACTCCATCCTCATACTCTTGAGACAAACGATTAGCATACACCCAACGCCGATCCATTCTTAGTAAATACAAGGAAAAACTAATCATTAATTTATGTACAATTAACTCAATATAGAATAAACATTGTATATACAAGTCACTAGCATATCCAACTACAATAAAAAAATCTATGAAACTTGAAAGGGAAAGCTAAATCATTATGCTTATTCGATTTCATATTACATAGTTAAGTTAATTAATAGTTGATTAATTTACATTGATTATTTTAATAATCAATATAAAAAATAATTCTAAAATAATAATAATGCATATGACATCAATGGGGACTAGAATCATTTTGAGATTGAATGGGTTTTTTAGTCAACTAAGATTAGATGAGAAACATAAAACGACTCATTTACTAATGAAATAAGTTGATTAGATAATTAGTTAAACTATTGTTGGATTTAATTTTTTTTAACTCTAACTAATTTCAGTTAAAAGATTTTCTTTTTGCTCCTACCAATTTCAATTAAACTATTATTGGATTCACATGCAATGCAATGAATACAAGTGATGATAACTATCACCAAGGTAAATATCAATACAATATCATAATATATAATATACAAAGGCACCATGTTGTACGTAGAGTTAAAGGCACCATATTGTTAATGCCACATGTTGTACTTCCATATTGTTTTTTTATTGAATATTATATATACCCTTGCATGATTTTCTATTATTGAATATTATAAAAAGAAACCATTCGATAAGCATTACCAAAGTCGTAGAGTTAAAGACATGTTGTACAAGGCATCAAATAATATAAGTCAAGATATATATATATATATATATATATATATATAACAAGAATTAAATTGATTAAATATTTATATAGTTTTTAAAAAACTAACTTGAGGTATTATTCAATCAAAGTATATGTTCTATGGTCAACTTTGTGGTTGGATATGTTACATGACGGTTCCTTTCTATGGTTTTTCAGAATTTGGACTTGTATAAAAACAAAGATGTTTGCGTGTTTCTAAATAACAAGCCATTGAGTGATCTAGTAACAATATATGGATTTAATATTGCTTATCAGGAGTTATATGTCCACGTCAAGACAATTAGTAGATGAAAATATTTATTGAGGGAGTAGAACTTGGGCTAAAACCGTGTAGGGAGTTGATAAAGCCCAAAAAGAAATAAATATTGTAGACTTTTCAAGTGAATTAATATGAGTGTGGGGAATGTGGTTGGAATAGTATAATTCTTTTTGTCTGTCTTGGGTAAGATTAGAAGCCAAATAATATTTTTTAAAATTAAACTTTTATTGGCTCTTCAAGAACCAGTAAAATTTAAAATATAATAAGTCTTGCTGGAGTCAGATGTAGCCACAGAAAATCTATAATTAAATCCATTTGTGTAATTTGGAAATAGTCAAATAGAGGGGAAAAAATTGACACGGTGATTTTCGTAAACAGTGGGTTTCCTATAGTAATTTGGAATAGATAATAAAGAATAAATAAGTTAATCATTAAATACTTTTGTTTTTACTATATTTTTTTTATAACTGGTTCATCATCAAGGAGCACGTTGTTTATTTGTCTAAGACATCTATATGCTAAATATTTAACAAAAAGATAAGCAACATACATTTACAAAAAAACAAATTTCAACATTTTGTAACAGAGAAAACCCAAAATAAAGAGAAATATTCAAAAAAATAAAAAACTCACCTTGAACAAAAGGAGAGGAGTACACTCCAACAGCAATAGCACAACAGAGATGGACCACCAACAGCAACACAAAAGGCACAACAGAGGGAGGACCACAAGAATATAGAGCAACACGCACGAGCAGAAGTGGAAACGTTGGAAAGAAAATGTTACATTCTAGAAGCCTAAAGAACGTTGGAAAAGTCAGCCAATAGAAAAGCAAAAGTTACACACGGATGGAGCAGTGGAAAGATAAAGTAAAACTTATGTCCTTTCACGAAATAAAGGAAACGCGCGCGCGGAGTGAAATAAATGAACTATAGTCTGCGGTTGAAACACTTAACCGCAGACAATAGTATTCTCTACGTTTGTTGAATTAACCGCATACAACGCTCCTTCTTGTGCATCAATGTCTGTGGTTCCGCCCAACCACAGACAATACTAACGCTTCCTTTTACAATTTTTTTTGTAGTGAACCCATACTCTTGTTAATTAATCTTGATACTATTTATATTAGTGGAATATAAAATAATCATTGATCTTTCTTCCTTATTATTCAATGTAATTTAAAAAGTATACCAAGAATAGTTAACAAGTATAATATTTTTACCTAAAATAACTAAATTTCTTAATCAACATAAAATTAACATGGTGATAGAAAAGGAACTAGTGGCGAGACTTCTTTTATTTTTAAAAGTTGTATAAAATATTTATAAATACTTTTAATGTTGCTTTGGATTCCATACAATGAAACTACATAATAATTTTCATGCGTGCCTACGTGAATCCATGCATGCGTGTGCATTCATGAAGAATTTATGAGTTTTTAGTCGTTTTATAACGTGAATGAATCATTATTTTTACAAATAGCATTCTTAAACGGATTCAGTCATCTTTGATATCAATTATATGTTATTATTTTTATAAATATTATTCTTAATTAGATTCTCTGACTTTTGCTATCAATTATTAATAGAAGATTATTAATTCAATTTTCCATTTATTGATAGTAAAGATTGATAGTAAAAGAATCTGACAAAAAGAATTAACAAATTATATAGTATTAATAATTATAATCTTTTATTTTTTAAGGTTTATTTAGTAAGAGAATCGCATAAGGGATCACATCAAGTCTTATTTGATGCATTTAATTTAAAAGATACTAATGTTATTAAAAAATATAAATAATATATTTTACTTTTCCTTAATTTTTAATGTATTATCTCTTATCCTTTTTATGAAACGTGTTTTAGAATTTTTCTTGTTAATTTTATATAACTTCTTTCAATTTACAATATGCATTGGTTATTTTTTCAACACATACTCTTATTAATTAATCTTGATACTATTTATATCAGTGGAATATGAAATAATCATTGATCTTTCTTCCTTATTATTCAGTGTAATTTGAAACGTATACCAAGAATAGTTAACAAGTATAATATGTTTACCTAAAGTAACTAAATTTCTTAATCAACATAAAATAACATAATATGGTGATAGAAAAGGAACTGGTGGCAAGACTTCCTTTCTTTTTAAAAAATGAATACAGTATTTATAAATACTTTCAATGTTATTTTGGATTCTATACAATGAAACTACATAATAATTTTCATGTGTGCGTACGTGCGTCCATGCATGCATGTGCATTTATGAAGAATTTGTGACTTTTTTAGTTGTTTTATAAGGTGAATGAATCATTATTTTTACAAATAGTATTCTTAAATGGATTCAGTCATCTTTGATATCAATTATATGTTATTATTTTTATAAATATTAATCTTAATTAGATTCCATCACTTTTTCTATCAATTATCAATAGAGGATGATTAATTCCCTTTTCCATTTATTGATAGTAACGATCGATAGTAAAAGAATCTGACAAAAATAATTAACAAATTATATATTATTAATAATTATATTCTTTTATTTTTTAAGATTTATTTAGTAAGAGAATCGCGTAAAGGATCACATCAAGTCTTAGTTGATGCATTTAATTTAAAAGATATTAATATTATTAAAAAATATAAATAATGTATTTTATTTTTCCTTAATTTTTAATGTATTTTCTGTTATCCTTTTTATGAGACATGTTTTAGAATTTTTCTTGTTAATTTTATATGACTTCTTTCAATTTACAATGTGCATTGATTATTTTTTTCAACACATACTCTTATTAATTAATCTTGATACTATTTATATCAGTGGAATATGAAATAATCATTCATCTTTCTTCCTTATTATTCAATGTAATTTGAAAAGTGTACCAAGAATAGTTAACAAGTATAATATGTTTACCTAAAATAACTAAATTTCTTAATCAACATAAAATAACATAATAAGGTGATAGAAAAGCAACTAGTGGCGAGACTTCTTTTCTTTTTAAAAGATATATACAATATTTATAAATAATTTTAACGTTGTTTTGGATTTCATACAATGAAACTACATAATAATTTTTATGCGTGCGTACGTGCGCCTATGCATGTGTGTGCATTTCTGAAGAATTTGTGAGTTTTTTAGACGTTTTATAACGTGAACGAATCATTATTTTTACAAATAGCATTCTTAAATGGATTCAGTCATCTTTGATATCAATTATATGTTGTTATTTTTATAAATATTATTCTTAATTAGATTCCCTCACTTTTGCTATCAATTATCAATAGAAGATTATTAATTCCTTTTTCATTTATTGATAGTAAAGATCGATAGTAAAAGAATCTGACAAAAATAATTAATAAAGTATATATTATTAATAATTATATTCTTTGATTTTTTAAGGTTTATTTAGTAAGAGAATCGCGTAAGGGATCACATAGTGTCTTATTTGATGCATTTAATTTAGAAGATATTCATATTATTAAAAAATATAAATAATATATTTTTTCTCTCCTTAATTTTTAACGTATTTTCTCTTATCCTTTTTATGAGACGTGTTTTAGAATTTTTCTTGTTAATTTTATATGACTTCATTCTATGTACAATTTGCATTGATTATTTTTTCAACACATACTCTTATTAATTAATCATGATACTATTTATATCAATGGAATATGAAATAATCATTCATCTTTCTTCCTTATTATTCAATGTAATTTAAAAAGTATACCAAGAATAGTTAACAAGTATAATATGTTTACCTAAAATAGCTAAATTTCTTAATCAACATAAAATAACCTAATATGGTGATAAAAAAGGAATTAGTGGCGAGACTTCTTTTCTTTTTAAAAGTTCTATACAATATTTACAAAAACTTTCAATGTTGTTTTGGATTCCATATAATGAAACTACATAATAATTTTCATGTGTGCGTACGTGCGTCCATGCATGCCTGTGCATTTATGAATAATTTGTGAGTTTTTTTAGTCGTTATATAACATGAATGAATCATTATTTTTACAAATAGTATTCTTAAATGGATTCAGTTATCTTTGTTATCAATTAGATGTTATTATTTTTATAAATATTATTCTTAATTAGCTTCCCTCACTATTGCTATCAATTATCAATAGAAGATGATTAATTCCCTTTTCCATTTATTGATAGTAAAGATTGATAGTAAAAGAATCAGACAAAAATAATTAACAAATTATATATTATTAATAATTATATTCTTTTATTTTTTAAGGTTTATTTAGTAAGAGAATCGCGTAAGGGATCACATCAAGTCTTATTTGATCTATTTAATTTAAAAGGTATTAATATTATTAAAAAATATAAATATTTTATTTTATTTTTCCTTAATTTTTAATATATTTTCTCTTATCCTTTTAATGAGACGTGTTTTAGATTTTTTCTTGTTAATTTTATATGTCTTATTTCAATTCACAATGTGCATTGATTATTTTTTTCAACACATACTCTTATTAATTAAGCTTGATACTATTTATATTAGTGGAATATGAAATAATCATTGATCTTTCTTCCTTATTATTAAATGTAATTTTAAATGTATACCAAGAATAATTGACAAGTTTAATATGTTTACCAAAAATAACTAAATTTCTTAATAAACATAAAATAACATAATATGTTGATAGAAAAAGAAGTAGTGGCGAGACTTCTTTTTTTTTTAAAAAAGTTCTATACAATATTTATAAATACTTTTAATATTGTTTTGGATTCCATACAATAATAGTACATAATAATTTTTGTGCGTGCGTACGTGCGTCCATGCATACGTGTGCATTTATGAAGTCTTTGTGAGTTTTTTAGTCATTTTATAACGTGAATATTATTATTTTTATAAATAGAATTCTTAAATGGATTCAGTCATCTTTGATATCAATTATATGTTATTATTTTTATAAATATTATTCTTAATTAGATTCTCTAACTTTTGCTATCAATTAGCAATAGAAGATGATTAATTCTCTTTTCCATTTATTGATAGTAAAGATCGATAATAAAAGAATCTGACAAAAATAATTAACAAATTATATATTGTTAATAATTATACTTTTATTTTTTAAGGTTTATTTAGAAAGAGAATCGCATAAGGGATGACATCAAGTCTTATTTGATGCATTTAATTTAAAATATATTTATTTTAATAAAAAATATAAATAATATATTTTAGTTTTCCTTAGTTTTTAATGTATTTTCTCTTATCCTTTTTATGAGACGTGTTTTAGAATTTTTCTTGTTAATTTTATATAACTTCTTTCAATTTACAATGTGCATTGATTATTTTTTCAACACATACTTTTGTTAATTAATCTTGATACTATTTATATGAGTGGAATATGAAATTATCATTGATCTTTCTTCCTTATTATTCAATGTAATTTGAAAAGTATACCAAGAATAGTTAACAAGTATAATATGTCTACCTAAAATAACTAAATTTCTTAATCCACATAAAATAACATAATATGGTGATAGAAAAAGAACTAGTGGTGAGACTTCTTTTATTTCTAAAAGTTGTATATAATATTTATAAATACTTTCAATGTTGTTTTGGATTCCATACAATGAAACTACATAATAACTTTAAGGCGTGCGTACGTGCGTCAATGCATGCGTGTGCGTTTATGAAGAATTTGTGACTTTTTTAGTCGTTTTATAATGTGAATGAATCATTATTTTTATAAATAGTATTCTTAAATGGATTCTGTCATCTTTGATATCAATTATATGTTATTATTTTTATACATATTATTCTTAATTAGATTCCCTCACTTTTGCTATTAATTATCAATAGAAGATGATTAATTCCCTTTTCCATTTATTGATAGTAAAGATAGAGAGTAAAAGAATCCGACAAAAATAATTAACAAATTATATATTATTAATAATTATATTCTTTTATTTTTTAAGGTTTATTTAGTAAGAGAATCGCGTAAGGGGTCACATTAAGTCTTATTTGATGTATTTAATTTAAAATATATTTATTTTAATAAAAAACATAAATAATATATTTTACTTTTCCTTAATTTTTAATGTATTTTCTCTTATCCTTTTTATGAGACGTGTTTAAAAATTTTTCTTGTTAATTTTATGACTTCTTTCAATTTACAATGTGCATTGATTATTTTTTCAACACATACTTTTATTAATTAATCTTGATACTATTTATATCAATGGAATATGAAATAATCATTGATCTTTCTTCCTTATTATTCAATGTAATTTGAAAAGTATACCAAGAATAATTGACAAGTATAATATGTTTACCTAGAATAACTAAATTTCTTAGTCAACATAAAATAACAAAATATGGTGATAAAAAAAGAACTTGTGGCAAGACTTCTTTTCTTTTTAAAAGTTTTATACAATTTTTATAAATACTTTCAATGTTGTTTGGATTCCATACAAGAAACTCCTTAATAATTTTCATGCGTTCACACGTGTGTCCATGCATGCGTATGCATTTATGAAGAATTTGTGAGTTTTTTAGTCATTTTATAACGTGAATGAATCATTATTTTTACAAATATCATTCTTAAATGGATTCAGTCATCTTTGATATCAATTATATGCTATGATTTTTATAAATATTATTCTTAATTAGATTCTCTCACATTTGTTTCCAATTATCAATTGAAGATGATTAATTCCCTTTTCCATTTATTGATAATAAAGAACGGTAGTAAAAGAATCTGATAAAAATAATTAAAAAAGTATATATTATTAATAATTATATTCTTTTATTTTTTAAGGTTTATTTAGTAAGAGAATCGCGTAGTGGATCACATCAAGTCTTATTTGATGCATTGAATTTAAAATATATTAATATTAATAAAAAATATAAAAAATATATTTTATTTTTCCTTAATTTTTAATGTATTTTCTCTTATCCTTTTTATGAGACGTGTTTAAAAATTTTTCTTGTTAATTTTATATGACTTCTTTCAATTTACAATGTGCATTGATTATTTTTTCAACACATAATTTTGTTAATTAATCTTGATACTATTTATATGAGTGGAATATGAAATTATCATTGATCTTTCTTCCTTATTATTCAATGTAATTTGAAAAGTATACCAAGAATAGTTAACAAGTATAATATGTCTACCTAAAATAACTAAATTTCTTAATCCACATAAAATAACATAATATGGTGATAGAAAAAGAACTAGTGGTGAGACTTCTTTTATTTTTAAAAGTTGTATATAATATTTATAAATACTTTCAATGTTGTTTTGGATTCCATACAATGAAACTACATAATAACTTTAAGGCGTGCGTACGTGCGTCAATGCATGCGTGTGCGTTTGTGAAGAATTTGTGAGTTTTTTAGTCGTTTTATAACGTGAATGAATCATTATTTTTACAAATATCATTCTTAAAAGGATTCAGTCAACTTTGATATAAATTATATGTTATTAGTTTTATAAATAATATTCTTAATTAGATTCTCTCACATTTGCTATCAATTATCAATAGAAGATGATTTATTCCCTTTTCCATTTATTGATAGTAAAGATCGATAGTAAAAGAATCTGATAAAAATAATTAACAAATTATATATTATTAATAATTATATTCATTTATTTTTAAGGTTTATTTAATAAGAGAATCACGTAGGGGATCACATCAAGTCTCATTTGATGCATTGAATTTAAAATATATTAATATTAATAAAAAATATAAATAATATATTTTATTTTTCCTTATTTTTTAATGTATTTTCTCTTATCCTTTTTATTGGACGTGTTTTAGAATTTTTCTTGTTAATTTTATGACTTCTTTCAATTTACAATGTCCATTGATTATTTTTTCAACACATACTCTTATTAATTAGTCTTGATACTATTTATATCAGTGGAATATGAAATAACCATTAATCTTTCTTCCTTATTATTCAATGTAATTTTAAAAGTATACCAAGAATAATTAAAAGTTTAATATGTTTACCAAAAATAACTAAATTTCTTAATAAACACAAAATAACATAATATGTTGATAGAAACAGAAGTAGTGGCGAGATTTCTTTTCTTTTTAAAAGTTCTATACAATATTTATAAATAATTTTAATGTTGTTTTGGATTCCATACAATAATAGTACATAATAATTTTCGTGCATGCATACATGCGTCCATGTGTAACATCCCGGATTTTAAGGAAAATAAATTTATTGGATAATGATAATTGATTGTTTATGGTCAAATAATTATGGGAGATGTTGTTAGACATTAGAGGTGAATTATCGGTAAATTAAGATTTACCGGAAACGGATGAATTAACGAATGGTGTGGGACCCACTTGATTTAATTAGATGATTGATGGGTCTAGAATGTTTGGAAAATTATTGTGGTTACGACAGTGTAGTTGGATAATTTTTGGTGTTAAAGAAATAATTAATTGGACTCGACATATGTTGATAAACGGGAAAAACACGAGTCAAATGGAATTAAAAGAAAATATAAATCCTCACCTTCTCCTTTCCACTTAACCGTGGCATCCTTCCCTCTCTCTTTTGGCCCTTTTATCCATTGGACAATGGGGAATTATTACCCATTGGTTAAAAGCAAATGTGACATCCTTTTAACCATTGGACAATGTCCAATTTTGGTTTAACTTTCCTTTCTCTTACTCATTCTCGGTGTACCCTTTTCATTCACTCTATCTTTATCACTTTCCTCTTCTCCTTCATTCTTCTCTTGCACAACCTGACCATCTCTCTCTCCCTTGCTTTTCCACTCAAAATTAAATGGTTCCCATGGATTTGTGAGGCTTGAATGACGTTTATGGAGCTTGGGAGCTTGTGGTATCATCTTCTTCCTCTTCCCCACTTCATTTTCGTTTTGGTGGAGCCTAAGCTTGAGGTAAAGATTTCTTACCTCCACCTTGTTATATTTATGGTTTTGGGTTGTTGAGTTGAAGATGGTGTGTTGGAAACCTTGCATGTGGGTGGAAATGGAAATCCTAGGCTTGAATGTTTGGAAGGAGAAACCCTAAGTATTAATGGTTTGGGGGTTTTGACCCACTTGATGATTTTGATGATTATGGATGTCTATGAATGGAGTATATGAGAGGAATGGATTTTTAGAATCATTAAGATTGATTAATGAGGTTGATGATATTTGCATGTGAGTAGATTTGATGACTTGAGGAATAATCTTGAGAATAGGAAAATGATAGGCAATGTTGAGTGATGTTGTTGGTGATAACAATAATGGTGGATGACCATTGATAGTGGATACTTGATTTGATGAAGTCTTAGGCCATGATAAATGCCATAAGGGTTTATTGATTAGTGATGGCTTAAGAAAATCCATGGTGACTTAAGTTGAAATTGGATGCCTTGTGATGGCTTATTAATTACATGTTCATATGTGTGTTGTTGATAGGGTTGCATTCCGGATGACGATGCTGAATGATCGATGTAATCATGTGGCGGTTCTTCTCTCGAGGTAGGAGAGGAGTTTGCATTTCAAATCGCATGAGTGAATTAATTGTTAATTATGTCGATGTGGAACTCATGCAATGCCTTGCCATGAATTTCTTGTATGATTAATTTGATGAAGTGATGAATGATGGCTTGGCTTATGTTAATTGTTATGGAAAATTGATGTACTTGTATGATGATAAAGATATATGTTTGATGGTCCCTTGGGTGGACACAAATTAGATGAGTATGAAAATCTATAGATAAATGGACTACATGAACTGTAAAGAATTGATTTAAAGTGATTATGTGGAAAGTTGAATGAAACTTAAGAATATGATGGTATAGAATCAGTTTTAAATGATCTGAATGATGATTGATATGTAATGCATGCTGGTAGAATTAGTGAAGCTCAATTTTAGTGAGCTGTGTTGTGTGAATTTCGAGTCCTGCATGAAGTCTGATGATTTCGCTCAGGCGAGGTGGATTCTCGCCCGAGCGAGAGTCTCACCTGATTTGGAAATTAGCTTCTGGGCAATTTTCGCTCAGGCGAAGGTGAATTTCGCTCAGGCGAGAATGTCCCAGTATCAGTGTTTAGACACTGGAGGGAATTCGCTCAGGTGAATAGAGTCTCGCCCGAGCGAGGGCAAAGGAATTAGCTACTGGCCTGATTTCGCTCAGGCGAATGGCCAGTTCGCTCAAGCGAGAATGTTAGGAGAATCAGGGATTTAGCCACTGGACGAAATCCGCTCGAGCGAAGGGTCTGGGGAATGGCATTCGCCCAGGCGAGACTATTAGATGGTGAATGGGTGAGTTCATGAACGAATCCTGCCTAAGTGAGGATTTTTGAAAATAAGCTAAGAGGTGGTGGAATTTCCGAGTGAATTCCGAGTGACTTAAGTCCGAGTCATGACTTTCCGAGTGAGGAAATGTACATAATCCGAGTAGTAGGCTCGTGAATGTGATGATCTGGGCAGTGGAGTCCCGAATGGGGAATTTTCGAGTCCAGTGTAACCTGTGCCGGATGGAATGCCTTCTAATATATAATTCTGAGTGGGGCTATAGCCATTGGGCCTTTTCCCGAGTGGTGAAGACTTAAGAGGACTCAGAGAGAAATATGTTCTGAGAGGTCCATTTTGATAAACCTAATCCGAGTGGGATCTTAACGAGAGAAAACCCCAAGTGGGGAAAGGTTTGGGTATTTCCGAGTGGAAATCCCGAGTGAACCTCTTCCGAAGGAAGAATGATTATAATGGTTTTGATTGGGGTGTCTTAGGAAGTCCTTTTCCCAGCGATCGAGGCTACGTAAATATTCCGAGTGGCTAAATATTAGATAAATCCGAGTGAACCACCTCAGAGGTGAGTAATGTTGTAATGGTTGAGATTGGGATATATTCTAAGTGTATGAGATATACATAATCTGAGTGAATAAGGTTCTATATCCCGAGTGGTTAAGACTTAAATAGGTCTGAGTGAAACAGCTTAGTGATTCCTCCGAGTGACGAGAGATCAGAGTATTTCCGAATGGAATTTAATGGTGGAATCCGAGTGTATAATTCCGAGTGAATGGAACCCCTGATTCCGACTGAACGAATACTGAGTGGAACCCTGTGTGAGTGGAGACTCGGATTTAGAATGAATTTACCGAATGGAAGTCTGAGTGAGTGATGATCGGTCTTGTATTAAGTTTACCGAGTGGAAAACTGATTGAGATAACTCGGTTTTGGAGTGAAATTGTCGAGTGAAAGATTGATTGAGAGATGACTCGGATTTGGAACTAATTGGCCGAGTGAATGATGGGTCGGTCAGGATTAAATTGCTAAGTGGAAAACCTGAGTACTTTGAGCCGGTTTCAAGGAGAATCTGCCGAGTGAAAACCCGAGTGTGGGAGTCGGTTTTGATTGACTTTACCGAGTGAACAACCGAGTGAGATGAGTCGGTTTGAAATGAATTGTAGAGTGAAAACTGAGTGTGGAAAATGACTACTGGTGTAATTTCGCTTGAGCAAGTGACCGAGTGTGATGGTGCTTCGCTCGAGCGAGTGAGCGTGAAAACGCTACTGGATGCTTTTAGCTTACGCGAAGGAGGGTCGCCCAAGCGAACCCGACCTGTCTCACTCAAGCGGATGTGTATCTCGCTTGAGCGAGTTTCCACCAGTATGGGTTTTACTCGCTATTAATGGTGGCAGGCTTATGTTGGACCCTCTTCTTGGTATTACGGGACAGACCCGAGACAATTATGGGGATGAATGATGGATAATGTGATGATGGTATCACATGGTAGTGTTTGGGAATGATGGGTACATTGAGACTAATTAATTATAATCCATTACCACTTCAAAATAGAATAGTAAAAAGGATGATAATGAGAACTTGATGATAGGATTACGAGATATACCCTAGAGCGGATTTGGAATTAATTAAAGGGGATAATTAGATGACATTAAACAATGTTAGATGATGATGTTGAACACTCTCTTGCACAAAGAGGTGTATATTTATATTGGTGAATTGTTACATACCATTGTGTGTGATACAAGCATGGTCTTGTATGTGTGGTATGAAATATGAAATTGAAAATGTTGTGAATAACATGCGATTATAAGTACATATGAGTATACTAGAAACAATGGTAATGAATAATGAGAAAAAAATCCACTAAATGAAGTGTGATAATATTGATGAATAATATGTGATGTTGAAATGCCATAGTGGCTGTTGGCAAGTATTGACTTGCGTGTATGATGTGAAATATATGTGAAAATATGTTGAGATGGAAATGCCACATTAAAACTTGAAAATAATAATTATGAAACCAACAAGGTTGAAATCCACTAAGGTGTATGGTGGTGTTGGTGATTATGGTGATGATGATTGATGAGTGGCGTTTAGGATGCACAGAGTGAGAATGTATTTGTATTGCATTGCATCCATGGCATATCATAGCTGTCTATGTGGAATATTAGGGGGTTCCACTAGGCGGGCCCAGTGGAAGGGCGGCTCAGTGCACGAGCGTATTGTGATTTTCCCCTGTGACTCGGTGTATGAGTCATGAAGCTGTCCATAGTTTGGTGACGAGGCACCCTATGTGGCGGGCCCAGTGGGCGGGCAGCTCTATGGTGAGTGAGTTCACCTCGGTGTCCGACGGGACACGGCTCTCTCGATGTGTGTTCGGGAAGGGCCCGTAGCACTTGTGGTATTTGAGGCCACGATGTTGATCCGCAAGTCACGGGGTGACTAGTGCTACAGATGGGCGATAGCGGTTTGGTACCAGTAAAAATTATGAGGATGTAAGCATGCATAAAATTGAGATATATGTGTACACAATTTTTCTACTGCAGTAGGGGCATAGTAGCACACCTATGCTTGTCCCACAATTGAATTAATGTTATATTCCCATAGTCGGATCCGCATTTGTTGTTGATTATTCCATTGTGCATATGCATTAGCCATAAGAGCATTTGCATGTAGCATGGAGATATGCCAGATTATGATGTTGATCGATGATGATGGTGATAATGAGATGGTGTCGATGAGATGAGTAATTAATATATCGAAAGACCACATAAAAGTAATAAATGATATGAATATTGAAATGATGTTGAATATGACGATATGTATGATATGGCCCAATGTAATGAAGGGCGTATTTGTTATGATTGACGATGATGATGTTAGCCCATGGTGGCTTTGATGAAAGACCAGAATGGTCTATGTTGATGGTGTTGGCCCATTGTGGCGGTGTTATAAATGTGTATATGCTTGCTTTGCTATGATTTGATGAATAAGCATGAAATGAATATATATTGTTGAATTATTAATCTATGATGATTATTGATATGTCTAGCAAAGCATACATGATGTTGATATGCATATGTACATAATTTCAATTGTATTCATATCGTTATTTGAAATGTATAACTCACTCTCCCATGTGGTCTACTTTTTAGTATTGATGTAGGAATGCCATGGGATGAGGACGTTTATGAAATAAAGCTTTTGGGAAGGTAAATAGTTGTAGAGGAATGCCTTGGCCGGCAGCATTGTAATTTAACGTGTTATGTATATAATGGATAGCATGATGTTGTAATTATTGACATTGATGGACGAATTGTGAATATAAATATACATTTGGATGATGTACTAATAGTGGAGGCATGAATTTAAAGTTGGGTTGGTTATGGTCTAATATAAATATGAATATTGGAGATGTATGACGCATGACCATATAGAGGAGTATATACTTATATCTTAGGCATCACATGCTTCGGTGATAATGTAAAACGATGACGGTTGTCTACTAGGCCTATGTTATGCCATTGCATGCTTGCGGAGCCTTTTCTCATATCTTCATATATGGGACTAGGCGTGTGCCCGGTATACACATTCTTCTTCCACTGTAATCTCTGTTATTTTGTATACCGAATGGGCAAATTATTTATCGATCCAGTTATAGGTTACTTAATCTCACTCTTTGGTTTTCTGTGATTTGGGTCTTGATGTGATCATGGTGATGTCTTGGAAATGTTTTTCAAACGCGAAAAATTTACTCACATTTTTATTAATTATGACGATTACATCGGGATTCGAGTACAGAAAATCAGGGGTGTTATACCATGCATGCGTGTGGATTTAGGAAGTCCTTGTGAGTTTTTTAGTCGTTTTATAACGTGAATATTATTATTTTTACAAATAGCATTGTTAAATGGATTCAGTCATCTTTGATATCAATTATATGTTATTATTTTTATAAATATTATTCTTAATTAGATTTTCTCACATTTGCTATCAATTATCAATAGAAGATGATTAATTCCCTTTTCCATTTATTGATAGTAAAGATCGATAATAAAAGAATATGACAAAAATAATTAAACAATTATATATTGTTAATAATGGAAAAATAAAACATACAAGACATGGTAAAAATAAAGACTTACGGGTTTCTCCAAAAGCTCAGAATAATTTACCACTGTAATTCCTTGTTGCAATAATTTCTCCACCAATTACAAATTTAAATTCTCACTTTTACAGCCCTCACACTCTTACAGAATAAAAGAAAGAAAAGAAAATAAAAAGAAAGAGAAGAAAAACGAACAGAGAAAGAAAATAAGAGAAATAAAAAAAAGAAAAGAAAGAAAAGAGAAACGAAAAACAAAGAGAAAGGAAGGAGGAATTGGAACGAAGCTGATGGAATTGATGCAAGTGATGATTGATGCTGGATGCTTACAACTTCTTCTCCTTTTATAGGCGATGGAAAGGGGGGATCTAGCTAAGAAACGCATTGTAATTGCAAGTGGGAGGAAACTTTCGGTGCATGTGAGTTCTAGCTGTGCCAATTTGCATTATTTTAATATTTCCAATAATTCGGTGCTTGGATTTATTCAGCTGGGCAAATTCCGAGTGGAAAAGTGGGTCAGTTTTCATCTTTTCTGCAAAATCCGAGTGAAAGGGTGCCTTCTGTGCTCAAAACCGAGTGAAAATGGTACTGTTCGTACATAAAACCGAGTGAAATCTTCACTCGGTGTTGAGTTGAGGGGTCGGTATTTAAGAAAACCGGTCGGTTTCGCTTGAGCGAGAGTTTCTCGCTTAAGCGTTTGTTGAAGGTAACCGTCTCGCTCAAGCAGATAAAGGTTCGCTTAAGCGAGAGGTTCTCTTTTTCACTGTTTCACTCAGAGAAACCTTGCTCGGATTTGCTTGTGTTGCTCGGAATTGACTGAAGAGGGAATCGGATCCGACTGAAACCATTCACTCGGCTCAGGTTCAAGGAGTTCATTTGGAACTGATTGAAGACTCACTCGGCTCAGATTCAATCGAATCCCAATCATTTTCACTCGGCTGTCTCTGAATTTGAACCACTCGGTTAAAGCTTTACTTTGGAATTCACTCGAATTTGCTTTGAAATATTTCAGTTGGCCTTCATGCTTTTTACTCGGAATGGCCTTCACTTTTACTCAGGAACTTGCTCTTGAAGGGTTGGAATTTGACTGATTGAATTTCTTCTTATGTTCGAGCCTTGCTTTGCTTGGAAATGCATCTTTCTGACCCAACTCACTCGGATTTAATGCGAAACTTAAAAGTCAGTCCGAGTGTGATTCACTCCTGGTCGGATTTCACCTTGTCCGATTAAGACACCACTCAGAAATGCCTTGTTCTCCGAATGAAACCACTCGGATTCTCCTTAGTCAGCATTTATTCATTCAATGGCATTCCTTCTGCTCGGAATCAATTCACTCGGAATCAGCTTTTTGCCCAGAAAAGCACTTGTTCTTTGGTCAGACCTGCTTCAGTCAGCATTCTTCACTCGGATTTACTTCAATCAGCAAATTCCCACTCGGATTCACTTCAATCAGCAATCCTTTCACTCGAAAAATACCTTTGGGTAGCATTTATTAAAGCTCAGTTCCTTTTTTTCACTCGGAATTATTGCATTCGGACAGCTTCCAATCGGATTTTCCTAAAACCTAGACTTATTCCTTTTTAGCATTGATCCTTTACTCGAGTCAGCCATTTATCACTTGGAATGGCTTTGACAGGGAACATTTCACTCGGATTTTCCTCCAGCAGTGCAGTATTCCACTCGGATTTGGTCATTTCTGAGTTATCCCACTCGGATTTGGCCTATTTTGAGTTATCCCACTCGGATTTGGCCTATTTTGAGTCGGATTTCATTGCTCTGAGTCGGATTTCAGCTTTCTGAGTCGGATTTCAGCTTTAAAAAGAGAATTCTTTCCACTTTGGGCTTGTTCTTCTTGTTTCTTTATCATTTTATGGTCGCTTTTCTCTTGTTTTTGACCCTTTGTTACCTTAATTCTTGCAAAATAACATAACTAAGTAGAATAGAGTGGAAAGAAAGCAAAAATCGTAATAAATAAAGGAAATACAGTGGATAATGACTAAAATCCTAAGCAATTTAGACCTAATTTATTGTATTATAAAGCACTTATCAGATACTTAATCTCACTCTTTGGTTTTCTGTGATTTGGGTCTTGATGTGATCATGGTGATGTCTTGGAAATATTTTTCAAACGCGAAAAATTTACTCACATTTTTATTAATTATGACGATTACATCGGGATTCGAGTACAGAAAATCAGGGGTGTTATACCATGCATGCGTGTGGATTTAGGAAGTCCTTGTGAGTTTTTTAGTCGTTTTATAACGTGAATATTATTATTTTTACAAATAGCATTGTTAAATGGATTCAGTCATCTTTGATATCAATTATATGTTATTATTTTTATAAATATTATTCTTAATTAGATTCTCTCACATTTGCTATCAATTATCAATAGAAGATTATTAATTCCCTTTTCTATTTATTGATAGTAAAGATCGATAATAAAAGAATATGACAAAAATAATTAAAAAATTATATATTGTTAATAATTATATTCTTTTATTTTTTAAGGTTTATTTAGTAAGAGAATGGCATAACAGATCAATCAAGTCTTATTTGATGCATTTAATTTAAAAGATATTTATTTTAATAAAAAATATAAATAATATATTTTAGTTTTCCTTAGTTTTTAATGTATTTTCTCTTATCCTTTTTATGAGACCTGTTTTAGAATTTTTCTTGTTAATTTTATATGACTTCTTTCAATTTACAATGTGCATTGATTATTTTTTTTTCAACACATACTCTTATTAATTAATCTTGAAACTATTTATATCAGTGGAATACAAAATAATCCTTAATCTTTCTTCCTTATTATTCATTGTCATTTTAAAAGTATACCAAGAATAATTGACAAGTTTAATATGTTTACCTAAAATAACTAAATTTCTTAATAAACATAAAATAACATAATATGTTGATAGAAAAAGAAGTAGTGGCTGAAACAACCTGACCTAAATAAAGACAAAACCTGAGACTAGGGAAATTTTTCCAAAATTCAAACGTTCCAAACATTCACAAAATAGCTCAGAATGGAGTCGGGATAAAATAAAAACAATACGAAGTCAAGGGAGGAAAAAAATCGATCAAGAAAAGAGGAGTCCGAGTCAGGATGCCACACGTTGGCAAGACCTGTTTCGGTTAAACAAAACCAGCGGAAGATAATGCTTAAGCGAGCCCCATTCTCGCTAGAGCGAGTCGTTATTCGCTGAAGCGAACCCATGCACTCGGGTATTCCATCACTCGGAATCGGGACCACGTTCACTCGGGAACGGTCCTCTTCGGGTCATGCTTCACCCGGTAAACTCTTAGCCAGATCCTTATTTTTATTCAAGAAGGTCACAGACATGCTTCATTCGGAAGCGTCTTAATCTCCACTCAGGAAATGATTCCCTCGGTTATTCCACTCGGAATCTATAAGCTTTCCCTCACACAGAAGTATTTTCCCCAGTCCAATACCACTCGGTGTATTTCAATCACAATTCACTCGGAGGTGTTTTACCCATTCTTCACTCGGTATATTTTAATCTTCCTCACTCGGAGAATACTTTACTAGGTCAAGTCTCACTAAAGATTTTATAACCTCATCCACTCGGAGTCTATATAGTATGTCTCACTCGGAAGAGTTCCATCGGCTAGGTTCCACTTGACAAATACCTTGACCTTCCATCCCTCGGAAATAATCTCCTTAATCAAGTTCCACTCGGAATTACTCTAACTTCTCTTCACTCGGAAGACTTCACAAGGTTAAGTCTTACTCGGACTTATTTAATACTTATCCACTCAGGAGAGGCTTTCAAGGTTAGATTTCACTCAGAATTATTTGACCGCTCTTCCCTTGGAAGAAATCCTCTCGGTCAATCCTCACTCGTGGTATTTAAGTCCTTCTGCCAATCGGAAGAGATTCATTCAACTACTTTCCCTTCGACAACACATTGACTAGCCTTCCCTCAGAAGGAGTCATTTCGAACACATATCTCTCGGAATCAGTTCGAGCCTACATCACTCGGAAAAAGCTCACTCGCCAAAGCCTCACTTGGAACGGCTCTCCCAACTATATTCCACTCGGAATTTATTGACTTAGCATTATTCTTTCGTCACCACTTCCTAGTCGATTCAAGTAACACCATATCAATGCAAAATGATATATATATATGTATACTTGTTCACAACTTTGATAGTCAATCCACATAAATAAATACGTTCAGACAGATGGATTACATGAGAGCTGGCCAAGGCTTTATGATATCTATATACAATAGGTACAATAGGTACACTACAACAGTATGAATGCTCATCACTCAGACTTGAGGAGCACTCGTCATTCTCCAGCCCGACCTGCATTAACTGAAAAATATAGCCACAGTAGGGGTGAGTATTTTACATATTAAATGACAGTTATTGACTCGGATAATCCACAAGTTCTAATTTATACAATAGCAATTCTTAATCAGCAATAACACACTGCCATTCAATATGAATACTCCGACAACATCATCCACTCGGGATACATGCAATTCAATCAGGGCTATGTAATTCACATCATTCATTATCACATATACTCAGAAGCGTAACATCACCTTGCACTCGGCAACAGTATCAATGTACATATATTCATCCAGTCGGAATTCACTCAATTATTCATGGCTATATTAATCAGGTTATTCTCCATAACATATATTCATATACATAGAAATCACATTGAGCTCAACCATAATTATAAGTGTACACACGTCATTTTAGTCAGATCCTATTATTATTATTAGATTTTATTGTTGCAACATAGGCTCTCAGCCTTTTATTCAGCTCTCAGCTGATCCGGCCGTTTTACTGGTACTAAACCGTTTGCCCTCACATGTAACACAAACACTCTCAGCGTCAACGACAGTGTTACGGGCAGCCCTGAGTCCCACTCAGTCGGCTTGCCTTGAGTCCCACTCAAGGTCTTTGATAGCATCTCATGCATATAATTACCGATTCATTAATTGAGCGCCTCACGCTAATGCTCTCAGCATTTTCAATAGTGCATCCCATGCATTTTATCATTATAATTCATAGACAGGAATCGATATAACATTGTCATAGCACATGTACTCGGCATTCTCAATGAAATCATCATGCATCACATGCATTTTAACATAAAATCCCAAACGGGAATCAGCATAACAGCCCCCATCTTATGCACTCAGCATTCACATTTACAGCAACAAGCATCTCATGCTATTTCATATAAAATCCCACACGGGAATCAACATACTTCACACACATATACACTCGACATTCACAATGTCAGTAACATGCATCTCATGCATTTTAATATCAGACCATAACGGAGATCGACCTACTGTCTCACAGTATAATGCACTCGGCAATCACACTCACATCAACATTTACATGCATCTCATGCATTCACTCAGCATCACCATGATTATCAACATACATCTCATGGACGGAAATCGACATGCAACACACAATTCATAAGCATCACACATCCGGGCTATCACTCAATCGAAATACCACAATCAACACATTACAAGTACAACACAACACAATGAAGTAATTTCACCCGAAACCCGTCCATAAACCATGCATTTGAGATGTAAATCAGCCCCCTACCTGGACTGAAGATTCCAGAAGCTCCTCGAGCTCACAGCTCCGATAGGCTACTCTCCAATCATTTCTTCTCAATCAATCGACCATGCTTCCAGTCATCCAACACAGCACTCTGCTCTTAGCTTTGGGAAGAACCAAAAGTTGTTCCCTCACTCGAACAGTCCAGTCCTCACCAACAATGGAGGACTCCCAGACTTCCAGGCATCCAACGCTGTCCCCACTTCCCACTCGAGTTTCTACTTACCGTTCGAGTGGAAGAAGAGGAAGCTTGAGTTGATCACAATAGCCCTCAGTATGCACGAAGAGGGGTGGCTTACTCTCTCCTGCAGTCCGACTCTCACCAGCAGCGGAGGACATCGTGCCTCCAAGGCACCACAACAGTGGCTGATGAAGAGAAGAAGACGAAGGCGAAGAAATAGCAAAGAAGAAGATGGCTGGTTGCATGTCTAGAGAGAACTGCACAGCTCTCACATCCGTTTCTAACTCAACGTGAATAATGAGAGAGAGAGACCGATGCCCTTTATACCACCAAGAGGGCACATGCGTAATTTTACCTGGCCACTTATTATTATTCAGCCACCTCTAACCAATCAGCAATTAATCTAAATCAACCATTAATCTCAATCGGTAACTAATCTTAGTCGGTAATTAAATTAAACCAGGATGTTACAGTGGCGAGACGTCTTTTCTTTTTAAAAGTTCTATACAATATTTATAAATACTTTTAATGTTGTTTTGGATTCCATACAATAATAGTACTTAATAATTTTTGTGCGTGCGTACGTGCGTCCATGCATGTGTGTGGATTTATGAAGTCTTTGTTAGTTTTTTAGTCATTTTATAACGTGAATATTATTATTTTTACAAATAGCATTCTTAAATGGATTCAGTCATTTTTTATATCAATTATATGTTATTATTTTTATAAATATTATTCTTAATTAGATTCTCTCACATTTGCTATCTATTATCAATAGAAGATGATTAATTCTCTTTTCCATTTATTGATAGTAAATATTGATAATAAAAGAAAATGACAAAAATAATTAACAAATTATATATTGTTAATAATTATATTCTTTTATTTTTTAAGGTTTATTTAGTAAGAGAATCACGTAACGGATCACATCAAGTCTTAATTGATTATTTAATTTAAAAGATAATTATTTTCATAAAAAATATAAAGCATATATTTTAGTTTTCCTTAGTTTTTAATGTATTTTCTCTTATCCTTTTTATGAGACCTATTTTAGAATTTTTCTTGTTAATGTTATATGACTTCTTTCAATTTACAATATGCATTGATTATTTTTTTCAACAGGTACTCTTATTAATTAATCTTGAAACTATTTATATCAGTGGAATATGAAATAATCATTGATCTTTCTTCCTTATTATTCAATTTAATTTTAAAAGTATACCACGAATAATTGACAAGTTTAATGTGTTTACCTAAAATAACTAAATTTCTTAATAAACATAAAATAACATAATATGTTGATAGAAAAAGAAGTAGTGGGGAGACCTCTTTTCTTTTTAAAAGTTCTATACAATATTTTTAAATACTTTTAATGTTGTTTTGGATTCCATACAACAATAGTACATAATAATTTTCGTGCGTGCGTACGTGCGTCCATGCAAGCGTGTGCATTTATGAAGTCTTTCTGAATTTTTTAGTCGTTTTATAACGTGAATATTATTATTTTTACAAACAGCATTCTTAAATGGATTCAGTTATCTTCGATAACAATTATATGTTATTATTTTTATAAATATTATTCTTAATTAGATTCTCTCACTTTTACAATGAATTATCAATAAAAGATGATTAGTTCCCTTTTCCATTTATTGATAGTAACGATCGATAATAAAAGAATCTGACAAAAATAATTAACAAATTATATATTATTAATAATTATATTCTTTTATTTTTTAAGGTTTATTTAGTAAGAGAATCTCATAAGGGATCACATCACGTCTTATTTGATGCATTTAATTTAAAAGATATTAATATTATTAAAAAATATAAATAATATATTTTATTTTTCCTTAGTTTTTAATGTATTTCTCTTATCCTTTTTATCAGACCTGTTTTAGAATTTTTCTTGTTAATTTTATATGAGTTCTTTCAATTTACAATGTGCATTGATTATTTTTTTCAACACATACTCTTATTAATTAATCTTGATACCATTTATATTAGTGAAATATGAAATAATCATTGATCTTTCTTTTTTATTATTCAATGTAATTTGAAAAGTATTCCAAGAATACTTAACAAGTATAATATGTTTACCTAAAATAACTAAATTTCTTAATCAACATAAAAGAACATGATACGGTGATAGAAAAGGAACTAGTGGCGAGACTTCTTTTCTTTTTAAAAGTTTTATACAATATCTATAAATACTTTTAATGTTGTTTTAGATTCTATACGATAATAGTACATAATAATTTTTGTGCGTACATACGTGCGTCCATGCAAGCATGTGCATTTATGAAGTCTTTGTGAGTTTTTTTGTCATTTTATAACGTGAATATTATTATTTTTACAAATAGCATTCTTAAATGGATTCAGTCATCTTTGATATCAATTATATATTATTATTTTTATAAATATTATTCTTAATTAGATTTTCTCACTTTTGCTATCTATTATCAATTGAAGATGATTAATTCCCTTTTCCATTTATTGATAGTAAAGATTGATAATAAAAGAATATGACAAAAATAATTAACAAATTATATGTTGTTAAAAATTATATTCTTTTATTTTTTAAGGTTTATTTAGTAAGAGAATCACGTAAGGGATCACATCAAGTCTTATTTGATGCATTTAATTTAAAATATATTAATATTATTAAAAAATATAAATAATATATTTTATTTTTCCTTAGTTTTAAATATATTTTCTCTTATACTTTTTATGAGACGTGTTTTATAATTTTTTTGTTAATTTTATATGACTTCTTTCAATTTACAATGTGCATTGGTTTTTTTTCAAGATATACTCTTATTAATTAATCTTGATACTATTTATATCAGTGGAATATGAAATAATCATTAATCTTTCATTCTTATTATTCAATGTGGTTTTAAAAGTATATTAAGAATAATTGACAAGTTTAATATGTTTACCTAAAATAACTAAATTTCTTAATAAACATAAAATAACATAATATATTGATAGAAAAATAAGTAGTGGCGAGACTTTTTTCTTTTTAAAAGTTCTATACAATATTTATAAATATTTTTAATGTTGTTTTGGATTCGATAGAATAATAGTACATAATAATTTTCGTGCGTGCATCCATACATACATGTGCATTTATAATGTCTTTGTGAGTTTTTTAGTCATTTTATAATGTGAATATTATTATTTTTATAAATCGCATTCTTAAATGGATTCAGTCATCTTTGATATCAATTATATGTTATTATTTTTATAAATATTATTTTTATTAGATTCTCTCACTTTTGCTATCAATTATCAATAGAAGATGATTAATTCCTTTTTCCATTTATTGATAGTAAAGATCGAAAAGAAAAGAATCAGACAAAATTAATTAACAAATTATATGTATTTTAATAATTATATTCTTTTATGTTTTAATGTTTATTTAGTAAGAAAATCGAGTAAGGGATCACATCAAGTCTTATTTGATGCATTTAATTTAAAATATATTTATTTTAACAAAAAATATAAATAATACATTTTAGTTTTCCTTAGTTTTTAATGTACTTTCTCTAATCCTTTTTATGAGATGTGTTTTAGAATTTTTCTTGTTAATTTTATATGACTTCTTTCAATTTACAATGTGCATTAATTATTTTTTTCAACACATACTCTTATTAATTAAGCTTGATACTATGTATATTAGTGGAATATGAAATAATCATTGATCTTTCTTCCTTATTGTTCAATGTAATTTTAAAAGTATACCAAGAATAATTGACAAGTTTAATATGTTTACCTAAAATAACTAAATTTCTTAATAAACATAAAATAACATAATATGTTGATAGAAAAAGAAGTAGTGGCGAGACTTTTTTCTTTTTAAAAGTTCTATACAATATTTATAAATACTTTTAAAGTTGTTTTGGATTCGATAGAATAATAGTACATAATAATTTTCATGTGTGCGTACATGTGTCCATGCATGCTTGTGCATTTATGAAGTCTTTGTGAGTTTTTTAGTCGTTTTATATCATGAATATTATTATTTTTACAAATAACATTCTTAAATGGATTCAGTCATCTTTGATATCAATATATGTTATTATTTTTATAAATATTATTCTTAATTAGATTCTCTCGGTTTTGCTATCAATTATCAATAGAAGATGATTAATTCCTTTTTTCAATTATTGATAGTAAAGATCGATAGTAAAGATCGATAGTAAAAGAATCAGACAAAAATAATTAACAAATTATATATTATTAATAATTATATTCTTTTATTTTTTAAGGTTTATTTAGTAAGAAAATTATGTAAGGGATCACATCAAGTCTTATTTGATCCATTTAATTTAAAAGATATTAATATTATTAAAAAATATAAATATTTTATTTTATTTTTCCTTAGTTTTTAATGTATTATCTCTTATCCTTTTTATGAGACGTGTTTGAGAATTTTTCTTGTTAATTTTTTATGACTTCTTTCAATTTACAATGTGCATTGACTATCTTTTTCAACACATACTCTTATTAATTAAGCTTGATGCTATTTATATCAGTGGAATATGAAATACTCATTGATCTTTCTTCCTTATTATTAAATGTAATTTTAAAAGTATACTAAGAATAATTGACAAGTTTAATATGTTTAGCTAAAATAACTAAATTTCTTAATAAATATAAAATAACATAATATGTTGATAGAAAAAGTAGTGGCGAGACTTCTATTCTTTTTAAAAGTTCTATACAATATTTATAAATACTTTTAATGTTGCTTTGGATTCCATACAATAGTAGTACATAATAATTTTCATGAGTGCGTACGTGCGTCGATGCATGCTTGTGAATTTATGAAGTCTTTGTGAGTTTTTTAGTCGTTTTATGACGTGAATATTATTATTTTTACAAATAGCATTCTTAAATGGATTCAGTCATCTTTGATATCAATTATATGTTATTATTTTTATAAATATTATTCTTAATTAGATTCTCTCATTTTTGCTATTAATTATCAATAGAAGATGATTAATTCCATTTTCCATTTATTGATAGTAAAGATAGATACTAATAGAATATGAGAAAAATAATTAACAAATTATATATTCTAAATAATTATATTCTTTTATTTTTTAGGGTTTATTTAGTAAGAGAATCGCATAAGGGATCACATCACGTCTTATTTGATGCATTTAATTTAAAAGATATTAATGTTATTAAAAAAATATAAATAATATATTTTATTTTTCCTTAGTTTTTAATGTATTTTCTCTTATCCTTTTTATGAGACCTGTTTTAGAATTTTTCTTGTTAATTTTATATGGCTTCTTTCAATTTACATTGTGCATTGGTGAAATATGAAATAATCATTGATCTTTCTTCCTTATTATTTAATGTAACTTTAAAAGTATACCAAGAATAATTGACAAGTTTAATATGTTTACCTAAAATAACTAAATTTCTTAATAAACATAAAATAACATAATATGTTGATAGAAAAAGAAGTAGTGGCGAGACTTCTTTTCTTTTTAAAAGTTTTATACAATATCTATAATTACTTTTAATGTTGTTTCAGATTCCATAAAATAATAGTACATAATAATTTTTGTGCATGCATACGTGCGTCCATGCATGCGTATGCATTTATGAAGTCTTTGTTAGTTTTTTTGTCGTTTTATAACGTGAATATTATTATGTTTACAAATAGTGTAACATCCCAAATTTTAAAATAGAGAGTTAAATCAAGGAAAATAAATATTGATAAATCTAATACGAATTATTTAAATGTCCTAATATATTGAAATTAATTAAATTAAAAATTTTGGGAATTGTTGGTGATTTATGGAAACCGGTTAAGCTAAAAATAAGCCCGGTTGAGATATGGGCGTCGGACCAAGTATCTCTGAATAAGATGATATTGGTCAGGGCTGTTAAGGATAATATTGGGAATTCGAATATGTATTCGGAATAATTTTAGATGAAGTATTGAGCCCAAACAAAGAGCCTATTTATGAGAAAATGATGAATCATTAATGAATGGGGTTAAAAATAAAACCAAAACCCAATCTCTTCTCTTAAACTCACGTTGGCTCCCTTCTCCTTGGGCAAAACCGTGACGTCTTCTCCTTCTTCTACTCTACTTCATATTTTCATCTTCTTCTTCTAAAGCCCTAACAAGTTGGTGACTTTTTCTTCCTCTCCATTTCCGTCTTGCAAGGAGCTTGAAGGAGACTAGTGGAGTTGAAGTTTTCTCTTTCTTCTTCTCCCTATTTTCGTTTGGTGTTCTCCTCCATTCTAGAACCCACTTTGTTTTGGGTTTGAGGTATGTATGCTTATTTTTATTAAGGTTTTGGCTATGGGTATATGGCATTATGTGTTTAGAAGCCATGCATGTGAATAGGTATTTATGAGGAGTATTTAATGCATGAGTTTTAAGGTGGGTTATCATGAGAGTAAGATTTCTTGAGGGAGTAATGAAAATGGATGCATGTATGGTTGGAAGAAGAAGAGTATTTATGATGGTTGTTAGGTTTTAAGAAACCCTAGCTTCATAAATTTAGGGGAAATGTATATTGGGGGTAGATGGGCATTTATTGTTGGCAATAAATGTAGTTTATGATGAATAATGGCCATTAGTGATGGTATTTGGTTGATGGAAGTCATTGATAGAGAAACCCATGAATGGGTTTGGCTCTAAAATGCATAATAATAAATGGTGGCACCTAACCCATGGTGGTTATGTTGGATAAAATGAAATAAAAGAGGTTTGAGATTTAAAATAATATAAACACCAAGTTATTGAAGTATATAAGTATTTGAGTCTTGGTGGGTAAATAGAAAATTGATTGTGTAATGTGCTGTGATGTAGGAAGTGACCCCATTGACGAGGCGGAACCGTCAAACCGTGTTGATCACTACTTCACTTGAGGTAGGAGGGGTAACTATTCTAAATGCATGATTTCATCCATTGATGATGTGAAAATATGTATATGAGATTATGTTGATGTTGTTTGAATGGATGATGTGACGATGTTATGATTTGGATGCATTTAAAATGATGATTGTTGTGTGGCATTGTATTTGGGATAATGATATGATGTTGTGATTAGATCTTGATGATGAAATATGATGATGGTTTAAGACTATGTGTGAGTTGAAATCTATAATATAGAATATCCCAAAGATGTGTGTATGATTTATTGAATGTGTATGCCACTAACTAATAATATGTATAAATCTCAAAGAGAGTTGGGATTGGATGAGAATGATGAGGATGTTGAAATTCACCAAGTGGTGGTGATGTATGATTGAATGTGGAGTGACATTTAGGATGCATAGTGTGAGGATGCACTTGATTTGCATTTGCATTGTATCCATGGCATGTCGTAGCTGTCTATGTGGAATATTAGGGGGTTCCACTAGGCGGGCCCAGTGGGAGGACGGCTCAGTGCATGAGCGTATTGTTGTTTTCCCCTGTGACTCGGTGTGTGAGTCACGAAGCTGTCTATAGTTTGGTGACAAGGCACCCTATATGGCAGGCCCAGTGGGTGGACGGCTCTATGGTGAGCGAGTTACCTTGGTGTCCGACGGGGCACGGCTCTCTCGATGTGTGTTCGGGAGGGGCCCGTAGCACTTGTGGTAATTGAGGCCACGATGTTGATCCGCAAGTCACGGGGTGACTAATGCTACAAATGGGCGAGAGCAGTTTGGTACCAGTAAAATTTATGATGGTGTAAACATGCATAAATTGAGATATATGTGTACATAATTTACTACTGTAGTAGGGGCATAGTAGCACACCTATTCTTGTCCCACAAGTTGAATTGATGTTGTATTCCCACAGTCGGATCTGCATTGTTTAATGAGAAATCCTTGTGCATATGCATTAGCTTTAAGAGCATTTGTATATAGCTGGAGATATGCCTAGTTAAAAGCCTATAGTGGCAAATGGATGAATGAGAATTGAAAAGGAAGAGTGTTGGATACTAACTCTATGTATGTATTTGGTGAACCAAATGAATGAAACTGTGAATGTATACTTGAGATTATGAAATATGCTTATAAATGATGTATGATGTTGGGTAAGATGTGCTATATGTGCAAGTATACATGTATTTCATCATAATGTATGACTTTAATTCATTTTGATTATGTTACTTACCTCCTCGTTACTATTTTTAAGATTGATGTAGGTATGATGTAAATCCTACCGTTTTGGAGGCTGAGTTTGAAGAAAGTAAATATGGAATCGGAATGTGTGAGCCTTGGCCGGCATGAAAATATTTTGTGGAAGTATATGATGTTCATATGCTTGATTTTGTAATTTAGTTGTAGTAATATGATTTTAAGGGTCATGCAGGAAAATTGGATCCTTGGTGTATGACCAATTTTCATTTATGACCCAAGGACGTAATTTGATGAATGATGATGCTTGTTGATGATTAATTTTAGGAACGAATGAACATCTGTGTGAAAATTTATGTTTTGGTGATCACCTACAATAGTGTTGATTCATTATCATTTCATGAATTAGAATGGACTTTAATGGATAATGATGAATGAGGCAAGTTATAAATGTGTTATATGATGTGTAGACCATGTTGAATGCAAATGAATTATAGTAGAATGAGTTTTGGCATGGTGTGTTGCATGTAAGGTGTACAATTTTGCATTTTCTGCATAAACTCTGCAGAACTCGCTCAAGCGAGTGGGAATCTCGCTCGAGCGAGATTGATATGAAACAGGGCTTTGACCTCTGGCCTGATTTCGCCCGAGCGGGTGTTCATCTCGCCCAAGCGAGATTGATGTTGAATCAAAGGTTAGCCTCTGGACAATTTTCGCTCAGGCGGGTGGGCGGTAGCTCAAGCGAAGGGGAAGAGAATTAGATACTGGATGATTTTTGCCTAGGCGAGAGATGCCCCGCCCAAGCGAAAATCGACCAGAGAGTTACCAATGCTTTTGGAACAATCTCGCTCAAGCAAGTCATGATCCGCTCAAGCGAGACTGGTACCTGATGCTTACCTCCTCCCTCGCTCAAGCGTCTCGCTGGCTCGCTTAATGATTTCTTTTGCATCTCGCTCAAGCGAGACAGGGCTCGCTCAAGCGAGATGAGCCCTGATGCTCAAACCTTTCATTCGCTCAGCCTTTCTCAGCATCCCCCAAACATGCCCACGCTGGCTCGCTCAAGCGAATTGATTCTCGCTTGAGCGAGTGTCACCCTGATGCTCATTTGTTTGTTTTCAGATAAACCTTTGTTTTTCATGCATTAAATTCTTATCATGCCTCACTTTAAGGGTGTTATTGGGTACGTCATGAATCATGGAACTCTATGAAATTAGTTCTCTCAATTTCAATCATACAACCATCAATTTAAATTAATTCTTTCGCTGTTTTTAATTGGACAATTATTATTAAATCATATTTTTAATTACCCTCTCATATCTTCATATATGGGAGTGGTATATCATAGATCCAGGTGTCGTACAAATAGCTTCACCACTTATTTTCTTTCTATTGAATTATGACTTATAAAAATGCGAAAAATTTCCCCGTATTTCCGGGGACGTCTCAAATAGCATTCTTAAATGGATTCAGTCATCTTTGATATCAATTATATGTTATTATATTTAAAAATATTATTCTTAATTAGATTCTCTCGTTTTTGCTATCAATTATCAATAGAAGATGATTAATTCCTTTTTCCATTTATTGATAGTAAAGATCGATAGTACAAGAATCTGACAAAAATAATTAACAAATTATATATTATTAATAATTATACTATTTTATTTTTTAAGGTTTATTTTGTAAGAGAATCCCGTAAGGGATCACATCAAGTCTTATTTAATCCATTTAATTTAAAATATATTAATATTATTAAAAAATATAAATAATATATTTTATTTTTCCTTAGTTTATAATATATTTTCTCTTATACTTTTTATGAGACGTGTTTTATAATTTTTCTTGTTAATTTTATATGACTTCTTTCAATTTACAATGTGCATTGATTTTTTTTTCAAGATATACTCTTATTAATTAATCTTGATACTATTTATATCAGTGGAATATGAAATAATCATGGATCTTTCATTCTTATTATTCATGGTGGTTTTAAAAGTATACTAAGAATAATTGACAAGTTTAATATATTTACCTAAAATAACTAAATTTCTTAATAAACATAAAATAACATAATATGTTAATAGAAAAAGAAGTAGTGACGAGACTTCTTTTCTTTTTAAAAGTTCATTATAATATTTATAAATACTTTTAATGTTTTTTTGGATTCCATACAATAATAGTACATAATAATTTTTGTGCGTACGTACGTGCGTCCATGCATGCGTGTGCATTTATGAAGTCTTTGTGAGTTTTTTAGTCGTTTTATAACGTGAATATTATTATTTTTACAAATAGCATTCTTAAATGGATTCAATCTTCTTTGATATCAATTATATGTTATAATTTTTATAAAATTATTCTTAATTAGATTCTCTCGCTTCTGCTATTAATTATCAATAGAAGATGATTAATTCCCTTTTCCATTTATTGATAGTAAAGATCGATAGTAAAATAATCAGACAAAAATAATTAACAAATTATATATTATTAATAATTATATTCTTTTATTTTTTAAGGTTTATTTAGTAAGAGAATCATGTAAGGGATGACATCAAGTCTTATTTGATCCATTTAATTTAAAACATATTAATATTATTAAAAAATATAAATATTATATTTTATTTTTCCTTAATTTTTAATGTATTTTCTTTTATCCTTTTTATGAGATGTGTTTTAGAATTTTTCTTGTTAATTTTATATGACTTATTTCAATTCACAATCTGCATTGATTATTTTTTCACACATACTCTTATTAATTAGTCTTGATACTATTTATATCAGCGGAATACGAAATAATCATTGATCTTTCTTCCTTATTATTCAATGCAATTTAAAAAGTATACCAAAAATAATTGACAAGTTTAATATGTTTACCTAAAATAACTAAATTTCTTAACAAACATAAAATAATATAATATGTTGATAGAAAAAGAAGTAAAGGCGAGATTTTTTTCCTTTTTAAAAATTGTATACAATATTTATAAATACTTTTAATGTTGTTTTGGATTCGATAGAATAATAGTACATAAAAATTTTCGTGAGTGCGCACGTGGTCCAAGCATGCATGTGCATTTATAAAAACTTTGTGAGTTTTTTAGTTGTTTTATAACGTGAATATTATTATTTTTACAAATAGAATTCCTAAATGGATTCAGTCATCTTTGATATCAATTATGTGTTATTATTTTTATAAATATTATTCTTAATTAGATTCTCTCGCTTCTGCTATCAATTATCAATAGAAGATGATTAATCCCTTTTTCCAATTATTTATAGTTAAGATCGATAGTAAAAGAATCAGACAAAAATAATAAACAAATTATATAAAATTAATAATTATATTCTTTTATTTTTTAAGGTTTATTTAATAAGAGAATCGTGTAAGGGATCACATCAAGTCTTATTTGATCTATTTAATTTAAAAGATATTAATATTATTAAAAAAAATATAAATATTATATTTTATTTTTCCTTAGTTTTTAATGTATTTTCTCTTATTCTTTTTATGAGACATGTTTTAGAAATTTTCTTGTTAATTTTATATGACTTATTTCAATTCATAATGTGCATTGATTATTTTTTTAACACATACTCTTATTAATTAGTCTTGATACTATTTTTATTAGTGGAATACGAAATAATCATTAATCTTTCTTCTTTATTATTCAATGTAATTTAAAAAGTATACCAAGAATAATTGACAAGTTTAATATGTTTACCTAAAATAACTAAATTTCTTAACAAACATAAAATAACATAATATGTTGATAGAAAAAGAAGTAATGGCAAGACATTTTGTCTTTTTAAAAATTCTATACAATATTTATAAATACTTTTAATGTTGTTTTGGATTCGATAGAATAATACTACATAATAATTTTTATGTGTGTGTACGTGTGTCCAAGCATGCGTGTGTATTTATGAAGTTTTTATGAGTTTTTTAGTCGTTTTATAACGTGTATATTATTATTTTTACAAATAGCATTCTTAACTGGATTCAATCATCTTTGATATGAATTATATGTTATTATTTTTATAAATATTATTCTTAATTAAATTCTCTCGCTTTTGTTATTAATTATCAATAGAAGATGATTAATTCCCTTTTCCATTTGTTGATAGTAAAGATCAATAGTACAAGAATCTGACAAAAATAATCAACAAATTATATATTGTTAATAATTATATTATTTTATTTTTTAAGGTTTATTTAGTAAGAGAATCTCGTAAGGGATCACATCAAGTCTTATTTAATCCATTTAATTTAAATTATTTTAATATTATTAAAAAATATAAATAATATATTTTATTTTTCCTTAGTTTTTAATATAATTTCTCTTATACTTTTTATGAGATGTGTTTTATAATTTTTCTTGCTAAGTTTATATAACTTCTTTCAATTGAATTTGTGCATTGATTTTTTTTCAAGATATACTCTTATTAACTTGTCTTAATACTATTTATATCAGTGGAATATGAAAAAATCATTGATTTTTCTTCCTTATTATTCAATGTAAGTTTAAAAGTATACCAAGAATAATTGACAAGTTTAATATGTTTTCCTAAAGTAACTAAATTTCTTAATAAATATAAAATAAGATAATATGTTGATAGAAAAAGAAGTAATGACGAGACTTCTTTTCTTTTTAAAAGTTCTATACAATATTTATAAATACTTTTAATGTTGTTTTGGATTCGATAGAATAATAGGACATAATAATTTTTGTGTGTGCGTATGTGCGTCCAAGCATGCGTGTGCATTTATGAAGTTTTTGTGAGTTTTTTAGTCGTTTTATAACATTTATATTATTATTTTTACATATAGCATTCCAATTAAATTCAGTCATCTTTGATATGAATTATATGTTATTATTTTTATAAATATTATTCTTAATTAGATTCTCTCACTTTTGCTATTAATTATCAATAGAAGATGATTAATTCCCTTTTCCATTTATTGATAGTAAAGATCGATAGTACAAGAATCTGACAAAAATAATTAATAAATTATATATTATTAATAATTATATTATTTTATTTTTTAAGGTTTATTTAGTAAGAGAATCCCGTAAGGGATCACATCAAGTCTTATTTGATCCATTTAATTTAAATTATATTAATATTATTAAAAAATATAAATAATATATTTTATTTTTCCTTAGTTTTTAATATATTTTCTCTTATACTTTTATGAGACGTGTTTTATAATTTTTCTTGTTAATTTTATATGACTTCTTTCAATTTACAATGTGCATTGATTTTTTTTCAAGGTATACTCTTATTAATTGATCTTGATACTATTTATATCAGTGGAATATGAAATAATCATTGATCTTTCATTCTTATTATTCAATGTGGTTTTAAAAGTATACTAAGAATAATTGAAAAGTTTAATATATTTACCTAAAATAACTAAATTTCTTAGTAAACATAAAATAACATAGTATGTTAATAGAAAAAGAAGTAGTGACGAGACTTCTTTTCTTTTTAAAAGTTCTTTACAATATTTATAAATACTTTTAATGTTGTTTTGGATTCCATACAATAATAGTACATAATAATTTTCGTGTGTGCGTACGTTCGTCCAAGCATGCGTGTGCATTTATGAAGTCTTTGTGAGTTTTTTAGTCGTTTTATAACGTGAATATTATTATTTTTACAAATAGCATTCTTAAATGGATTCAGTCATCTTTGATATCAATTATATGTTATTATTTTTATAAATATTATTCTTAATTAGATTCTCTCGCTTCTGCTATCAATTATCAATAGAAGATGATTAATTCCCTTTTCTATTTATTGATAGTAAAGATCGATGAAACATCCCGACTTAAATAAAAGTAAATCCGAGACAGGGGGAAAATTTTCACGTTCACAAAAGGAGTCGGGGAAAAGGAAACGGGTCAGGGTGCCACGCTCTTGGCAAGACCCTAATCCAGCTACGCGAAACCAGCGGATAACGCTCGAGTGAGCCCTTACTCGCTAGAGCGAGTCTCTCACTCGGTATTTCCTGAAACAACCCGACCTTAATAGAAGCAAACCCGAGACTAAGGAAATTTTTTCCAAAATGAACGTTCCAAACGTTTACAAAGCAGTTCAGAATAGGAGTCGGGATAAATAAAACAAACTGAAGGCAAGGGAAGTAGAAAACCGATCAGAGGTAGGAGAAGACCAGGTCAGGATGCCACACGCTGGCAAGACCCAGCTTCGGATAAACAAAAGGCAGCAGAAGTTGCTTGAGCGAGCCTCATTCGCTGGAGCGATTCCTCATTCGCTGAAGCGAGCCCATGCACTCGGTATATCACTCAGAATCGGGACCACGTTCACTCGGGAACGGTCCCCTTCGGGTCATGCTAAACTCTTAGCCAGATTCTTACTTTTATTCAAGAGGGTCACAGACATGCTTTATTCGGAAGCGTATTACACATTCTTCACTCGGCATATTTTAATCTTCCTTACTCGGAGAACACTTTACTAGGTCAAGTCTCATTTAAAGGTTTTATAACCTCATCCACTCGGAGTCTATATAGTACGTCTCACTCGGAAGAGTTCCATCGGCTAGGTTCCACTCGGCAAATACCTTGACCTTCCATCCCTCGGAAATAATCTCCTTAATCAAGTTCCACTCGGAATTACTCTAACTTCTCTTTACTCGGAAGACTTCACCAAGTTAAGTTCTGCTCGGTAATATCTGAACCTTATTCACCCGGAATAGGTTTACTGAGATGGGTTTCACTCGGAAACGTTTTGACCGCTCTTCCCTCGGAAGAGATTCTCTCGGTCAATTCTCACTCGGGAGTATTAAACCCTTCTTCCCTTGGAAGAGGTTCTCCCAAATATATCTCATTCGGTATCATGACTATTCTTCCCTCGGAAGAAGTCCACTCGAGCACATCTCACTCAGAACCATTTTAAGCCTTCATCACTCGGAAAAAGGCTCACTCGCTAACGCCCCACACGGAAACGGCTCTCACAACTATATTCCACTCGGAACTTATAGTCTTTAGCATTATTCTTACAACGCCGCCAAATGCACAAGTCAGGGAACTTCATAACAATGTAAATATATATACACTTGTCCACAACCCAGTTAATTCAATTATATATATATTTATATATATATATATATATATATATATATATATCCGGAACAATCGTCATACATAAGAGCCGGCCAAGGCTACATCGACTATATACAATCTGTACACTATGTACACTACAGCGGTATAGGTACCCATCACTCGGACTTGAGGCCTTCTCGCCATTCACCATTCCGACCTACATTAACTGAAAAATATAGCCACAGTAGGGGTGAGCATTTACATATTAAATGACAGTTATTGACTCGGATTAATCCTCAAAGTCTCCATCATGTAATTACATATCTCAATCAACAATAACATACACTGCCATTCAATATGGACATTCACACAACATCATTCGATCAGAATTATTCAATTCATACATGGCTATATAATTCATATTATTCACAACAACATATACCACAACCATACCATCATATTGCACTCTACAACAGTATCAGTATACATACATCCATCTAGTCCGAATTCACTCAAGTCAATTCAAGACTATATTATTCGTGTTATTCTCAATAACATTTACACATATACAATTTACGTTGAGCTCAACAACAATTATAAGTGTGCACACATCATTTCAGTCGGATCCGATTATTCATTATTAATTTTTATTGTTGCAATATAGGCTCCAAGCCTTTTTCTCAGCTCTAAGCTGATTCGGCCGTTTTACTGGTACCAAACTGTTTGCCCTCTCATGTAACACAGTCACTCCAAGCAACAACGGAAGTGTTACGGGCTAAACCCCGAGCCTCGCTCAAGAGGTTTGCCTGAGCCTCGCTCAAAGGTCTTTGATAGCATCCAATACATAAGTTAAACCTCGAGCCTCGCTCAAGAGGAGTGCCTGAGCCTCGCTTAAAGGTCTTTGACTGTATTTCACACATATTCATCTGATTGTCATTTATATATTGAGTGTCCCACGCTATATGCTCTTAGAATTTTCAATGGCGAATTAGATGCATATGGTCGTATTCATCAAGCGTCCCACGCTATATGCACTCGGCATCATCATTTTATCATATGCATCTTTTGCAGTTTAATATAAAACAATAATCGGAGATTTATCTACTGTCACACAGTATAATGCACTCGGTAATCATAATAACATTCACATGCATCTCATGCATTTTAACATAAAACAACAACAGAGATTTATTCACTGTCTCACAGCATAATGCACTCAGTAATTATAATAACATTCACACGCATCTCATGCATTTTAACATAAATCAATAACAGAGATTTATTCACTATCTCACAGCATAATGCACTCGGCAATCACAATAACATTCACATGCATCTCATGCATTCACTCAGTATCCTCTTGTTGATTGACATACATCTCATGGATGGAAATCAACATGCACCACACAATTCATAATCATCACACATCTGGGCTATCACTCAATCGAAATACCACAATCAACACATTACAAGTACAACACAACACAGTGAAGTAATTTCACCTGGAACCCGTCCATAAACCATGCATTTGAGATGTAAATCAGCCCCTCTACCTGGAATAAAGATTCCAGAAGCTCCTTGAGCTTACAGCTTTGATCGGTTACTCTCCGATCACTCCATTGGTCACTCGTTCTCAACAGAACGACCCTGCTTCCAGTTGTCCAACACAGTACTCTACTTTGGAGGAACCAAAAGTTGTTCCCTCACTCTCGGGTAGCTCTACCTCCAAGGCACAAAGTTGTTCTCTCTCTTGGTCCAGTGGAGGATTTCAAAAGCTGTTCCCTCACTCGAACAGTCCAATCCTCACCAATAATGGAGGACTTCCAGACTTCCAGGCACCCAGCGCTGTCTCCACTTCCCACTCGAGGTTCTACTCAGCGTTCGAGTGGAAGAAGAAAAAGAAGGAGAAGAAGACGAAGAAAATAGTAGAAGAAGAAGGCTGGTTGCATACCCAAGGAAGAAATGCTCAATTCTCTAAGTCTTTTCCTAACAGCGTAAAATAATGAGTGAGAGAGAGAGAGACCGAAGCCCTTCATACCACTAAGAGGGCACATGCGTCATTTTCCTGGCATTATTATTATTATTCATCCATTAGCTTAATCGGCAATTAATCTGAATCAACCATTAATCTTAATCGGGATGTTACAATTCTCCCCTCCATTAAAGAATTTCGTCCTCGAAATTCAATATAAGTCTACTTCAATAAAACAGCTCAGAATATTGCTGCCTCAACAAATTGCATGTCTTTGCTTCTCAAGCGATTTGCCGACCGCTTCACAATTCCAATCGGCATAGCTTTGCTTCTCAAGCAATTTACCGACCGCTCCAAAATTCCAGTCGGCATAGTCACTGAAGTCATATTCTCTCTGATCTCAACCTTATCATCCGGCCTAACATAAGTGGAGTCGGGTAAGTGTTTCCTCAATTGAAACACATAAATACATGGGGTAATTCGATAGATGAGTCGGTAATGCAATCCGACCCGTTCCAACACTTCATAGGATCCAATATGTCTGGGGTTCAATTTCCCACGTACAATTTACCCCATTTAATTCCTGCCACTTCACCATAACCAATGGCACTTCCTAGTTCCTTGGCCGTTCGGCCTTATATTCTCCATGCCGATTGGTGTACTTCCACCGTCAGATCCTCCAATTCAAGGAGTCACTTGGCCCAACTATGGACTCACACAAAGTATAGGCTTAAAGTTATGTCACATGAGACACATTATGGATGTTAATTAACCAGCTGGGAAGATCCAGTCGGTAAGCAACATTACCGATTCTCCCCAATATTCAATACTGTCCGATATATTTCGGATTAAGCCCTTGGCTCTTCAATATCCGACCACTAGAATTTCTTCTTCAAGCCGTGATACCTCCTGGTAATACCGGGATGAATACTCAAAAGAGTTCCCATGTGCTTCAGTTAGCACAGTTTGTCTGGATTCATCTCTTGCAGGCACCACTCTCGGTCCTGAAATCTTAGATTTCTATCCATGCCTTCGGCTAATTCCATGTCTACTCCTTGAGAATGTCACTCAGAGCTTCTCATTCGAAAGGATTATTCGGGGTTTGAAGGTAATTCTCTCCCGAAAATCTTTCCACTTACCAAAAATTCACTCGGAATCCAAGTCCACTTCAAAGACGTGCCTGAGTTCAAACTCAGCAGTTCCAAACATCGACCTGAGTACGAATTCAAATAAATTCTCCTCTCGAATATTTACTCCCCCCGGGAGCCATTCACTCAGAAACTTACTCTATCAAAGTTCCTCTTTCCGTCCAGGAGTACTTTTCCCTTGGACAAAGGTTAATCGGTGGCACATCCCATGGATCTTAGAAATTTCTTACTTGATGCCCTTTCCCTTGGAATCGTATCACTCGGTACCATTCCACTCGGAAGTGCCACACTCAAAGATACTTCACTCGAAAAGTCACACAACTTAGAGGTACTCCACTCGGTCTCTATTAAAAAATTCTTCAGTCTGAGAAGCACTTATTCAAATTCAAGCTTTTCTTTATTCAGTAGTACCTCTCTCGGAATAACCCATTCTGAAACGTTTCACTCGGAGACGTTTCACTCGGATTTTGCCTTACTCAAAAGTCTCACATTCGGACACAGTTTTCTTAACTTAGTAGTGACTCTCTTAATGATGTTTCACTCGGGACATCATAACTTTACTTCATTCAGTAGTTCTTTCTCCCAGAAAGATTTTACTCGGAATTATATTCCTTTCCTTCACTCGGAAATATGTTACTCTTCTCTGAGCGAATTCTCGCTTCATCCATTATCTCAGCCCAAGGTTATAATCCTTCAATAAATACTCAGTAATACCCGACTAGACCCATAAAACTTCTAATTTCAGTGATAGGTTTGGGTCCCACTTATGCCATCACTACTCCTACCTTAGATGGACCGACAACAATGCCATCTCTGGACACAACGTGTCCCAGAAACTGGATCCCATCCGATCCAAAGTCACACACCGATAACTTGGCAATTGATTGCTCCTCTTTAGTACCACAGTACTATATGGAGATGTTCTTCATGCTCCAGGTATAACTCGAAACAAATCAGAATACCATCAATGAACACTTTCTTGAACCAACCCAAGTAAGGCTGGAGGATATTATTCATCTAATTCATGAACACCGCCTGAACACTCGTCATACCAACGACATTACCACATTTCCAAAGTGGCTATAATAAGTCCCAAACGCCGTTTTAGGGGTATCAAAAACCTTGCTCCAATCTGATGACATCCGGACTACAAATCGATCTTAGAAAGACCAAATCACACCACAATTGATCAACCAGATCATCAGTCCTTAGCAGTGGGTATTTATCCTCTATAGTTAGCTTACTCAATCAGTGGCAATCAATGCATAACCGCTTACCACCATCACTCTTCTTGACCAGTAACATCGGCACCCCTGTCGAAAAGATCCCCCTTCATTTCCGACAATCCATCATCACTTTAGTAGCCAATTTATACCAAAATAACCTCTGACTCTCTCGGAGGTAAGCACACAGGGGTTAAAATAAATCTTCTACTCTCATTCGATACGCTATCATCTACTACCCATCCAACACAACCCCTATTTCTATCCAGAACATCCAGATAGACTCAGATCATCACCATAAGTAGCTACAGCCTCACCTGCTCGACCTATGAATCGTTGCATCTGACTTACAGGATGACGTCTTATTCCCATAGGGTTACAACAAATACATAAAGTCAATGCAAAAGTGTACGCCGCCACAATACCTATGTGTGAAGAGTCATATCGGAACAAATACATTATATTCTTATCACTCACATCTATCACACTTACTCAAACAATACTAATCCACATGAGAATTAGTGGTAACCCACACAAGTCTATAATCAACATACTTACAACAACATTGTCATTATGCATAATCTAGGTACATCACGTAATAACCATCGTCCATCATCAGTTACCATCACCATAAAATGGTATAACAACAATTGGCTTCCAGCCCTCACCGAGTAAATATCCCCTCTTTAGATCTTATCCATCACAAAACCATGGTCCAACAGTCTAATAATCTCTCATTTCATCACTCATCACCGGCCATCAATCAACTTAAGCCTAGATGGTTCGCTAAACTCACCTAGGTATACAACTCAAGGTTACAATACGATTTTCAATCACATAACAGGTTTCTGCATCGGTGAATCTTTTCACTAATCATAAGCATAGTCCACCAGTTGGACGTACAATCATCATCATTATATTGTTTCTATCATCACCATACTCATTACCAATGCGTACCCAGAATTCGACATTACCATTCACAATCTATCCGGTATCACATTCATTATTTGCATTTCATCCTATGACGGTTCAAGCCTCAACGACTTATTTCACAATTCCTTCACTAGGGCTCAACAATCCACAAGGTTTAATAGATCATCTGACTCAAAAAATCCCAGGGGTCACCTAGTACCCATCGTGGGACACTCCCACAACATCCAAATATCACCGAGCCTAGACCATTCATAAGATCCGATCAATCACTAGACTTAGTAAGTCTAAGGGTTACCTAGAGCCCGTTGTGGAACATTACCACAACATCCGATCATACAAGATGCCAAATCAATGGGGGCACCACGCCTAGTGGCCTAACATCAAATCAATCATTCACTCGGTTTTCACATACCAAAGACCGAGACACTACCCCAATCTAACATATATCAGATTCCATATTTATTCACTTATCACATACTTAAATTCCCAACCTAGGAAACTGCAACCAATCACTTACATCATATATCATATAGGGTTCTTGTGCCAAAGGATATAAAACTCATCCTTTACAAATGGCATAACTGATCGTTTAAATTGGAAAACACCACACTAGGGAATTCCTTCAACATTATTCATTTAATCAACTCAAACATGTGAGATCCAATTCATTCAACAAGCATGCCTCGGCTATGAGCCACTAGCATGGCTTATACAAGAGGCCTAGCCAACTAATCTGATTTCAACATATATGAAGGTCTCAACATCCCTCGCTTTATCTCTTTCTAATCAACTCAGGCTTAGAATAACCTCTAAGCATTTCGTGAATCAATCAGACCAGGGTAGTAACAAATCTTCTACCCTCAAAACAACGTACCAATGATATTACCTGTTGTCTCCATCCTCAAACAAAACTCATAGGCATATAGCCACATGAATCATGGTTAAACATGTATCAAATCTAATAGAATATCACAAGCAATGATGACAACCAGTCATATTGCACACAACCGCCTACTCTCAGTAAGCATACCTTGTCCTTGGAACTTTTAAGTCTGCTCTGATACCAAAATGAAACAACCCGACCTAAATAGAAGCAAACCCGAGACTAGGGAATTTTTTTCCAAAACGAACGTTCCAAACGTTCACAAAGCAGTTCAGAATAGGAGTCGGGATAAATAAAACAAACTGAAGGCAAGGGAAGCAGAAAACTGATCAGAGGTAAGAGAAGACCGGGTCAGGATGCCACACGTTGGCAAGACCCAGCTTTGGATAAACAAAAGGCAGCAGAAGTCGCTTGAGCGAGCCTCATTCGCTGGAGTGATTCCTCATTCACTGAAGCGAGCCCATGCACTCAGTATATCACTCGGAATTGGGACCACGTTCACTCGGGAACGGTCCCCTTCGGGTCATGCTTCACCCGGTAAACTCTTAGCCAGATTCTTACTTTCATTCAAGAGGGTCACAGACATGCTTCATTCGGAAGCGTATTACACATTCTTCACTCGGCATATTTTAATCTTCCTCACTCGGAGAACACTTTACTAGGTCAAGTCTCATTTAAAGGTTTTATAACCTCATCCACTCGGAGTCTATAGAGTACGTCTCACTCAGAAGAGTTCCATCGGCTAGGTTCCACTCGCCAAATACCTTGACCTTCCATCCCTCGGAAATAATCTCCTTAATCAAGTTCCACTCAGAATTACTCTAACTTCTCTTTACTCGGAAGACTTCACCAAGTTAAGTTCTGCTCAGTAATATCTGAACCTTATTCACTCGGAATAGGTTTACTAAGATGGGTTTCACTCGGAAACGTTTTGACCGCTCTTCCCTCGGAAGAGATTCTCTCGGTCAATTCTCACTCGGGAGTATTAAACCCTTCTTCCCTCGGAAGAGGTTCTCCCAGATATATCTCATTCGGCATCATGACTATTCTTCCCTCGGAAGAAGTCCACTCCAGCACATCTCACTCGGAACCGTTTTAAGCCTTCATCACTCGGAAAAAAGGCTCACTCGCTAACGCCCCACACGAAAACGGCTCTCACAACTATATTCCACTCGGAACTTATAGTCCTTAGCATTATTCTTACAACGCCGCCTAATGCACAAGTCAGGGAACTTCATAACAATGTAAATATATATACACTTGTCCACAACCCAGTTAATTCAATTATACATATATATATATCCAGAACAATCGTCATACATAAGAGCCGACCAAGGCTACATCGACTATATACAATCTGTACACTATGTACACTACAGCGGTATAGGTACCCATCACTCAGACTTGAGGCCTTCTCGCCATTCACTATTCCGACCTACATTAACTGAAAAATATAGCCACAGTAGGGGTGAGCATTTACATATTAAATGACAGATATTGACTCAGATTAATCCTCAAAGTCTCCATCATGCAATTACATATCTCAATCAACAATAACATACACTGCCATTCAATATGGACATTCACACAACATCATCCGATCGGAATTATTCAATTCATACATGGCTATATAATTCATATTATTCACAATAACATATACCATAACCATACCATCATATTGCACTCGGCAACAGTATCAGTATACATACATCCATCTAGTCAGAATTCACTCAAGTCAATTCAAGACTACATTATTCGTGTTATTCTCAATAACATTTACACATATACAATTCACGTTGAGCTCAACAACAATTATAAGTGTGCACACATCATTTCAGTCAGATCCGATTATTCATTATTAATTTTTATTGTTGCAACATAGGCTCCAAGCCTTTTTCTCAGCTCCAAGCTGATCCTGCCGTTTTATTGGTACCAAACCGTTTGCCCTCTCATGTAACACAGTCACTCCAAGCGACAACAGAAGTGTTACGGGCTAAACCCCAAGCCTCGCTCAAGAAGTTTGCCTGAACCTTGCTCAAAGGTCTTTGATAGCATCCAATGCATAAGTTAAACCCCGAGCCTCGCTTAAGAGGAGTGCCTGAGCCTCGCTCAAAGGTCTTTGATTGTATTTCACACATATTCATCTGATTACCGTTTATATATTAAGCGTCCCACGCTATATGCTCTCAGCATTTTCAGTGGCGAATCAGATGCATATGGTCGTATTAATGTTGTTTTGGATTCCATACAACAATAGTACATAATAATTTTCGTGCGTGCGTACGTTCGTCCATGCATGTGTGTGCATTTGTGAAGTCTTTGTGAGCTTTTTAGTCATTTTATAGCGTGAATGTTATTATTTTTACAAATAGCATTCTTAAATGGTTTCAGTCATCTTTGATATCAATTATTTATTTTTCGTTTTATAAATATTATTCTTAATTAGATTCTCTCACTATTGCTATCAATTATCAATAGAAGATGACTAATTCTCTTTTCCTTTTATTGATAGTAAAGATCGATAGTAAAAGAATGTGACAAAAATAATTAACAAATTATATATTATTAATAATTATATTCCTTTATTTTTTAAGGTTTATTTAGTAAGAGAATCGCGTAGGGGATCACATCAAGTCTTATTTGATGCATTGAATTTAAAATATATTAATATTAATAAAAAATATAAATAATATATTTTATTTTTCCTTAATTTTTAATGTATTTTCTCTTATCCTTTTTATGAGACGTGTTTAAAAATTTTTCTTGTGAATTTTATATGACTTCTTTCAATTTACAATGTGCATTGATTATTTTTTTCAACACATACTTTTATTAATTAATCTTGATACTATTTATATCAATGGAATATGAAATAATCATTGATCTTTCTTCCTTATTATTCAATGCAATTTGAAAAGTATACCAAGAATAATTGACAAGTATAATATGTTTACCTAGAATAACTAAATTTCTTAATCAACATAAAATAACAAAATATGGTGATAAAAAAAGAACTAGTGGCGAGACGTCTTTTCTTTTTAAAAGTTTTATACAATTTTTATAAATACTTTCAATGTTGTTTGGATTCCATACAAGAAACTATATAATAATTTTTATACGTTCAGCCATGCGTCCATGCAAGCGTGTGCATTTATGAAGAATTTGTAAGTTTTCTAGTCATTTTATAACGTGAATGAATCATTATTTTTACAAATAGCATTCTTAAATGGATTCAGTCATCTTTGATATCAATTATATGTTATTATTTTTATAAATATTATTCTTAATTAGATTCTCTCACATTTGCTACCAATTATCAATAGAAGATGATTAATTCCCTTTTCCATTTATTAATGGTAAAGATCGATAGTAAAATAATCTGTCAAAAATAATTAACAAATTATATATTATTAATATTTATTTTATTTTATTTTTTAAGGTTTATTTAGTAAGAGAATCGCGTAGGGGATCACATCAAGTCTTATTTGATGCATTGAATTTAAAATATATTAATATTAATAAAAATATAAATAATATATTTTACTTTTCTATAATTTTTAATGTATTTTCTCTTATCCTTTTTATGAGATGTGTTTAAAAATTTTTCTTGTTAATTTTATATGACTTCTTTCAATTTACAATGTGCATTGTTTATTTTTCAACACATACTTTTATTAATTAATCTTGATACTATTTATATCAATGGAATATGAAATAATCATTGATCTTTCTTCCTTATTATTCAATGTAATTTGAAAAGTATACTAAGAATAATTGACAAGTATAATATGTTTACCTAGAATAACTAAATTTCTTAGTCAACATAAAATAACAAAATATGGTGACAAAAAAAGAACTAGTGGTGAAACTTCTTTTCTTTTTAAAAGATTTATACAATTTTTATAAATACTTTCAATGTTGTTTGGATTCCGTACAAGAAACTCCTTAATAATTTTCATGCGTTCACATGTGCGTCCATGCATGCGTGTGTATTTATGAAGAATTTGTGAGTTTTTTAGTCATTTTATAACGTGAATGAATCATTATTTTTACAAATATCATTCTTTAATGGAATCAGACATCTTTGATATCAATTATATGCTATGATTTTTATAAATATTATTCTTAATTAGATTCTCTCACATTTACTACCAATTATCAATTGAAGATGATTAATTCCCTTTTCCATTTATTGATCGTAAAGAACGATAGTAAAAGAATCTGATAAAACTAATTAAAAAATTATATATTATTAATAATTATATTCTTTTATTTTTTAAGGTTTATTTAGTAAGAGAATCGTGTAGGGGATCACATCAAGTCCTATTTGATGCATTGAATTTAAAATATATTAATATTAATAAAAAATATAAAAAATATATTTTATTTTTCCTTAATTTTTAATGTATTTTCTCTTATCCTTTTTATGAGACGTGTTTAAAAATTTTTCTTGTTAATTTTATATGACTTCTTTCAATTTACAATGTGCATTGATTATTTTTCAACACATAATTTTATTAATTAATCTTGATACTATTTATATCAATGGAATTTGAAATAATCATTGATCTTTCTTCCTTATTATTCATTATAATTTGGAAAGTATACCAAGAATAATTGACAAGTATAATATGTTTACCTAGAATAACTAAATTTCTCAATCAACATAAAATAACAAAATATGGAGATAAAAAAAGAACTAGTGGCAAGACTTCTTTTCTTTTTAAAAATTTTATACAATTTTTATAAATACTTTCAATGATGTTTGGATTCCATACAAGAAACTACATAATAATTTAATGTATTTTCTCTTATCCTTTTTATTGGACGTGTTTCAGAATTTTTCTTGTTAATTTTATATGACTTCTTTCAATTTATAATGTCCATTGATTATTTTTCAACACATACTCTTATTAATTAGTCTTGATGGAATATGAAATAATCATTAATCTTTCTTCCTTATTATTCAATGTAATTTTAAAAGTATACCAAGAATAATTAAAAGTTTAATATCTTTACCAAAAATAACTAAATTTCTTAATAAACATAAAATAACATAATATGTTGATAGAAACAGAAGTAGTGGCGAGATTTCTTTTCTTTTTAAAAGTTCTATACAATATTTATAAATAATTTTAATGTTCTTTTGGATTCCATACAATAATAGTACATAATAATTTTCGTGCGTGCGTACATGCGTCCATGCATGCGTGTGGATTTAGGAAGTCCTTGTGAGTTTTTTAGTTGTTTTATAACGTGAATATTATTACTTTTACAAATAGCATTGTTAAATGGATTCAGTTATCTTTGATATCAATTATATATTATTTTTATAAATATTATTCTTAATAAGATTCTCTCACATTTGCTATCAATTATCAATAGAAGATGATTAATTCCCTTTTCCATTTATTGATAGTAAAGATCGATAATAAAAGAATATGACAAAAATAATTAAACAATTATATATTGTTCATAATTATATTCTTTTATTTTTTAAGGTTTATTTAGTAAGAGAATCGCATAACAGATCACATCAAGTCTTATTTGATGCATTTAATTTAAAAGATATTTATTTACATAAAAAATATAAATAATATATTTTAGTTTTCCTTAGTTTTTAATGTATTTTCTCTTATCCTTTTTATGAGACCTGTTTTAGAATTTTTCTTGTTAATTTTATATGACTTCTTTCAATTTACAATGTGCATTGATTATTTTTTTCAACACATACTCTTATTAATTAATCTTAAAACTATTTATATCAGTTGAATACGAAATAATCATTAATCTTTCTTCCTGATTATTTATTGTAATTTTAAAAGTATACCAAGAATAATTGACAAGTTTAATATGTTTACCTAAAATAATTAAATTTCTTAATAAACATAAAATAACATAATATGTTGATAGAAAAAGAAGTAGTGGCGAGATGTCTTTTCCTTTTAAAAGTTCTATACAATATTTATAAATACTTTTAATGTTGTTTTGGATTCCATACAATAATAGTACTTAATAATTTTCATGCGTGCGTACGTGCGTCCATGCATGCGTCTGGATTTATGAAGTCTTTGTTATTTTTTAGTAGTTTTATAACGTGAATATTATTATTTTTACAAATAGCATTGTTAAATGGATTTAGTCATCTTTGATATCAATTATATGTTATTTTTATAAATATTATTCTTAATTAGATTCTCTCATATTTGCTATCAATTATCAATTGAAGATGATTAATTCCCTTTTCCATTTATTGATAGTAAAGATCAATAATAAAAGAATATGACAAAAATAATTAAATAATTATATATTGTTAATAATTATATTCTTTTATTTTTTAAGGTTTATTTAGTAAGAGAATCGCATAACAGATCACATCAAGTCTTATTTGATGCATTTAATTTAACAGATATTTATTTTCATAAAAAATATAAATAATATATTTTAGTTTTCCTTAGTTTTTAATGTATTTTCTCTTATCCTTTTTATGAGACCTGTTTTAGAATTTTTCTTGTTAATTTTATATGACTTCTTTCAATTTACAATGTGCATTGATTAATTTTTTCAACACATACTCTTATTAATTAATCTTAAAACTATTTATATCAGTTGAATACGAAATAATCATTAATCTTTCTTCCTTATTATTTATTGTAATTTTAAAAGTATACCAAGAATAATTGACAAGTTTAATATGTTTACCTAAAATAACTAAATTTCTTAATAAACATAAAATAACATAATATGTTGATAGAAAAAGAAGTAGTGGCGAGATGTCTTTTCCTTTTAAAAGTTCTATACAATATTTATAAATACTTTTAATGTTGTTTTGGATTCCATACAATAATAGTACTTAATAATTTTCATGCGTGCATACGTGCGTCCATGCATGCGTGTGGATTTATGAAGTCTTTGTTAGTTTTTTAGTCAATTTATAACGTGAATATTATTATTTTTACAAATAGCATTCTTAAATGGATTCAGTCATCTTTGATATCAATTATATGTTACTATTTTTATAAATATTATTCTTAATTAGATTCTCTCAAATTTGCTATCTATTATCAATAGAAGATGATTAATTCTCTTTTCCATTTATTGATAATAAAGATTGATAATAAAAGAATATGACAAAAATAATTAACAAATTTTATATTGTTAATAATTATATTCTTTTATTTTTTAAGGTTTATTTAGTAAGAGAATCGCATAACAGATCACATCAAGTCTTATTTGATGCATTTAATTTAACAGATATTTATTTTCATAAAAAATATAAATAATATATTTTAGTTTTCCTTAGTTTTTAATGTATTTTCTCTTATCCTTTTTATGAGACCTGTTTTAGAATTTTTCTTGTTAATTTTATATGACTTCTTTCAATTTACAATGTGCATTGATTATTTTTTTCAACACATACTCTTATTAATTAATCTTAAAACTATTTATATGAGTTGAATACGAAATAATCATTAATCTTTCTTCCTTATTATTTATTGTAATTTTAAAAGTATACCAAGAATAATTGACAAGTTTAATATGTTTACCTAAAATAACTAAATTTCTTAATAAACATAAAATAACATAATATGTTGATAGAAAAAGAAGTAGTGGCGAGATGTCTTTTCCTTTTAAAAGTTCTATACAATATTTATAAATACTTTTAATGTTGTTTTGGATTCCATACAATAATAGTACTTAATAATTTTCATGCGTGCATACGTGCGTCCATGCATGCGTGTGGATGTATGAAGTCTTTGTTAGTTTTTTAGTCAATTTATAACGTGAATATTATTATTTTTACAAATAGCATTCTTAAATGGATTCAGTCATCTTTGATATCAATTATATGTTACTATTTTTATAAATATTATTCTTAATTAGATTCTCTCAAATTTGCTATCTATTATCAATAGAAGATGATTAATTCTCTTTTCTATTTATTGATAATAAAGATTGATAATAAAAGAATATGACAAAAATAATTAACAAATTTTATATTGTTAATAATTATATTCTTTTATTTTTTAAGGTTTATTTAGTAAGAGAATCCCGTAATGGATCACATCAAGTCTTATTTGATGCATTTAATTTAAAAGATAATTATTTTCATGAAAAATATAAATAATATATTTTAGTTTTGTTATTTTTTAATGTATTTTCTCTTATCCTTTTTATGAGACGTGTTTTAGAATTTTTCTTGTCAATGTTATATGACTTCTTTCAATTTACAATGTGCATTAATTATTTTTTTCAACAGATACTCTTATTAATTAATCTTGAAACTATTTATATCAGTGGATAATGAAATAATCATTGATCTTTCTTACTTTTTATTCAATTTAATTTTAAAAGTATACCATGAATAATTGTCAAGTTTAATGTGTTTACCTAAAATAACTAAATTTCTTAATAAACATAAAATAACATAATATGTTGATAGAAAAAGTACAGGGGAGACCTCTTTTCTTTTTAAAAGTTCTATACAATATTTTAAAATACTTTTAATGTTGTTTTGGATTCCATACAACAATAGTACATAATAATTTTCGTACGTGCGTACGTTCGTCCATGCATGTGTGTGCATTTATGAAGTCTTTGTGAGTTTTTTAGTCGTTTTATAACGTGAATATTATTATTTTTACAAATAGCATTCTTAAATGGATTCAGTTATCTTCGACAACAATTATATGTTATTATTTTTATAAATATTATTCTTAATTAGATTCTCTCACTTTTACTATCAATTATCAATAGAAGATGATTAACAAATTATAGTAACGATCGAAAGTAACGATCGATAATAAAAGAATTATACAAAAATAATTAACAAATTATAGATTATTAATAATTATTTTCTTTTATTTTTTAAGGTTTATTTAGTAAGAGAATCGCATAAGGGATCACATCACGTCTTATTTGATATATTTAATTTAAAAGATATTAATATTATTAAAAAATAAAAATAATATATTTTATTTTTCCTTAGTTTTTAATGTATTTCTCTTATCCTTTTTATCAAACCTGTTTTAGAATTTTTCTTCTTAATTTTATATGAGTTCTTTCAATTTACAATGTGCATTGATTATTTTTTTCAACACATACTCTTATTAATTAATCTTGATACCATTTATATCAGTGAAATATAAAATAATCATTGATTTTCATCCTTATTATTTAATGTAACTTTAAAAGTATACCAAGAATAATTAACAAGTTTAATATGTTTACCTATAATAACTAAATTTTTTAATAAAGATAAAATAACATAATATGTTGATAGAAAAAGAAGTAGTGGCGAGACTTCGTTTCTTTTTAAAAGTTTTATACAATATCTATAAATACTTTTAATGTTGTTTTAGATTCCATATGATAATAGTACATAATAATTTTTGTGCGTGCATACATACGTCCATGCAAGTGTGTGCATTTATGAAGTCTTTGTGAGTTTTTTGTCATTTTATAACATGAATATTATTTTTTTTACAAATAGCATTCTTAAATGGATTTAGTCATCTTTGATATCAATTATAAATTATTATTTTTAGAAATATTATTCTTAATTAGATTCTCTCATTTTTGCTATCTATTACCAATAGAAGATGATTAACTCCCTTTTCCATTTATTGATAGTAAAGATTGATAATAAAAGAATATGACAAAAATAAATAACAAATTATATATTGTTAATAATTATATTCTTTTATTTTTTAAGGTTTATTTAGTAAGAGAATCGCGTAAGGGATCATATCAAGTCTTATTTATTGCATTTAATTTAAAATATATTTATTTTAATAAAAAATAAAAATAATATATTTTATTTCTCCTTAGTTTTTAATGTATTTTCTCTTATCCTTTTTATGAGATGTGTTTTAGAAATTTTCTTGTTAATTTTATATGACTTCTTTCAATTTACAATATGCATTGATTATTTTTTCAACACATACTCTTATTAATTAAGCTTGATACTATTTATATCAGTGGAATATGAAATAATCATTGATCTTTCTTCCTTATTATTCAATGTAATTTTAACAGTATACCAAGAATAATTAACAAGTTTCATATGTTTACCTAAAATAACTAAATTTCTTAATAAACTTAAAATAACATAATATGTTGATAGAAAAAGAAGTAGTGGCGAGACGTCTTTTCTTTTTAAAAGTTCTATACAATATTTATAAATACTTATAATGTTGTTTTGGATTCCATACAATAATAGTACATAATAATTTTCATGCATGTGTACGTGAAACCATGCATGCGTGTGCATTTATGAAGTCTTTGTGTGTTTTTTAGTCATTTTATAACGAGAATATTATTATTTCTACGAATAGCATTCTTAACTAGATTCAGTCATATTTAATATCAATTATATGTTATTATTTTTATAAATATTATTCTGAATTAGATTCTCTCACTTTTGGTATCAATTATTAATAGAAGATGATTAATTCCTTTTTCCATTTGTTGATAGTAAAGATCGATAATTAAAGAATCTAACATATATAATTAACAAATTATATATTAATAACAATTATATTCTTTTATTTTTTAAGGTCTATTTAGTAAGAGAATCGCGTAAGAGATCACATTAAGTCTTATTTGATGCATTTAATTTAAAATATATTTATCCTTAGTTTTTAATGTATTTTCCCTTATCATTTTTATGAGACGTGTTTGAGAATTTTTCTTGTTAATTTTAAATGACTTCTTTCAATTTACAATGTGCATTGATTATTTTTTTCAACACATACTCTTATTAAGTAATCTTGAAACTATTTATCTCAATGGAATATGAAATAATCATTTATCTTTCTTCCTTATTATTCATTGTAATTTTAAAAGTATACAAAGAATAATTGACAAGTTTAATATGTTTACCTAAAATAACTAAATTTCTTAATAAACATAAAATAACATAATATGTTGATAGAAAAAGAAGTAGTCACGAGACGTCTTTTCTTTTTAAAAGTTCTATACAAAATTTATAAATACTTTTAATGTAGTTTTGGATTCCATACAATAATAGTACATAATAATTTTCGTACGTGCGTCCATGCATGCGTGTGCATTTATGAAGTCTTTGTATTTTTTTAGTCGTTTTATTATGTGAATATTATTAATTTTACAAATAGCATTCTTAAATAGATTCAGTCATTTTTGATATTAATTATATGTTATTATTTTTATAAATATTATTCTTAATTAGATTCTCTCACTTTTGCTATCAATTATCAATAGAAGATGATTAATTCCCTTTTCCATTTATGATAGTAAAGATCGATAGTAAAAGAATCTGACAAAAATAATTAACAAATTATATATCATTAATAATTATATTATTTTATTTTTTAAGGTTTATTTAGTAAGAGAATCCCGTAAGGAATCATATCAAGTCTTATTTGATGCATTTAATTTAAAATATATTTCTTTTAATAAAAAATATAAATAATATATTTTCTTGTTCCGTAGTTTTTAATGTAATTTCTCTTATCCTTTTTATGAGACGTGTTTTAGAATTTTTCTTGTTAATTTCATATGACTTCTTTCAATTTACAATGTGCATTGATTATTTTTTTCAACACATACTCTTATTAATTAATCTTGAAACTATTTATATCAGTGAAATATGAAATAATCATTGATCTTTCTTCCTTATTATTCAATGTAATTTTAAAAGTATACAAAGAATAATTGACAAGTTTAATATGTTTACCTAAAATAACTAAATTTCTTAATAAACATAAAATAACATAATATGTTGATAGAAAAAGAAGTAGTGGGGAGACGTCATTTCTTTTTAAAAGTTCTATACAATATTTATAAATACTTTTAATCCATACAATAATAGTACATAATAATTTTCATGCGTGCGTACGTGTGTCCATGCATGCGTGTGCATTTATGAAGTCTTTGTGAGTTTTTTAGTCATTTTATAACGTGAATATTATTATTTTTACAAATAGCATTCTTAAATGGATTCAGTCATCTTAGATAACAATTATATGTTATTACTTTTATAAATATTATTCTTAATTAGATTCTCTCACTTTTGCTATCAATTATCAATAGAAGATGATTAATTCTCTTTTCCCTTTATTGATAGTAAAGATCGATAGTAAAATAATCTGACAAAAATAATTAACAAATTATATATTATTAATAATTATATGCTTTTATTTTTTAAGGTTTATTTAGTAAGAGAATCGCGGAAGGGATCATATTATGTCTTATTTGATCCATTTAATTCAAAAGATATTAACATTATTAAAAAATATAAATAATATATTTTATTTTTCCTTAATTTTTAATGTATTTTCTCTTATCTTTTTTGTGAGACGTGTTTTAGAATTTTTCTTGTTAATTTTATATGACTTCTTTCAAATTACAATGTGCATTGATTATTTTTTCAACACATACTCTTATTAATTAAGCTTGATACTATTTTTATCCGTGGAATATGAAATAATCATCGATCTTTCTTTCTTATTATTCAATGTAATTTTAAAAGTATACCAAGAATAATTGATATAACACCCCTGATTTTCTGTACTCGAATCCCGATGTGATCGACATAATAAATAAAAATGCGAATAAATTTTTCGCGTTGGAAATCATTTCCAAAACACCACCATGACCACATCAAGACCCAAATCATAGAAAACCAAAGAGTGAGATTAAATAACCTATAACTGGATCGATAAATAGTTTGCCCATAAAGGTATACAAAATAAGAGAGTTTACAGCGGAAGAAAAATATGTATACCGGGCATACGCCTAGTCCCATATATGAAGATATGAGAAAAGGCTCGGCGAAGTATGCAATGGCGTATCATAAGCCTAATATACAACCATCATCATTTTACATAATTACATAAGCATACAATGCCTAAGATATAAGTATATACTTATCTATATGGTCATGCGTCTTACATCTCTAATATTCATATTTATAATAGACCATAACCAGCCCAACTTTAAATTCATATGTCACCACTATTAGTATATCCTCCAAGTGTATACATATTCACAATTCGTCCATCAATATCAATAATTACAACATCATGCTATTCATTTTATACATAACTCATTAAATTACAATGCTACCGGCCAAGGCATTCCTCTACAACTATTTACCTTCCCAAAAGCTTTATTTCTTAAACGTCCCCATCCCATGGTTTTCCTGTATCAATACTAAAAAGTAGACCACATGGGAGAGTGAGTTATACATTTCAAATGACGATATGAATACAATTGAAATTATGTGCATATGCATATCAACATCATGTATGCTTTGCTAAACACATCAACAATAATCATAGATTATTAATTCAACAATATATATTCATTTCATGCTTATTCATCAAATCATAGCAAAGCAAGCATATACACATCTATAACACCGCCACAATGGGCCAACACATATCTATCACATCACCATAATGGGCCAACATCATCAACATAGACCATTCTGGTCTTTCATCAAGCCACCATGGGCTAACATCATCATTTCCAATCATAAACAAATATGCCTTTCACTACATTGGGCCATAACATACATATCGTTATATTTAACATCATTTCATATATTCATATCATTTATTACTTTTATGTGGTCTTTCATTATATTAACTTCTCATCTCATCAACACCAATACCATCATCTCAATCATCATCATATTCTGGCATATCTCTATGCTATATGCAAATACTCTTATGGCTAATGCATATGCACAATGGAATAGACAACAAATGCGGATCCGACTGTGGGAAATAACACCAAGTTGTGGGTCGAGCATAGTTGTGCTACTATGCCCCTACTGCAGCAGAAAAATATGTACACATATCTCAAAGCATGCATGTATCTCAACAACATCTTTTACTGGTACCAAACTGCTATCGCCCATTTGTAGCACTAGTCACCCTGTGACTTTCGGATCAGCAACATGGCCTCACTTGCCAAAAGTGCTATGGGCCCCTCCCGAACACTCATCGAGAGAGCCGTGCCCCGTCGGACACCGAGGTAACTCGCTCACCATAGAGCCGCCCACCCACTGGGCCCGCCACATAGGGTGCCTCGTCACCAAACTATGGACAGCTTCGTGACTCACACACCGAGCCACAGGGGAAAACAACAATACGCTCGTGCACTGAGCCGTCCTCCCACTAGGCCCGCCTAGTGGAACCCCCTAATATTCCACATAGACAGCGATCGATATACCATGGATGCAATGCAATGCAAATCAAATGCATTCTCACTTTGTGCATCCTAAATGCCACTCCTCAAACATCATCATCATGATCATCAACACCACCATACACCTTAGTGGATTTCATCATTGTTTGTTTCTTAGTCATTGCTTTCAAGTTTTAATGTGGCATTTTCATCTCAACATATTTCACATATATTTCACATCATACATGCAAGTCAATACTTGCAATTAGCCACTATGGCATTTCAATATCACATAATATTCATCAATATTTTCACACTTTCATTTAGTGGATTTTCATCTCATTATTCATTACCATTGTCTCATGTATACATATATATATATATATGTATATATATATTTTATTTGTGTGGCATTTACAACATTTTCAATTACACAATTCATACCACACATACAAGACCATGCTTGTATCATACACAATGGCACCCAACAATTTATCAATAATGATATACACCTCTTTGTACAAGAGAGTACTCAACCTCATCTAACATTATTTTGTATCATATTTTCTTCAATTCATCAATTTATATTGTATATCATGTCATTCAATTATCCCTTCATCAATTTCAAATTCACCCAAGGATCTATATTTCATAATCCTATCATCAGGTTCTCAATATCATCCTTTCACTATTCTATTTTAAGTGGTATTGGGTTATAATTAATTAGCCGCAATGCACCTATCAATCTCAAACACCACCATGCTATACTACCATTATATCACCCTTCATATATACCCATAATCATCTCACAATTATCCCCTAATACCGAGAAGAGGCTCTAACATAAGCCTGCCATAAATAAAATCGAGCAGATCCCCTTCTGGTGGAAACTCGCTCAAGCGAGATTCACATCCACTTGAGCGAGACAGGCCGGTTCACTTGGGCGACCCCCTTTCGCGTAAGCGAAAAACTTCCAGTAGCGTTTTCACGCTCACTCGCTCGAGCGAAGCACCATCACACTCAGTCACTCGCTCAAGCGAGAATTATCCAGTAACCAATTCCTCACTAGCTCGCTCAAGCACGGCCATGCCCGCTTGAGCGAGATTCGTCTAGTAACTCCCCTGAATGCATAATATGCAGCTCGCTTAAGCGGAAACCTCACCCGCCTAGGCGAAATTGGTCCAGAGACCATTATACCAATACAGGGGATTCTCGCCTAAGAGAGATCCCTTCTCGCTTGAGCGAGACCACTCGGACATAAGCAGAATCAGCAATTCTTACAACTTAACACCTAAAATCTCACTCTAGGCCAACTGATTCACCACTAATACATCATACTCATCACATGAGGCATATAAAACTCGCTCTGACCATTCATACTTAGGAATTCTCATTCCAACTCATCAATTACTCCTTTAAATTCCAATTCATCAGCTATAATCACTCATCTCAAAACAATCCTCTATATTTTAACTTGTTCATTCATAAATTTTCACCATCATTAGTTCACATCCAACCAAGGGACCATCAACCACTTATCATCAATATGATATAAATACATACATTTTTATAACATTCAACATAAGCCAAGCCATCATTCATCACTTCATCAAATTAATCATATAAAATATTCATGGTAAGGCATTACATGAGTTTAACATATACATAATTAACAATGAATTCACTCATGCGATTTGAAATGTAAACTCCTCTCCTACCTCGAGAGAAGAACCACCACGTGATTACATCCATCCTTCCACATCACCGTCCGGAATACAATCCTATCAACAATTATACATACACATGTAATCAATAAATCATCACAAAACATCACTTCTCTTAACTTATGATCAAGTCCTAGACTTGTCTAAGCTCCAATTCCATATACCCATGTTAGGCTTCGGGAATTCCATTCCCCAAAGCTAAGATTCTCCAAGTCTTAAGGGTTAAACAAATCCAACAACATCAACACTTAAGATTAATCCCTCAAATCAACATACCTATATACATGCACATATCTTCATTTGCAACTCATGACTTAGTTCACCATTTTATCACATCAATATTCAACTACTATCCTTCAAATATTCATTTCTATGTATAACATCATTCCAAGGTACCAAAATCATCAAAATCATCAAGTGGGTCAAAACCCCCAAATTATTAATACTTAGGATTCCCTTTCCAAACATTCAAGCCTAGGGTTCCATTTCCACCCACATGCAAGGTTTCTAACATCAACATCTTCAACCTAATACCCCAAAATCATAATGAGACAAGGAAGGGGTGAAAGATCTTTACCTCAAATCCAAGCTCCACCAAAAATGAAAATGAAAGTGAAGAAGAGAAAGGAGATGACCCCACAAGCTTCCAATGCTCCATAGACGCCATTCAAGCCTCACAAATCCGTGGAAACCATTTAATTTTTGAGTGGAGTGGCAAGGGAGAGGGGTGGCCACGGTTTGGTCAAGAGAAGAATGGAGGAGAAGAAGAGGTCTCCACCGAAAATGAGAAAGAGGAAAGAGGAAAGAGGAATTTTTGTGCAATTATGATACATTGTCCAATGGGCCATTTAATCTATTAACCATTGTATAATAGAGTGTAAAGTGAGTGGGGAGACAGAGAAGAAGAAGTGGACGGCTGAAACATGGAGGGAAGAAAGGGAATTCTCATTTTATTTTTAATCCAATTTGGTTCGTATTTTCCCCGGTCATTATCATACATCGAGTCCAATTAATTAGTCCCTTAATACTAAAAATTATTCCAAATACACCATCTCAACCATAATAATCTTCTAAACATTCTAGACCCATCAAATACTCAATTTGACCAAGTGGGTCCCACATCATCTATTAATTCACCCGGTTCTGGTAAATTTTAGTTTACCGATAATTCACCTCTAATATCTAACAACATCTCCCATAATTATTTGACCATAACCAATCAATTATCATCATCCAATAAATTTATTTTATTTAAAAATCCAGGATGTTACAATTGACAAGTTTAATATGTTTACCCAAAATAACTAAATTTCCTAATAAACATAAACTAACATAATATGTTGATAGAAAAAGAAGTAGTGGCGATACGTCTTTTCTTTTTCAAAGTTCTATACAAAATTTATAAATACTTTTAATGTAGTTTTGAATTCCATACAATAATAATTCATAATAATTTCCGTGCGTGCATACGTGCGTCCATGCATGCATGTGCATTTATGAAGTCTTTGCGAGCTTTTTAGTCGTTTTATAATGTGAACATTATTAATTTTACAAATAGCATTCTTAAATAGATTTAGTCATCTTTGATATTAATTATATGTTATTATTTTTATAAATATTATTCTTAATTAGATTCTCTCGCTTTTGCTATCAATTATCAATAGAAGATTATTAATTCTATTTTCCATTTATTGATAGTAAAGATCGACAGTAAAAGAATATGACAAAAATAATTAACAAATTATATATTATTAATAATTATATTTTTTTTTATTTTTTAAGGTTTATTTAGTAAGAGAATCCCGTAAGGGATCACATCAAGTCTTATTTGATCCATTTAATTTAAAATATATTAATATTATTGAAAATATATGTAACATATTTTATTTTTCCTTAGTTTTTAATGTATTTTCTCTTATACTTTTCATGAGACGTGTTTTATAATTTTTCTTGTTAATTTTATATGACTTCTTTCAATTTACAATGTGCATTGATTTTTTTTTCAAGATATACTCTTATTAATTAATCTTGATACTATTTATATTAGTGGAATATGAAATAATCATTGATCTTTCATTCTTATTATTCAATGTGGTTTTAAAAGTATACTAAGAATAATTGACAAGTTTAATATGTTTACCTAAAATAACTAAATTTGTTAATCAACATAAAATAACATAATATGTTAATAGAAAAAGAAGTTGTGGCGAGACTTCTTTTCTTTTTAAAAGTTGTTTACAATATTTATAAACACTTTTAATGTTGTTTTGGATTCCATACAATAATAGTACATAATAATTTTCGTGTGTGCGTACATGCATCCATGCATGCGTATGCATTTATGAAGTCTTTGTGAGTTTTTTAGTCATTTTATAATGTGAATATTATTATTTTTACAAAATAGTATTCTTAAATGGATTCAGTCATCTTTGATATCAATTATATGTTATTATTTTTATAAATATTATTCTTAATTAGATTCTCTCGTTTTTGCTATCAATTATCAATAGAAGATGATTAAGTCCCTTTTCCATTTATTGATAGTAAAGATCGATAGTAAAAGAATCAGACAAAAATAATTAACAAATTATATATTATTAATTATTATATTCTTTTATTTTTCAAGGTTTATTTAGTAAGAGAATCGCGTAAGGCATCACCTCAAGTCTTATTTGACCCATTTAATCTAAAAGATATTAATATTATTAAAAAATATAAATATTTTATTTTATTTTTCCTTAATTTTTAATGTATTTTCTCTTATCCTTTTTGTGAGACGTGTTTTAGAATTTTTCTTGTTAATTTTATATGACCCATTTCAATTCAAAATGTGCATTGATTATTTTTTTCAACACATACTCTTATTAATTAGTCTTGATACTATTTATATCAGTGGAATATGAAATAATCATTAATCTTTCTTCCTTATTATTCACTGTAATTTTAAAAGTATACCAAAAATAACTAAATTTCTTAATAAACATAAAATAACATAATACGTTGATAGAAAAAGAAGTAGTGGCGAGACTTCTTTTCTTTTAAAAAGTTTTATACAATATCTATAAATACTTTTAATATTGTGTCAGATTCCATACAATAATAGTACATAATAATTTTTATACGTGCGTCCAAGCATGCGTGTGCATTTATGAAGTCTTGGTGCGTTTTTTAGTTGTTTTATAACGTGAATATTATTCTTTTTACAAATAGCATTCTTAAATGGATTCAGTCATCTTCAATAACAATTATATGTTATTACTTTTATAAATATTATTCTTAATTAGATTCTCTCACTTTTACTATCAATTATCAATAGAAGATGATTAATTCCCTTTTTCCATTTATTGATAGTAAAGATCGATAGTAAAAGAATCTGACAAAAATAACTAACAAATTATATATTATTAATAATTATATGCTTTTATTTTTTAAGGTTTATTTAGTAAGAGAAACGCGTAAGGGATCACATCAAGTCTTATTTGATCCATAATTCAAAAGATATTAATATTATTAAAAAATATAAATAATATATTTTATTTTTCCTTAATTTTTATTATATTTTCTCTTACCCTTTTTATGAGACTATTTTAGAATTTTTCTTGTTAATTTTATATGACTTCTTTCAATTTACAATGTGCATTGATTATTTTTTTCAACACATACTCTTATTAATTAAACTTGATACTATTTATATCAGTGGAATATGAAATAATCATTGATCTTTCTTCCTTATTATTCTATGTAATTTTAAAAGTATACCAAGAATAATTGACAAGTTTAATATGTTTACCAAAAATAACTAAATTTCTTAATAAACATAAAATAACATAATATGTTGATAGAAAAAGAAGTAGTGGCGAGACGTCTTTTCTTTTTAAAAGTTCTATACAAAATTTATAAATAATTTTAATGTAGTTTTGGATTCCATATAATAATAGTACATAATAATTTTCGTGTATGCGTACGTGCGTCCATGCATGCGTGTGCATTTATGAAGTCTTTGTGAGTTTTTTAGTTATTTTATAACGTGAATATTATTATTTTTACAAATAGCATTCTTAAATGGATTCAGTCATCTTTGATATCAATTATATGTTATTATTTTTATAAATATTATTCTTAATTAGATTTTCTCAATTTTGCTATCAATTATCAATAGAAGATGATTAATTCCCTTTTCCATTTATTGATAGTAAAGATCGATAGTACAAAGATCTGACAAAAATAATTAACAAATTATATATTATTAATAATTATATTATTTTATTTTTTAAGGTTTATTTAGGAAGAGAATCACGTAAGGGATCACATCAAGTCTTATTTGATCTATTTAATTTAAAAGATATTAATATTATTAAAAAATATAAATATTTTATTTTATTTTTCTTTAATTTTTAATGTATTTTCTCTTATCCTTTTTAAGAGGCGTGTTTTAGAATTTTTCTTGTTAATTTTATATGACTTCTTTCAATTTACAATGTGCATTGATTTTTTTTCAAGATATACTCTTATTAATTAATCTTGATACCATTTATATCAGTGGAATATGAAATAATCATTGATGTTTCATTCTTATTATTCAATGTAGTTTTAAAAGTATACTAAGAATAATTGATAAGTTTAATATATTTACCTAAAATAACTAAATTTCTTAATAAACATAAAATAACATAATATGTTAATAGAAAAAGAAGTAGTGACGAGACTTATTTTCTTTTTAAAAGTTCTTTACAATATTTATAAATACTTTTAATGTTGTTTTGGATTCCATACAATAATGTACATAATAATTTTGGTGTGTGCGTACGTGTGTCCAAGCATGCGTGTGCATTTATGAAGTCTTTGTAAGTTTTTTAGTCATTTTATAACGTGAATATTATTATTTTTAAAAATAACATTCTTAAATAAATTCATTCATCTTTGATATCAATTAAATGTTATTATTTTTATAAATATTATTCTTAATTAGATTCTCTCGTTCTACTATCAATTATCAATAGAAGATGATTAATTCCCTTTTCCATTTATTGATAGTAAAGATCGATAGTAAAAGAATCAGACAAAAATAATTAACAAATTATATATTATTAATAATTATATTCTTTTATTTTTTAAGGTTTATTTAGTACGAGAATCACGTAAGGGATCAGATCAAGTCTTATTTGATCCATTTAATTTAAAAGATATTAATATTATTAAAAAATATAAATATTTTATTTTATTTTTCCTTAGTTTTTAATGTATTTTCTCTTATCCTTTTTATGAGACGTGTTTTAGAATTTTCTTGTTAATTTTATATGACTTCTTTCAATTTACAATGTGCATTGATTATTTTTTTCAACACATACTCTTATTAATTAGTCTTGATACTATTTATATGAGTGGAATATGAAATAATCATTGATATTTCTTCCTTATTATTCAATGTAATTTTAAAGGTATACCAAGAATAATTGACAAGTTTAATATGTTTACCAAAAATAACTAAATTTCTTAATAAACATAAAATAACATAATATGTTGATAGAAAAGAAGTAGTGGCGAGACTTTTTTCTTTTTAAAAATTCTATACAATATTTAAAAATACTTTTAATGTTGTTTTACATTCGATAGAATTATAGTACACAATAATTTTAATGCGTGTGCCTCCAAGCATGCGTGTGCATTTATGAAGTCTTTGTGAGTTTTTTAGTCATTTTATAACGTGAATATGATTATTTTTACAAATTGCATTCTTGAATGGATTCAGTCATCTTTGATATTAATTATATATTATTATTTTTATAAATATTATTCTTAATTAGATTCTCTCACTTTTGCTATCAATTATCAATAGAAGATGATTAATTCCCTTTTCCATTTATTGATAGTAAAGATCGATAGTAAAAGAATGAGACAAATATAATTAATAAATTATATATCATTAATAATTATATTCTTTTATTTTTTATGGTTTATTTAGTAAGAGAATCACGTAAGAGATCACATCAAGTCTTAGTTGATCTATTTATTCTAAAAGATATTAATATCATTAAAAAGAATAAATATTTTATTTTATTTTTCCTTAGTTTTTAATGTATTTTCTCTTATCCTTTTTATGAGACGTGTTTTAGAATTTTTCTTGTTAAGTTTATATGACTTTTTTCAATTTATAATGTGCATTGATTATTTTTTTAACATATACTCTTATTAATTAGTCTTGATACTATTTATATCAATGGAATATGAAATAATCATTGATCTTTCTTGCTTATTATTCAATGTAATTTTAAAAGTATACCAAGAATAATTGACAAGTTTAATATGTTTACCAAAAATAACTAAATTTCTTAATAAACATAAAATAACATAATATGTTGATAGAAAAAGTAGTGGCGAGACTTCTTTTCTTTTTAAAAATTCTATACAATATTTATAAATACTTTTAATGTTGTTTTAGATTCTATATAATAATAGTATATAATAATTTTCGTGCATGCGTACATGCGTCCATGCATGCATGTGCATTTATGAAGTCTTTATGTGTAACATCCTGAATTTTAAAATGAGAGAATTAATTACCGGAATAAATATTAGAAATTGGTATATGGAGTATTTAATGTCCCAAACTATTGAGAATAATTAAATTAAGATTTTGGGAATTTTTGGTAATTTTTGGAGACCGGTTGAGCTGAAATTAAGCCCGGTTGAGATATGGGTGTCGGACCAAGTATCTCGGAATGAGACGATATTGGTCAGGGCTATAGAGAATAATATTGGGAATCCGAATATGTATTCGGAATAATTTTCAGATGATGTATTGAGCCCGAACGGAGAACCTGTTGGTTATAAAACGGTAAAGTTTTAATGAAGGGAAATTAAAATAAATCAAAAACCCAATTTTCTTCTCCTTCTATTCACGTGGGAATGCTGAAGGTGGAACATTTACACTTCACTTTCTTCTTCTTCTCTTCATCATCTTCTCCATTCCTCTCTTTTCTTCATCCAAAACCCTAGCAACTTGAACTCACCTTCCACTCCTTCTTAATTTCGTTTGAAGTGGAGCTTGAAGGAGGCTTGTGGAGCTGTTATCTTCCTCCTTCTCTTCCTCATTTTCGCAGCTTCCTCTCCCCCTATTGAACCTATTTTCGTTTTTGGGTGTGAGGTAAGGAATACTCACCATTTACTTGGGTTTTTGCCATGGGTGTATGATAATATGAGTTTTGAAACCATGCATGTGTATGGATGTTCTTGAGGAGAGTAATTAATGCAAGGGTTTGATGTGGATTCTATGAAAGTAAGGTTTCTTTGAGAAGTAATAAAGTGGATGCATTTATGGTTGGAAAGAGAAGAGTATTTATGATGGTTGTTGAAATTTTATGAAACCCTAACTTTATGAATTTGGGGGAAAATGTATATGGAGGTTGGTGAACATTTATTGTGGGTAATAAATGTGAGTTGTGATGCATAAGGGTCATTGGTGATGGTATTTTGTTGAAGGGAATTAATAATGGAGAAACCCATGAAAGGGGTTTGGTTGTTGAGTGCATAATAATAAATGGTGACACCTAACCCATGGTGGTTATGGTGGATAAAATGAAATAAAAGAGTTTGAGGGTTATAATAATAAAAACAGCAAGTATTTATTGATATATAAGTATTGGAATCTTAATGAGTAAGTAGAAAATTGATTGTGTAATGTATTGTGATGTAGGAAGTGACCCCATTGACGAAGCGGGACCATCGAACCGCGTTGATCACTACTTCACTTGAGGTAGGAGGGGGTAACTTTTCTAAATGCATGATTTCATCCATTGGTGATGTGAAAATATGTATATATATGATTATTTTGATGATTATTGGATGGATGATGTGAAAATGTTATGATTTGAATGCATTTAGAATGATGATTGTGATGTGGCATGGTATTTGGGACAATATTGTGATGTGAATACCCCAAATTATGTGTATGATTTATTGAATGTGTATGCACTAACCATTGGTATGGAGGAATTCAAAAGAGAATTGGCATTGGATGAGAATGATGAGAAAATTGAAATCCACTAAGTGGTGATGGTGAATGATTGAATGTGGAGTGGCGTCTAGGATGCATAGTGTGAGGATGCACTTGATTTGCATTTGCATTGCATCCATGGCATATCATAGCTGTTTATGTGGAATATTAGGGGGTTCCACTAGGCAGGCCCAGTGGGAGGGCGGCTCAGTGCACGAGCGGATTGTGATTTTCCCCTGTGACTCGGTGTATGAGTCACGAAGCTGTCCATAGTTTGGTGACGAGGCACCCTATGTGGCGGGCCCAGTGGAAGGGCGGCTCTGTGGTGAGCAAGTTTATCTCGGTGTCTGACTGGACACGGCTCTCTCGATGTGTGTTCAGGAGGGGCCCGTAGCACTTGTGGTAGTTGAGGCCACGATGTTGATCCGCAAGTCACAGGGTGACTAGTGCTACAAATGGGCGATAGCGGTTTGGTACCAGTAAAATTATAAGGATGTAAGCATGCTTGAATTGAGATATATGTGTACACAATTTTTCTACTGCAGTAGGGGCATAGTAGCACACCTATGCTTGTCCCACAATTGATTTAATGATATATTTTCCCACAGTCGGATCCGCATTGCTTTGATGAGAAATTCTTGTGCATATGCATTAGCTTTAAGAGCATTTGCATATAGCTGGAGATATGCCTAGTTGAAAGCCCATGGTGGCAACGGATGAATGATAATCGAAAAGGGAAAGAGTTGAATACTAACCCTATGTGTGTGTTGGGTAATCCAAATGATTGAAATTGTGAATGTATACTTGAGATTATGAAATGTACGGTGTATGATGTATAATATGGTGTAATGATTGATAATTGAGCAAGTATACATGTATTTCATCATAATGTATGACTTTAATTCATTTGGATTATGTTACTCACCTCCCCGTTGCCATTTTTAAGGTTGATGTAGGTATGACTTAAATCCTACAACTTTTGGAGGCCGAGTATGAAGAAGGTACAATATGGATAGGAATGCGTAAGCCTTGGCCGGCATGAAATTTGTTTTGTAGAGTATATGAGGTTTATATACTCAATTTTGTGATGTTGATAATTTTGGAGGTCATGGGAGAAAATTGGACATGGATGTGTAATGACAATTTTCATTCATGACCCAAAAGATGTAAAGAATGAATCTGAATACTTGACTTTGTTAAATGAATGGATGTTGTGTTTTCATGCTATATTATGGAGCTTGTGGAATGACGTGGAATATAGATGTATGTAGGGAATGCATGTGATTTGATGATGAATTTAAATTATATGCATGGAATCAATATTAGCATGATGATGTTGGTGGTATTTGATTCAATGAAAGGATTATGTAGTTTTAGATTATAGTATTGTATGAATTAGTATATGCATAATGGAGTAAGATATGGTCATAGGAGAGGCCAAGATAGGAGAGGTCAATGGTTCATGTACTAAGCTAGATGGGATTTTCATTTCTGCTAAGATTCTGCAGAACTCGCTCAAGCGAGTAGTAATCTCGCCCGAGCGAGATGGTTGTAGAACAGGGGATTCGTTTCTGCCCCAAATTCGCTCAAGCGGATGTGCATTTCGCCCAAGCGAGATTGCCACAGAATCAGTGTTTTGATTCTGGACAATTTTCGCCCAGGCGTGAAGGGCAGCGCTCAAGCGAGGGAGAAGGAGAATGGATTCTGGACGATTCTCGCCCAGGCGAGTGGTGCCTCGCCCAAGCGAAAATTGGCCAGAGAGTCCTCAACGTTTCTGGACCAATCTCGCTCAAGCGAGCCTTGGGCCGCTCAAGCGAGTCGAGCCCTGATACTTATTTCCCTCTCTCGCTCAAGGTCGCTCAGCGTTTGCCCAAGCGTGGGTACGCTGGTTCGCTCAAGCGACTTGAGTCACGCCTGAGCGAGTATGCCCCTGATTCTCATTTTGTTATTTTAAATTAAATTTTTAAAATGTTATGCATTATTTCTTCTTTAGATAATATTTTAAAGGTATTGAGGAGTATATTTAGGCCTTCTAGATTATATAAATTGTATTCCATATTTTTATGAACGGACTCCTCTTGAAAATCATTTAGCCACTAATTAAACCAAACTAAGTAATTCTTCCACTGATTCTGATTGAAAAATTTACATTTAGTTTCACCCTCTCATATCCTCATATATGGGAGTGGTTCATTTTAGATCCAGGGGTTTGGTGAAAAATATTTTACTACTTTAATTATTGAATTTATTAATATTTTCAAAGACGCAAAAAATTTTCCCTATTTTACTTGGGGGTTTGGGGCGTCTCAACCTGGTATCAGAGCATTCATTGCTCTTGATATGATTATAAATGATGTTATCCATGTATATATTGCTTATGGTTGATTGATTTATGAATTATATGGGTGAATTATGATAGTGGTTATTGAAATGGGATTATTACATGATTATTGTTAGGCCCGGCCAGGCAATTCCTTCTCATATTTACCTTCTAATTATTAAATGTATTATGATGATACTTGTGTTAAGCAAGTTAATGATAAATGATATGTATACACATTGGGTGAAGAAACTTCAAGTTTCTAATTATGTTCATGTTGTTGTATATAGATTGAGTGATGGCGTATAGGCGCAATCCTGATACAATTGCTATGATTGAGGCCTTTAATCGCTTTGTTGACATACTTGCACAGCAACAACAACCTGTTGGTCAGCCGAATCAAGGCCTTGACCAATTTCTTAAGCGAAAACCTTCTGAATTTCATGGAGGCTATAAGCCAGAAGATGCTCATGTCTGGATCCGTGACTTGGAGCGGATATTCGCTAGTATGGAGTGTACCGAAACTCAGAAAATAGAGTATGCGGTGTTTATGGTTCGGAATGAGGCCGAATCTTGGTGGATCTTTACCCGTGGGCGTATGACTGCTGCCCACACTCCTTTAACTTGGGAGAATTTCAAAGCTGAATTTCTTAAGAAATATTTTCCTGCAAGTTACAAAAACAAGAAAGAGCTTGAATTCATGGAACTCAAGCAAGGCGGCATGTCGGTTGAAGAGTATGCTATGAAATTTGAAGAGTTATGTGTGTTTTATCCTCCCTTTCAGCAAGAGGGCACTGAAGTTTCGAAATGTGTTAAGTTTGAGAATGGACTACGCCAAGAGATTAAGAAGGCGATTTGTCACCAAGAGATTAGGAGCTTTCCTACTCTTGTGGATAAGTGCAGAATTTTCGAAGAGAATGATATTGCTCCAAGGAACTACTCGGGGCATGATTATAAGTTGAAGGGCCAATCTTCTAGCTTCAAGAAGAAAGGCAACTTTAAGAACAATAGACGATTTGTGCGTGGGTCCTCTTCCTTTAGAGGTGGACGTGGTGGCGGAAGGCATGGTGCCGTTGGTGGCCGAGGTGATGGCCAAGGACTCCGTTGTTACAGATGTGGTGGAAATCACTTAGCCAGAGATTGCAATCATGAAGAAACAGTGGTGTGCTATAGATGCAACCAACCGGGGCATATCCGCCCTGATTGTCCTTTGAATATTGCAGATGTTGTGCCACGTGATAATGCAAACCGTGGAGGCTATGGTGCTTTTAGAGACCGTGGTCGTGGAAACGGTAATGGTGGAAGAAATGGAAACCGAAATGGTGGTAACGGTCGTGGTAATGGAAACGGCCGAGGTAATGCTAATGGTGGTCGGAATGGCCCAACTCGTGGTGTTAATCAACAAATGGCTGGAAGAGTCTTTGCCGTGACCGGTGAAGAAGCAGCACAAGCTGAGGATCTTGTCCAAAGTGAGTGCCAAATAAACGGTAATGTTGTTAATGTGATATTTGATTCGGGTTCTATGCACTCTTTTATTTCTGAAGATTGTGTGAGGCGCCTGCGAATGCCTGTAAGTATGATGAAAGGTGCAATATTGGTGACTACACCGACTGGTACTTGCTTAAGATCGGTGACTCGATGTGAGAATGTAGAGATGGTCTTGGAGGGTAGAAAATTTGTTGTATCCTTCGTGTGTTTACCTATGAAAGACCTGGATGTTATCCTAGGCATGGATTGGTTGTCCGCTAACAAGGTTTTGGTGGATTGTCATAGTAAGACGGTGATTTTCCCAACCTCTAATACTGAAGGCTTTGATGTGCGAGGTATCTCTCAACTTCTCGTGATGTTCTGTTTGGTTGATGGGAATGGTGTTTCCCAATCTGGTGGAATTCCTATTGTTTCGGAATTTCCCGATGTGTTTCCGGAAGAGATTCCCGGATTACCTCCTCCACGAGAAGTGGAATTTGCTATCGATCTTATTCCAGGTGCAGAACCTGTTTCCCGAGCTCCTTATAGGATGTCTCCTATGGAGTTAGCTGAGTTGAAAAAGCAAGTGGAAGAATTGCTTGAACGGGAGTTTATTCGCCCAAGTGTGTCTCCTTGGGGTGCTCCCGTATTGCTAGTGAAGAAGAAAGATGGGAGCATGAGATTGTGCGTTGATTATCGCCAACTCAACAAACTGACCATTAAGAATAAGTACCCTCTTCCGCGTATTGACGATCTTTTGGATCAATTGAAAGGTGCTGTTGTATTTTCGAAGATTGATTTGCGTTCTGGATATCATCAAATTCGGGTGAAGGCCGAAGATATTCCCAAAACTGCTTTCCGAACGCGGTATGGACATTATGAATACGTGGTGATGCCATTTGGTGTGACTAATGCCCCTGCGATTTTCATGAGCTACATGAATCGCATTTTCCATGAATATCTTGACCAATTCGTCGTAGTGTTTATCGATGATATTTTGGTGTATTCCAAGAGTCATGAAGAGCATGAAAGACATCTTCGTCTTGTGTTGACTATTCTACGAGAAAAAGAGTTGTATGCGAAGCTCTCTAAGTGTGAATTTTGGCTATCGGAGGTCCAATTCCTTGGACATGTTATTTCAAATGATGGAGTTGCTATGGATAAATCTAAAGTTGAAGCTGTGATGGCTTGGGAAAGACCAACGTCAGTGACGGAGATAAGGAGTTTTCTTGGTCTTGCCGGTTACTACCGGAGATTTATTGAAGGGTTTTCCCGTTTGGCTTTACCACTAACGAAGTTGACTCGGAAGAATCACTCTTTTGTGTGGACCCGTGAATGTGAAGAGAGTTTCCAAGAGTTGAAGTTAAGGCTTACTACTGCACCGGTGTTAGCATTGCCCGACTTAACGAAGGAATTTGTGGTATATTGTGATGCATCTAAGTTTGGTCTTGGGTGTGTATTGATGCAAAAGGAGCGTGTGATAGCCTATGCGTCGAGGCAGTTATGACCGCATGAGGTTAACTACCCTACACATGATCTTGAATTGGCGGCGGTGGTGTTTGCATTGAAGTTGTGGCGACACTACTTGTACGGCTCCAAGTTTGTGGTCTTTAGTGATCACAAAAGTCTTAAGTACTTGTTTGATCAGAAGGAATTAAATATGCGTCAAAGACGATGGATGGAGTTCCTAAAGGACTATGAATTTGAATTAAAGTATCACCCCGGTAAGGCAAATGTAGTTGCTGATGCATTGAGCAGGAAGTCATTGCATGTCTCCATGATGATGGCAAAGGAAATGGAGTTGATAGAACAATTTAGAGATTTGAATATGGGCGTGGAGACTTACACTTCCAAGAAAATGGTGTTGGAGATGTTGAAGGTGGCAAATGAGTTTCTTGAATATGTGAAGGTGCAACAACCCAATGATGAGTATTTGATTGAGATGAAAAAGACCCAAGAATAAGGGAAGAATTTGTTCATAGAAGAAGGTCAAGATGGTATTTGGCGTATGAAGGGCCGAATTTATGTTCCCTCAAGCGGTGATGTGAGAAAACGTATACTTGAGGAAGCTCACAAAAGCGTATTGAGTATTCATCCTGGTTCCACTAAGATGTACCAAGACTTGAGGAAGAATTTTTGGTGGTCCGGTATGAAGCGTGATGTGGCGAATTTTGTAGCATCTTGCCTTGTTTGTCAAAAGGCGAAGGTTGAGCATCAGAGACCATCTGGTTATTTGAGACCATTGGAGATCCCTGTTTAGAAATGGGATAGTATAGCTATGGATTTTGTTTCTGGACTACCCAGAACTCGTGCTGGAAACGATTCTATATGGGTGATTGTTGATAGATTGACAAAATATGCTCACTTCTTGCCCATTAATATGAAGAGTCCTTTGGAGAAATTGGCACAAATATACATTAAGGAGATTGTTAGACTACATGGCGTTCCGTCCAGCATCATATCCGACCGTGATCCTCGTTTTACTTCTCGGTTTTGGGGACGTTTGCATGATGAGTTGGGTTCTAAGTTGAAGCTTAGTTCCGCTTATCACCCTCAAACCGATGGGCAATCGGAGAGAACTATACAAAGCTTGGAGGATCTATTAAGAGCTTGTGACCTTGAGCACAGTGGATGTTGGGAGAGATTCCTCCCATTGATCGAATTCACATACAATAACAGCTTCCATTCCAGCATAGGTATGGCACCGTATGAGGCGTTGTATGGAAGGAAGTGTAGAACTCCCTTGTGTTGGCTTGAAGTTGGTGAAAACTTGGCCTTAGGGCCGGAGATTATTCAAGAAACTACCGAACAAATTAAAAAGATACAAGAGAATATGAAGATTGCTCAAGATAGGCAGAAGAGTTATTATGACAAGAGGCATAAACCCCTTGAGTTTCAAGTGGGTGACCATGTGTTTTTGAAAGTCTCGCTTGACAAAGGCATTGGAAGGGCGTTGAAGAGTGGGAAATTGAGCCCTAGATTTATCGGACCTTACGAGGTGTTAGAGCAGATTGGTGAGGTTGCTTATAGGATAGCACTCCCTCCGCATCTTGCTAATCTACACAACGTGTTTCACGTATTGCAGTTGAGGAAATATGTTTATGATCCTCTACACGTGATCCCTATGGACGAGATTGAGGTGCGAGATGATCTATCTATTTCTCCTGTTTCTGTTCGCATTGTCAGACATTCCGTGAAGAAATTACGGAATAAGTTGGTACCTTTGGTGGAGGTCGCTTGGAAACATGGAAATACTGAAACGTTCACATGGGAACGCGAAGACGATATCAGAGAACGGTATCCTGACGCATTCGAATCCGGTATGTTAAATTTCGGGGACGAAATTTTCTTTTTGGTGGGGTGGACTGTAACATCTTGAATTTTAAAATGAGAGAATTAATTACCGGAATAAATATTAGAAATTGGTATATGGAGTATTTAATGTCCCAAACTATTGAGAATAATTAAATTAAGATTTTGAGAATTTTTGGTAATTTTTGGAGACCGATTGAGCTGAAATTAAGCCCGGTTGAGATATGGGTGTCGGACCAAGTATCTCGGAATGAGACGATATTGGTCAGGGCTATAGAGAATAATATTGGGAATCCGAATATGTATTCGGAATAATTTTCAGATGATGTATTGAGCCCGAACGGAGAACCTGTTGGTTATAAAACGGTAAAGTTTTAATGAAGGGAAATTAAAATAAATCAAAAACCCAATTTTCTTCTCCTTCTATTCACGTGGGAATGCTGAAGGTGGAACATTTACACTTCACTTTCTTCTTCTTCTCTTCATCATCTTCTCCATTCCTCTCTTTTCTTCATCCAAAACCCTAGCAACTTGAACTCACCTTCCACTCCTTCTTAATTTCGTTTGAAGTGGAGCTTGAAGGAGGCTTGTGGAGCTGCTGTCTTCCTCCTTCTCTTCCTCATTTTCGCAGCTTCCTCTCCCCCTATTGAACCTATTTTCGTTTTTGGGTGTGAGGTAAGGAATACTCACCATTTACTTGGGTTTTTGCCATGGGTGTATGATAATATGAGTTTTGAAACCATGCATGTGTATGGATGTTCTTGAGGAGAGTAATTAATGCAAGGGTTTGATGTGGATTCTATGAAAGTAAGGTTTCTTTGAGAAGTAATAAAGTGGATGCATTTATGGTTGGAAAGAGAAGAGTATTTATAATGGTTGTTGAAATTTTATGAAACCCTAACTTTATGAATTTGGGGGAAAATGTATATGGAGGTTGGTGAACATTTATTGTGGGTAATAAATGTGAGTTGTGATGCATAAGGGTCATTGGTGATGGTATTTTGTTGAAGGGAATTAATAATGGAGAAACCCATGAAAGGGGTTTGGTTGTTGAGTACATAATAATAAATGGTGACACCTAACCCATGGTGGTTATGGTGGATAAAATGAAATAAAAGAGTTTGAGGGTTATAATAATAAAAACAACAAGTATTTATTGATATATAAGTATTGGAATCTTAATGAGTAAGTAGAAAATTGATTGTGTAATGTATTGTGATGTAGGAAGTGACCCCATTGACGAAGCGGGACCATCGAACCGCGTTGATCACTACTTCACTTGAGGTAGGAGGGGGTAACTTTTCTAAATGCATGATTTCATCCATTGGTGATGTGAAAATATGTATATATATGATTATTTTGATGATTGTTGGATGGATGATGTGAAAATGTTATGATTTGAATGCATTTAGAATGATGATTGTGATGTGGCATGGTATTTGGGACAATATTGTGATGTGAATACCCCAAATTATGTGTATGATTTATTGAATGTGTATGCACTAACCATTGGTATGGAGGAATTCAAAAGAGAATTGGCATTGGATGAGAATGATGAGAAAATTGAAATCCACTAAGTGGTGATGGTGAATGATTGAATGTGGAGTGGCGTCTAGGATGCATAGTGTGAGGATGCACTTGATTTGCATTTGCATTGCATCCATGGCATATCATAGCTGTTTATGTGGAATATTAGGGGGTTCCACTAGGCAGGCCCAGTGGGAGGGCGGCTCAGTGCACGAGCGGATTGTGATTTTCCCCTGTGACTCGGTGTATGAGTCACGAAGCTGTCCATAGTTTGGTGACGAGGCACCCTATGTGGCGGGCCCAGTGGAAGGGGGCTCTGTGGTGAGCAAGTTTACCTCGGTGTCCGACTGGACACGGCTCTCTCGATGTGTGTTCGGGAGGGGCCCGTAGCACTTGTGGTAGTTGAGGCCACGATGTTGATCCGCAAGTCACAGGGTGACTAGTGCTACAAATGGGCGATAGCGGTTTGGTACTAGTAAAATTATGAGGATGTAAGCATGCTTGAATTGAGATATATGTGTACACAATTTTTCTACTGCAGTAGGGGCATAGTAGCACACCTATGCTTGTCCCACAATTGATTTAATGATATATTTTCCCACAGTCGGATCCGCATTGCTTTGATGAGAAATTCTTGTGCATATGCATTAGCTTTAAGAGCATTTGCATATAGCTGGAGATATGCCTAGTTGAAAGCCCATGGTGGCAACGGATGAATGATAATCGAAAAGGGAAAGAGTTGAATACTAACCCTATGTGTGTGTTGGGCAATCTAAATGATTGAAATTGTGAATGTATACTTGAGATTATGAAATGTACGGTGTATGATGTATAATATGGTGTAATGATTGATAATTGAGCAAGTATACATGTATTTCATCATAATGTATGACTTTAATTCATTTGGATTATGTTACTCACCTCCCCGTTGCCATTTTTAAGGTTGATGTAGGTATGACTTAAATCCTACAACTTTTGGAGGCCGAGTATGAAGAAGGTACAATATGGATAGGAATGCGTAAGCCTTGGCCGGCATGAAATTTGTTTTGTAGAGTATATGAGGTTTATATACTCAATTTTGTGATGTTGATAATTTTGGAGGTCATGGGAGAAAATTAGACATGGATGTGTAATGACAATTTTCATTCATGACCCAAAAGATGTAAAGAATGAATCTGAATACTTGACTTTGTTAAATGAATGGATGTTGTGTTTTCATGCTATATTATGGAGCTTGTGGAATGACGTGGAATATAGATGTATGTAGGGAATGCATGTGATTTGATGATGAATTTAAATTATATGCATGGAATCAATATTAGCATGATGATGTTGGTGGTATTTGATTCAATGAAAGGATTATGTAGTTTTAGATTATAGTATTGTATGAATTAGTATATGCATAATGGAGTAAGATATGGTCATAGGAGAGGCCAAGATAGGAGAGGTCAATGGTTCATGTACTAAGTTAGATGGGATTTTCATTTCTGCTAAGATTCTGCAGAACTCGCTCAAGCGAGTAGTAATCTCGCCCGAGCGAGATGGTTGTGGAACAGGGGATTCGTTTCTGCCCCAAATTCGCTCAAGCGGATGTGCATTTCGCCCAAGCGAGATTGCCACAGAATCAGTGTTTTGATTCTGGACAATTTTCGCCCAGGCGTGAAGGGCAGCGCTCAAGCGAGGGAGAAGGAGAATGGATTCTGGACGATTCTCGCCCAGGCGAGTGGTGCCTCGCCCAAGCGAAAATTGGCCAGAGAGTCCTCAACGTTTCTGGACCAATCTCGCTCAAGCGAGCCTTGGGCCGCTCAAGCGAGTCGAGCCCTGATACTTATTTCCCTCTCTCGCTCAAGGTCGCTCAGCGTTCGCCCAAGCGTGGGTACGCTGGTTCGCTCAAGCGACTTGAGTCACGCCTGAGCGAGTATGCCCCTGATTCTCATTTTGTTATTTTAAATTAAATTTTTAAAATGTTATGCATTATTTCTTCTTTAGATAATATTTTAAAGGTATTGAGGAGTATATTTAGGCCTTCTAGATTATATAAATTGTATTCCATATTTTTATGAACGGACTCCTCTTGAAAATCATTTAGCCACTAATTAAACCAAACTAAGTAATTCTTCCGCTGATTCTGATTGAAAAATTTACATTTAGTTTCACCCTCTCATATCCTCATATATGGGAGTGGTTCATTTTAGATCCAGGGGTTTGGCGAAAAATATTTCACTACTTTAATTATTGAATTTATTAATATTTTCAAAGACGCAAAAATTTTCCCTATTTTACTTGGGGGTTTGGGGCGTCTCATTATGAGTCTTTTTTTGTCCTTTTATAATGTGAATTGTATTATTTTTACAAATGGCATTCTTAAATGGAGTCAGTCATCTTTGATATCAACTATATGTTATTATTTTTATAAATATTATTCTTAATTAGATTCTCTCACTTTTGCTATCAATTATCAATAGAAGATGATTAATTCCGGTCTCCATTTATTGATAGTAAGGATCGATAATAAAAGAATCTGACAATAATAATTAACAAATTAGATATATTTTAATAATTTTATTCTTTTATTTTTGAAGGTTTATTTAGCAAGAGAATCGTGTAAGGGATCACATGAAGTCTTATTTGATGCATTTAATTTAAAATATATTTATTTAAATAAAAAATATATTTTAGTTTTCCTTAGTTTTTCATGTATTTTCTCTTATCATTTTTATGAGACATGTTTTATAATTTTTCTGGTTAATTTTATATTACTCCTTTTAATTCACAATATGCATTGATTATTTTTTCAACACATACTCTTATTAATTAATCTTAAAACTATTTATATCAATGGAATATGAAATAATCATTGATCTTTCTTCCTTATTATTCATTGTAATTTTAAAAGTATACCAAGAATAATTGACAACTTTAATATGTCTACCTAAAATAACTAAATTTCTTAATAAACATAAAATAACATAATATGTTGATAGAAAAAGATGTAGTGGTGAGACGTCTTTTCTTTCTAAAAGTTCTATACAATATTTATAAATACTTTTAATTTTGTTTCGGATTCCATACAATAATATTACATAATAATTTTCGTGCGTGCGTACGTGCGTCCATGCATGCGTGTGCATTTATGAAGTCTTTATAAGTTTTTTTGTCATTTTATAATGTGAATAGTATTATTTTTACAAATAGCATTCTTAAATGGATTGACTCATATTTGAGATCAATTATATGTTATTATTTTTATAAATATTATTCTTAATTAGATTCTCTCACTTTTGCTATCAATTATCAATAAAAGATGATTAATTCCCTTTTCCATTTATTGAGAGTAAAGATCGATAATAAAAGAATATGACAAAAATAATTAACAAATTATATATTGTTAATAATTATATTCTTTTATTTTTTAAGGTTTATTTAGTAAGAGAATCGCGTAAGGGATCACATCAAGTCTTATTTGATCTATTTAATTTAAAAGATATTAATATTATTAAAAAATATAAATAATATATGTTATTTTCCCTTAATTTTTAATGTATTTTCTCTTATCCTTTTTATGAGACCTGTTTTAGAATTTTTCTTGTTAATTTTATATGACTTCTTTTAATTTACAATGCGCATATATTATTTTTTTCAACACATACTCCTATTAATTAAGCTTGATACTATTTATATCAGTGGAATACAAAACAATCATTGATCTTTCTTCCTTATTATTCAATGTAATTTTAAAAGTATACCAAGAATAATTGACAAGTTTAATATGTTTACCTAAAATAACTAAATTTCTTAATAAACATAAAATAACATAACATGTTGATAGAAAAAGAAGTAGTGGCGAGACTATTTTCTTTTTAAAATTTCTATACAATGTTTATAAATACTTTTAATGTTATTTTGGATTCGATAGAATAATAGTACATAATAATTTTCATGCGTGCGTACTTGCGTCCATGCATGCGTGTTCATTTATAAAGTCTTTGTGAGGCTTTTAGTCGTTTTATAATGTGAATATTATTATTTTTACAAATAGCATTCTGAAATGAATTCAGTCATTTTTTATATCAATTATATGTTATTATTTTTATAAATATTATTCTTAATTAGATTCTCTCACTTTTGCTATTAATTATCAATAGAAGATGATTAATTCCCCTTTTCCATTTATTGATAGTAAAGATCAATAATAAAAGAATCTGACAAAAATAATTAACAAATTATATATTGTTAATAATTACATTCTTTTAGTTTTTAAGGTTTATTTAGTAAGAGAATCACGTAAGGGATCACATCAAGTCTTATTTAATGCGTTTAATTTAAAATATATTTATTTTAATAAAAATATAAATAATATATTTTATTTTTCCTTAGTTTTTAGTGATTTTTGTCTTATCCTTTTTATGAGACGTGTTTTAGAATTTTTCTTGTTAATTTTATATGACTTCTTCCAATTTACAATGTGCATTGATTGTTTTTTTCAACATATACTCTTATTAATTAAGCTTGATACTATTTATATCAGTGTAATATAAAATAATCATTGATCTTTCTTCCTTATTATTCAATGTAATTTTAAAAGTATACCAAGAATAATTGACAAGTTTAATATGTTTACCTAAAATAACAAAATTTCTTAATAAACATAAAATAACGTAATATGTTGATAGAAAAAGAAGTAGCGGGGAGACTTCTTTCATTTTTAATAGTTCTATACAATATTTATAAATTCTTTTAATCTTGTTTCGGATTCCATACAATAATAGTACATAATAATTTTTGTGCGTGCGTACATGCGTCCATGCATGCGTGTGCATTTATGAAGTCTTTATGAGTTTTTTTGTCCTTTTATAATATGAATAGTATTATTTTTACAAATAGCATTCTTAAATAGATTTAGTCATCTTTGATATCAACTATATGTTATTATTTTTATAAATATTATTCTTAATTAGATTCTCTCACTTTTGCTATCAATTATTAATAGAAGATGATTAATTCCGGTTTCCATTTATTGATAGTAAAGATCGATAATAAAAGAATCTGACAAAATAATTAACAAATTATATATATATATATTAATAATTTTATTCTTTTATTTTTTAAGGTTTATTTAGTAAGAAAATCACGTAAGGGATCACATCAAGTCTTATTTGATGCATTTAATTTAAAATATATTTATTTTAATAAAAAATATAAAAAATATATTTTATTTTTCCTTAGTTTTTAATGTATTTTCTCTTATCCTTTTTATGAGACGTGTTTTAGAATTTTTCTTGTTAATTTTATGATGGTTGTTGGGTTTTAAGAAACCCTAGCTTTATAAATTTGGGGGAAATGTATATTGGGGGTAGATGAGCATTTATTGTTGGCAATAAATGTAGTTTATGATGAATAATGGCCATTGGTGATGGTATTTGGTTGGTGGAAGTCATTGATGGAGAAACCCATGAATGGGTTTGGCTCTAAAATGCATAATAATAAATGGTGGCACCTAACCTAACCCATGGTGGTTATGGTGGATAAAATGAAATAAAAGAGGTTTGAGAGTTAAAATAATATAAACACCAAGTTATTAAAGTATATAAGTATTTGAGTCTTGGTGGGTAAATAGAAAATTGATTGTGTAATGTGCTGTGATGTAGGAAGTGACCCCATTATTCATGGCGGAACCGTCAAACCGCGTTGATCACTACTTCACTTGAGATAGGAGGGGGTAACTATTCTAAATGCATGATTTCATCCATTGATGATGTGAAAATATGTATATGAGATTATGTTGATGTTGTTTGAATGGATGATGTGATGATGTTATGATTTGGATGCATTTAGAACGATGATTGTTGTGTGACATTGTATTTGGGATAATGATATGATGTTGTGATTAGATCTTGATGATGAAATATGATGATGGTTTAAGACTATGTGTGAGTTGAAATCTATAATATAGAATATCCCAAAGATGTGTGTATGATTTATTGAATGTGTATGCCACTAACTAATAATATGTATAAATCTCAAAGAGAGTTGGGATTGGATGAGAATGATGAGGATGTTGAAATCCACCAAGTGGTAGTGGTGAATGATTGAATGTGGAGTGGCATCTAGGATGCATAGTATGAGGATGCACTTGATTTGCATTTGCATTGCATCCATGGCATGTCATAGCTGTCTATGTGGAATATTAGGGGGTTCCACTAGGCGAGCCCAATGGGAGGGCGGCTCAGTGCACGAGCGTATTGTTGTTTTCCCCTGTGACTCGGTGTGTGAGTCACGAAGCTGTCCATAGTTTGGTGACGAGGCACCCTATGTGGCGGGCCCAGTGGGCGGGCGGCTCTATGGTGAGCGAGTTACCTCGGTGTCCGACGGGGTACGGCTCTCTCGATGTGTGTTCGGGAGGGGCCCGTAGCACTTGTGGTAATTGAGGCCACGATGTTGATCCGTAAGTCACGGGGTGAGTGCTACAAATGGGCGAGAGCGGTTTGGTACCAGTAAAATTTATGATGATGTAAACATGCATAAATTGAGATATATGTGTACACAATTTACTACTACAGTAGGGGCATAGTAGCACACCTATACTTGTCCCACAAGTTGAATTGATGTTGTATTCCCACAGTCGGATCTGCATTGTTTGATGAGAAATCCTTGTGCATATGCATTAGCTTTAAGAGCATTTGCATATAGCTAGAGATATGCCTAGTTGAAAGCCCATAGTGGCAAATGGATGAATGAGAATTGAAAAGGGAGAGTGTTGGATACTAATTCTACGTATGTATTTGGTGAACCAAATGAATAAAACTGTGAATGTATACTTGAGATTATGAAATATACTTATAAATGATGTATGATGTTGGGTAAGATGTGCTATATATGCAAGTATACATGTATTTCATCATAATGTATGACTTTAATTCATTTGGATTATGTTACTCACCTCCTCGTTGCTATTTTTAAGGTTGATGTAGGTATGATGTAAATCCTACCATTTTGGAGGCCGAGTTTGAAGAAGGTAAATATAGAATCAGAATGTGTGAGCCTTGGCCGGCATGAAAATGTTTTGTGGAAGTATATGATGTTCATATGCTTGATTTTGTAATTTAGTTGTAGTAATATGATTTTGAGGGTCATGCAGGAAAATTGGATCCTTGGTGTATGACCAATTTTCATTTATGACCCAAGGACGTATTGCTTGTTGATGATTAATTTTAGGAACGAATGAAAATCTATGTAAAAATTTATGTTTTGGTGATCACCTACAATAGTGTTGATTCATTATCATTTCATGAATTAGAATGGACTTTAATGGATAATGATGAATGAGGCAAGTTATAAATGTGTTATATGATGTGTAGACCATGTTGAATGTAAATGAATTGTAGTAGAATGAGTTTTGGCATGGTGTGTTGCATGTAAGGTATACAATTTCACATTTTCTGCATAAACTCTGCAGAACTTGCTCAAGCGAGTGGGAATCTCGCTCGACGAGATTGATATGAAACAGGGCTTTGGCCTCTGGCCTGATTTCGCCCGAGCGGGTGTTCATCTCGCCCAAGCGAGATTGATGTTGAATCAGAGGTTAGCCTATGGACAATTTTCACTCAGGCGGGTGGGCGGTAGGTCAAGCGAAGGGGAAGAGAATTAGATACTGGACGATTTTCGCCTAGGAAAGAGATGCCCTGCCCAAGTGAAAATCCACCAGAGAGTTACCAATGCTTTCGGAACAATCTCGCTAAAGCGAGTCATGATCCGCTCAAGCGAGATTGGTACCTGATGCTTACCTCATCCCTCACTCAAGCGTCTGGCTGGCTCGCTAAATGATTTCTTTTGCATCTCGCACAAGCAAGATAGGGCTCGCTCAAGCGAGATAAGCCCTAATGCCCAAACCTCTCATTCGCTCAGCCTTTCTCAGCGTCGCCCAAGCGTGCCCACACTGGCTCACTCAAGCGAATTGATTCTCGCTTGAGCGAGTGTCACCCTGATGCTCATTTGTTTGTTTTCAGATAAACCTTTGTTTTTCATGTATTAAATTCTTATGATGCCTCACTTTAAGGGTGTTATTGGGTACGTCGTGAATCATGGAACTCTATGAAATTACTTCTCTCAATTTCAATCATACAACCATCAATTTAAACTAATTCATCCGCTGTTTTTAATTGGACAACTATTATTAAATCATATTTTTAATTACCCTCTCATATCTTCATATATGGGAGTGGTATATCATAGATCCAGGTGTCGTACAAATAGCTTCACCACTTATTTTCTTTCCATTGAATTATGACTTATAAAAACGTGAAAAATTTCCCCGTATTTCTGGGGACGTCTCAAATAGCATTCTTAAATAGATCCAGTCATCTTTGATATCAATTATATGTTATTATTTTTATAAATATTATTCTTAATTAGATTCTCTCACTTTTGCTATTGATTATCAATAGAAGATGATTAATTCCCTTTTCCATTTATTGATAGTAAAGATCGATAGTACAAGAATCTGACAAAAATAATTAACAAATTATATATTATTAATAATTATATTATTTGATTTTTGAAGGTTTATTTAGTAAGAGAATCCCGTAAGGCATCACATCAAGTCTTATTTGATCCATGTAATTTAAAATATATTAATATTATTAAAAAATATAAATAATATATTTTATTTTTCCTTAGTTTTTAATATATTTTCTCTTATACTTTTTATGAGACGTGTTTTATAATTTTTCTTGTTAATTTTATATGACTTCTTTCAATTTACAATGTGCATTGATTTTTTTTCAAGATATACTCTTATTAATTAATCTTGATACTATTTATATCAGTGGAATATGAAATAATCATTGATCTTTCATTCTTATTATTCATGGTGGTTTTAAAAGTATACTAAGAATAATTGACAAGTTTAATATATTTACCTAAAATAACTAAATTTCTTAATAAACATAAAATAACATAATATGTTAATAGAAAAAGAAGTAGTGACGAGACTTCTTTTCTTTTTAAAAGTTCATTATAAAATTTATAAATACTTTTAATATTGTTTTGGATTCCATATAATAATAGTACACAATAATTTTCATGTGTGCATACGTGCGTCTAAGCATGCGTGTGCATTTATGAAGTATTTGTGAGTTTTTTAGTCGTGTTATAACATGAATATTATTATTTTTACAAATAGCATTCTTAAATGGATTCAGTCATCTTTGATATCAATTATATGTTATTATTTTTATAAATATTATTCTTAATTAGATTCTCTCGCTTCTGCTATCAATTATCAATAGAAGATGATTAATTCCCTTTTCCATTTATTGATAGTAAAGATCGATAGTAAAAGAATCAGAATAAAATAATTAAGAAATTATATATTATTAATAATTATATTCTTTTATTTTTTAAGGTTTATTTAGTAAGAGAGTCGCGTAAGGGATCACATCAAGTCTTATGTGATCCATTTAGTTTAAAAGATATTAATATTATTAAAAAAATATAAATATTTTATTTTATTTTTCATTAATTTTTAATGTATTTTCTCTTATCCTTTTTATGAGACGTGTCTTAGAATTTTTCTTTTTAATTTTATATGACTTATTTCAATTCACTATGTGCATTGATTATTTTTTTAAACACATACTCTTATTAATTAGTCTTGTTACTTTTTATATCAGTGGAATATGAAATAATCATTGATCTTTCTTCCTTATTATTCAATGTAATTTAAAAAGTATACCAAGAATAATTGACAAGTTTAATATGTTTACCTAAAATAACTAAATTTCTTAATAAATATAAAATAACATAATATGTTGATAGAAAAAGAAGTAGTGGCGAGACGTCTTTTCCTTTTAAAAGTTCTATACAATATTTATAAATACTTTTAATGTTGTTTTGGATTCAATACAATAATAGTACATAATAATTTTCGTGCATGCGTACGTGCGTCCATGCATGCGTGTGCATCTATGAAGTCTTTGTGAGTTTTTTTGTCGTTTTATAACGTGAATATTATTATCTTACAAATAGCATTGTTAAATGGATTCAGTCATCTTTGATATCAATTATATGTTATTATTTTTATAAATATTATTCTTAATTAGATTCTTTCACTTTTAATATTAATTATCAATAGAAGATGACTAATTCCCTTTTCCATTTATTGATAGTAAAGATCGATAATAAAAGATTATTAATTCCATTTTCCATTTATTGATAGTAAGGATCGATAGTAAAAGAATCTTACAAAAATAATTAACAAATTATATATTATTAATAATTATATTCTTTTATTTTTTTAAAGTTTATTTAGTAAGAGAATCGTGTAAGGGATCACATCAAGTCTTATTTGATCCATTTAATTTAGAAGATATTAATATTATTAAAAAATATAAATATTTTACTTTATTTTTCCTTAATTTTTAATGTATTTTCTCTTATCCTTTTTATGAGACGTGTTTTATAATTTTTCTTGTTAATTTTATATGACTTTTTCAATTTACAATGTGTATTGATTATTTTTTCAACACATACTCTTCTTAATTAAGCTTGATACTATTTATATCAGACGAATATAAAATAATCATTGATCTTTCTTCTTTATTATTTAATGTAATTTTAAAAGTTTACCAAGAATAGTTAACAAGTATAATATGTTTACCTTAAATAACTAAATTTCTTAATAAACATAAAATAACATAATATGTTGATAGAAAAAGAAGTAGTGGTGAGACTTCTGTTCTTTTTAAAAGTTCTATACAATATTTATAAATACTTTTAATGTTGTTTTGGATTCTATACAATAATAGTACATAATAATTTTCATGCGGGTGTACGTGCGTCCATGCATGCGTGTGCATTTATGAAGTCTTTGTGAGATTTTTTGTCAATTTATAACGTGAATATTATTATTTTTACAAATAGCATTCTTAAATTGATTGAGTCATAGTTGATATCAATTATATGTTTTGATTTTTATAAATATTATTCTTAATTAGATTCTCTCACTTTTGCTATCAATTATCAATAGAAGATGATTAATTCCCTTTTCCATTTATTGATAGTTAAGATCGATAATAAAAGAATATGACAAAAATAATTAACAAATTATATATTGTTAATAATTATATTCTTTTATTTTTTAAGGTTTATTTAGTAAGAGAATCGCGTAAGGGATCACATCAAGTCTTATTTGATCCATTTAATTTAGAAGATATTAATATTATTAAAAAATATAAATAATATATTTTATTTCCCCTTAATTTTTAATGTATTTTCTCTTATCCTTTTTACGAGACCTGTTTTTGAATTTTTCTTGTTAATTTTATATGACTTCTTTCAACTTACAATGTGCATTGATTATTTTTTTCAACATATACTCTTATTAATTAAGCTTAATACTATTTATATCAGTGGAATACGAAATAATCATTGATCTTTCTTCCTTATTATTCTATGTAATTTTAAAAGTATACAAAGAATAATTGACAAGTTTAATATGTTTACCTAAAATAACTAAATTTCTTAATAAATATAAAATAACCTAATATGTCTATAGTAACAGAAGTAGTGGCGAGACTTCTTTTCTTTTTAAAAGTTCTATACAATATTTATAAATACTTTTAATGTTGTTTTGGATTCCATGCAATAATAGTACATAATAATTTTCGTTCGTGCGAACGTGCGTCCATGCATGCGTGTGGATTTATGAAGTCTTTGTGAGTTTTTTAGTCGTTTGATAATGTGAATATAATTATTTTTACAAATAGCATTCTTAAATGGATTGACTCATATTTGAGATCAATTATATGTTATTATTTTTATAAATATTATTCTTAATTAGATTCTCTCACTTTTGCTATCAATTATCAATAAAAGATGATTAATTCCCTTTTCCATTTATTGAGAGTAAAGATCGATAATAAAAGAATATGACAAAAATAATTAACAAATTATATATTGTTAATAATTATATTCTTTTATTTTTTAAGGTTTATTTAGTAAGAGAATCGCGTAAGGGATCACATCAAGTCTTATTTGATCTATTTAATTTAAAAGATATTAATATTATTAAAAAATATAAATAATATATGTTATTTTCCCTTAATTTTTAATGTATTTTCTCTTATCCTTTTTATGAGACCTGTTTTAGAATTTTTCTTGTTAATTTTATATGACTTCTTTTAATTTACAATGCGCATATATTATTTTTTTCAACACATACTCCTATTAATTAAGCTTGATACTATTTATATCAGTGGAATATGAAATAATCATTGATCTTTCTTCCTTATTATTTAATGTAATTTTAAAAGTATACCAAGAATAATTGACAAGTTTAATATGTTTACCTAAAATAACTAAATTTCTTAATAAACATAAAATAACATAATATGTTGATAGAAAAAGAAGTAGTGGGGAGACGTCTTTTCTTTTTAAAAGTTCTATACAATAATTATAAATACTTTTAATGTTGTTTTGGATTCTATACAATAATAGTACATAATAATTTTCGTGCGTGTGTACGTGCGTCCATGCATGGGTGTGCATTTATGAAGTCTTTGTGAATATTATTATTTTTACAAATAGCATTCTTAAATGGATTCAGTCATGTTTGATATCAATTATATGTTATTATTTTTATAAATATTATTCTTAATTAGATTCTCTAGCTTTTGCTATCAATTATCAATAGATGATTAATTCTCTTTTCCAATTATTTATAGTTAAGATCGATAGTAAAAGAATCAGACAAAAATAATTAACAAATTATATAAAATTAATAATTATATTCTTTTATTTTTTAAGGTTTATTTAGTAAGAGAATCGCGTAAGGGATCACATCAAGTCTTATTTGATCTATTTAATTTAAAAGATATTAATATTATTAAAAAAATATAAATATTTTATTTTATTTTTCCTTAATTTTTTATTTTTTTTCTCTTATCCTTTTCATGACACATGTTTTAGAATTTTTCTTGTTAATTTTATATGACTTATTTCAATTCACAATGTGCATTGATTAATTTTTCAACACATACTCTTATTAATTTGTCTTGATACTATTTATATCAGTGGAATACGAAATAATCATTGATCTTTCATTCTTATTATTCATGGTGGTTTTAAAAGTATACTAAGAATAATTGACAAGTTTAATATATTTACCTAAAATAAATAAATTTCTTAATAAATATAAAATAACATAATATGTTGATAGAAAAGAAGTAATTGCGAGACTTCTTTTCTTTTTAAAAGTTCTATACAATATTTATAAATACTTTTAATGTTGTTTTGGATTCGATAGAATAATAGTACATAATAAGTTTTGTGTGTGCGTACGTGCGTCCAAGCATGCGTGTGCATTTATGAAATTTTTGTGAGTTTTTTAGTCATTTTATAACGTGTATATTATTATTTTTACATATAGCATTCTTAACTGGATTCAGTCATCTTTGATATGAATTATATGTTATTATTTTTATAAATATTATTCTTAATTAGATTCTCTCGCTTTTGCTATTAATTATCAATAGAAGATGATTAATTCTCTTTTCCATTTATTGATAGTAAAGATCGATAGTACAAGAATCTGCAAAAATAATTAACAAATTATATATTATTAATAATTATATTATTTTATTTTTTAAGGTTTATTTAGTAGGAGAATCCCGTAAGGGATCACATCAGTCTTATTTGATCCATTTAATTTAAATTATATTAATATTATTAAAAATATAAATAATATATTTTATTTTTCCTTAGTTTTTAATATATTTTCTCTTATACTTTTGTGAGACGTGTTTTATAATTTTTCTTGTTAATTTTATATGACTTCTTTCAATTTACAATGTGCATTGATTGTTTTTTCAAGATATACTCTTATTAATTGATCTTGATACTATTTATATCAGTGGAATATGAAATAATCATTGATCTTTCATTCTTATTATTCAATGTGGTTTTAAAAGTATACTAAGAATAATTGAAAAGTTTAATATATTTACCTACAATAACTAAATTTCTTAATAAATATAAAATAACATAATATGTTGATAGAAAAAGAAGTAGTGGCGAGACGTCTTTTCTTTTTAAAAGTTCTATACAATATTTATAAATACTTTTAATGTTGTTTTGGATTCAATACAATAATAGTACATAATAATTTTCGTGCATGCGTACGTGCGTCCATGCATGCGTGTGCATTTATGAAGTCTTTGTGAGTTTTTTAGTCGTTTTATAACGTGAATATTATTATTTTTACAAATAGCATTCTTAAATGGATTCAGTCATCTTTGATATCAATTATATGTTATTATTTTTATAAATATTATTCTTAATTAGATTCTCTCGTTTCTGCTATCAATTATTAATAGAAGATGATTAATTCCCTTTTCCATTTATTGATAGTAAAGATCGATGAAACATCCCGACTTAAATAAAAGTAAATCCGAGACAGGGGGAAAATTTTCACGTTCACAAAAGGAGTCGGGGTAAAGGAAACGGGTCAGGGTGCCACGCTCTTGGTAAGACCCTGATCCAGCTACGCGAAACCAGCGGATAACGCTTGAGTGAGCCCTTACTCACTAGAGCGAGTCTCTCACTCGGTATTTCCTTCACTCGGAATTAGGACCACCTCTCACTCGGGAATGATCCCCTCGGGTCACACGTTATTCGAAATTCTTACTCAAAGTCAGACCCTTAATCTGGAAGGTCTCCTCACAGACATAGTTTGCTCGGAACCCCTTTTAATCTTCATCCGGAAAATGATTCTCTCGGTTAATTCCACTCGGAATCTTTAAACCATCCCTCACCCGGAAGTATTTTCCCTTCGGTTATGCTTCACTCAGAATTAATTTAATCTCACCTCACTCGGAGACACTTCAACTTTAATTCACTCGGAAGTGTCTTACACATTCTTCACTCAGAAATATTTTACTAGGTTAAGTCTCACTCAGGGCTCAAATCTGAGCGAATTCAAATTCCGATACACTCAAAATTAAACAGTGTACTTAGGAGCTGGCTAAGGCTACATCACAACTAATTACAATGTGTGCACCACATTTGCACAAATACACTTCACACGGGTTTGATGTTCTCCCATCATTCACCGTTCTGAACTATATCCACTGAAAATATAGCCATAAGTAGGGGTGAGCATTTTACATATTAAATGACAGTTATTGACTCGGATTAGTCACTACATTCTCAACTATACAATATCATTTCACAATCAAACAATAACATACACTGCCATTCAATATGACTACTCACTTGGCATCAATCAGTCAGAATTCACTCAACTCATTCATGGCTATATTATTCATACTATTCTCAATAATATATACACATAAACATACAAGACACATTGCACTCGGTAACAGTTTCAGTGTGCACACATTTATTCAGTCGGATCTGATTGTTCATTATTAATTTTTATGTTGCAACATAGGCTCTCAGCCTTTTTCTCAGCTCCAAGCTGATCCGGCCATTTTACTGGTACCAAACCGTTTGCCCTCTCATGTAACATTGTCACTCTCAGCGACAACGGAAGTGTTATGGGCAGGCCCGAGTCCCACTCGATAGGCTTGCCTTGAGTCCCACCCAAGGTCTTTCTTTGTATCTCATACATATTCATTTGATTACCATTTCTATATTAAGCATCCCACGCTATATGCACTCGGCATTTCAATGGTGAATCAAATGCATATGATTTTAATCATCAAGCGTCCCACACTGTATGCACTCGGCATTCTCATCTTCATAACTCATACATATTCATTTGATTACCATTTCTATATTAAGCGTCCCACGTTGTATGCACTCGACATTTCAATGGTGAATCAAATGCATATGATTTTAATCATCAAGCGTCCCACGCTGTATGCACTCGACATTCTCATCTTCATATCTCATACATATTCATTTGATTACCATTTCTATATTAAGCGTCCCACGCTGTATGCACTCGGCATTTCAATGGTGAATCAAATGCATATGATTTTAATCATCAAGCGTCCCACGCTGTATGCACTCGGCATTCTCATCTTCATATCTTATACATATTCATTTGATTACCATTTCTATATTAAGCGTCCCACGCTGTATGCACTCGGCATTCTCATTTCAATCAACATACCTCACATGCAATTCCATATACAATCATATAGTAAGTGTTTCACGCTATAAGCACTCGACATACTTATTAAAATCAACATGCATCATATGCAGTTCAATATTCAATCATGGACGGAATCACATAACACTTCATAACTCAGATTTCACATATCCGGGTATATCATAACTTATCAAACAACTAAAACACATTAATCATCACATTTCAAAGCTATATAACAAACAACATATCAATTTCACCCAGAACCCGTCCATAAACCATTCATTTGAAATGTAAAGCACCCCCTACCTACTGTGAAGTCACTCAAACTTACAACGCTGATCGGTTGCTCTCCGGTCGCTCCTTCAGTCACTCCCTCTTGCTCAACGACCTTCAAACTCAATCAAACTCTGCACTCAGCTTTGGAGAAGCCCAAGGCTGTTCTTTCACTCTCGACAGTCCGACCCTTGGTAACAGTGGAGGACTTTGAGCCTCCAAGACACTACAACGTCGCTGATGAAGAAGAAGGTGAAGACGGAGGAGAGGAAGAAGAAGCTCTGTCGACTTCAGGAGAAACGGGAATGGCACCTTAACACTGCCCACTTCCCAGTCGAGAATCCAACAGCGTCGAGTGGAAAAAGGAGGAGGAGAGGGAGACAACGAAGAAGAAGAAGAAGAAGAAGAAACAGAGGCTTGAGGGAATTCTGGAGAGAACGGAAGGGTGGTTCTGCATGCACGAAAGAGAAATGAGTTTAGAGTGGGTGGAAAAGTGAAACTGAAGCTACTATACTGTCAAGAGGGGCACATGCGTCATTCCATGCCACTTTTAGTTAATCAGCCATTACCTTTGACTTGCCCATTAATGCTCTATTAGGATGTTACAATCGATAGTAAAAGAATCAGACAAAAATAACTAACAAATTATATATTATTAATAATTATATTGTTTTATTTTTTAAGGTTTATTTAGTAAGATAATCACGTAAGGGATCACATTAAGTCTTATTTGATCTATTTAATTTAAAAGATATTAATATTATTAAAAAAATATAAATATTATATTTTATATTTCCTTAATTTTTAATGTATTTTCTCTTATCCTTTTTATGAGACATGTTTTAGAATTTTTCATGTTAATTTTATATGACTTATTTTAATTCACAATGTGCATTGATTATTTTTTTCAACACATACTCTTATTAATTAGTCTTGATACTATTTATATCAGTAGAATACGAAATAATCATTGATCTTTCATCCTTATTATTCAATGTAATTTAAAAAGTATACCAAGAATAATTGACAAGTTTAATATGTTTACCTAAAATAACTAAAAATTTCTTAATAAATATAAATAACATAATATGTTGATAGAAAAAGAAGTAGTGGCGAGACTTCTTTTCTTTTTAAAAGTTCTATACAATATTTATAAATACTTTTAATGTTGTTTTGGATTCCATACAATAATAGTACATAATAATTTTCGTGCGTGCTTACGTGCATCCATGCATGCGTATGCATTTATGAAGTCTTTGTGAGATTTTTTATCATTTTATAACGTGAATATTATTATTTTTACAAATAGTATTCTTAAATGGATTCAGTCATCTTTGATATCAATTATATGTTATTATTTTTATAAATATTACTCTTAATTATATTCTCTCACTTTTACTATCAATTATCAATAGAAGATGATTAATTCCCTTTTTCCATTTATTGATAGTAAAGATCGATAATAACAGAATGAGACAAAAATAATTAACAAATTATATATTGTTAATAATTATATTCTTTTATTTTTTAAGGTTTATTTAGTAAGAGAATCACGTAAGGGATCACATCATGTCTTCTTTGATGCATTTAATTTAAAATATATTTATTTTAATAAAAATATAAATATTTTATTTTATTTTTCCTTAGTTTTTAATGTATTTTCTCTTATCCTTTTTATGAGACGTGTTTTAGAATTTTTCTTGTTAATTTTATATGACTTCTTTCAATTTATAATGTGTATTGATCATTTTTTTAACACATACTCTTATTAATTAAGCTTGATACTATTTATATCAGTGGAATATGAAATAATCATTGATCTTTCTTCCTTATTATTCAATGTAAGTTTAAAAGTATACCAAGAATAATTGACAAGTTTAATATGTTTACCTAAAATAACTAAATTTCTTAATAACTATAAAATAACATAATATGTTGATAGAAAAAGAAATAGTGACGAGACTTCTTTTCTTTTTAAAAATTCAATACAATATTTATAAATACTTTTAATGTTGTTTTGGATTCGATAGAATAATAGTACATAATAATTTTCATGCGTGCGTACTTACGTCCATGCATGCGTGTGCATTTATAAAGTCTTTGTGAGTTTTTTAGTCATTTTGTAACGTGAATATTATTATTTTTACAAATAGCATTGTTAAATGGATTCAGTCATCTTTGATATCAATTATATATTATTATTTTTATAAATATTATTCTTAATTAGGATCTCTCGCTTTTGCTATAAATTATCAATAGAAGATAATTAGTTCCCTTTTCCATTTATTGATAGTAAAGATCGATAGTAAAAGAATCAGACAAAAATAATTAACAAATTATATATCATTAATAATTATATTCTTTTATTTTTAAAGGTTTATTTAGTAAGAGAATCGCATAAGGGATCACATCGTCTTATTTGGTGCATTTAATTTAAAAGATATTAATATTATTAAAAAATATAAATAATATATTTTATTTTTCCCTAGTTTTTAATGTATTTTCTCTTATCCTTTTTATGAGACGTGTTTTAGAATTTTTCTTGTTAATTTTATATGACTTCTTTCAATTTACAATGTGCATTCATTATTTTTTTCAACACATACTCTTATTAATTAATCTTGATACTATTTATATCACTGGAATATGAAATAATCATTCATCTTTCTTCCTTATTATTTAATGCAATTTTAAAAGTATACCAAGAATAATTGACAAGTTTAATATGTTTACCTAAAATAACTAAATTTCTTAATAAATATAAAATAACTTATTATGTTGATAGAAAAAGAAGTTGTGGCGAGACTTTTTTTCTTTTTAAAAGTTCTTTACATTATTTGTAAATACTTTTAATGTTGTTTTGGATTCTATACAATAATAGTACATAATAATTTTCGTGCTTGCGTACGTGCGTCCATGCATGCGTGTGCATTTATGAAATCTTTGTGAGTTTTTTAGTCGTTTTATAATGTGAATATTATTTTTTACAAATAGCATTCTTAAATATATTCAGTCATCTTTAATAATAATTATATGTTATTATTTTTATAAATATTATTCTTAATTAGATTCTCCCTCTTTTGCTATTAATTATCAATAGAAGATATTTAATTCCCTTTTCCATTTATTGATAGTAAAGATTGATAATAAAAGAATCTGACAAAAATAATTAATAAATTATATATTATTAATAATTATATTCTTTTATTTTTTAAAGTTTATTTAGTAAGAGAATCACGTAAGGGGTCATATTAAGTCTTATTTGATTCATTTAATTTAAAATATATTTATTTTACTATAAAACATAAATAATATATTTTATTTTTCCTTAGTTTTTAATGTATTTTCTCTTATCCTTTTTATGAGACGTGTTTTAGAATTTTTCTTCTTAATTTTATATGACTTCTTTCAATTTACAATGTGCATTGATTATTTTTTTCAACACATACTCTTATTAATTAAGCTTGATACTATTTATATCAGTGGAATATGAAATAATCATTGATTTTTCTTTCTTATTATTCAATGTAATTTTAAAAGTATATCAAGAATAATTGACAAGTTTAATATCTTTACCTAAAATAACTAAATTTCTTAATAAACAAAAAATAACATAATATGTTGATAGAAAAAGAAGTAGTGGCGACTTCTTTTATTTTTAAAAGTTTTATACAACATTTATAAATACATTCAATGTTGTTTTGGATTCCATACATAATAATTTTCATGCATGCATGCGTGTGCATTTATGAAGTCTTTGTGAGTTTTTTAGTCGTTTTATAATGTGAATGTTATTATTTTTACAAATAGCATTCTTAAATGGATTCAGTCATCTTTGATATCAATTATTTGTTTTTCTTTTTATAAATATTATTCTTAATTAGATTCTCTCACTTTTGCTATCAATTATCAATAGAAGATGACTAATTCCCTTTTCCTTTTATTGATAGTAAAGATCGATAGTAAAAGAATGTGACAAAAATAATTAACAAATTATATATTATTAATAATTAAATTCTTTTATTTTTAAAGGTTGATTTAGTAAGAGAATCGCGTAGGGGATCACATCAAGTCTTATTTGATGCATTGAATTTAAAATATATTAATATTAATAAAAAAATATAAATAATATATTTTATTTTTCCTTAATTTTTAATGTATTTTCTCTTATCCTTTTTATGAGACGTGTTTAAAAATTTTTCTTGTTAATTTTCTATGACTTCTGTAACATTCTGGTTTAGATTTAATTACCTATTAAGATTAATGGTTGATTCAGATTAATTACCGATTAAGCTAATGGCTGAATAATAATAATAATGCCAGGAAAATGACGCATGTGCCCTCTTGGTCGTAAAAGGGGCTTCGGTTCTCTCTCACTCATTATTATTCACGCTGTTGGGAAAAGACTGAGAGAGTGAGCATTTCTTCCCTTCGTGCATGCAACCAGCTTTCCTCTTCTGCTGTTTCTCCATCTCCTTCTCCTTCTTCTTCCACTCAAACACTGAGTAGAACCTCGAGTGGGAAGTGGGGACAGCGTTGGGTGCCTGAAGTCTGGAAGTCCTCCATTGTTGGTGAGGACTGGACTGTTCGAGTGTGGGAATAGCTTTTGGAATCCCCTACAGGTCCGAGTGAGAGGATAGCATTGTGCCTTAGAGGCTTGGAACTCCCCACTGTCTTGCATGCAGAGCATGGAGTGCCTTGGAGGCAGAGCTATTCGAGAGAGTGAACAGCTTGGAGTTCCCCCAAAGCAGATTGTTGTGTTGGACGACTGGAAGCAGGGTCGTTCTGTTGAGAGCGAGTGACCAATGGAGCAATCGAAGAGTAACCGATCGGAGCTGTAAGCTCGAGGAGCTTCTGGAATCTTCATTCCAGGTAGGGGGCTGATTTACATCTCAAATGCATGGTTTATGGACGGGTTCCGGGTGAAATTACATCACTATGTTGTGTTGTACTTGTAATGTGTTGATTGTGGTACTCGATTGAGTTATAGCCCAGATGTGTGATGATTATGAATTGTGTGGTGCATGTCGATTTCCGTCCATGAGATGTATGTCGATCAACATGAGGATACTGAGTGAATGCATGAGATGCATGTGAATGTTATTATGATTGCCGAGTGCATTATGCTGTGAGACAGTGAATAAATCTCAATTGTTGTTTTATATTAAAATGCATGAGATGCATGTGAATGTTATTATGATTGCTGAGTGCATTATGCTGTGAGACAGTGAATAAATCTCTGTTGTCGATTTATGTTAAAATGCAAGAGATGCATGTGAATGTCATTATGAATTGCCGAGTACATTATACTGTGTGACAGTAGATAAATCTCCGATTGTTGTTTTATATTAAACTGCAAGGGATGCATTGGATAAAATGATGATGCCGAGTGCATATAGCATGGGACGCTTGATGAATACGACCATATGCATCTGATTCGCCATTGAAAATACTGAGAGCATATAGCATGGGACGCTCAATATATAAACGACAATCGGATGAATATGTGTGAAATACAATCAAAGACCTTTGAGCAAGGCTCAGGCACTCCCCTTGAGCGAGGCTCGGGGTTTAACTTTAAAGACCTTTGAGCGAGGCTCAGGCAAACCTCTTGAGCGAGGCTCGGGGTTTAGCCCGTGACACTGCCGTTGACGCTGAGAGTGTTTGTGTCACATGAGAGGGCAAACAGTTTGGTACCAGTAAAATGGCCGGATCATCTTGGAGCTGAATAAAAGGCTTGGAGCCTATATTGCAACAATAAAAATTAATAATGAATAATCGGATCCGACTGAAATGATGTGTGCACACTTATAACTGTGGTTGAGTTCAATGTGATTTGTATATGTGTGAATTTTATTGAGAATAACATGATTAATATAGTCTTGAATGACTGGAGTGAATTCTGACTGGATGAATGTATGTGTATTGATACTGTGCCGAGTTCAATGTGATGGTATGGATGTGAATATGTCATTGAGAGTAATGTGAATTATATAGCCCTGTATGAATTGAATAATTCCGATCGGATGATATAGTATGAATATTTATATTGAATGGCAGTGTATGTTATTGTTGATTGAGATATGTAATTGAATAATTGAGAATCTGATGATTAATCCGAGTCAGTAACTGTCATTTAATATGTAAATTCTCACCCCTACTGTGGCTATATTTTCAGTATATGTAGGTCGGAATGGCGAATGACGAGAAGGCCTCAAACCCGAGTGATGGGTATCTATGCTGTTGTAGTGTACATAGTGTACATATTGTATATAGATATGGTATAACCTTGGCCGGCTCTCATGTAATCCGTTTATTCGAACGTATTTATTTATATGGATCGACAGTCGGTGTTGTGAACAAGTGTACATATATATATATATATATATATTTTACACTGATATGATGTTGTTTGTATCGACTGGGAAGTGGTGTCGAAAGAATAATGTTAAGTCAATAAGTTTCCGAGTGGAATATAGTTGTGAGCCTGTTCCGAGTGATGAAGGCTTAAAACAGTTCCGAGTGAGATGTGCTCGAGTGGACTTCTTCTGAGGGAAGAATAATCATAATGCCGAGTGAGATATATCTGGGAGAACCTCTTTCGAGGGAAGAAGGGTTTAATACTCCCGAGTGAGAATTGACCGAAGTAAGAACGGTTAAAATGGTTATGAGTGAATAAGGTTGTATACTCCGAGTGAATAAGGTTGTATATTCTGAGTGAATAAGGGTGTATACTTCGAGTGAATAAGGTTGTATATTCTGAGTGAATAAGGCTGCATATTCCGAGTGAATAAGGGTGTATACTCTGAGTGAATAAGGTTGTATATTCCAAATGAATAAGGCTGTATATTCCGAGTGAATAAGGTTGTATATTCCGAGTGAATAAGGTGGTATATTTCGAGTGAATAAGGTTGTATATTCCGAGTGAAGAGGGGTTGGAGTATTTCCGAGTGGAACTTGATTAGGGAGCTCGCTTCCGAGTGAAGAGAGGTTAGAGTAATTCCGAGTGGAATTTGATTAAGGAGATCATTTCCGAGGGATGGAAGGTCAAGGCAGTTGCCGAGTGGAACCTAGTCTATGGAACTCTTCCAAGTGAGACATACTATATAGACTCCGAGTGGGTGAGGTTATAAAATCTTTAAATGAGACTTGACCTAGTAAAGTGTTCTCCGAGTGAGGAAGATTAAAATATGCCGAGTGAAGGATGTGTAATACGCTTCCGAGTGAATTGAGGTTGAAATACACCGAGTGATGCATGATTGGGGAAATATTCCGGGTGAGGGAAAGTTGATAGATTCCAAGTGGAATAACCGAGGGAATCATTTCCCGAGTGGAGATTAAGACGCTTCCGAATGAAGCATATCTATGACCTTCTTGAATAGAAATAAGGATCTGGCTGAGAGTTTACCGGGTGAAGCATGACCCGAAGGGGGCCGTTCCTGAGTGAACGTGGTCCCGATTCCAAGTGATATACCGAGTGCATCGGTTCGCTTCAGCGAATGGGGAATTACTCCAGCGAGTATGGCTCGCTCAAGCGTTATCTTCCACTGGCTTTTGTTTAACCGAAGCTGGGTCTTGCCAGCGTGTGGCATCCTGACCCAGTCTTCTCTCACCTCTGATCAATTTTCTGCTTCCCTTGCCTTCAGTTTGTTTTATTTATCCCGACTCCTATTCTGAACTGCTTTGTGAATGTTTGAATTTTGGAAAAAATTTCCCTAGTCTCGGGTTTGCTTCTGTTTAAGTCGGGTTGTTTCATTTTGGTATCAGAGCGGACTTAAAAGGTCCAAGGCCAAGGTATGCTTACTGTGAGTAAGCGGTTGTGTGCATTATGACCGGTTGTCATAATTACTTGTAATGTTCTGTTACATTTGATACATGTTTAACCATGATTTGTGTGTCTATATGCCTATGATTTTTGTTGAGGATGGAGACAACAGGTACTATCATTGGTACATTGTTTTGGGGTAGAAGATTTGTTACTACCCTGGTGCGATTATTTATGAAATGCTTAGAGGTTATTCTAAGTCTGGGTTGGTTAGAAAGAGATAAAAGCGAGGGATGCTGAGACCTTCATATATATTGAAGCTGAATTAGTTGGTTTGGTCTCTTGTATAAGTCATGCTAGTGGCTTATAGCCGAGGCATGCTTGTTGAAGGAAATGGGACTCACATGTTTGAGTTGGTTAAATGAATAATATTGAAGGAATCCCCTAGTGTGATGTTTTCAATTCAAATGATCGGTTGTGCCATTTGTAAAGGATGAGTTTTATATCCTTTGGCACGAGAACCCTATATGATATATGATATAAGTGGTTTGTTGCAGTTTCCTAGATTAGGAATTTGAGTATGTGATAAGTGAATAAATGTGGAATCGGATACATGTTAGATTGGGGTAATGTCTTGGTCTTTGGTGTGTGAAAACCGAGTGAATGATTGATTGGATATTAGGCCACTAGGTGTGGTGACCCCTTTTATTTGGCATGATCTTGTATGATCGGATGTTGTGGTAATGTTCCACGACGGGCTCTAGGTAACCCTTAGACTTACTAAGTCTAGTGATTGATCGGATCTTGTGAATGGTCTAGGCTCGGTGATGTTTGGATGTTATGGGAGTATCCCACGATGGGTACTAGGTGACCCCTGGGATTTTTGAGTCGGATGATCTGTCAAACCTTATGGTTAGTTGAGCCGGTAAAGTGATTGTGTAATAAATCATTGAGGCTTGAACCGTCATAAGAAGGAATGCAAATGATAAATATGATACCTGGTAGATGATGAATGGTAAGGTTGAATTCAAGGTACGCTTTGGTATTGATTATGGTGATGATAGAAACAATATGATGATGATGATTGTACGTCCAACCGGTGGATTGTGCTTATGGTTAGTGAAAAGGTTCACTGACGCAGAAACCTGTTATGTGATTGAAAATTATGTTGTAACCTGAGTTGTATACCTAAAGTGAGCTTAGTGAATCACTTAGGCTTAAAGTTGAGTTATGGCTGGTGATGTGTGATGAAAAGAGGGATTATTAGACTATTGGACCATGGTTTTGTGATGAATGAGATTTGAAGAAGAGATATTTACTCGGTGAGGGCTGGAAGCCAATTGTTGTTATACCATTTGATGGTAATGGTGACTGATATTCGATGATTATCATCATGTGATTTGCACTAGATTACGTGTAATGACGAGGTATATACCCTGTGAGGGTCGGAAGTCTATTGTTATTATACTATTTTACAGTAGTGATAATTGATATTTAATTATTGTTATTATGTGATGTACCCTAGATGATGCATAATGACGGTGTTGTTGTAAGTATGTTGATTATAGACTTGAGTGGATTGCCACTAATTCTCATGTGGATTAGTGTTAGTTGAGTGAGTATGGTCGATGTGAGCAATAAGTGTGCAAGGTATGCTGTTCCAGTATGACTCTACACACCATAGGTATTGTGGCGGCGTACACTTTTGCATTGACTTTATGTATTTGCTGTAACCCTATGGGAATGAGACGTCATTCTGTATGTCGGATGCAGCAATTCATAGGTCGGGCAGGTAAGGTTGTAACTACTTATGGTGATGATTTGAGTCTATCGAGTTGTTCTGAATAAAAATAAGAGTTGTGTTGAGTGGATAGTAAGTGATAGCGTATCAAAATGGGGATAGAAGATTTATTTTTAACCCTGGTGTGATTACCTCTGAGAGAATCAGAGGTTATTTGGTATAAATTAGCTATTAAAATGATGTTAGATTGTTGGAATAGAAAGGGGAGTCTTTCCGATAGGGGTGCCCCGATGCTATTGGTGAAAAGAGTGATGGTGGTAAGCGGTTATGCATTGATTGCCACTGATTGGATAAGCTAACTATAGAGGGTAAATACCCACTACCGAGGACTGATGATCTGGTTGATCAATTGTGGTATGATTCAGTTTTTTCTAAGATCAATTTGCAGTCAGGATACTATTAAGTTGGACCAAGGTTCTGATATCCCTGAAACGGCGTTCGGGACTTGTTATAGCCACTTTGGAAATATGGTAATGCCGTTGGTATGACGAGTGTTCAGACGGTGTTCATGAATTAGATGAACAATGTCCTCCAGCCTTGTTGGGTCGGTTCATGAAAGTGTTCATTGATGGTATTCTGATTTATTCTGATGTCATACCTGGAGTATGAAGAACATCTCCACATAGTACTGTGGTACTGAAAGAGGAGCGATCAATTACCAAATTATCGGTGTGTGACTTTGGATCGGATGGGATCCAGTTTCTGGGACACGCTATGCCCAGAGATGGCGTTGTTGTCGGTCCATCTAAGGTGGAAGTAGTGATGGCATAAGTGTGACCCAAATCTGTTACTGAGATTAGAAGTTTTACGGGTCAGTCGGTTATTGCCGAAGATTTAGTGAAAGAATCATGACTTTGAGCTGAGTTAATGGATGAAGCGAGGATTCGCTCAGGGAAGATTAATATATTTTCGAGTGTGAGAAAGTGGAGATAAATCCGAGTGAAGAAAAGGAATATAATTTCGAGTAAAATCTTTCTGGGAGAAAGAACTACTGAGTGAAGTAAAGTTATGATGTTTTCTGAGTGAAAAATCGTTAAGAGAGTCGTTACTAAGTTGAGGAAATTGTGTCCGAATGTGACACTTGTGAGTAAGGCAAAATCCGAGTGGAATGTTTTAGAATGGGTTATTCTGAGAGAGGTATTGCCGAATAAAGGAAAGCTTGAATTTGAATAAGTATTTCTCAGACTGAAGAGTTTTTGAATGAAAACCGAGTGGAGTATCTCAAAGTCGTGTGACTTTTCGAGTGAAGTGTCTCGGAGTGTGACACTTCCGAGTGGAATGGCACCGAGTGGGATGATTCCCAGGTGGAAAGGCATCAAGTGTGAAATTCTAAGTCTGGGGATGTGCCACCGATTAACCTTTTTCCAAGAAAAGGTACTTCTGGACGGAAAGTGGAACTTTGAATGAGTAAGTTACCGAGTGAATGGCTCTCGAGGGGAGTAGATATCCGAGAGGAGAAATTATTTGAATTCGTACTCAGGTCGATGTTTGGAACTGCTGAAATTGAACTCAGGTACGTCTTGGAAGTTGACTTGGATCCCGAGTGAATTTTGTTAGTGGAAAGATTTCCGGGAGTGAATTGCCTTCGAACTCCAAATAATCCTTCCGAATGAGAAGCTCTGAGTGACATTCTCAAGGAGTAGACATGGAATTAGCCGAAGGCATGGAAAGAAATCTGAGATTTCAGGACCGAGTGTGGTGCCTGCAAAAGGTGAATCCAGGCAAACTATGCTAACTGAAGCACATAGGAGCTCTTTTGAGTGTTCATCTCGGTATTGCCAAGATGTATCACGGTTTGAAGAGGAAATTCTAGTGGTCGGATGTTGAAGAGCCAAGGGCTTAATCCGAAATATATCGGACAATATTGAATATTGGGGGGAATCGGTAATGTTTACCGACTGGATCTTCCCAGCTCGTTAATTAACATCCATAATGTGTCTCATGTGACACAAACTTTGAGCCTATACTCTGTGTGAGTCCATGGTTGGGCCGAGTGACTCCTTTGAATTGGAGGATCCGACGGTGGAAGTACACCGATCGGCGTTGAGAATATAAAGCCGAACGGCTAAGGAACCATGATGTGCCATTGGTTATGGTGAACTGGCAGAATTGAGTGGGGTAACTGATACGTGGGAAATGGAACCCCAGACATATTGGACCCTATGAAGTGCTAGATCGGGTCGGTCTTGTAGCCTGTCAGATTGAATTGCCGACTCATCTATCAAATTTACATAGTGTATTTTATGAGTTTCAATTGAGGAAATATTTACCAGACTCCAATTATGAAATGCTTGATGATGGGGTTGAGATCAGAGAGGATCTGACTTCAGTGACTATGCCAATTGGAATTGTGAAGCGGTCGGTGAATCGCTTGAGAAGCAAAGACATGCAATTTGTTGAGGCAGCAATAATCCGAGCTGTTTTATTAAAGTAGACTTATATTGAATTTCGAGAACGAAATTCTTTAATAGAGGGGAGAATTGTAACATCCTGGTTTAGATTTAATTACCGATTAAGATTAATGGTTGATTCAGATTAATTGCCGATTAAGCTAATGGCTGAATAATAATAATAATGCCAGGAAAATGACGCATGTGCCCTCTTGGTGGTAAAAGGGGCTTTGGTTCTCTCTCACTCATTATTATTCACGCTGTTGGGAAAAGACTGAGAGAGTGAGCATTTCTTCCCTTCGTGCATGTAACCAGCTTTCCTCTTCTGCTGTTTCTCCGTCTCCTTCTCCTTCTTCTTCCACTCAAACATTGAGTAGAACCTCGAGTGGGAAGTGGGGACAGCGTTGGGTGCTTGAAGTCTGGAAGTCCTCCATTGTTGGTGAGGACTGGACTGTTTGAGTGTGGGAATAGCTTTTGGAATCCCCTACGGGACCGAGTGAGAGGACAGCGTTGTGCCTTGGAGGCTTGGAACTCCCCACTGTCTTGCATGCAGAGCATGGAGTGCCTTAGAGGCAGAGCTATTCGAGAGAGTGAACAGCTTGGAGTTCCCCCAAAGCAGATTGCTGTGTTGGACGACTGGAAGCAGGGTCGTTCTGTTGAGAACGAGTGACCAATGGAGCAATCGAAGAGCAACCGATCAGAGCTGTAAGCTCGAGGAGCTTCTGGAATCTTCATTCCAGATAGGGGGCTGATTTACATCTCAAATACATGGTTTATGGACGGGTTCCGGGTGAAATTACTTCACAGTGTTGTGTTGTACTTGTAATGTGTTGATTATGGTACTCGATTGAGTGATAGCCCGAATGTGTGATGATTATGAATTGTGTGGTGCATGTCGATTTCCGTCTATGAGATGTATGTCGATCAACATGAGGATACTGAGCGAATGCATGAGATGCATGTGAATGTTATTGTGATTGCCGAGTGTATTATGCTGTGAGACAGTGAATAAATCTCAATTGTTGTTTTATATTAAAATGCATGAGATGCATGTGAATGTTATTATGATTGCCGAGTGCATTATGCTGTGAGACAGTGAATAAATCTCTGTTGTTGATTTATGTAAAAATGCAAGAGATGCATGTGAATGTCATTATGAATTGCCGAGTGCATTATACTGTGTGACAGTAGATAAATCTCCGATTGTTGTTTTATATTAAACTGCAAGGGATGCATGTGATGAAATGATGATGCCGAGTGCATATAGCGTGGGACGCTTGATGAATACGACCATATGCATCTGATTCGCCATTGAAAATGTTGAGAGCATATAGCGTGGGACGCTCAATATATAAATGGCAATCAGATGAATATGTGTGAAATACAATCAAAGACCTTTGAACGAGGCTCAGGCACTCCCCTTGAGCGAGGCTCGGGGTTTAACTTTAAAGACCTTTAAGCGAGGCTCAGGAAAACCTCTTGAGCGAGGCTCGGGGTTTAGCCCGTGACACTGCCGTTGACGCTGAGAGTGTTTGTGTAACATGAGAGGGCAAACGGTTTGGTACCAGTAAAATGGCCGGATCATCTTGGAGCTGAATAAAAGGCTGGGAGCCTATGTTGCAACAATAAAAATTAATAATGAATAATCGGATCTGACTGAAATGATGTGTGCACACTTATAACTGTGGTTGAGTTCAATGTGATTTGTATATGTGTGAATGTTATTGAGAATAACATGATTAATATAGTCTTGAATGACTGGAGTGAATTCTGACTGGATGAATGTATGTGTATTGATACTGTGCCGAGTGCAATGTGATGGTATGGATGTGAATATGTCATTGAGAGTAATGTGAATTATATAGCCCTGTATGAATTAAATAATTCCGATCGGATGATATAGTGTGAATATTTATATTGAATGGCAGTGTATGTTATTGTTGATTGAGATATGTAATTGAATAATTGAGAATCTGAGGATTAATCCGAGTCAGTAACTGTCATTTAATATGTAAATGCTCACCCCTACTGTGGCTATATTTTCAGTATATGTAGGTCGGAATGGCGAATGACGAGAAGGCCTCAAACCTGAGTGATGGGTATCTATGCTGTTGTAGTGTACATAGTGTACATATTGTATATAGATATGGTATAGCCTTGGCCGGCTCTCATGTAATCCATTTATTCGAACGTATTTATTTATATGGATCGACAGTCGGTGTTGTGAACAAGTGTACATATATATATATATATATATATATATATATTTTACACTGATATGATGTTGTTTGTATCGACTGGGAAGTGGTGTCGAAAGAATAATGTTAAGTCAATAAGTTTCCGAGTGGAATATAGTTGTGAGCCTGTTCCGAGTGATGAAGGCTTAAAACGGTTTTGAGTGAGATGTGCTCGAGTGGACTTCTTCCGAGGGAAGAATAGTCATAATGCCGAGTGAGATATATCTGGGAGAACCTCTTCCGAGGGAAGAAGGGTTTAATACTCCCGAGTGAGAATTGACCGAAGTAAGAACGGTTAAAATGGTTATGAGTGAATAAGGTTGTATACTTTGAGTGAATAAGGTTGTATATTCTGAATGAATAAGGGTGTATACTTCGAGTGAATAAGGTTGTATATTCTGAGTGAATAAGGCTGCATATTCCGAGTGAATAAGGGTGTATACTCTGAGTGAATAAGGTTGTATATTCCAAATGAATAAGGCTGTATATTCCGAGTGAATAAGGTTGTATATTCCGAGTGAATAAGGTGGTATATTCCGAGTGAATAAGGTTGTATATTCCGAGTGAAGAGGGGTTGGAGTATTTCCGAGTGGAACTTGATTAGGGAGCTCGCTTCCGAGTAAAGAGAGGTTAGAGTAATTCCGAGTGGAATTTGATTAAGGAGATCATTTCCGAGGGATGGAAGGTCAAGGCATTTGCCGAGTGGAACCTAGTCGATGGAACTCTTCCGAGTGAGACATACTATATAGACTCCGAGTGGGTGAGGTTATAAAATCTTTAAATGAGACTTGACCTAGTAAAGTGTTCTCCAAGTGAGGAACATTAAAATATGCCGAGTGAAGGATGTGTAATACGCTTTCGAGTGAATTGAGGTTGAAATACATCGAGTGATGCATGACTGGGGAAATATTCCGGGTGAGGGAAGGTTGATAGATTCTAAGTGGAATAACCGATGGAATCATTTCCCGAGTGAAGATTAAGACGCTTCCGAATGAAGCATATCTGTGACCTTCTTGAATAGAAATAAGGATCTGGCTGAGAGTTTACCGGGTGAAGCATGACCCGAAGGGGGCCGTTCCCGAGTGAACGTGGTCCCGATTCTGAGTGATATACCGAGTGCATCGGTTCGCTTTAGTGAATGGGGAATCGCTCCAGTGAGTATGGCTCGCTCAAGCGTTATCTTCCGCTGGCTTTTGTTTAACCGAAGTTGGGTCTTGCCAGCTTATGGCATCCTGACCCGGTCTTCTCTCACCTCTGATCGGTTTTCTGCTTCCCTTGCCTTCAGTTTGTTTTATTTATCCCGACTCCTATTCTGAACTGCTTTGTGAATGTTTGAATTTTGGAAAAAATTTCCCTAGTCTCGGGTTTGCTTCTATTTAAGTCGGGTTGTTTCAACTTCTTTCAATTTACAATGTGCATTGATTATTTCATACTTTTATTAATTAATCTTGATACTATTTATATCAATGGAATATGAAATAATCATTGATCTTTCTTCCTTATTATTCAATGCAATTTGAAAAGTATACCAAGAATAATTGATAAGGATCATCTAGAATAACTAAATTTCTTAATCAACATAAAATAACAAAATATGGTGATAAAAAAAGAACTAGTGGCGAGACTTCTTTTCTTTTTAAAAGTTTTATACAATTTTTATAAATACTTTCAATGTTGTTTGGATTCCATACAAGAAACTATATAATAATTTTTATACGTTCAGACATGCGTCCATGCAAGCGTGTGCATTTATGAAGAATTTGTGAGTTTTCTAGTCGTTTTATGACGTGAATGAATCATTATTTTTACAAATAGCATTCTTAAATGGATTCGGTCATCTTTGATATCAATTATATGTTATTATTTTTATAAATATTATTCTTAATTAGATTCTCTTACATTTGCTACCAATTATCAATAGAAGATGATTAATTCCCTTTTCCATTTATTAATAGTAAAGATCGGTAGCAAAAGAATCTGACAAAAATAATTAACAAATTATATATTATTAATATTTATTTTATTTTATTTTTTAAGGTTTATTTAGTAAGAGGATCGCGTAGGGGATCACATCAAGTCTTATTTGATGCATTGAATTTAAAATATATTAATATTAATAAAAAATATAAAAAATATATTTTATTTTTCCTTAATTTTTAATGTATTTTCTCTTATCCTTTTTATAAGACGTGTTTAAAAATTTTTCTTGTTAATTTTATATGACTTCTTTCAATTTACAATGTGCATTGATTATTTTTTCAACATATACTTTTATTAATTAATCTTGATACTATTTATATCAATGAAATATGAAATAATCATTGATCTTTCTTCCTTATTATTCAAGGTAATTTGAAAAGTATACTAAGAATAATTGACAAGTATAATATGTTTACCTAGAATGACTAAATTTCTTAGTCAACATAAAATAACAAAATATGGTGATAAAAAAAGAACTAGTGGCGAGACTTCTTTTCTTTTTAAAAGTTTTATACAATTTTTATAAATACTTTCAATGTTGTTTGGATTCCATACAAGAAACTCCTTAATAATTTTCATGCGTTCACACGTGCATCCATGCATGTGTGTGCATTTATGAAGAATTTGTGAGTTTTTTAGTCATTTTATAACGTGAATGAATCATTATTTTTACAAATATCATTCTTAAATGGATTCAGTCATCTTTGATATCAATTATATGCTACGATTTTTATAAATATTATTCTTAATTAGATTCTCTCACATTTGTTACCAATTATCAATTGAAGATGATTAGTTCCCTTTTCCATTTATTGATAGTAAAGAACGGTAGTAAAAGAATCTAATAAAAATAATTAAAAATTATATATTATTAATAATTATATTCTTTTATTTTTTAAGGTTTATTTAGTAAGAGAATCGTGTAAGGGATCACATCAAGTCTTATTTGATGCATTGAATTTAAAATATATTAATATTAATAAAAAATATAAAAAATATATTTTATTTTTCCTTAATTTTTAATGTATTTTCTCTTATCCTTTTTATGAGATGTGTTTAAAAATTTTTCTTGTTAATTTTATATGACTTCTTTCAATTTACAATATGCGTTGATTATTTTTTCAACACATAATTTTATTAATTAATCTTGATACTATTTATATCAATGGAATATGAAATAATCATTGATCTTTCTTCCTTATTATTCATTGTAATGTGGAAAGTATACCAAGAATAATTGACAAGTATAATATGTTTACCTAGAATAACTAAATTTCTCAATCAACAAAAAATAACAAAATATGGAGATAAAAAAAGAACTAGTGGCAAGGCTTCTTTTCTTTTTAAAAGTTTTATACAATTTTTATAAATACTTTCAATGTTGTTTGGATTCCATACAAGAAACTACATAATAATTTTCATGCGTTCACACATGCGTCCATGCATGCGTGTGTATTTATGAAGAATTTGTGAGTTTTTTAGTCGTTTTATAACGTGAATGAATCATTATTTTTACAAATATCATTCTTAAATGGATTCAGTCATCTTTGATATCAATTATATGTTATTATTTTTATAAATATTATTCTTAATTAGATTCTCTCACATTTGCTATCAATTACCAATAGAAGGTGATTTATTCCCTTTTCCATTTATTTTTCAGGTTTATTTAGTAAGAGAATCACGTAGGGGATCACATCAAGTCTCATTTGATGCATTGAATTTAAAATATATTAATATTAATAAAAAATATAAATAATATATTTTATTTTTCCTTAATTTTTAATGTCTTTTCTCTTATCCTTTTTATTGGACGTGTTTTAGAATTTTTCTTGTTAATTTTATATGACTTCTTTCAATTTACAATGTCCATTGATTATTTTTTTAACACATACTCTTATTAATTAGTCTTGATACTATTTATAACAGTGGAATATGAAATAATCATTAATCTTTCTTCCATATTATTCAATGTAATTTTAAAAGTATACCAAGAATAATTGAAAGTTTAATATGTTTACCAAAAATAACTAAATTTCTTAATAAACATAAAATAACATAATATGTTGATAGAAACAGAAGTAGTGGCGAGATTTCTTTTCTTTTTAAAAGTTCTATACAATATTTATAAATAATTTTAATGTTGTTTTGGATTCCATACAATAATAGTACATAATGATTTTCGTACGTGCGTACATACGTCCATGCATGCGTGTGGATTTAGGAAGTCCTTGTGAGTTTTTTAGTCGTTTTATAACGTGAATATTATTATTTTTACAAATAGCATTGTTAAATGGATTCAGTCATCTTTGATATCAATTATATGTTATTATTTTTATAAATATTATTCTTAATTAGATTCTCTTACATTTGCTATCAATTATCAATAGAAGATGATTAATTCCCTTTTCTATTTATTGATAGTAAAGATCGATAATAAAAGAATATGACAAAAATAATTAAAAAATTATATATTGTTAATAATTATATTCTTTTATTTTTTAAGGTTTATTTACAAAGAGAATCGCATAACAGATCACATCAAGTCTTATTTGATACATTTAATTTAAAAGATATTTATTTTCATAAAAAATATAAATAATATATTTTAGTTTTCCTTAGTTTTTAATGTATTTTCTCTTATCCTTTTTATGAGACTTGTTTTAGAATTTTTCTTGTTAATTTTATATGACTTCTTTCAATTTACAATGTGCATTGATTATTTTTTTCAACACACACTCTTATTAATTAATCTTGAAACTATTTATATCAGTGGAATACGAAATAATCATTAATCTTTCTTCCTTATTATTCATTGTAATTTTAAAAGTATACCAAGAATAATTGACAAGTTTAATATGTTTACCTAAAATAACTATGTTTCTTCATAAACATAAAATAACATAATATGTTGATAGAAAAAGAAGTAGTGGCGAGACGTCTTTTCTTTTTAAAAGTTCTATACAATATTTATAAATACTTTTAATGTTGTTTTGGATTCCATACAACAATAGTACATAATAATTTTCGTGCGTGCGTACGTTCGTTCATGCATGCGTGTGCATTTATGAAGTCTTTGTGAGTTTTTTAGTCGTTTTATAACGTGAATATTATTATTTTTACAAATAGCATTCTTAAATGGATTCAGTTATCTTCGATAACAATTATATGTTATTATTTTTATAAATATTATTCTTAATTAGATTCTCTCACTTTTACTATCAATTATCAATAGAAGATGATTAGTTCCCTTTTCCATTTATTGATAGTAACGATCGATAATAAAAGAATCTGACAAAAATAATTAACAAATTATATATTATTAATAATTATATTCTTTTATTTTTTAGGGTTTATTTAGTAAGAGAATCGCATAAGGGATCACATCACGTCTTATTTGATGCATTTAATTTAAAAGATATTAATATTATTAAAAATTATAAATAATATATTTTATTTTTCCTTAGTTTTTAATGTATTTCTCTTATCCTTTTTATAAGACCTATTTTAGAATTTTTCTTATTAATTTATATGAGTTCTTTCAATTTACGATATGCATTGATTATTTTTTTCAACACATACTCTTATTAATTAATCTTGATACCATTTATATCAGTGAAATATGAAATAATCATTGATCTTTCTTCCTTATTATTTAATGTAACTTTAAAAGTATACAAAGAATCATTGACAAGTTTAATATGTTTACCTAAAATAACTAATTTTTTTAATAAAGATAAAATAATATAATATGTTGATAGAAAAAGAAGTAGTGGCGAGACGTATTTTCTTTTTAAAAGTTCTATACAATATTTATAAATACTTTTAATGTTGTTTTGGATTCCATACAACAATAGTACATAATAATTTTCATGCGTGCGTACGTTCGTCCATGCATGCGTGTGCATTTATGAAGTCTTTGTGAGATTTTTTGTCGTTTTATAATGTGAATATTATTAATTTTACAAATAGCATTCTTATATGGATTCAGTCATCTTTGATATTAGTTATATGTTATTATTTTTATAAATATTATTCTTAATTAGATTCTCTCACTTTTGCTATCAATTATCAATAGAAGATGATTAATTCCCTTTTCCATTTGTTGATAGTAAAGTTCGATAATAAAAGAATTTGACAAAAATAATTAACAAATTATATATTATTAATTATTATATTCTTTTATTTTTAAAGGTTTATTTAGTAAGAGAATCGCATTAGGGATCACATTATGTCTTATTTGATGCATTTAATTTAAAAGATATTAATATTATTAAGAAATATAAAAAAATATTTTATTTTTCCTTAGTTTTTAATGTGTTTTCTCTTATCCTTTTTATGAGACGTGTTTAAGAATTTTTCTTGTTAATTTTATATGAATTCTTATAATTTGCAATGTACGTTGATTATTTTTTTCAATACATACTCTAATTAATTAAGCTTGATACTATTTATAATAGTGGAATATGAAATAATCATTGATCTTTCTTTCTTATTATTCAATGTACTTTTAAGAGTATACCAAGAATAATTGACAAGTTTAATATGTTTACCTAAAATAACTACATTTCTTGATAAACATAAAATAACACAATATGTTGATAGAAAAAGAAGTATTGGCGAGACATCTTTTCTTTTTAAAAGTTTGATACAATAATTATAAATACTTTTAATGTTGTTTTTGGATTCCATACAATAATAGTACATAATAATTTTTGTGCGTGCGTACGTGCGTCCTTGCATGCGTGTGCTTTTATGAAGTTTTTGTGAAATTTTTTGTCGTTTTATAACGTGAATCTTATTATTATTTTAAATAGCATTCTTAAATAGATTTAGTCATCTTTGATATCAATTATATGTTATTATTTTTATAAATATTATTCTTAATTAGATTCTCTCACTTTTGCTATGAAATATCAATAGAAGATGATTAATTCCTTTTTCCATTTATTGATAGTAAAGATCGATAATAAATGAATTTGACAAAAATAATTAAAAAATTATATATTATTAATAATTATATTCTTTTACTTTTTAAGGTTTATTTAGTAAGAGAATCGCATAAGGGATCACATCACGTCTTATTTGATGCATTTTATAACACCCCTGATTTTCTGTACTCGAATCCCTATGTGATCGACATAATTAATAAAAATACGAATAATTTTTTTTCGCGTTGGAAAACACTTCCAAAACACCACCATGACCACATCAAGACCCAAAGATAGAAAACCAAAGAGTGAGATTAAATAACCTATAACTGGATCGATAACTAAAATGCCCAAAACGGTATACAAAAATAGTAGAGTATACAGCGGAAGAATGTGTATACCGGGCACACGCCTAGTCCCATATATGACGATATGAGAAAAGGCTAGGCTAGCATGCAATGGCATATTATAAGCCTATTAGACAACCATCATCATTCTACAATTAATTTCGTAAGCATGCAAAGCCTAAGATATAATCATATATACATATATATACATAAATATATTCATATACATTTGGGAATCTTTTCCTGACTATCTCAATCATTAATGCTCATCACTCAATTTTTAATCCTTCTAATACACATCAAGTCATCTCTTGCATACTACATTTATGTCCACAATTCAAAATTCTGAAGGATTATCCTATACATATCCAAATTCATTAAAATCATCTATATCATCATATACAATTTATTCATTACACAAGAATCCATAAATGATGCCGGCCAAGGCACTTCCTCTACCACTATTTACCTTCACCCAAGCTTTAATTAAAATCCGAACTCATCCCATGGCAACCTGCATCACAATGCTAAAAAGGAGACCACATGGGAGAGTGAGTTATACATTCAAAAAGATAAATAATATATATATTGTGATCATGTGTATATGCATACAATGTCATGTGTGCTTTGCTTTAAAATCATTAAATTATCATTCATTCATTATCTCATTATTATAATAGGTATACAAGCCTCATGAATCGCAATTCATATCATAAATAAGCACAACATATACACAATCACATACATAATCTCTTTGCCACTTATCAACAAGGGCACTCATAATCATTATCATCATTATTTCATTATGGCTTTGCTCAATACCTCCTCGCAAGGGGTTTCTCATCACTCGTGGTCATCCCATCTCAAATGCCATGGTCTTAAGGCTAATGCATATGTCAATTGTTTAATGCATATGCAACAGATTCGATTTTCAAATTCAACAATAATCACAATCACTTAAATTATCATCATCACTCAGGGATACACCCTTCGTGGCACCCCGCAGGTGATTTATTCAACAACAATAGGACAACGTCCTCTTCACTCTGGGATATACCCTTCGTGGCACCCCACAAGGTGATTCTCTTCACAATAATTATCACAATACCATCATCACTCGGGGATACACCCCTCGTGGCACCCCGGAAGGTGATATATTCAATAATATGATCAACATCATCTTCACTCCGGGATCTACCCATCGTGGCACCCCGCAAGGTGATATATTCAATAATAATTATGATAACATCGTCTTCACTCCGGGATATACCCTTCGTGGCACCCCGCAAGGTGATTTATTCAACAATAATAGGACAACGTCCTCTTCACTCTGGGATATACCCTTCGTGGCACCCCGCAAGGTGATTCTCTTCACAATAATTATCACAATACCATCATCACTCGGGGATACACCCCTCGTGGCACCCCGCAAGGTGATATATTCAACATTAATGCATATCAATGCCATGCTATACCATGAATGCAACAATGCAATAATGCATGTGCTTAACTACCTCGCAAGGATTTCTCACCCTCTCAATTAGGGGTATATTTCAATTTTGGCATTTTCAATAATCATATAATTATTTACAAGCCCCTCAAGGCATATCATTCATATAATTGGCATCTTAATGGCCACAAACTTCATTCATAACAATCCACACATGGATATCAAAGGCATAACAAACATCATCATATTAATCCATACATGTGACAACAAGGTATTTTCGGAATATATACATATATATATATATCAATCATCATTGCCTCACTCACGTACAAGTCATTTACTTGTATTCACCACAAGGGTGTCATAATATTTCTCATTATTCATCAGTGCCATTATATATTTATTCGGTGGTTTTAAACCCATTACCCATCACCGTTATCTCATAATTAAGATGGCAACACAACAATACGTCTTATCATGTCATAGTTATATATATATCCCCATACTTCCCCTCAAATATCATACGGGGTAAAGAAAGAAAGCCCATTGCCATCAGGACCGAGAAAAAAGGGAAAATTTCCATCAGGGGAGGGTCACTCGCCCAAGCGAAATCCCCACTCGCTTGAGCGAGTGCCAAACAATACACATGGGCGAGACAGAAGGGAGCAGAGCGAAAATCGTCCGGAATCAAAGTCCATGCCAACTCGCTTGGGCGAGTAACTCAATTAAGGCCATTCGCTCGAGCGGAAATGGTTCAATGCCAGTACAACTCATAACTTAACTTGGGTGAAACCTCCTCACCCAAGCAAATAACTCCCAGAGCCGAGCATATGCTCACTCATTCGGCAAATTTCCCAACACTCGGGTTTCTGTTGACAGAACCCCCCAAAACCGACCCATCAGTCATTCGGTTTTCACTCGGCAAAATTTATCCAGATCTGAGTCATCTCACACTCGGCTTCCCACTTGGCATAACTGTAACATCCCTGTTTTTAGAAATAGCTTTAATCTTGTAATTTTGAAGTATGGAAAGTTTATAAGTAAGAATAAGTGAATAAATACCCTGTAGATGGTTTGTGATATCTCAGAAATTTCATTTTTGTATGTGATTATGGAAATTATATAGACCATTAATGGTATTATGCAAATTCTGAGTGAAAAAAGGCTCTGTTCCGAGTGACAGAGAGCAATTCCGAGTGAAGGATGAAATTCCGAGTGTAAGGTTATGTTTTCTGAGTAAAATATGACCGAGAGGGTTACTACCGATTGGAATCCTGGCTTCGGAGACATTTGGGTGAAGTGTGTTCAAGAGAACCACTTCTGGGTGAAAATTTGAGTCAAACACCCTCGAATGACTCATTTCCGAATCAAACAACCTCGAATGACTTGTTTCCGAGTCAAACCTTGACAAGTGCTTCCTTTTCTGAGTGAAACTTCTCTGATTGCAAGCATTCCGAGTGGAGTACGTCCAATTGAAAAAAAAACTCATTCTGAGTAATAAAAATCTGAGTGGGCCAACTCCGATTGAGTCACTTCAAGGGAAGGAAGATCTGACCGAGTGTTTCAAGAAGACACAGTTCTGAGTGAATGTCCAATTAGGTAGGAGTCAGTTTCTACCGAGTGGAACCCAAGTCAGTGAAGGCTTAGATTCGGAACAAATTACCGAGTGAAATTCTGAGTGAGAGGGAACTCGGTCTGGACAGATTCTATCGAGTGAGAATAGGAGTACTTGAGTCGGTTTCGAAGGAATTCTGAGCTAGGATTGGATGACTCGCTCAAGCGAGTCGGATTTCGCTTGAGCGAGAAGGACCCCTGATGCATAATTATTCATTTCACTCAGTTCTTCTTACTTCGCCCAAGCGAGGACGGTATAACTCGCTCAAGCGAGTCGGTATTCGTTTGAGCGAGATGGAGCTTTCCTTGCTAACAGGAACTCACACTCAAGCGAACGTATTATGCTCAAGCGTGCAGGGTCCGGATTCCCTTTTCTCCACTCACGTGAAACGCTTTTCACTCCAATCAGAGCACCTTTTACATATTTTATATATATATTCTCTTCAAATCTCACCAACTCTTGTACGTAAGTGGCAGAAATGGTCAAAAACAGCTCACCTTTTGTCCAAAAGTCTCCATTATCTCCATTATTCTTACCTAATCCTTTAATCAACGGAAAGCTGTCTCCCACTTGCCTTTCTCATTATTAACCCAATACCACTCATTAACTCTTAGACTCTCAGAACACACACACACACGGAACTTAGCAACAGACACACCCTTTTTATTACTTTCTCTTCGTGCAAGCCTCCTTCTCTCTTATTTTCCTTTCTCCTCTGTAGCAAGAAAATAACGAGACTCCATTAAGGTAAGGGGGGTATATTCTCAGGTATTCTGGGGGAAAACCGACTGATAGGAAAGGGTTAAGGTACCTTTGGTCCTCACCTTTCCAGGACAGGTTCAGGAATTGCTGTTATATTAATATGCTTTAATTTTTATATGTTTGTTTCTATATATCTTCATTGCTATGAATATGTTCCATTGACTGTATTGATTATTATTAATCATGATGAATTAAATGATATGATTGGTGTTGAATTGTGAAAATATTAAGAATCATGGGTGTCTATGTGAATTCCAGTGAAGAATTATAAATAGAAGTCGGAATCAATGATAACAAGCTCGGTTTTTAACAATCCGACCGGTTACCTAAAAATACAAATAAATTATTTAAATTTCAAACAGATTTTGAATTAAATATCTGTTTTACGTAAACCGACTGGATCATTTAAAACAAAATACATGATTTCACTCGGTAAACCATCCACCCAGATATATTTCACTCAGAAAACTCTTTTCAGTCCGATTTCACTCAGAATTATAGTTATTTCACTCAGAAAACTCTTTTCAGTCTGATTTCACTCAGAATTATAGTTATTTCACTCAGAAAACTCTTTTTAGTCTGATTTCACTCAAAATTATAGTTATTTCACTCAGAAAATTCTTTTCAGTCTGATTTCACTAGGAATCATGGATTATTTCACTCAGAAAACTCATTTTCACGCGGAATCATGGATTATTTCACTCGGAAAATCTGGTTTTCAACATTTTCACTCGGAATCAAACATTTTTACTCGGAAAATCTGGTTTTCAACATTTTCACTCAGAATCAAACATTTTTACTCAGAAAATTTGGTTTCGACATTTTCACTCAGATTTTCATTTAGAAATTCTTCTTTAGACCTTTATAAATTATTTTTATAAAAATCATAAAAAATTGGGATGTTACAATTATCATTATTATTCTTATTTCTATTATTATTACCATTATTATTGTTATTCTTATTATTATTGTTATTAACTATTATTATTGTTATTGATATTATTATTGTTTTAATTATGAGTAATGGAATAAAAAACATATTACTTACTTTTTAAACGAAGCATTATTTTAGTCAAGATATAGCTGATATATTTTCTAGAATAATAATAAAATTGACTTACAACGTCTGAAAAATTGATGAGACCCAAGGACTTGAGAATAAATATTATGAGACTGGAAACACATAAGATACCCAAGGATCAAATGATAAAAATAATGCATTTCGCATCATGAAAATATTTTTGAGGGAGTAAAACTAGAGCATACACCTGGTACGCTAGAGGACATTCACGTTCGATCTCTGAGGAGAATCTTGGGAGTACAACTGGAACGGAAACCCAATGACATCAGAGTCGCGCCTGGAGCCGGGTGAGACGATGCAATTCTAGTGTACTTTGACTAAATGACGGAATGTATCTATGATCGTGGAGAACCAAGTCCCAAGAATATATATATAAATGATGAGAACCAATGAGTTCATTCGTACCTTATGATGAAATAATGAATGGGAGCTTAGTGGACTCCGATCGCTCTAGAATGGAAACGTTGTGCCCAAGAGGCAACTTGAGCAGGATGAATTCCAAAGAATGAGATAATGGTGATGGAGGATTGATTTATTAGGCCCACATGCATCATGAGAATTTATTGGGCCCATGATAACATCCTTGATTGTTATATTTGAAATTATGTTAATTGTATAATTTATGTGATATTATCTGTTGACTGGATATGTCCGCACCGGATAACTTTCAGAGTCTTGGGTTATACTCACCCTTACTGTTGAATATTAACAGAGGAAATAGGAAACCAAGAACCAGAGTACGACGAACAGCAATACGTTGAACCAACTGAGAGTACTCATTAAATGAAGATATATGTAGTGGAATATTTATTAGTGAATAATAAGACCATGGATGACTGTATAATTATTTAAGGGTGCCTGCGTGCCCCATTCTGTTAAGAGTACAATTACTTATAGTTTGTGAATGACTATGTGAATTATCTATTAATTGCTTCCACTGATCTGCCATTATTTTATTTTAAAAAATATATATTCACTTTTTTTGAAAACTGTTAACACTCTTAGTTAAATAGGATGATCCTATAGAAGGGTCTATCTTATTTAACCGAGGGTGTTACATTGGTGGTATCAGAGCATAGTTGATTCATTAAGCTTGGGGAGTGGACCATTAGGTTTCCATGTACTCTGATAGAAATATTGCACAGTCCATAAAACACCTAAGACTAGATTTTCTATGTGGAATTCTCCACATAATATATACCCTGAACATGTTTGTTGATATTCTTTCAGCAATTTCCTAATGGCTCGCCGAAACAATGATCATGTCATGGAGGAACTTCTTACCTGAATCGTGGAGGTAATAGAACGACAAGAATTACCTCATGCTTCTACTAGGCAGAGCCAAGGACTAGCTGACTTTCAGAGGAACAATCCTACACAATTCAAGGGAGGCTTTGATCTAGAAGGAGCATAATTATGGATTGAACACCTTGAAAAGATTTTTTCCGCTATGCGATGCCCTAACCAGGACAGGATAACCTTTGCCGTTTTCATGCTGGTTGGGGAAGCAGAACACTGGTGGACTCATGCTAGAATCAGATTAACAACTGATGGACACGTCATCACTTGGGGACGATTCAAGATAGAATTTCTCGCCAAATACTTCCCTGAAGACATAAGGAGGCAGAAGGAGTAGGAATTCTTCAATCTGAAATAAGGTAATATGACAGTTCGGGAATACGCTTCCAAATTTGATGAATTGGCCAAATGTTGTCCCTACTACACCTAAATAGGAGAAGCGTTGAGATGCGTAAAGTTTGAAGCAGGGCTACGACAGGAGATCCGTCAAGCCATATGTTGCCAACAAATCACTCAATTCTCTAATCTGGTTGACCGGTGCCATATCTTTGAGAATACTTCTAATCTTCGACGACCTGGAACGTCTAATCATGGTCCAGAACGACGTATGCCAGACCGACAACAAAGAAGAGATTTTCGAGCAGATCGAACATATTCCCGACCACCTTACTCAGCCAATCGAATTCCTCCAAGGGATCAAGGGAACAGTCGGAACTTAAAATGCTATATCTGCGGAGGACCACATATGGCAGTAAATTGTAATAAAAGAGGTAAAATCTGCACAATTTGTGGACGAGCTGGACATCTCGATGTTGAATGTTGGTACAGGGATACGAACAACCAGCGACAGATGACTCAAAGGCAGGCAGTGCGACCAACAGGCCAAAGGAATGGAGGACCTGTTACAAATACTTCTGCAAATAATGCCCCAAGGATGCAGAATGTTCACCGCGGCAACAACTTCAAGCAAAACAATAATCCTAGAAGGCCTGGAAATGGCTCGACTGGAAGACAGGGAGGAAATGCTAGAGTTTTTACCATGAACGGTGCGGAGATATCACAAGGGAACGACCTTGTGCAAGGTACATGTTTTATAGGAAGCACTCTGTTAAATGTATTATATGATTCTGGAGTCACTCACTCTTTCATATCTGAGAATTGTGTAAAACATTTAAAGCTACCTACAACCTCTCTGCCCAATAAGATGATTGTCACAACTGCTGCCAATAAGCCTATTTGCCCTTCTTCCATGTGTTTGGAATGTCCTCTCAACATCGAAAGGAAGGTTTATCAAGTAGATCTGATATGTTTACCTTTGATTGATCTAGATATTGTTCTAGGAATGAATTGGCTTGCTGCCAACCATATTCTTATTGACTATCATAATAGATCCATCTCTCTCGGGTCTGCTACATCTGAATGTGATCAAGTCACTAATTCTTGTCCTGTTAGCTCAGAAAAAGTAATTCCAACGAAAGAAGTCCAACTATACATGATCCTTACTGATACTGAAAGCAAGGACACTTCTCAAATTGATCAGATTCCTGTTGTTCAAGAATTTCTAGAAGTATTCCCTGATGATATAAGAAAGCTATCTCCAGAGAGAAAAGTTGAATTCAATATTGACATTATACCGGGTGTGGGACCAATCTCTATTGCTCCTTACCGAATGTCACCTAAGGAACTCAGTGAGCTCAAAAAGCAAATAGAAGAACTTTTAGAGAAAGGAATGATTAGACCCAGTGTCTCACCTTGGGGAGCACCAGTTCTTCTAGTCAAAAAGAAGGATGGCAGTATGCGGTTGTGCGTTGACTATCGTCAGTTGAATAAAGCTATGATCAAAAACCGATACCCTCTTCCAAGGATTGATGATTTGATGGACCAACTATGAGGAGCCACTGTCTTCTCAAAGATTAACCTGCGATCAGGCTACCATCAAATAAGGGTGAAGGAAGATGATGTACCCAAAACAGCATTCAGGACACGATATGGACACTATAAGTATCTGGTCATGCCCTTTGGAGTTACCAATGCACCTGTAGTCTTTATGGGATACATGAATCAGATCTTCCATGAGTACTTAGACAAATTCGTAGTGGTATTCATTGATGACATTCTTGTCTACTCCAATAGCCATGAAGAACATGAAGAACATCTCCGAATTGTTCTAAATACGCTACGAGCAAGACAATTATACGCCAAGTTGTCAAAGTGTGAATTCTGGTTGACTGAAGTAAAATTTTTGGGACATGTCATCTCTAAAGAGGGAATTGTTGTGGATCCTACAAAGGTAGAGGCTGTACTAAATTGGGAACAACCCAAGAATGTGACAGAAATTCGCAGTTTCCTTGGACTTGTTGGATATTATCGTCGATTCATCAAGAATTTCTCTCGAATTGCAGCATCTTTAACTAGGCTGACACGTAAGGATCAACCATTTGAATGGACCGACAAATGTGAAAGCAGTTTTATGGAGTTACGCCAACGACTCACTAGTGCACCTGTCTTGATTTTGCCAGATCCTGCCAAGCCATATGAAGTGTATTGTGATGCGTCAAGACAAGGACTAGGATGTGTTCTAATGCAAGAAAGAAAGGTTGTTGCTTATGCCTCACGACAGCTAAGACCACATGAAGTTAATTATCCTACACATGACTTGGAACTAGCTGCAGTTGTGTTTGCCTTGAAAATTTGGAGACACTATTTATATGGCACATACTTTGAAGTCTTCAGTGATCATAAGAGCTTGAAGTATCTATTCGACCAGAAAGAGTTAAATATGCGACAACGTAGGTGGATGGAATTCATAAAAGATTATGATTTTGAACTCCGATATCATCCTGGAAAGGCAAATGTTGTAGCTGATGCACTCAGTAGAAAGTCTTTTCGGCTATCATATATGATGACAAAGGAGTTAAAATTGATTGAACAGTTTCGCGATCTGAATCTGGCTGTAACACCTAAAAGGGGAAGCCTCATGGTTGGGATGCTAAAAATTTCAAATGATTTCCTAGAACAAGTCAAGGAAGCTCAAGCTAATGACCAGGAATTACAAAGTCTAGCAGAAAAGACAAAAGAAGAAGGCTCAGAATTTAGCAAAGATGAACATGGGGTGATCAGGTATCAACAAAGACTCTGTACTCCGGTCAACACAGATCTTAAAAGATCCATCCTTGATGAAGCACACAAAAGTAAATACAGTATCCACCCAGGATCAACCAAGATGTATCAGGACTTGAAGAAAATATTCTGGTGGCAAGGAATGAAAAGGGATATCGCTGAGTATGTAACAGCTTGCCTGATGTGTCAGAAGGTAAAGGCAGAACAACAACGACCAAGTGGGATCCTTCGACCTTTGGAGATACCAGAATGGAAATGGGATGAGATTGCTATGGATTTTGTGACCGGACTTCCCAGAACATCAAGTGGATATGATACTATTTGGGTAATCATGGATCGATTAACAAAGACCACTCATTTTATCCCTGTCAATATGAAGTATTCTCTAGAAAAACTCACCCAGATCTATATCAAGGAAATCGTACGATTACATGGAACACCCACTACAATTGTGTCTGACCGAGATCCTCGTTTCACATCACAATTTTGGAAGAGCCTGCAACAAGCTCTAGGAACTCGCCTAAAGTTAAGTTCCGCATATCACCCACAGACAGACGAACAATCAGAAAGGACAATCAAAACTCTTGAAGATCTGTTACGTCTTTGTGTCTTAGAACATGGGGGAAGTTGGCAAGAATATCTTCCACTTGTTGAGTTCACTTACAATAACAGCTACCATGCTAGCATCGGAATGGCCCCTTGTGAGGCTTTATATGGAAGAAAATGTTGTACACCTTTGTGTTGGTATGAGACAGGTGAAAAGATGATAATTAGACCAGAGATTGTTCAGAAGACTACAGAACAAGTCCAAAAGATCCAAATGGCAATAAAGGCTTCACAAGATAGACAAAAGAGTTACTACGACAAATGTCAGAAGCCATTGGAATTTGAGGAGGGAGATCATGTATTTCTCAAAGTTACCCCTACCACTGGAGTAGGAAAAGCTTTGAAGGCCAAGAAGTTAAGCCCCAGATACGTAGGACCCTATCAGATTCTATAAAAGATAGGAACTCATGCGTACCATATTGCTCTGCCACCCGAGCTAACAAACCTTCATAATGTTTTTCATGTCTCTTAACTCTGTAAATATGTACCAAGCCATGATCATGTTCTGAGTCCTGATCAGTTTGTTCTGAAAGAAAACCTTACCTTTGAAGCATTGCCGGTAAAGATTGTTGACCGACATCTCAAACAGTTAAGAGGCAAGGAAATCTCTTTGGTCAAAGTAGTTTGGAGTCAAACAGATGATGGGGATGCTACTTGGGAAATTGAGGAGAAGATCAGGGAACTGTACCCTCAATTGTTTCAACTTTGAATTTCGGGACGAAATTCCTAAAAGGGGAGGAGAGTGTAACATCCCTGTTTTTAGAAACAGTTTTAATCTTGTAATTTTGAAGTATGGAAAGTTTATAAGTAAGAATAAGTGAATAAATACCCTGTAGATAGTCTGTGATATCTTAGAAATTTCATTTTTATGTGATTATGGAAATTATATAGACCATTAATGGTATTATGCAAATTCTGAGTGAAAAAGGGCTCTGTTCCGAGTGACAGAGAGAAATTCTGAGTGAAGGATGAAATTCCAAGTGTAAGGTTATGTTTTCCAAGTAAAATATGACCGAGAGGGTTACTACCGAGTGGAATCCTGGCTTCGGAGACATTTGGGTGAAGTGTGTTCAAGAGAACCACTTCTGGGTGAAAATCTGAGTCAAACACCCTCAAATGACTCGTTTCCGAATCAAACAACCTCGAATGACTCGTTTCCGAGTCAAACCTTGACAAGTGCTTCCTTTTCCGAGTGAAACTTCTTTGATTGCAAGCATTCCGAGTGGAGTACGTCCAATTAAAAAAAAAACTCATTCTGAGTAATAAAAATCTGAGTGGGCCAACTCCGATTGAGTCACTTCAAGGGAAAAAAGATCTGACCAAGTGTTTCAAGAAGACACAGTTCCGAGTGAAGTCCAATTAGGTGGGAGTCAGTTTCTGGAAGGTTTTACCGAGTGGAACCCGAGTGAGTGAAGACCCAGATTCGGAACAAATTACCGAGTGAAAGTCTGAGTGGGAGGGAACTCGGTCTGGACAGATTCTATCGAGTGAGAACAGGAGTACTTGAGTCGGTTTCGGAGGAATTCTGAGCGAGGATTGGATGACTCACTCAAGCAAGTCGGATTTCGCTTGAGCGAGAAAGACCCCTGATGCATAATCATTCATTTCACTCAGTTCTTCTTACTTCACCCCAGCGAGGACGGTATAACTCGCTCAAGCGAGTCGGTATTCGCTTGAGTGAGATGGAGCTTTCCTTGCTAACAGGAACTCACGCTCAAGCGAAAGTATTACGCTCAAGCGTGCAGGGTCAGGATTCCCTTTTCTCCACTCACGTGAAATGCTTTTCACTCCAATCAGAGCACCTTTTACATATTTTATATATATATTCTCTTCAAATCTCACTAACTCTTGTACGTAAGTGGTAGAAATGGTCAAAAACAGCTCACCTTTTGTCCAACAGTCTCTATTATCTCCATTATTCTCACCTAATCCTTCAATCAACGGAAAGCTATCTCCCACTTGCCTTTCTCATTATTAACCCAATACCACTCATTAACTCTTAGACTCTCAAAACACACACACACAAAACTTAGCAACAGACACACCCTTTTTATTACTTTCTCTTCGTGCAAGCCTCCTTCTCTCTCATTTTCCTTTCTCCTCTGCAGCAAGAAAATAACGAGACTCCATTAAGGTAAGGGGGTATATTCTCAGGTATTCTGGGGGAAAACCGAGTGATAGGAAAGGGTTAAGGTACCTTTGGTCCTCACCTTTCCAGGACAGGTTCAGGAATTGCTGTTATATTAATATGCTTTAATTTTTATATGTTTGTTTCTATATATCTTCATTGCTATGAATATGTTCCATTGACTGTATTGATTATTATTAATCATGATGAATTAAATGATATGATTGGTGTTGAATTGTGAAAATATTAAGAATCATGAGTGTCTATGTGAATTCCAGTGAAGAATTATAAATAGAAGTCGGAATCAATGATAACAAGCTCGATTTTTAACAATCCGACCAGTTACCTAAAAATACAAATAAATTATTTAAATTTCAAACAGATTTTGAATTAAATATCTGTTTTACGTAAACCGACCGGATCATTTAAAACAAAATACATGATTTCACTCGATAAACCATCCACCCAGATATATTTCACTCAGAAAACTCTTTTCAGTCCGATTTCACTCAGAATTATAGTTATTTCACTTAAAAAACTCTTTTCAGTCTGATTTCACTCAGAATTATAGTTATTTCACTCAGAAAACTCTTTTCAGTCTGATTTCACTCAGAATTATAGTTATTTCACTCAGAAAATTCTTTTCAGTCTGATTTCACTCGGAATCATGGATTATTTCACTCGGAAAACTCATTTTCATGCGGAATCATGGATTATTTCACTCGGAAAATCTGGTTTTCAACATTTTCACTCGGAATCAAACATTTTTACTCGGAAAATCTGGTTTTCAACATTTTCACTCAGAATCAAACATTTTTACTCGAAAAATCTGGTTTTCAACATTTTCACTCGGAATCAAACATTTTTACTCAGAAAATCTGGTTTTGACATTTTCACTCGGATTTTCGTTTAGAAATTCTTCTTTAGTCCTTTATAAATTATTTTTATAAAAATCATAAAAAATTGGGATGTTACAATTATCATTATTATTCTTATTTCTATTATTATTACCATTATTATTGTTATTCTTCTTATTATTATTATTAACTATTATTATTATTATTGATATTATTATTGTTTTAATTATGAGTAATGGAATAGAAAACATATTACTTACTTTTTAAACGAAGCATTATTTGAGTCAAGATATAGCCGATATATTTTTTAGAATAATAATAAAAATGACTTACAACGTCTGAAAAATTGATGAGACCCAAGGACTTGAGAATAAATATTATGAGACTGGAAACACATAAGATACCCAAGGATCAAATGATAAAAATAATGCATTTCGCATCATGAAAATATTTTGGAGGGAGTAAAACTAGAGCATACACCTGGTACACTGGAGGACATTCACCTTCAATCTCCAAGGAGAATCTTGGGAGTACAACCGGAACGGAAACCCAATGGCATCAGAGTTGCGCCTGGAGCCGGGTGAGACGATGCAATTCTGGTGTACTTTGACTAAATGACGGAATGTATCTATGATCGTGGAGAACCAAGTCCCAAGAATATATATATATATATATATATATATATATATATATATAAATGATGAGAACCAATGAGCTCATTCGTACCTTATGATGAAATAATGAATGGGAGCTTGGTGGACTCCGATTGCTCTAGAATGGAAACGTTGTGCCCAAGAGGCAACTTGAGCAGGATGAATTCCAAAGAATGAGATAATGGTGATGGAGGATTGATTTATTGGGCCCACATGCATCATGAGAATTAATCAAAGATAAATCACAATAAACCGAACTCATGCATTCCATGATAACATCCTTCATTGTTATATTTGAAATTATATTAATTGTATAATTTATGTGATATTATCTGTTGACTGGATATGTCCGCACCGAATAACTTTCAGAGTCTTGGGTTATACTCACCCTTACTGTTGAATATTAACAGAGGAAATAGGAAACCAAGAACCGGAGTACAACGAACAGCAATACGTTGAACCAACTGAGAGTACTCATTAAATGAAGATATATGTAGTGGAATATTTATTAGTGAATAATAAGACCATGGATGACTGTATAATTATTTAAGGGTGCCTGCGTGCCCCATTCTGTTAAGAGTACAATTACTTATAGTTTGTGAATGACTATGTGAATTATCTATTAATTGCTTCCACTGATCTGCCATTATTTTATTTTAAAAAAATATATATATATTCACTTTTTCTGAAAACTGTTAACACTCTTAGTTAAATAGGATGATCCTATAGAAGGGTCTATCTTATTTAACCGAGGGTGTTACAATAACAATCTAGACCGACCCATTTTTCATTCAACCAAATCATTCCAGGGCCGACTCACACTTACATAGTCTATCACTCGGCTAATTACTCCAAAACCGACTCATTACCTGATCGGTCCTCACTCGGAAATTCATCCCAACACTGACTCAACTCCTGATCGGTCCTCACTCGGTGAATTATTTCAAAACCCACTTTTCTCTCTTGTGGTCTTTCACTCGGTAAATTAATTCCAAGACCGACCATCACTCACTTGGTCCTCCACTCGGCAAAATCAGTTCAGACCGAGTCCTCTCTCACTCAAACTTCCACTCGGTAAATTCATTCCAAATCCGAGTCTTCACCCACACGGTGTTCCACTCGGTAAAACATTCTAAAAACCGACTCACCACTTAATAAGTCACTCACTCGGCATCTCATTCCCAAAACTGACCTCCTTTCTTTTTCACTTACACGGAGTTATTCCAGTGCATCTCTGGACAAACTCGTACTGAATATCCCCAATCGGTGTCTTCTATGACACCCCGAAATTGGGGGTAAATTTTTCGTGATTTTAAAGATATTAATCAATAAGGGAAATTAAGTGGTGAAGCATTAAATTGCCACCCCGGATCTATAAAACCTATCCCATATGTGAAGATATGAGAAGGTGACTTTTGAAAATAATATAAGAGATATTCTCATTTAAAATTAGCGGAAGAATTTAAATAAATTTATGTTGTATGTTTGCATTTCAAAGAGAGTGGATTAAAAGAGAATTTAAGTCAAATCAGAGTTACACAACTCCAATCAAGATGAATATGGTTTGTAAAGAATGGTAACTCAAATATCTACAATTTTTATGAAGAAGTTGAGAGCTAATTATACCCCAAAGATTGCTTAATTTGTTAATTTATGAAATCAGCCCTGCTGAAATTTTCAGCCTGAACACCCTTTAGTATTTTGGGCATAACTCGGGCTACCGAACTCCGATTGATGCAAATTGGGTATCAAAACGACGGCGACAAAATTATCTACAACTTTGATGAACAGTTCAAAAACTGATTCTTCACGTTTGAGCGTGAATTTCCACGCTTAAGCGCGATCAGGTTTGAAAAGTTACGCTTAAGTGAAAACGAAGAAAATTGAAAGAAGGAAAGTTAGCATCAGGGGTCTTCACGCTTAAGCGTGAGCATGTTATCATGCTTGAGCGTAAGAAACAATCAGCCTCTCCCCACACAATCACGCTTGAGCGCGCCCCTTTTACACATGACTCACGCTTGAGCGTGAGAAGAAAAGGGAATCAGGACTCATGCGCGCTTGAGCGCAAAACGCTCGCTTGAGCGTGGGATCCTTCACGCTTGATCACGCTTGAGCGTGACACCCTTGCACTCTCAATTTTCTCTTTAATTTGCTTGAGCGAGAGTTTCTCGCTTAAGCGAAAACACTCCAGTAGCTCACCTGATACTTCTCGCTTAAGCGATCCTTTCTTCGCTTAAGCGAGATTAACACAGAATGGTTTCTTCTAACAAGCGCTTAAGCGAAATCAATTCTCCCTTGAGCGAAGGATGGACAGTGAGCAAATTTTAGATGCAGAGCATTCACGCTTGAGCGAGGAATCTTCTCGCTTGAGCGTGTTTGACAAATTATGTAGAAAACTTAGAAACTTATGCACTCTTACATACCTAAATCAATCCTTCACAAAATAATTCAAGCCAATAATATACCTGTGCAATATATATACATTCATAATTGAATCAATTAAACACACATCCAAATTTTCATTCCAATTTATCCACACAAGTAATTATGCCAATTCAAAGCTAAACAAAATATATAAAGTTATACATACAAATATTCCATACAATCCAAAATCCAAAATACTGCCGACCAAGGCATTCTTTACCATAATAGGCTATCTTCACACCTCTTCTTCACTCAACACGTCCATGTGCAGCCCTACAACACAGGTGCTAAAAAAAATATACCACAGGGAGAGTGAGTATACTTTCTCAATGATGAAAATCTAAAATTTATGATAATATATACATGAATGCAATATAAACATCATCTATAAAAACTTCAATCCATACTAAATCATCAAATATCAATTTACTAAACATAATCATATATGTATCCTTTTTAATTCACAAGAAACAAATCGTCCACTAACCCATTCACAGTTGGTTTCAAAAGTAAGTTCCATTTATCCTTCACACAATTCACTCAACAGGATATCATTCTATGCCATGTTCTTATGGCTAACACACATGCTAGTGTTTAAAATGCATATGCACAGATCTGATTATTATTTCAATAGAGATCTTATTCACTTAAATTAACATCATTATTTCGGGATATACCCTTCGTGGCACCCCGCAAGGTGATATATTCATCAATTATATCATCATCATCACTTCGGGATAAATACCCTTTGTGGCACCCCGCAAGGTGATATATTCATCAATCATATCATTATCATCACTCCGGGATATATATACCCTTTGTGGCACCCCGCAAGGTGATATATTTATCAATCATACCATCATCATCACTCAGGGATATACCCTTCGTGGCACCCCGCAAGGTGATATATTTATCAATCATACCATCATCATCACTCCGGAATATACCCTTCGTGGCACCCCGTAAGGTGATATATTTATCAATTATACCATCATCATCACTTCGGGATATACCCTTCGTGGCACCCCGCAAGGTGATATATTTATTAATATCATAACATAATCATCACATGATATACCATTCTTAGCCTCAAAAGGTCTCAATCCACAATCAATCATTTTAGGCACCAAGTTCAAATCCACATCACAAACACATGATATTACTTTCATTCAAGTAGACATGCCACATTACATCATCATATACATTATCAACATACATGTTCTCATACATTTAGAAAATATACCCCCTCTCCTACCTCAAGTGAAGTAGTGATCAATGCGGTCTGAAGGTTCCGCCTGGTCGATGGGGTTATTCCCTATATTAAAATATTCAAAGAATCATAATTAATCAACCACTCAACACAAATTCAACTTTAACTAACCATTTTTTATATCTACAATTCATAACATGTATAAAACATGTTACAAACATTCTTTTCCTTTCTTTATTAGGCTTTGGGAATTCCTTATTACCATACCACCTTCATTATATCTAAAAGCCACAAAACCCATAACCTAACATCCATGATAATGCTTTGTCAATCATAACCCAAACTCTCTGTAGCTTGTATTTGCCTTCAAATACCTCAATTTACCAACATTCACCATTTTCCCCAAATCTTTAAAAGTTAAGGTTTTTCACTAACCCATCAGCATTCATAAATACCCATTAACTTTTTTCTTCTTCTTTCAGCCATAAAGTATCTACCTCATTAACACTTCATAAGACCCACAACATTAAAGCAAACAAAAGAAGTGAATATGGCTTACCACACCCAAACGAAATGGGTTCCAGGAAAAGAGAAGAGGAGCTGTAAAAATAGAGGAAGAAAGAAGAGAAATCCAAACTCTAATAGTTTCCTTCTAAGCTCCAGTGAATGAAATTTGAGAAGAGTAAAATAGAACCACCTTTTCTTAGGGTTTAGAAGAAAGAAGAGAAAAGGGGAAAATAGAAGAAGAAGAAGAAATATGTCTCTGCCAAATGGTCTGAGAAAGTCACGAAAAATGAGAGAAGGAAAATGGGCCTTTAGCATTTAACTTTAACTCCTTCATTAAAATTTCATCATTTTTCCATAAACAGGTTCTCTGTTTGGGCTCAATACTTATCCAAAAATTATTCTGAATATATATCCGGACTCCCAATAATATTCTCAACAGCCCTGACCAATATCATCTCAAACAAAGATACTTGGTCTGACACCCATATTTTATCCAGGTCAGTTTTCAACTTGTCCGGTCATAATAATTCACTAACAGTCTCTGAAAATCTTAATTAAATTATTTCTAGCATTTTGGGATATTAATCAACCCCCATCTAATTATTCAATATTCATTTCTTAATATAACTTCTATTTTTTGTAAAATTCGGGGTGTTACATCTTCCCACTCGGAATTTCACCTTCGGGGCACTCCACTCGGGACAGGTTCCACTGGACTCAGAAATTCCCCGTTCGGGATTCCACTACCCAGATCATCACACTCAAGAGCCTTCTTACTCTGGTTATGTCCACTTCCTCACTCGAAAGATCCTGACTCGGACATAGCTCATTCAGATTTCACTCGGAAATTCACCATATCTTAGTTTATTTTCACAACACCCACTCAGACGGGATTCGTCCAGGGTTTCCCCCATACTCCATTCAATCGCCTCGCTTGGGCGAATACCATCCTCCAACATCCTTCGCTTGGGCAGATTTCATCCAGTAACAAATCCTTTCGCCCTCGCTCGGGCGAAGCCCCATTCGCCTGGGCGAATTTCCTCCAGAAGCTAAAATACTGATACAGGGATCCTCGCCTGAGCGAAATCCCATCTTGCTTGAGCGAGAATATCAGAATATGCGCAAAAAACATGAGAAACTCAACCAAACATGCCAAAACTTATACCAGCCAAAATTCATTAAATCTAATATAGCATATACTTCATACTAGGCATTTAAAACCTGTCCCAGACCTTTATACTCATTAACATTCAATTCAATCTATCAATCATGTCAAATTCAAACTTGTCATCATCTTATATCAATATACATTTTCTTATCAATTCAACACATATTCTCACACATCATTCTCAATAATCATTAACTTGCCATTTCAATTAATTTAATACATATACATGGCAAGGCAAGCATGAGTATTCATCACATACAACAATCACTATCGAATTTACTCATGCAATTTGAATGTTAACTCCTCTCCTACCTCGAGGGAAGAGCCGAAACGATTCCAATGCTCCGAATGTTCCATTGCATCACCCGGAATACAATCTACATACCAATATATATGCATACACATAATCAATAATCATCATAACTCTAAAAATTTATTAGCTTATCATAAAGCTCAACCCAAGTCCTAGACTTGCTAAACACCAACATATGCAGTTGTGTTAGGCTTCGGGAATTCCTTTCCCAAAGCCAAGATCCTCTAGATCATAAAAGGCCAACTAAACCCAACAACATCACCATCACATTGTTACTCAATATTCAACTTAGCTCTCATGTCCTTCAATAACCATAATTAATTAATCACATTTAAATGGCATACCACAAATGATCTAGAACCCCATCAATTACAATATATCCATTTTCCCCAAATTCTAAGGGCTAGGGTTTTCATCAAAATCCAACAACATTTACCTATGCTCATTAATCACCACCAATGGCCATTTTTCATCATTAATACCATTCTCCAATATCATTAAACCTACATTCTACACACATTTCACACTTTCCCCAATTGATTAAAGTTAGGGTTTCACTAAAACCCAACAACACTCATTAATATCCCTTTATTTCTCATCACCATCAAACATTAATCCTAAGTGCCTCATTAAATGCTTATAAAGGCTCACATCTAAGCCACCCCACCTTAGGGTTTCCTATATTAATGGCTTCATTCAACACCCCAATAATTTTTTCTAACCTAGGATTGATTCCACACACCACCATTCATCAAAACAACATCTAACCTCCCATCTTAACACTTCAATAACCCAAAACCATCAATAAAAACCATGAGTGGTCAAAAACCATACCTCTCTTCCAAGCTTAAGCTCCAAAACGAAAGTGAGAGGGAGAGGAGAAGGAAGGAGCTTCAATCAACATCATCTCCCTCAAGCTCCATGGAAGAACGAAAATGGAGGGAGGAGGAAGAGGCACCACCATTGGCTTAGGGTTTTAAAGAGAAGAAGAAGTGGAGAAGGAGAAGGGAAGTAAGAGAAGAAGAAGAAATGTGTTTGCCAATGGAAGCAAGAACCCAACGAAAATAAGGAGAGAAAAATGGGCTTTTTGGTTTTAATTTTTAACTCTCCATTAAAAGTTCACCGTTTTATAACAAACAGGCTCTGAGTTCGGGCTCAATCATTATCCAAAAATTATTCCGAATATAGATTCGGATTCCCAATAATATTCTTAATGGCCCTGACCAACAGTATCTCATTCGGAGATACTTGGTCCGACACTCATATTCTAACCGGGTATAATTTTATCTCACTTAAACACAATAAATTATAAATATCAATAATAAATCCCAATTTAATCATTCCAATATTTTTGGGACACAAATCCACTCACATACAATTATTTATTATTCATTCCCATCAATTATTCATTTTTATAAAATTCGGGGTGTTACAATCCACCCCACCTAAAAGAATTTTGTCCTCGAAATTCAACACTGATATACATATCACAAGGCCATACCTCAAGCCATACATGAACAAGGTTCAACGATATTATAGAATAACATTGGACTTACCAAAGTCCATCAAGTCATGTTCATCATCACATCATCATTCTTAACATAAAATTCCCACATCAAGTGTCACTACTAGAAAAAATTGATTTAGCCACTGAAAATTTCCGTGGCTAATACATGAAATTCCGTAGCTAAAAAGTTTAGCCTCGGAATTAGCCACCAAAACCAGAACGTGATAAAAACCCCAGTGGCTAAACTTTTAGCCACGAATTTTTGTATTCCGTGTCTAATTAGCCACTGCATACATTCGTGGCAAAAACTGAAATAATCTGTGGCTAAAATTGGTCATTTTCAGTTTAAAACCCACTCTTGTGACTAAGCAATTTCGTAGCTAATTCCATGACTAATTTTCAGTGGCTAATTCCATGGTGAATTATATTTTAATTTAGTGGCTAATTCCGTGACTAAAATTCAGTGGCTAATTCCGTGGTTAAATGTTTCTAAATTCAGTGGCTAACAACTCAGTGGCTAATTCCGTAACTAATAGTCAGTGTCTAATTCCGTGGCTAAATAGTCAGTGGCTAATTCCGTAACTAATATTCAGTGGCTAATTCTGTGGCTAATTACTCAGTGGCTAATTCCGTGGCTAATGACTCAGTGGCTAATTCCGTGGCTAATGACTCAGTGGCTAATTCCGTGGCTAATAACTCAGTGGCTAATTCTGTGGCTAAATATATTTTGAATTCAGTGACTAATTCAGTGGCTAAATGTTTATTATTTTAGACGCCCTTTCTGTGGCTAAATTTTTTAATTCTGTGGCCAATTCCGTGGCCAATTCTGTGGCTAATGTTTTTTTTAATTTAGTGACTAGCTACGTGGCTAAATTTTTTTCATTCAGTGGCTAAATGTTTATTATTTCAGTGGCTTAGTCGAATATATTTGTGGCTAAATCGATAGCTAATTTACCAAAATGTCATTTTCCATATAATTTTAGAGCCTTTGTTATATTTCACCTAATAAATAACAATATTTCAAATTATAGTACATACAAATAAACTAGCCCATAGCCCAATTTATATGTAGTTGCCCAAACTGTGATCTCATCTTTTGTTCTTTTTTTTGGGTGATATCATCTTTTGTTCCTTCCATGCTTAGTTTCTCATATTTAATTCGTCTATTTTTGTGATAATAAATTTTAACTGCCCTGCCAAGGATCTCAGTGATACCAGCCTTGTAATCAAGTGGATGATGCCGAAAATAACCTGTGACAAATTCCATCTGAATACAATACATTGACCCTTGATCTACAAACTGCACTATAAATATTAATTGGTAATCAACTAAAATCCATTAAAAGAGATCTAGTAATGACACTCATTTCAGTTTTACATATATATCAGGATAGGAACTACCAATTCTTTCCCTTTGTACACACATGTAACATAATTAATCACATTTGAAAGCTTGCAAAAAGGAAACAAAATCATCTATATTTCTTGCACGCAGACTTGAGTTTTGGGAACTTTGGATGCACCTTATTGTAACAGATTAAAACAAACAAAATATTTTATGCAGAAGGCAAATATCAATAGTTTACACCAAAACAATCACATGGATATTCTTACACTAAATAATCATCAAACTAACCACGAAAATTAGCGACGACAAGGCTTTAACATAAGCTGCTACATCTTGAAGTATAAAATCACAATAGGAGCTACTAGGTATTTGTTTGTCAAGTATAATTTTATTATCTCATCCATGTGTCATTATGTCAAAAATTAATCAAGATAGTGACCTACATGAGGACAGGCACTCCATTTTAATAGCTTGACATCTCCACCAAGATCCTTTAGTCTTTGGAAAAAGTTTGAAATAACTTGAAAAAGAGCAAAGTCATCATTTTTTGAACATAAAACAAGATATGGGACTTGTATATTCTGCAAAATGATGACATGATAAGCAGATAATTCAAGAGACCAGAGGAAAAAATACATTAAATTTGTTTATTGTTTCTTAGCTTCTTACAGTCATGGCATACAATGTTCGCCAATATTCTACATGTGATTTAAATATGCTAACGAAAAAAGAATCAAGACCAGATGTTATGCCATTTGCAACCCATGAAGTGAACTTTGGTGGATGGGATACTTTTAAAATAGTTGGGTGTAGAAGAAATCGAACACCTAAATCATTGGTAAAATCAACTGGACTGGAATATAAATATAGCCAGAAATACAGTCTCTAACTAGCTGGTAATCATCCTATGTCAAGAAAATATTTTAGAAGTGGTGAAGAACATAAGAGATAAAACTCTGTGAGCAGTTTTTGTTTTTTGAACAAGATAGTTACAAGAACAAAAACTTTGCATTAACACGTACTTACAAGAACTTGACCAAAATACTTGGTAAAGGGGAATATATGATCAATTACATCATGGATCATAAAATGCAGGCTATGGATTCAAAACTACATACCTTGTTTCACACATTGACATGATTTAAGAAAATGCTAGACAATGATGAGTTTATCAAGTATGCAATCTATGTAATTCAACATACTCTGAATTTCTAATTACAGGAAAATACCTTATTATGGGCTTCAGAAGTGCCACCAATTATCTGGATGAAAGGAAAAGAGGCATCAGACATCAAACATTAGAGCTAAAACAAGATGATCAAAACATAAAAATTAGTTCATAATACTATACCTGAAGAACCTTTTGCATACAAGCTTTGAACCACCTGAAAAGGATGCAAAAATGATAGGGCAAGGCCTGATTCTCAGCACCTGTATTGTATATTGAATGAAAATAGTATTTGTAAGCCTGAACCTATAGGTCAACTTTTGACTAAAGTGAAAAAAAAAGATTCCAAATTAAATAGTAAAAGAAAATAAGTTTTCTTCACTTCATGCTGCTTTACACAGGCTCTATGTAATGAGATATAAAACAACAGATGTTATAATTATGCTTTCTATCTCATCTAGACTCACTTTGTCTTAAAGTTAAATGATAGAGCATAATTACACAGACCAGGTTCAGAATTCAAAATATGGTATTTACTATTTCCTTAACTTGAATTTAGGATGACTCACCAGTAATAGAGTAGTACAGTAAAACTTACCTCAACAAGTTTGTTAAGAATATCGACAACAAGACTTGTGGCTTTCTTAGGGAAGAATCTGTAAACAGTAGTAAAGTTATAATTATCATCCAGTATACTTTAAGTTATGCAGAGAACCACTCAACTAAAACATCGATGGCCTTATTTCTCATAAAAAAATAAAATCCCAAAGCACTTGTGGGCCATTTCACCCAGCAACTAAATAAAGACTTTGAATTAAAATAATTTAGTTGATTCAGCATTAGTCATATTTATATATACATTTGATCTATTGTAAAATATAAATAAGTAAAACATGGTCATATTTATATATACAATACAAAATATCCTCCAAAAGGCAACTATGATATATATAACTATGCATGTCCAAAACACCAAAACAAAGTCTCCAAAATATCAAGTAGATAACAGGCTGAAGGTGATCATAATGCTGCATCATCTTGGTGCTGTGTCGAGTTATCCTGCTGTTGATGTTGTGTTGATGCATGATGACCTTGAGATGTATCTACTTGGTAGGTGGGGGTAGAGATAGGAATGGTGGGTTGAAATCCTATATGGCTCATGAACTGCTGGAGAATATCTTGAGTCACCATCAATGAAGTCTGTGTCTAAGAGAGCTCAGCTGCCTGTGTCTTCACAGTCTGTGCCATAGTTTGGATCTGAGAGTCCTTTTGTGCAATCTCCTTTTGAAGGCTAGAAATGATCTGGACGTAATCTGTGGTTGAAGTAGTGGCCCCATGATGAGATGAAATATTGGTAAACTCCTTTCCTAATTTGCCTAAACCATAAACATTACCCTTCTTATTGATTCCTCCAACAACGTCTATATATAGGGCATTGTCAGAGATAGAAGAATGGTCATCCTCTCCAACCTCACCATCCAAATCATCATCAATGTCGGGGTCATCATGAGATGAAGTTTCAGCTCTTCGACGAAGATACTCATCCTAGATGTTATCCAGTTAAAGTTAAATATTTAGTATCGAAAAATAAAAAGGAAGTTTAAAGACATATTATTTCATGTTACTTACAGCAATTGCCTTTGCCTTCTCATTTACCCAATCTCCAGCTTCGGTCTTTTTGGTCCGCTGCATAAGGTCAAAGGCTGTAGGGGGCCTATTAAGCTTAGCAGCCTACATATGTGAGCCAAAAGTTATTGTTAAATATGCTTTACATATAAATATAAAAGTCTTATAGGGTCTAGCAAAGTTTACCATCCTATCCCAATGTGCTACAATAGAAATTGAGCCTCCAGTGTAAATGGATGCCCCATTGTCCTTGGCTCGATTTTGCTTTGCAATACTGGACTTGATTCTAAACTCCTCATTTTACCAATATGCATCTAATCCTTCTCTGACCACTGGACTTAACCAATCCCCATCATCAAGTCCATGACGTATCTTATTGATGCATTCTTTAGCATTTCTGACCCTTTATGTGCAAATATCTGTTTAACACGTATTTCATCCTCAGGCAACCATTTATAAATTTTCTGTCAAGAAGTTTTGAAAGTTAATAAAGTTTAAATTTATAGAAATAATCAAAATAACAAATATATTAAAAACTGGGGAAACCAATATTTTCTCACTTGAAACTCTGCAAACCACATCTTTTGAGTGTCGTCATCAACCTTTCTCCAAGTAGGCCAAACACCCTCAAACTTTGACTTTATGATCCTTGTAATGGCCCGTGTGATACCATAACTAGGCTCAAAGCTTCAAAATACATAAATTTGCACAGGATTCAAACACAACTTACACAATAAATATTGATAACAAATTTAATAAATGCATAAATACTTACTCAAGCTTGTCTCGAGATGGATAAATCCAGATCCTGTTGTTGTCTGTCAGATCATGAGAAGCAGCAGGTGGAAGAGCCCCTAGTCCAAGGAATGGAGCTACAGGCTCCTGAAATGGTTGCTGAACTGATGATGGAGTGATAGGTGTATGGGGGTAGGTGGTGTTGTAGGTTATGCTTGGGAAGACGTGGTAGGTAATACAAATGAGGGAGGTGGAGGGGATGGGGAAGCTCTGAAGACAGGTGGTATGGTTTGTTAGCCAACCCGTCCACCACCACGAGCTTTGGAAGTATGACCACCCCTAGGTCCACGTCCCCTAGGATGTGTGTCATGTGCCATCTGTAAAAATAAACATTCAAATATCAATATATCACTTTACTACATGAAAAAAATAAGAATCATAAACATGAAATAAAGCTAGTTACCTAACTAGAGTCAGTTTTAGTAAATTCACTCGTAGACTCAGTATCAATTTCAACCTCAGACTCAGACAATTCATTGATGTTTTCATGTTGATGTACAAGACTTTGTTGATTTAAAATGCGTTTATCAAATTGTTCACCACCAATATCTGCTAGTGTATCATTGTAAACCTCAGCTTCTATTTGTGAAATGACATGAATGTCATTTACTTCTTGTACATCTTGGAAAGCCTCATCAATTTGTTTGATCACATTATCCACAATTATACCACAGGCTTTGGTTTTCAACACTGCCAACCAGTCAGATGTCCCTCTGGATAAGCTGTGTAATAAACTTGTTCAGCTTGTTGTGCAAGGATAAAAGGATCATATACTTTGTAACGCCTTGACTTTTTCACCATGACTAGATTGTAACGTTTATCAACCTTTGTCCTAATATTTGGAGTGTTATCAAACCAATCACACTTGAACAAAACCAACCTTTTAGAGGGAGATCCAGTGTATTCCAACTCAATAATGTCAGTGAGGCATCCATAAAAGTCATCCTCAAGTTGACCATTTGTCCCTCTTACACATACACCATAGTTAGAAGTTTGCATTCCTTCATTCCATCCTATAGTATTAAACTTATAATCGTTGATGATATAAATTGGCCATTTGGTAACCCTTCGTAAAGGCCCGCGTGATAGTGATATCAATAAGGGGTCAACAATTTCATTGGTTGGATCACAAACCTATGTCCATTTAAAATGATTATCAGATGCTATTTTTCATAAAATACAATAAATTGTCACATTACATAAGGACAATAATTCTTACATGTTGTTTGAACCAAGCAGAAAAACGAGTTGAAATCTCATGATTGATTTCAATGTCTAAAATATTAGGATTGAATTCTCTTAAAAAATCATTGTATATCCTATACAACAATAACCAATATGCATTATTAGTTAGTTTGCCAAAACAAAAATGAACAATTCATGTACAAATTGAATTAGAATTACTTACTCTAAATATGGCTCAACTTCTTCACAGTTTTGAAGAACATATAAGTGAGCCACTTGAAGGTCATGATCCTCAAGGAAACATTGTGTTTCTTTGCCCTTAGCTTGACCCTGGTAGTTAAAAATAGAAAGTTGAGGATAACTAGATGAACTTTCACCTACATCAAAATTTCGTTGAACACGTGTTCTCCTTGTATCAATTTCACCAGGAAAATAAAATGAAGCAAAAGTGGATGTTTCTTCCACCAAATAGGCTTCACAAATGGAACCCTCAACCCTAGCCTTGTTCTTGACTTTCTCTTTTAATGAACGTAAGAACCTATGAAATTTGGAATGAGAATGTGTTAATTTGAATGCAAAATATATAATATACATAAACATATTAGGGAATTCAAGTTTACCAAATACCTTTCAAATGGATACATCCACCGATATTGCACTGGGCCACTCATTCGGGCTTCATAAGGTAAGTGAATAGGAAGATGCTCCATAGAATCGAAGAAACTAGGAGGAAATATTTGTTCAAATTTACACAACAATATTGGGATGGCATTTTCCATCACTCGAAGTGCATCCTCACGTAATGTTGTGCAACTTAGTTCTCTAAAGAAGTTGCTTAACTCAATAAGGGGCTTCAATATAGGTTTAGGTAACACATCAAATGCAACAGGGAGTAGACGCTGCATAAACACATGACAATCATGACTTTTCATTCCATGTAATTTGGCTTCTTTGTTGTCAACACACCTTGACAAATTAGAAGCATAACCATCAGGCAACGTCAATTGTTTAACCCATTCACATATAGTAATTTTTTGAGCCTTTGTCAATGTGTATTTAGCTTTTAGTTTGAACATCTTCCCGCCTCCAACATCTTTCAATTCCAAATCTTTTCTTGAACACAATACGGCCAAGTCTAATCGACCCTTGTTTATGTCTTTGGTTCTTCCTTTAATATCCATGACAGTATCAAAAATGTTCATGAACACATTTCTTTCAGTATGCATCACATCAATATTGTGTCGTAGCAAATGTGATTTCCAATATGGTAATTCCCAAAATATACTCTTTTTGGTCCAATTATGCTCTTTCCCATAATTCGGTAATTTGTCCTCCTTTTTTTGCCATATGAAAGGAAAATCTACTATTCTCTGCCAAATGTCATTACCTGATAAGCGAGGTGGAGGAGGAACCACAACAACTCGATTCTTAATGAATGCAGTTTTATTCCTCCTGTAAGGATGGTTTTCAGGCAAGAATTTACGATGACAGTCAAAGAAACAAACTTTTCCGCTATTAGGAAGTGTGTGAGCATTTGACTTTTCCATACATATTGGACATGAGAGCCTACCTGCAGTTGACCATCCCGATAACATCCCATAAGCAGGAAAGTCATTTATCATCCACATCAGCACAACCTTCATCATGAAGTTATTCCTACAAGACACATCATAAGTATTCACCCCTACATCCCATAGAGTCTTCAACTCCTCAATTAGGGGTTGCATGTAAACATCAATTTTAGCCTTTGGATTACTAGGACCAGGGACTAAAATTGTGAGGAACATTACCTCTTTTTTCATGCACATCTCAGGCAGAAAATTATAAAGAGTAAGAATAATCGGCCAACATGAGTATGTCTTACCATATTGCCCAAAGGGGTTAAAGCCATCAGAACATAATCCAAGTCTAACATTACGTGGATCTTTGGAAAAATTAGGATATGACTTGTCAAAATGCTTCCAAGCTTCTCCATCAGAAGGATGACACAACACACCTTCTTCCTTCTTATTGAGATAATGCCAACGCATGTGTTTGGCGGTGGCCATTGAAGCATATAGTCTTTGGAGTCGTGGAGTAATTGGGAAGTACCACATTTTTTTCATAGCAACTTTCTTAACAACACCCCGCCGACTTAATGTCTTAAATCGATCCTTTTGACAGTGGATACATTGACTGAAACTCTTGTCAGCATATTCATTGTGAAATATCATGCACCCATCAACACAACAATCAATCTTAACATAGCCTAACCCCAACTTGGCCACGGACTTCTTTGCACGGTATAAGTTAACTGGCATTCTATTGTTCTTTGGTAGTGCATCACCCATGAAGCTCACCATACGATTAAAGCATCCTTCACACATATTATAATCAGACTTTAGGCTTAAAGCAACTAGGGAGGCTAATAACTCTGAATAACTTTCACAATGCTCATACAATGGTGCTTGTGCTGCAGCTAACATATCATAGAATTGTTGTGTCTCTGGATTGGGGTCTTCTTCGATATTTTGATCTTCCATATCATTGACTTGATGTTCAAAGACATGTTCTTCTAACTGATGACCTACTAATGGTCCAGCACAGTCCATCACCATTTGTTGAATTGGGTTATAATTTCACCTGCTACCAATTACACCATAGTAGAAGTTAGAGACAACAACGGGTCGAGGAGGCGGAAAAGTTTCACCATGACATGACCAACAGTAGTAGTTATCCCTAAATCCTTTTTCATGCAAGTGGACGATTACATCGTCTGGCCATTGAAATTTCCTACAATCATACTTCTTGCACGGACACCTTAATTTAGGATATTGTTGGAAGCTTTCTTGTTTCATTGCGAATTCAATGAACTCCAATGTCCCTAACATAAATTCTTCTGTCACACGTCTATTTCCGTCAAGCTGGTTATCCATCCATTTTCGATTCTCAGGGACTTCCATATCTACGTCAATAGTTACGTTAATTATCATGTCAACAACAAAAACTAAACATCATCTCAAGATGATTAGATTACAAATGTATTTTTATAGGTGAAATGTAATTAATAAGGCAATTTAACATTGCATAATAGAATGGAATTGGAATAATGGAAAAAACTTCAACAAGATTATAACAATAGCATGTAAAGAAAGCACTATAAATACTTAAGATAAAAAACACATCAATTTCTCAAGTTTAAATTACTAATTATATTAACCTTTACAGAACTACGGTCAGGTATGGAAAAAAATGGCTTATAGTAAATAAATGAATAAAAACATTAAAAAAACTAATAACCAAGTAATGTATTTACTTATATCATTCTAGTAAGTATTTAATTTAGTCATATCATTCTAATAACATCCCATATTATAATTATAAGAAGTAAAAATAAATAAATGTTTTAGTTTTTGATTTCTACTAGTAAGTATTGAATTTTTTTGTAATAACTATTGAATTTAACTTAAATGTATCATTACTTGTGATAAGTACATGAATTGATGTGTTATTAAATTTTTGAACTATGTGATAATTATATTAAAAGTATTTTTCCATTAATAATATAATCTTATATTCACATTAAATTTCACATCCTGCATCATTTTATCATAAGAAACCAAATTATGAACTTCTTATCATATGTAGTATTTTGAAATGTGATGATTTTCATTTTCATACCATCTCACCATCATCATCAGAAAACAATGTATTCCAATTAAATTTATGCATTTAACTTGAACAAAAGTAGCCGAAGTGTGTAAATAGGTACAAATGAAAATGTCACTTAACAACATATACTAAAATTACTAGGCAAAAAAACATTTAATTATTTTAATATGTCTCAAATAGAATTATCTTTAATATTTTAAGTTTGAGCATCAGACAATCAAATTATTAATTCTTAATAGGAAGAATTTCATAGTTCTTAGTAATTTTGTTGTCTATATATTCTGATAATACAACTATGCAGCAAATATCAAACATAATAGATGGGTTTTTATTATAAGCATTACCTCTGGCAATCTTTGGTGGCAATATAAGAAGCCTACACCTTGTATCTAGGTCTAATTCTGATTTAGGTACTGCAGCCTCTTCTCGAGCAGGAGAACTATAAAGATAATAAGTAAAGGAAACAAAGCTAATTTTTGTTTCTCTTAAGGGTGCTTCACGATTGAAACTAATAGAAACTAATAGAAACTAAAAAAAATCAATTAGATTGAACTAGAAAAGGTGACTTTACAAGAAGCTAATAGAAACTAAAAAAAATTCAATTAGATTGTTAATGTTTCATCTATAATTCATAGTCATATGCATATACTGAAAGAAACTCAAACTGTACATAGAAGGTTATATCTTATAATTTTCCAGATTCAGGAAGTACGAAAAACCTACGTAGAATCAAATAAATTTTCATGTAAATCTTCTAAATGAAAAGTTCTATGAATACAAGCACATTAAACTATGTCTTCTCCTATTTTGTATTAGACTTGGTTAAAAATTAGCAAAACCAGTAGTGCAATAATAAAACTACGAGAAATATGACAAAGATCCTCCTAAGATTGTTTGTCCTATTAAATGTCTATATTTAATAAAATCTAGTTTCACTGTCAGAATTATTTTTATAAAAGATTACAAAATAAAATAGAATATCTGTTATTGAATAAAATGGTATAAAAGATAAGAAATTGGGTATTAGTGCAAAGGAAAAGTTCCCTTAGCAAGTTGTATTGCCAAAGGAGACTAAAGTCCAGGTCACATCAACTTTGGCATGAAAATCTTGAAATGATTAATATAAAAAATCATTAAACGCAGAACATGTTTCAAAACAAAGGCATAATAGAGGCATAATAGAGAAACAAAAGCTTAAAACTTGCTGAACTAATTCTAATTTAGTTACTTCACCCTCTTCTTTAGAAAGAGAACTATTAAAATAATGAGAAAAGGAAACAAAGCTAATTTCTATTCACAATTGAAATAAGACACTATGTGAAACTTGAGAATTTGACATAAATATAAAATGAACAACAAACTGATAAAAAGAGAAAAAGACTAATTAATTTGATATTTATGGGATGAGTTCAAGTAGAGACTAGTTAAACTAAGAATAATAAATATCAGAGGGTTTGTTTAACTAACAAACCTGAGGGTATGTTACATGAACATCTTCTAGGAACTTTCTTGCTTCTTCTCCTTCCATAAAACTCTTATTGATGACAGCAGCAGCATATAATCTTAATCACCTACAGCGTAGGGGACAAAATCAGAATTAGCAGACAAAATCAGAAATAAGATACAATAACTAATGAATAGTTGCAAATTATTGGTAATTCACTTTGACCAAATACAGGGTACAAATACAATAGAATTAAAACTTCCAATTAATTAACCAAAGGTAAGCTGGCGAATAAGTTACTGTAGCATATATGCAAGATATTCAGAGTGAGAAAGTTTTATAAAATTATCAACCCAGAAAACATACACAAGATCTCTGTGTAAATGTAAAATACAATTCAGAAACAAAGCACCTTGATTAAGCTTGTCTTAGTATGCAACAATAGAAGCACAGCCTCTAAAGAATAAACTAAGAACGAAAAATTACTCTGAGATGAGAACTTCTATGTAAAAATTATCAGGTGTGGCAATTAATATAAAGTTTAAGGACCAATAATTTTTAAATTAATTAATTTAGTGAAGCATGTAATTAGCGTTTGAAATAAAACTTACCTTTGTCTATTAGTCTTAGGTTGCTCGATCCACTTGGGTACTAATCCAGTGAATAAGTTTCCAGTTAAATACCTAAGAAAAACAACTGATCAAAAAATGAACAGAACATATCCATTACTGGTCAATTAATCAAAAAATAATAATTCTTAACCCAGACTTTCATATTCGCAGTGTATACTCTATAAGTATAATCAAAACTTACCTAAAGAGAAAGATAAGCAAAGTGAAGAAAGAGAAACCCTGGTACCTAGGATTAAGTCTGGTGACGCTTCAAAGCGAAGCACGATAGATGGGTTCTACAAAATTAATTAAAATTATTCTTAATTATATATGTGAGAGTTCAATCTCTATTAATAAAAATGAAAGGATATTCTATAGTCTTCCAATAATTACTTCATGTAAACTTCACTTTAGGAAAGGATTAACCACTTCATTAAGCAATAGAGTTTGTATGAAGTGATTCTTGGATCACCGTAAAATATACTACACAACTAATTTTTTGAGTGGCAATCATTTTAAAATTAGAAAAGTAATGTGGCATGTGTCTTTTGGGAGTCCAACTAACCTTTCGGTTTACAAATTATTGTTTCAGCAAGATCATGTACACCTGCTTCAAATGGTGATTTATTCCTAATTGCTATTGTGTTACGTTTGTGAAACATGTATTACTTTATCAAAACTTCAACCTACTATAACAACATAGTATTTTTTAACAAGATGGGATTAACATTATTTATGAGAAGATAAATCTTGTGTGTGAGTAATAATCATTGAAAGAAGGAGCAAATGAAATTATTGAATGAGACCAATGTACAAAAATTTATTGAATAAAAATGTTGGAATCAATAATTCATGTACCGAGAGAAACTGAAAAGTGTAGGCAGAGATAGGAACCCAAAGGAATGACATACAAAAGTGGCCCTGCAATAGACCCAAAGGTTTTGTAAAAGATAGGAACGAGAAACGCTAGGGAATGGATAGAGAAGAGTAAAGAAAGAGGGGTTACCTCCAACACGCTCCGAGTCTGAGTCGAAGAAGATGCCACCACCACTAACACCTTGCTCTCACGTTTTCAAGTGAAAGAGAGTGAGTTAGGTTTTTTTAGGGCTGAGATAGAGTGAGACGGAGTGAGAAGACGGATGGTGGATCTAGACAGAGTGAGAGAGGGAAAAGAGATTGAGACTGTAAGAATGAGAGAGGGAAAATGGATTCACACAAAAAAATTAGGTTTTCTTTTCATGTCTATTTTTTCAATGCCATGTCTTATGACTAAAAATATTTAATTAAATTAAACATCATTTTAAAAAATTAAATTAAATATTATAACAAAGAACATCCATAAAAATCTTAGATCTTGAATAAAATTTAAATTATCAATTAAAGCATTAAATTTTAAGGGTCCATATTTTTTATCATAAGGTTTTATTAAATTAAATATTAAAATGAAGAATATCTAACTAAAAATTAGATCTTAAATAAAATTTAAAATAATTTGAAGAATTAAATTTTAAGGGATCTGTATTTTTCATGATAAGGTTTTGCTAAATTAAATATTAAAATAAAGAATATTTTACTAAAAATTAGGTCCTGAATAAAAGTTAAAATAAATTGAAGAATATATTTTTATTAATAAATGATCTAATATATTTTTATTATTTATTATTAATAATATATATTACTATCATATACTTTTTAATGATATATTAAAATCTATATTTTAAATAATACTTATTATTTTTAAATAATTCTTGAATGTATTATTAAATGCATTTAATTTAATATTATTCCTTTATTATATAGTCAAGTATTAACTATATTAGTAAAATATAATTTTTAAAATATTTTATTGAAATACTTTTAAAATATATTATAAACTATTATATTTAAATATTATTAAATATTATTAAAATATACTCAAGTTCCTATTTTTCCTGCTTCCAAATGAAAAACATTGTCATTTTAAAATTAATTAAATATATTATTTAAAAAGTTTCTATAAAAAACTTCTTATTTAAATGTAACTTATTTTAAATTTTTAAGTTAAAAATGTTTTTAAAGCATTTATAATTAACAACTTATTTGAATTAGTACATATTATATTTAACATAATATAAAATATAACATTTAAAAAATTTAATTATAAAACATATAATTTGTAACTATTTCTCAATATTTCAACTTCAAAATTAATATTAAATTATAAATAGAAACCTATTTATTTTCTTTGTGAAATAAATTAAAGTAAAAAAGGGAATTATGAATTTTAGAATTCAAAATTAGCCACCAATTTTAAATTCTGTAGCTAAACAAAACAAAACAATAATTTTATAGTGTAAGCCACAGAATAATTCCGTAGCTAATTAAAACAAATAATAATTTTTAAGTATTAGCTACGGAAATAATATTCGTAGCTAAAAAATTAATAAAAAGTGAAACTTTTAGCCACCGATACAACTTTCATGGCTAAAAATTAAAAAATGATATTTTTAGCAACGCAATTTTTATTTTCGTGGCAATTTAAACAGAATATAAATTTTTTTATATTTAGCTACGGATTTATAATTTCGTGGCTAAGTAAAATATATAAAAAATTTTAAAAATAGCCTCCGAAATACCTTTCCGTGGCAAAAAATGAATAGAAAACTGAATTGTTAGCCACAAAACTAAATTTCCGTGGCTAATTAATAGAAAATGATAATTCTCTTAGTATTTAGCCACCGATTTCGAAGTTGTGGCTAATTTTTCCAACATTTCCGTGGCTAATTGTTTTAAAGATTTTCGTGACTGATTTCAAATTAAAATTGTTAGCCACTGAAAACTTATTCCGTGGCTAAATTCCGTCCCTAATCATGCAAAACAAAATATTTGGTCGCTAAAAGAAAGTGGTGGCTAAAGTCGGTGGCTAATAGCTACGACATATTTTCGGTGGCCGGTTTCAATTTTTCTAGTAGTGTGTGTCATATATCCTCAACTATAACTCGTCCAATAGAGCTCACATGTTCATACTCAGTACGACCAGATAGGTTCAATACATTCACCATAAGCAGTTACAATCCCTACACCTGCCCGGCCTATGTGTTGTTGCATCCGACATACAGGAAGACGTCCCAATCCTGTAGTGGTTACCACAAACACAAAAAGTCGGTGCATAAGTGCATGTTGCCACAATGCCTATGGCATGTAAGACTATATCGGGACCAGTACTTCGTATTCTCATTGCTCATATCGGTCACACATATTCAAGCGATACCAGACCATATAAGACTCGGTGACAATCCTCACCAGTCCACAGCTAACATATTCATACTTCATTGTCATTCTACAATTAATTTGGCATCTATCATGCCATATCAATCATCAAATCTCAATTATCTTCACCATCAATTGGTGTACCAACCATAAATTTTCAATCATCACAGGGTAAATACCCCATCCTTGGGTTTCATCCATCCAAATCCATGCTCAAATAGCCTAAAATTCTTGTCTCACTTACATATTTGTTGGCTATAAATCAATTTGAGCCTTAAAAGATTCACCAAACTCTTATCAAGTAGGCTACTTAATCGTATAATAAGCTTCCACATTAGGCATTCATCATTCATATTCCATTAAATATCAACTCTAGCTTCAACAACGTATTTCATAATTAATTTCGTTATGGCTCAACCATTCACAAGGTTCGATCAATCAATAGATTTAGGAAGTCTAAGGGTTACATAGTACCCATTGTGGAATTCTTCCACAACAAATAAAATCACTTATCATAGCTCATAGGAGCACCTTAGAGCCTAGACCGCCATAGGGTCAAATTCCAAAAGGTTCGATCATACAAGATCGCATCAAGTCATCTGGGGTTACCACACCTAGTGGGTCAAAATCAATTCAATTATTCACTCGGTTTTCATACACCAAAAATCGAGACACAACCCCAATCAAGCATGTATTCGATTTCACATTTATTCGCCTATCACATAATCAAATTCCCAATCTAGAGGGATACAACAATTCACTTGTATCATTCAATATATGGGGTTCTTGTGCCAAGGGATATAAAATTCATCCTTCACAAATGGCACAACCAATCATTTAGATTCAAACATACCCATACTAGGGAATTATTCAATATCATCATCTAATCAACTCAAGCATATGAGTTCCATTTTCATTTAACAAGCACTCCTTGGCTAGACGCCACAGGCATAATGCATATAAGAGACTTAACCAACAATTTATATTCAAGGTGTACACGCACATCAAGGTCTCAACATATATGGTCTACCACCATATCAATTTCTTTCTTGATATTCTCTATCCATGATCAACACATGGCATAAAATCATCATCATCTCAATTCATACTTCATATTTCATATTCATCAACTCATCTTTCATATCTTATATTCATCAATTTCAATATTTCATTTCCATGATTAACATTCAATCATGGATTCATTATCAAATCAATTTGCATTTCATATATCAACATCAATACACAATAACAATATATTCATCATTTGAAGGTAATAGGGTAAGGAACTTGGCCGGACTTACACGAATAAATACATCAATCATATATTGAGGAAATTCATTCACTCATATCTAATTTCATGATTCATTCATAATCATCAATGAGCAACTATGCTCCACAAATGCATCATACAACCTTAATGATGAAGGGTATATTCCCAATAGACAACAATCTCATAAAAGTCCTCATTGAGCATCAATCCCAACTCAACTCTAATGATTCACAATAATTCCTCAATAAGCAATTATGCCCTCATAATCAATTCATAATCCTTAGACAACTAGTCATTCACAAGTCCATATAGGGCAATCAATACTCAAACATGTCATCATCCTTATATCTATACAAAACAACCATATTCCAATAATGAGCATACCGCTCCAAAGATCACCATAAGTATCTCTCCATTGAGCAACCATGCTCCAATCATCCATAATATCAATTCCTCTTAGAGCAACCATATTCTGGCAGTAGCCAATAACTCTAATTTAGAGCAAAATATGCTCTGATACCACCTTTATAACACCCCTGATTTTCTGTACTCGAATCCCTATGTGATCGACATAATTAATAAAAATATGAATAATTTTTTTTCGCATTGGAAAACACTTCCAAAACACCACCATGACCACATCAAGACCCAAAGACAGAAAACCAAAGAGTGAGATTAAATAACCTATAACTGGATCGATAACTAAAATGCCCAAAATGGTATACAGAAATAGTAGAGTATACAGCGGAAGAATTTGTATACTGGGCACACGCCTAGTCCCATATATGACGATATGAGAAAAGGCTAGCCTAGCATGCAATGGCATATTATAAGCCTATTAGACAACCATCATCATTCTACAATTAATTTCGTAAGCATGCAAAGCCTAAGATATAATCATATATACATATATATACATAAATATATTCATATACATTTGGGAATCTTTTCCCGACTATCTCAATCATCAATGCTCATCACTCAATTTTTAATCCTTCTAATACACATCAAGTCATCTCTTGCATACTACATTTATGTCCACAATTCACAATTCTGAAGGATTATCCTATACATATCCAAATTCATTAAAATCATCTATATCATCATATACAATTTATTCATTACACAAGAATCCATAAATGATGCCGGCCAAGGCACTTCCTCTACCACTATTTACCTTTACCCAAGCTTTAATTAAAATCCGAACTCATCCCATGGCAACCTGTATCACAATGCTAAAAAGGAGACCACATGGGAGAGTGAGTTATACATTCAAAATGACGAATAATATATATATAGTGATCATGTGTATATGCATATAATGTCATGTGTGCTTTGCTTTAAAATCATTAAATTATCATTCATTCATTATCTCATTATTATAATAGGTATACAAGCCTCATGAATCGTAATTCATATCATAAATAAGCACAACATATACACAATCACATACATAATCTCTTTGCCACTTATCAACAAGGGCACTCATAATCATTATCATCATTATTTCATTATGGCTTTGCTCAATACCTCCTCGTAAGGGGTTTCTCATCACTCGTGGTCATCCCATCTTAAATTCCATGGTCTTAAGGCTAATGCATATGTCAACTGTTTAATGCATATGCAACGGATCCGATTTTCAAATTCAACAATAATCACAAACACTTAAATTATCATCATCACTCAGGGATACACCCTTCGTGGCACCCTGCAGGTGATTTATTCAACAACAATAGGACAACGTCCTCTTCACTCCGGGATATACCCTTCGTGGCACCCCGCAAGGTGATTCTCTTCACAATAATTATCACAATACCATCATCACTTGGGGATACACCCCTCGTGGCACCCCACAAGGTGATATATTCAACAATATGATCAACATCATCTTCACTCCGGGATCTACCCATCGTGGCACCCCGCAAGGTGATATATTCAACAATAATTATGATAACATCATCTTCACTCCGGGATATACCCTTCGTGGCACCCCGCAAGGTGATTTATTCAACAATAATAGGACAACGTCCTCTTCACTCCGGGATATACCCTTCGTGGCACCCCGCAAGGTGATTCTCTTCACAATAATTATCACAATACCATCATCACTCAGGGATACACCCCTCATGGCACCCCGCAAGGTGATATATTCAACATTAATGCATATCAATGCCATGCTATGCCATGAATGCAACAATGCAATAATGCATGTGCTTAACTACCTCGCAAGGATTTCTCACCCTCTCAATTAGGGGTATATTTCAATTTTGGCATTTTCAATAATCATATAATTATTTACAAGCCCCTCAAGGCATATCATTCATATAATTGGCATCTTAATGGCCACAAACTTCATTCATAACAATCCACACATGGATATCAAAGGCATAGCAAACATCATCATATTAATCCATACATGTGACAACAAGGTATTTTCGGAATATATACATATATATATCAATCATCATTGCCTCACTCACATACAAGTCATTTACTTGTATTCACCACAAGGGTGTCATAATATTTCTCATTATTCATCAGTGCCATTATATATTTATTCGGTGGTTTTAAACCCATTACCCATCACCGTTATCTCATAATTAAGATGGCAACACAACAATACATCTTATCATGTCATAGTTATATATATATCCCCATACTTCCCCTCAAATATCATACGGGGTAAAGAAAGAAAGCCCATTGCCATCAGGACCGAGAAAGAAGGGAAAATTTCCATCAGGGGAGGGTCACTCGCCCAAGCGAAATCCCCACTCGCTTGAGCAAGTGCCAAACAATACACATGGGCGAGACAGAAGAGAGCAGAGCGAAAAGAAAATAAGAAGTAACAGGGGGAGCTTCACTCAAGCTAAAACCGACTCGCTTGAGCGAGACACACAAGCTTTGCTTGGGCAGAGCCAGCGAGCCTGGGCGAAAATCGTCCAGAATCAAAGTCCATGCCAACTCGCTTGGGCGAGTAACTCAATTAAGGCCATTCGCTCGAGCGGAAATGGTTCAATGCCAGTACAACTCATAACTTAACTTGGGCGAAACCTCCTCGCCTAAGCAAATAACTCCCACAGCCGAGCCTATGCTCACTCATTCGGCAAATTTCCCAACACTCGGGTTTCTGTTGACAGAACCCCCCAAAACCGACCCATCAGTCATTTGGTTTTCACTCAACAAAATTTATCCAGATCCGAGTCATCTCACACTCGGCTTCCCACTTGGCATAACAATCTAGACCGACCTATTTTTCATTCAACCAAATCATTCTAGGGCCGACTCACACTCACATAGTCTATCACTCGGCTAATTACTCCAAAACCGACTCATTACCTGATTGGTCCTCACTCGGCAATTCATCCCAACACCGACTCAACTCCTGATCGGTCCTCACTCGGTGAATTATTTCAAAACCCACTCTTCTCTCTTGTGGTCTTTTACTCGGCAAATTAATCCCAAGACCGACCATCACTCACTCGGTCCTCCACTCGGCAAAATCAGTCCAGACCGAGTCCTCTCTCACTCAGACTTCCACTCGGTAAATTCATTCCAAATCCGAGTCTTCACCCACACGGTGTTCCACTCGGTAAAACATTCCAGAAACCGACTCACCACTTAATAAGTCACTCACTCGACATCTCATTCCCAAAACCGACCTCCTTTCTTTTTCACTCACACGGAGTTATTCCAGTGCATCTCTGGATAAACTCATACTGAATATCCCTAATCAGTGTCTTCCCACTTGGAATTTCACCTTCGGGGCACTCCACTCGGGACAGGTTCCACTGGACTCGGAAATTCCCCTTTCAGGATTCCACTACCCAGATCATCACACTCAAGAGCCTTCTTACTCTGGTTATGTCCACTTCCTCACTCGGAAGATCCTGACTCAGACATAGCTCACTTGGATTTCACTCGGAAATTCACCATATCTTAGTTTATTTTCACAACACCCACTCGGACAGGATTCGTCCAGGGTTTCCCCATACTCCATCCAATCGCCTCGCTTGGGCGAATACCATCCTCCAACATCCTTACCTCGGGTGTATTTCATCCAGTAACAAATCCTTTCACCCTCGCTCGGGTGAAGCCCCATTCGCCTGGGCGAATTTCCTCCAGAAGCTAAAATACTGATACAGGGATCCTCGCCTGAGCGAAATCCCATCTCACTTGAGCGAGAATATCAGAATATGCGCAAGAAACATGAGAAACTCACAACCAAACATGCCAAAACTTATACCAGCCAAAATTCATCAAATCTAATATAGCATATACTTCATACTAGGCATTTAAAACCTGTCCCATAACTTTATACTCATTAACATTCAATTCAATCTATCAATCATGTCAAATTCAAACTTGTCATCATCTTATATGAATATATATTTTCTTATCAATTCAACACATATTCTCACACATCATTCTCAATAATCATCAACTTGCCATTTCAATTAATTCAATACATATACATGGCAAGGCAAGCATGAGTATTCATCACATACAACAATCACTATCGAATTTACTCATGCAATTTGAATGTTAACTCCTCTCCTACCTCGAGGGAAGAGCCGAAACGATTCCAATGCTCCGAATGTTCCATTGCATCACCCGGAATATAATCTACATACCAATATATATGCATACACATAATCAATAATCATCATAACTCTAAACATTTGTTAGCTTATCATAAAGCTCAACCCCAAGTCCTAGACTTGCTAAACACCAACATGTACAGTTGTGTTAGGCGTCGGGAATTCTTTTCCCAAAGCCAAGATCCTCTAGATCATAAAAGGCCAACTAAACCCAACAACATCACCATCATATTGTTACTCAATATTCAACTTAGCTCTCATGTCCTTCAATAACCATAATTAATTAATCACATTTAAATGGCACACCACAAATGATCTAGAACCCCATCAATTACAATATATCCATTTTCCCCAAATTCTAAGGGCTAGGGTTTTCATCAAAATCCAACAACATTTACCCATGCTCATTAATCACCACCAATGGCCATTTTTCATCATTAATACCATTCTTTAATATCATTAAACCTACATTCTACACACATTTCACACTTTCCCCAATTGATTAAAGTTAGGGTTTCACTAAAACCCAACAACACTCATTAATATCCCTTTATTTCTCATCACCATCAAACATTAATCCTAAGTGTCTCATTAAATGCTTATAAAGGCTCACATCTAAGCCACCCCACCTTAGAGTTTCCTATATTAATGGCTTCATTCAACACCCCAATAATTTTTTCTAACCTAGGATTGATTCCACACACCACCATTCATCAAAACAACATCTAACCTCCCATCTTAACACTTCAATAACCCAAAACCATCAATAAAAATCATGAGTAGTCAAAAACCATACCTCTCTTCCAAGCTTAAGCTCCAAAACGAAAGTGAGAGGGAGAGGAGAAGGAAGGAGCTTCAATCAACATCATCTCCCTCAAGCTCTATGGAAGAACGAAAATGGAGGGAGGAGGAAGAGGCACCACCATTGGCTTAGGGTTTTGAAGAGAAGAAGAAGTGGAGAAGGAGAAGGGAACTAAGAGAAGAAGAAGAAATGTGTTTGCCAATGGAAGCAAGAACCCAACGAAAATAAGGAGAGAAGAATGGGCTTTTTGGTTTTAATTTTTAACTCTCTATTAAAAGTTCACCGTTTTATAACAAACAGGCTCTCAGTTCGGGCTCAATACATTATCCAAAAATTATTCCGAATATAGATTCGGATTCCCAATAATATTCTTAATGGCCCTAACCAACGGCATCTCATTCGGGGATACTTGGTCCAACACTTATATTCTAACCGGGTATAATTTTATCTCACTTAAACTCAATAAATTATAAATATCAATAATAAATCCCAATTTAATCATTCCAATATTTTTGGGACACAAATCCACTCATATACAATTATTTATTATTCATTCCCATCAATTATTCATTTTTATAAAATTCGGGGTGTTACACATTTAATTTAAAAGATATTAATATTATTAAAAAATATAAATAATATATTTTATTTTTTATCAGTTTTTAATGTATTTCTCTTATCCTTTTTATGAGACATGTTTTAGAATTTTTCTTGTTAATTTTATATGAGTTCTTTCAATTTACAATGTGCATTGATTATTTTTTCCAACACATACTCTTATTAATTAATCTTGATACTATTTATATCAGTGAAATATGAAATAATCATTGATCTTTCTTCCTTATTATTTAATGTAACTTTAAAAGTATACCAAGAATAATTGACAAGTTTAATATGTTTACCTAAAATAAGTAAATTTTTTAATAAAGATAAAATAACATAATATGTTGATAGAAAAAGAAGTAGTGGCGAGACTTCTTTTCTTTTTAAAAGTTTTATACAATATTTATAAATACTTTTAATGTTGTTTTAGATTTCATACGATAATAATACATAATAATTTTTATGCGTGCATACGTGCGTCCATGCAAGCGTGTGCATTCACTAGTGCAAAAATTGGATATAATCACGGTTAAAAAAGGCCTTTATTCACGGTTAAAGAACCGTGGTTGTTGCAGCCGTGGTAGTAGATGATGGTCTTTAACCACGGTTAACAACCATGGTAATAAATCACATCTAACCACGGTTAAGAACAACTGTGAATATAACTTACTATTTATATTCACGGTTATCGAGCACAACCGTGAATATAAGAACTGAAAGGTGTCAGTTACATCCACTTATATTGACGGTTATTATGGACAACCGTGGATATAGACTATATTTATCCACGGTTACTACCAAAACCGTGGATATAGACCCACTTATATTCACGGTTATTATGGACAACCGTGGACAAAATGTATCTATATCCACGGTTGTCCATCATAACCGTCAATATAAGTATTAAAAGGTTTCAGTTACAAACTACTTATATTCACGGTTATTATGGACAACTGTGGATATAGATACATTTATATCCACGGTTATGGTAGTAACCGTGGATAAATATTGTCTATATTCACGGTTGTTGCCATAACCGTGAATAAATACTGAGGTTTTTTTTTTAATATGGATCTGTTTTATCGTTTCCCAACCCTGCATTCAGACAAACCAGTACAGTATACAGTATGCCACAGCAACACTATATCAAAAGAATGGTATGTATATATATAACAATTTATTTTCAATATGAATTCATAACAACCTAAAAAATGAAAGTATATACAATTAAGTTGAATGTAATGTAATAAAAGTAAACCCTAAATCCTACTAGATACATATATAAAAGAATAAAGATCCTATATCTAGCTTTGCCTAACTTCAATGAAGTGTGAGGCCCATTGCCTTCTAACATCATCTACAAGTTCCTTTGGGAAATATGACCGGTCTTTAAAGTACTGCAAAGAATGCACAAAACAATTAGAACAAAAGCTTTATTTATTACATGAAATTGATGAAATTGGTAGAAAAGTAGTCCAAATGATGAGACTTACCTCTGTCCATCCATCTACTAAATGATGTTGGACAATGGTCAGCATAGTGTGCATGACGAAATAGCCACACTCAAAGGAACCCTTCTGCCTGTAAGACTACAATGGACATATAGTATAGAATAAGTGAATTCACAACTTAAAAAACATGTACTGAAGATTTGAATGAATACGATTGACTTACTTTTGGGTACACCCATACAACTGTTTTTCCTTTGGGCTTGTTTCCAATCAGTAGATTGTATCCAACCACCGCCCTACGTCAAACAAAACACAAGATAAGTTAGAATTGTATAGTTCTAAAAATGATGTAATCGAATTTGTGGTTATTTTTTAGGGATGAACTTACCCGTCTACTATATCTTTCAGGTCTTGTGGAGCTGTCCGATGCAAACTATCAAAGTACAGAGCAAGATAGTCCTTCGGACAGATCACCAGAAGCGTCCAGTGAGCCCTGCAGTTACCAGTGATAAGTGAGACTTCAAAATGCAAAATATGATGACAATAATTATGGAATAGAATATTACCCTTTATGATAGGGGCCCATGTATATAGACTTCCCAGACTCAAACATCCAATTCTGGATGTATGTCTGGGTGTTCTGCAAGGTGTTTCCTTGCCTCTGTATGAGAGAGGGCTCTAAAAAACTGTAAGTTCCTTGGAAACCCAAGTCCACACAAAGTTTTGCCAGAAACCTAAACAAGTTAAGACATGGTTAGCGACAAATAACTTGTATAATGAAAAAATTGGACAAAACAAGGATATACTTACAGCTCCCACATCTGAAAGATGGAGCCGTTCAGCATCGACGTCCCCGAAATAATGTCACAAATGTCAGAATTTGTAACGTAAACTGGAAAAGCACTGGGACGGCCAAACACTAGTGGCTGCCATGGGACCTGAACAGTGTCGTCTGCTTGCTCATACCCGATGCGCCATAGCATCCGGATGGGATCCTTGGCCGGGTCTGGCTTCTTCAATGGCTGTTCCTGTTGAACAATTGACAACCATCACATTTTGTACCATAATTGACAAGGAAATAAAGCTAGCTAGTGTTTAGGGTTTTTACCTGTCCAGGGGCAATCACCAGAAGTCTGTTGGGCCACATCAGAAAGTGGCCCACCGCCTGACCGACGGTCTTCACCTCCTGAGTTGCCACTGGCACAGCAACATCCTCCTCGAGGACGAGCACAACCGAGACCCTGGACATACCATCAGGTAATGTCTGATGGTGAACCACAGGGCCTAAGTTGTGCACCATACCAGTGGCAACTGGCTCCTCCGACCCGTCAATGAACAGGTCACATTGACGGGTGTCTGGTGGCTCGACCCCGTCATCCTCAGGGTCAGCTGCAGCGCACGACCCCTTAGTGCTAACCTTCCGTACCTACATATTTACACATCAAGCAGAAGTTATTCAACAATGAAATAAAGTGATTACAAATAATAAAATTAAGGAAATTAAATAAAGAACCTAACCGGTGGGTCGCTAGCTGGTGCAGTAGTCTCCTGGCGGTGGCTGAGTGAGGCCTTCATCTCCTCCCTGAATCGGGCCATCTCCTGGTGGAGCCTAGATATCTCCTCCTGGTACTCAGCCTTCACAACAGCCACCTTCTGCTCCACCATTTGCTCAAGGGATGGGGCAGGGTCGGGAGCACCGTAATAGGCGCGGAGGCTTGTGAAATGTGAATGATTAGCCCATAATTGTTTAACAGATAACAAAATGAAAGCATAGAGTTATTTAGCACTTACCTACACCTCGACCAATAGCACGCACTCTTCCTGGGTGCTCTGGCCTGCCGATGGCGGTAGTCAAAATATCCTCCCGTCCATGGGCTACGAAAGACCCTTGGGTTGATTGCTCAACTAAGGAATCCTGAAACCAAACAAGTTAGTATTCAATTCCTTGACGTAAACTGATATAACAGACATTGATATAAAGGGGAATACTTACTATCCGTGAGGCAACCTCCTGAGCCTGTGAGGAAGTGTATTCCCCACTCTTCTTGATCCTAGCCCGCTTCCATTTGTCGTGGCGTGCAGTTGGGGAAGGGGGATCCACAATGCCAGTGTCAGTCTGACACTGACTCAGCCTCTCCTGTGCCAGCCGCTCCTCCAACCTACGGTAACCCCCACGTGACAGTGTGTGTGGGCAGTCATTTAGCTTCCTAGTCTCCTTGGCTTTCTTTCTGGTCTCCTACACCAAGAAAAAAAATATTCACAGTTAGCCGTATAAATTATACATATTATTTAATCATCTAAAAACCAATGTACCTGAAACGTGGCAGAATGTCTAGATGCAACAAAAGCATCCCAGGTCTCCTGATCGATGAATGGATACTTCTCTCCAGGGAACTTTCCTTGGTCGTCCCCGAATACATACCTACAATGAAAGGTACATTAAAACTAAGGATTGGTACAATTTGGTGAAGCGTTGATTAAGAATTTAAAGTTCAATATACCTCGTGGTGAGTATGGATTTGAACGACCTCTATCGCTCAGCCATGATACCGAGGACCTTCCTCCTCGCTATGTCGAAAGATGGTATGTCAAAAGAATCCTACATGAAAGGAGTTAGTCCATAAAGGAGTACTTATTAAGAGTTACATGAAATAATACACTAAAATAAAACTTAAATAATATCTAAGTTACCAGAACATCACTCCATAGCTGGTTCTTCACCACCTCCTCGACACTATCCCAGTCGGGGATAATGATGGACACCTTCGACCGTACCACAACCCCTAGATAACTGCTCAACTTCGTGGCATGCGGTCCACTGAATCTACTGGTGTTGACATCCATCTCAACAACTACCCTCTCTCCCCGGTGACGCCTACGTACGACGTCTGGCATCCGGGTAACACCTCTACTCTTCCGAGCAGAGGAACCACTGGCCTGTGAGTCGGACCTGGATCGTCCATCCTGGTCAGCCATGAGTATCTGTCCAAACAAGGAAAAAAACTGTCAAATATTTAATATAACATTTAAAACAACGAATAACTAATATAACATGTAATTCAATGTCTCACCAACAAGATTAATACCCTATTAAGATGAAATATTTTCCCACAAGCCCTCATGGTGGTCATGACGACTGGCAACTACATCATCTATGTCATGTTCCACGACAGATGTTGGAATACGCGTTGTAGTTGATGGAATGTCCACAATATCAACATCGGGGTCTCCAATGTGTCTACCTTGGATAACAATTGACCACCGTTTGTCAGTTGGGTCAGCCACATAAAAAACTTGCTTCACCTGCATTGCCATTATGAATGGTTCGTCCTTATGCCCTATCTTGTTGAGGTCCACCAACGTAACTCCTAAATCATCAGTTGTGACACCGTTCTTATTGTCAACCCATTTGCATTTAAACACAGGAACGGTGAAGGGACCGTAATCAACTTCCCATATATCTTCAATCACACCAAAGTAGCATGACTCGGCCATGACAGGGTTGTTGTCCTTTGCAGTTGAGAAATGCATTGACTGAGCCACAACCATCACTCCACTGTTTTGATTTGTACTCTTTTCATCCTGTGTCCTTCTATAAAATGAATAGTTGTTTATGTCATACCCACAAAAGGTGAGGATATCAAAGTTCGGGCCCTGTGCTAGTCGATGTAATGTCAAGGATGCAGATGCATCTTTCAGGACGGTCTTTTGGAACCACTGCATGAAACTCTTGTTGTGTTCATTCAACAACCACTTTTCAGTCATTTTAGGGTTGGTTTTCTTGACTAGCTCCTTGTGTGTGGCTAGATACGGTTGCACGTCGTCCGTGTTGTTTAAAATATACAAGTGTGCCTGAAGGACATCAGCACGTGGCATGCTCTTCACTTTTTTTCCAATCGTTCCTTTCCCATCCAATCTCCCTTCATGACGGGTCGTTAGAATACCAATGCTTGCAGCATGTGACATGTATTCAGTGCAAAACTCAATTGCTTCCTCTGCAATATATCTTTCCACAATTGAAGCTTCGGGATGACGTTGGTTCTTCATATACCCTTTCAATATCTTCATATATCGCTCAACGGGATACATCTAATGGAGGAACACTGGACCACAACAACGGACCTCTCTCACCAAATGGATGATTAAGTGGACCATTATGTCAAAAAAAGAGGGCGGGAAATACATTTCAAGCTGACATAATATAAGTGATGCTTCCTGTTCCAACACATCCAATTCGCCGGGCACGATTACCTTGCAACATATGGAATTGAAAAACATACACAACCTTGTTATGACATTTCTCACATTTTTAGGAAGAATGTCATGAATGGCGATAGGCAAAAACTGCTGCATCAACATGTGACAATCGTGAGACTTCAACCCAATTAACTTCAAATCTTTCATGGAAACACAAGACTTGATGTTGGAGCCATAACCAGACGGAACTTTCACACTTCGTAACGATTCACACAGACTTTGCTTTTCTTTTTTGGATAACGTATGACATGCTGGAGGCAAATATGTTCTTTTGCCTTTTGATTGTGGATGCAAATCCTGACGTATACCCATCAACTCTAAGTCCATACGCGAGTTTAGGCCATCCTTAGTCTTCCCGGGTATGTTTAAGAGTGTACCAACTAAACTGTCGCACACATTCTTCTCCACATGCATTACATCAATGCAGTGTCTTACATCAAGCTCCCTCCAATATGGCAAGTCAAAAAACACTGACCTTTTCTTCCAGTTGTTTTGTGTCAGGTGCTATTTTTCACACTTACCAAATTGCACGTTGACGTCCTTTACCTTTTCATATGCCTGGCGACCAGATAGTGGTGGAGGAGCCATTTCAAAATCTTGGGCACCGTTAAACGACTTCTTCAACCTTCGAAACGGATGATTCGCTTTAAGAAACCTTCGATGTCGAAGATAAACATTTTTCCTGCCATGATGCAACCGCACAGAACTAGTCCCCTCCTCACATACTGGACAAGCTTTATGACCCTTCACACTGTACCCAGATAAGTTACCATACGCTGGAAAGTCATTGATTGTGCAAAATAACATGGCACGCAATTTGAATGATCGCCCGGTAAACCCATCAAACACTTCAACCCCGTCTTCCCACAACCTTTTGAGGTCTTCAACCAATGGAGTTAAATATACATCAATGTCGTTCCCCGGTTGTCGTGGACCAGAAATCATCATTGATAACATCACATATTTTCGCTTCATGCACAACCATGGCGGCAAGTTGTAAACAAACAACAAAACAGGCCACGAACTATGGTTTGTGCTCAGGTTCGCAAACGGGTTCATGCCGTCTGTGGCTAGTGCAAGCCTAACATTTCTTGGTTCATTGGCAAATTCTGGAAAAATCCTATCCATTTTCTTCCATTGCGACCCATCGGCCAGATGCCTAAGTAGTCCATCAACAACCCTCTCATCAGCATGCCATCTCATAAGTTTTGCATCATCTGCATTGGCAAACAGACGCTTTAGTCTTGGAACTATAGGTAGATACCACAACACCTTTGCAGGAGACCCTTTAGTGCATACCTTATCAGAATCCGCCTCTTTCTTCTTATACCGTGACACCCCACATCTAGGACATCGATGCAGCATTTCTAACTCACCCCGGAATAATACACAATCATTTGGGCATGCATGTATTTTCTCATACTCCAAACCCATAGGACACAACACCTTTTTGGCCTCATAGTTACTTTTCGGCAAGGTGTTTCCAGCTGGGAGCATTTATTTCAACAACTTCAGTAAGTCAGTGAAACTTTTATCCGTCCACCCGTTTATGGCCTTCAAATTAAACAACCGCAAAACAGCTGATAACCTCGTGAAATTGAGGCAGTTTGGATACAACAGCTGCTCAGAGTCCTGACATAGAGTTGTATATACATGAGCTTTCTTAAAACCTTCTACCCCTACATCACGGATCATATCCTCGAGTCGGTCATCCATGTCGACATCGTTGTCATGCATCGAGCTTCGATTTTTAGTCTGAGAGCTGTTACTTGGCACCACCACATCTTCACCATGCCATATCCAATGCGTATAACTACATAGAAAACCGTCACACAGTAGATGTTCTCGCACCTCTTCCAAGTCTACCCGACGCAGGTTGAAGCATTTAACACAAGGGCAAAAATTCTTTCCATTCACCCCCACTGCATTCCTCGCTACGAATTCTATAAATGATTCAACTCCCCCTCGTACTCCAGACTTAGGCGTGACGCAGAAATCCAACTCCGATCCATACCAACTGTTTACAAAGTGCTATGATCAACCTCACTTTTTATACAAAGGTGGTGGTCCTATACCCATTCAGCATGACAATTATTTTTATACCTCATTCATATATACAGGTTAGGACTTATTTTAAAATTTGATGAAATTTCGGCAGCATTTTGCATTGGTCTCTAAGTACACAAAATGAGAGTGGTCAAATCAAATTCAACCACAACCAAATATGCACCCAGAGAACAACACAAAATACAAGTTACCGAAATTTTATCAAATTTTAAAATAACTCCTAACTTGTACATACTAACAATGACGTATAAAAAATAATTGTTCATCCCAAACTGTCCAAACGGACAATTCAAGATTCAACACAAACGATGACATTAATTGATTTAATGACCATTTGTGTCGAATCTCAAACGGGGAACTACGGTTCACTCATATGCACAACAACTTTCATACTAGTTAACAACCACACACATACAACAGTAATAAACATAACATATAAGAGTAACCAACAATAACAGAAATAAAATGGATAATAATTTAGTTAACTTTTTACCTAAAATAGTATGATGTTTTTAATTTATGTTATCTTGAAGTAGAAGTATGGTGTTGGAGTATGGATTATGGATTATGGATTATGATGTTGGTTTATAATGCAAGTTCAAACTTTAGAATTTTTTAGTAATTAATATGATATTTTTAAATTCTATTATTTTCAAGTAGAACTATGGTGTTAGATGATGGATTATGGATTATGAGAATTTTTAGATTTGAACTTTTATTTTATGGATTACGGCTTATGGACATGGTGTTGAATTTAGTTAAATTCTACTTAAGAAGAACAATATAAGTTTTAGGAGAAAAGTAATCTCAACCATTTAGAACTTTTCAATTTAGGGAGTACATTTTAACCAAAAGAGGTATCTTATAATATTTCTAAAGTTCATACAACAATGGCCACACCATGCCCAATCTGTTGGTTCCTTAAGCTCTATAGCCTTGCAATGGTGGAAGTTGCAATTGGAAATAAAACAACCACCCAGGAGCAAAATGGACCTTGCACCACAAACGAAAGCTGATGGGGAAATGGGGTTGGCTAAAGGGAGCTATGGACCACCGCCACAGAAACGTCGTTGGAGGATGCTGAACGGAGGTTGGTGAACATGGTTGCTGGAGCCAAACAGAAATGGTGGAAAACGTAGTTGCTGAATGGAGTTAGGGTCCGTTTGGTTAAAATTTGGAGTAAGGTTTAAACAAACAGGCATATTTGGTTTTATTGAGATAGTTTTAGAATAAATGAAAAATAGAAGAGTACTTAGAATAGCAGCAATTGGACAATGTTGGTTGTTGAAACGCCCATTTCGTTGTTGGTTTTGTGACATACCTAAGTTCAAATAATAGTTTAGTTTTTTTTTTAATACATCGTATTTAAATTCAAGTTGCAAGATACATTGCCTCCCTACACGTTGAACTTCAAAGCTTAGTGGACACCAACTATTAGTTAGAGGGGCATGTACAACTTTGCAACATGCCAACAAATCAAAGAGGAATGCTTTCATGTAAAATAAATATTAATGTAGTCTACTTGTGATTTCCAATGCAAGTTTAATAAGTTACTCTTACTCTTTTTAATTTCTTATCCTGCACAAAAGTTACACAAATTAGATAAATTCTAGTTAAAAAATCCTGGAACTTCAAAGCTTAAATGCTTCTTGGTGATTTGATTAATCCATTGATTTAGCCTTAACTTAATCCTGACTCAGAACCCTTCTCTCTTGTATTTCCCTTTCACCTCCCCACATCCATCACTACTATCTTAACCCAATTTTCCATGGTTTCTGCAAAACCGTAAGGCCTTCCCCCCTTTCAAGACCATGTATTTGTTCCATTACAACCAGACAAATAAATACACAGAATAAAGTATGATGAACTGAAAGATTAAATACATAACTGATTTTTTTCATAATATAAAACAGAAATTAAAAATTTCAGCAGATGAAAATAAAAACAGAGGAAGGGAAACTGTTTTCAGGAAAATGGAAAAACTATTCAGCATCACAGTTTAACAACATAGGCATCACAGTTTAATAAACTGTTCTGGTTGTATGCATAACAACTAAGTAATTATACATACAACTAGAACAGAATAGAACAGGCACATTATATATACAACCAACAAAGCAGAGACAGAAACCCCTTTCAACAGTCCATAAAACCCATATAACGCATCAACATAACTTAAAATAGATTTAAACAGGGACCAACAAAAACAGTGACTAGTAAAGACGACCTACAGGATAATGCAACAAGCAACAAGCACAATGGGATAAGCAACGAGCACAATGGGATAAGCCAACGAGCACACTGGAACAATGGGATAAGCAACGAGCACACTGGGATAAATAGAGAAGATGAGAAATAGTTCAAACGAAGAAAGAGAAAATGAAAAAGAAAAAAATAGGGATGACTTACCTGACAGAAACGATGAAAGAAAAAGACCAAAGGAGGTAGAGAACTTGCGTAAATACAAGAGCAATAGGCAAAGAAAGGTGGAGGAAGCAAAGAAAGACTAGCGCGAAAGAAGCAAAAGAAGCAAAAAGCTGAAAGGCGCGGCTTTTGAAGTTTCAGAAAGGATGTATATTCACGGTTCCCCCTCACAACCGTGAATATATTACACATATATTCACGGTTTAACAAACAACCGTGGATAAATGTTAACTATATATCCACGGTTACGATACCAACCGTGGATAAATATTAAATCTATATTCACGGTTATAGAAACAACCGTGGACATAGAGTACCCAGTGATTAAACCCTAAAACCTGAACTATATATCCACGGTTGGAAATACAACCGTGAATATTGACATCTATATATATCCACGGTTAACATCATAACCGTGAACTTACCCATCAATATATATTCACGGTTGTGATTAAAACCGTCGATATATATTTCAGGTACTATATATCCACGGTTGACTCCTCAACCGTGAATATATATTGATGGTTACATTCACGGTTATGATGTTAACCGTGGATATATAGTTTTCTCTGATTAAAACGTTCACCTTATAATTTCAAAAATGCCACCGCGCATGTTTTTATCCCTGATCCTCTTCTACCCGTGAATATATCCCCGTTGTTATATCCATTTTTTCCACTAGTGATTTATGAAGTCTTTGTGAGTTTTTTTGTCATTTTATAACGTGAATATTATTATTTTTACAAATAGCATTCTTAAATGGATTCAGTCATCTTTGATATCAATAATATGTTATTATTTTTATAAATATTATTCTTAATTAGATTCTCTCACTTTTGCTATCAATTATCGATAAAAGATGATTAATTCCATTTTCCATTTATTGACAGTAAAGATCGATAATAAAAGAATTTGACAAAAATAATTAACAAATTATATATTATTAATAATTATATTCTTTTATTTTTAAAGGTTTATTTAGTAAGAGAATCACATTAGAGATCACATCATGTCTTATTTGATGTATTTAATTTAAAAGATATTAATATTATTAAAAAATATAAATAATATATTTTATTTTTCATTTTTTAATGTGTTTTCTCTTATCCTTTTTATGAGACGTGTTTTAGAATTTTTCTTGTTAATTTATATGAATTCTTTCAATTTACAATGTGCATTGATTATTTTTTTCAACATATACTCTTATTAATTAAGCTTGATACTATTTATATCAGTGGAATATGAAATAATCATTGATCTTTCTTTCTTATCATTCAATGTAATTTTAAAAGTATACCAAGAATAATTAACAAGTTTCATATGTTTACCTAAAATAACTAAATTTCTTAATAAACATAAAATAACATAATTTGTTGATAGAAAAAGAAGTAGTGGCGAGACTTCTTTTCTTTTTAAAAATTCTATACAATATTTATAAATACTTTTAATGTTGTTTTAGATTCCATACAATAATGTACATAATAATTTTCGTGCGTGCGTACGTGCGTCTAAACATGCGTGTGCATTTAGGAAGTCTTTGTGAGTTTTTTAGTCATTTTATAACGTGAATATTATTATTTTTACAAATAGCATTCCTAAATGGATTCAGTCATCTTTGATATCAATTATATGTTATTATTTTTATAAATATTATTCTTAATTAGATTCTCTCGCTTCTGCTATCAATTACCAATAGAAGATGATTAATCCCTTTTCCAATTATTTATAGTAAAGATCGATGGTAAAAGAATCAGACAAAAACAATTAACAAATTATATATTATTAATAATTATATTCTTTTATTTTTTAAGGTTTATTCACTAAGAGAATCGCGTAAGGGATCAGATCAAGTCTTATTTGATCCATTTAATTTAAAATATATTAATATTATTAAAAAATATAAATATTTTATTTTATTTTTCCTTAGTTTTTAATGTATTTTCTCTTATCCTTTTTATGAGACGTGTTTTAGAATTTTTCTTGTTAATTTTATATGACTTCTTTCAATTTACAATGTGCATTGATTATTTTTTTCAATACATGCTCTTATTAATTAGTCTTGATACTATTTATATCAATGGAATATGAAATAATGATTAATTTTTCTTCCTTATTATACAATGTAAGTTTAAAAGTATACCAAGAATAATTGACAAGTTTAATATGTTTACCAAAAATAACTAAATTTCTTAATAAACATAAAATAACAAAATATGTTGATAGAAAAAGAAGTAGTGGCGAGACTTTTTTTCTTTTTAAAAATTCTATACAATATTTATAAATACTTTTAATGTTGTTTTAGATTCGATAGAATAATAGTACACAATAATTTTCATGCTTGTGTACGTGTCTCCAAGCATGCGTGTGCATTTATGAAGTCTTTGTGAGTTTTTTAGTCATTTTATAATGTGAATATTATTATTTTTGCAAATAGCATTCTTAAATGGATTCAGTCATCTTTGATATCAATTATATATTATTATTCTTATAAATATTATTCTTAATTAGATTCTCTCACTTTTGCTATCAATTATCAATAGAAGATAATTAATTCCCTTTTCCATTTATTGATAGTAAAAATCGATAGTAAAAGAATCTGACAAAAATAATTAACAAATTATATATCATTAATAATTATATGCTTTTATTTTTTATGGTTTATTTAGTAAGAGAATTACGTAAGGGATCACATTAAGTCTTATTTGATCCATTTACTCTAAAAGATATTAATATTATTAAAAAGAATAAATATTTTATTTTATTTTTCCTTAGTTTTTAATGTATTTTCTCTTATCCTTTTTATGAGACGTGTTTTGGAATTTTTCTTGTTAATTTTATATGACTTCTTTCAATTTACAATGTGCATTGATTATTTTTTTAACATATACTCTTATTAATTAGTCTTGATACTATTTATATCAGTAGAATATGAAATAATCTTTGATCTTTCTCTCTTATTATTCAATGTAATTTTAAAAGTATACCAAGAATAATTGACAAGTTTAATATGTTTACCAAAAATAACTAAATTTCTTAATAAACATAAAATAACATAATATGTTGATAGAAAAAGTAGTGACGAGACTTCTTTTCTTTTTAAAAATTCTATACAATATTTATAAATACTTTTAATGTTGTTTTAGATTCTATACAATAATAGTACATAATAATTTTCATGCATGCGTACATGCGTCCATGCATGAATGTGCATTTGTGAAGTCTTTATGAGTTTTTTTTGTCCTTTTATAATATGAATAGTATTATTTTTCCAAATAGCATTCTTAAATGGATTCAGTCATCTTTGATATCAACTATATGTTATTATTTTTATAAATATTATTCTTAATTAGATTCTCTCACTTTTGCAATCAATTATCAATAGAAGATGATTAATTCCGGTCTCTATTTATTGATAGTAAGGATCGATAATAAAAGAATCTGACAAAAATAATTAACAAATTAGATATATTTTAATAATTTTATTCTTTTATTTTTGAAGGTTTATTTAGCAAGAGAATCGCCTAAGGGATCACATCAAGTCTTATTTGATGCATTTAATTTAAAATATATTTATTTAAATAAAAAATGTATTTGAGTTTTCCTTAGTTTTTAATGTATTTTCTCTTATCATTTTTATGAGACATGTTTTATAATTTTTCTGGTTAATTTTATATTACTCCTTTCAATTTACAATATGCATTGATTATTTTTTTCAACACATACTCTTATCAATTAATCTTAAAACTATATATATCAGTGGAATAAGAAATAATCATTGATCTTTCTTCCTTAGTATTCATTGTAATTTTAAAAGTATACCAAGAATAATTGACAAGTTTAATATGTTTACCTAAAATAACTAAATTTCTTAATAAACATAAAATAACATAATATGTTGATAGAAAAAGAAGTAGTGGTGAGACGTCTTTTCTTTTTAAAAGTTCTATACAATATTTATAAATACTTTTAATTTGGTTTCGGGTTCCAAACTATTATTACATAATAATTTTTGTGCGTGCGTACGTGCGTCCATGCATGCATGTGCATTTATGAAGTCTTTATGAGTTTTTTTTCTCATTTTATATTGTGAATAGTATTATTTTTACAAATAGCATTCTTAAATGGATTCAGTCATCTTTGATATCAATTATATGTTATTATTTTTATAGATATTATTCTTAGTTAGATTCTCTCACTTTTGCTATCAATTATCAATAGAAGATGATTAATTCTCTTTTCTATTTATTGATAATAAAGATCGATAATAAAAGAATCTAACAAAAATAGTTAACAAATTATATATATTAATAATTATTTTCTTTTATTTTTAAGGTTTATTTGGTAAGAAAATCGCGTAAGGGATCACATCAAGTCTTATTTGATGCATTAAATTTAAAAGATATTAATATTATTAAAAAATATAAATAATTTATTTTATTTTTCCTTAGTTTTTAATGTATTTTCTCTTATCCTTTTTATGAGACCTATTTTAGAATTTTTCTTGTTAATTTTATATAACTTCTTTCAATTTACAATGTGCATTGGTTATTTTTTTAACACATACTCTTATTAATTAATCTTGATACTATTTATATCAGTGGAATACGAAATAATCATTGATCTTTCTTCCTTATTATTCAATGTAATTTTAAAAGTATACCAAGAATAATTGACAAGTTTAATATGTTTACCTAAAATAACTAAATTTCCTAATAAACATAAAATAACATAATATGTTGATAGAAAAAGAAGTAGTGGCGAGACTTTTTTTCTTTTTAAAATTTCTATACAATGTTTATAAATACTTTTAATGTTATTTTGGATTCGATAGAATAATAGTACATAATAATTTTCATGCGTGCGTACTTGCGTCCATGCATGCGTGTGCATTTATAAAGTCTTTGTGAGGCTTTTAGTCATTTTATAATGTGAATATTATTATTTTTTCAAATAGCATTCTTAAATGAATTCAGTTACTATTTTTATAAATATTATTCTTAATTAGATTCTCTCACTTTTGCTATTAATTATCAATAGAAGATGATTAATTCCCTTTTCCATTTATTGATAGTAAAAATCAATAATAAAAGAATCTAACAAAAATAATTAACAAATTATATATTGTTAATAATTATATTCTTTTATTTTTTAAGGTTTATTTAGTAAGAGAATCACGTAAGGGATCACATCAAGTCTTATTTGATGTATTTAATTTAAAATATATTTATTTTAATCAAAATATAAATAATATATTTTATTTTTCCTTAGTTTTTAATGATTTTTGTCTTATCCTTTTTATAAGATGTGTTTTAGAATTTTTCTTGTTAATTTTATATGACTTCTTCCAATTTACAATGTGCATTGATTATTTTTTTCAACACATACCCTTATTAATTAAGCTTGATACTATTTATATCAGTGTAATATAAAATAATCATTGATCTGTCTTCCTTATTATTCAATGTAATTTTAAAAGTATACCAAGAATAATTGACAAGTTTAATATGTTTACCTAAAATAACTAAATTTCTTAATAAACATAAAATAACGTAATATGTCGATAGAAAAAGAAGTAGCGGGGAGACTTCTTTCATTTTTAATAGTTCTATACAATATTTATAAATTCTTTTAATGTTGTTTCAGATTCCATACAATAATAGTACATAATAATTTTCGTGCGTGCGTACATGCGTCCATGCATGCGTATGCATTTGTGAAGTCTTTATGAGTTTTTTTGTCCTTTTATAATATGAATAGTGTTATTTTTACAAATAGCATTCTTAAATGGATTCAGTCATCTTTGATATCAACTATATGTTATTATTTTTATAACTATTATTCTTAATTAGATTCTCTCACTTTTGCTATCAATTATTAATAGAAGATGATTAATTCCGGTTTCCATTTATTGATAGTAAAGATCGATAATAAAAGAATCTGACAAAAATAATCTACAAATTATATATATTTTAATAATTTTATTCTTTTATTTTTTAAGGTTTATTTAGTAAGAAAATCGTGTAAGGGATCACATCAAGTCTTATTTGATGCATTTAATTTAAAATATATTTATTTTAATAAAAAATATAAAAAATATATTTTATTTTTCCTTAGTTTTTAATGTGTTTTCTCTTATCCTTTTTATGAGACGTGTTTTAGAATTTTTCTTATTAATTTTATATGACTTCTTTCAATTTACAATGTGCATTGATTATTTTTTTCAACACATACTCCTATTAATTAAGCTTTATACTATTCATATCAGTGGAATATGAAATAATCATTGATCTTTCTTCCTTATTATTCAATGTAATTTTAAAAGTATACCAAGAAACATTGACAAGTTTCATATGTTTACCTAAAATAACTAAATTTATTAATAAACGTAAAATAACATAATGTGTTACTAGAAAAAGAAGTAGTGGCGAGACTTCTTTTCTTTTTAAAAGTTCTATACAATATTTGTAAATACTTTTAATGTTGTTTCGGATTCTATACAATAATAGTACATAATAATTTTCATGCGTATGTACCCGCGTCCATGCATGTATGTGTATTTAGCAAGTCTTTATGGGTTTTTTTGTCATTTTATAACGTGAATATTATTATTTTTACAAATAGCATTCTTAAATGGATTCAGTCATATTTGATATCAATTATATGTTATTATTTTTATAAATATTATTCTTAGTTAGATTCTCTCACTTTTGCTATCAATTATCAATAGAAGATGATTAATTCCCTTTTCCATTTATTGACAGCAAAGATCAATAGTAAAAGAATCAGACAAAAATAATTAACAAATCATATATTATTAATAATTATATTCTTTTATTTTTTAATTTTTATTTAGTAAGAGAATCGGGTAAGGGATCATATCAAGTCTTATTTGATCCATTTAATTTAAAAGATATTAATATTATTAAAAAATATAAATATTTTATTTTATTTTTCCTTAGTTTTTAATGTATTTTCTCTTATCCTTTTTATGAGACGTGTTTTAGATTTTTTCTTGTTAATTTTATATGACTTATTTCAATTCATAATGTGCATTGATTATTTTTTTCAACACATATTCTTATTAATTAGTCTGGATACTATTTATATCAATGGAATATGAAATAATCATTGATCTTTCTTCTTTATTATTCAATGTAATTTTAAAAGTATACGAAGAATATTTTTACCTAAAATAACTAAATTTCTAAATTAACATAAAATAGCATAATATGTTGATAAAAAAAGAAGTAGTGGCGAAACTTCTTTTCTTTTTAAAAGTTCTATACAATATTTATAAATACTTTTAATGTTGTTTTGGATTCCATACAATAATAGTACATAATAATTTTCATGCGTGCGTACGTGCGTCCATGCATGCGTGTGCATTTTCAAAGTCTTTGTGAGTTTCGTAGTCGTTTTGTAACGTGAATATTATTATTTTTACAAATAGCATTCTAAAATGGATTCAGTCATCTTTGATATCAATTATATGTTATTATTTTTATATATATTATTCTTAATTAGGGTCTCTCGCTTTTGCTATCAATTATCAATAGAAGATGATTAATTCTTTTTTCCATTTATTAATAGTAAAGATCGATAGTAAAAGAATCAGACAAAAATAATTAACAAATTATATATTATTAATAATTATATTCTTTTATTTTTTAAGGTTTATTTAGTAAGAGAATCGCGTAATGGATCACATCAAGTCTTATTTGATCCATTTAATTCAAAAGATATTAATATTATTAAAAATATAAATAATATATTTTATTTTTCCTTAATTTTTAATGTATTTTCTCTTATCCTTTTTATGAGACGTGTTTTAGAATTTTTCTTGTTAATTTTATATGACTTCTTTCAATTTACAATGTGCATTGATTATTTTTTTGAACATATACTCTTATTAATTAATCTTGATACCATTTATATCAGTGAAATATGAAATAATCATTGATCTTTCTTCCTTATTATTTAATGTAACTTTAAAAGTATACCAAGAATAATTGATAAGTTTAATATGTTTACCTAAAATAACTAATTTTTTTAATAAAGATAAAATAACATAATATGTTGATAAAAAAAGAAGTAGTGGCGAGACTTCTTTTCTTTTCAAAAGTTTTATACAATATCTATACATACTTTTAATGTTGTTTCAGATTCCATACGATAATAGTACATAATAATTTTTGTGCGTGCATACGTACGTCCATGCATGCGTGTGCATTTATGAAGTCTTTGTGAGGTTTTTTTTTATAACGTGAATATTGTAACATCCCAAATTTTAAAATGAGTGAATTAATTAACAGAATAAATATTAAGAATTTATGTGTGAACTACTTAACATCCCAAAATATTGTGAATAATTAAATTAAGCATTTTGGGAATTTCTGGTGGTTTATGGAAACCGGTTAAGCTGAAAACGATCCCGGTTGAAATATGGGTGTCGGACCAAGTATCTCCGATTGAGATGATATTGGTCAAGGTTGTTAAGGATAATATTGGGAATCCGAATATGTATTCGGAATAATTTTTAGATGAAGTATTGAGCTCAAACAAAGAGCCTGTTTATGGAAAAACGATAAAGCCTTAATGAATAAGAGTTAAAATAAAATATAAACTCTTCTCTTCTCCCTCTTATTCTCACGTGTATTCTTTCCCTCTTAGGCAAACACTTCTTTTCCTTTCTCTTCATATCCCACTCATCATCTTCTTCTTCTTTCTCTTCAAAAATCCACAAGTGTGGTGTGTGCCATCTCCTCTTCCATTTTTGTGTGGAGCTTGGGCTTGGAGGCTCTCTCTCACTCACTCTCTCTATTTTCGTGTTCCTTCTCACCCATTCTAGAAACCCATTTCTCTTGGCTTGAGGTAAGGGTTTCTCTTCATTTTCATGAGCTTTAAGATCTAGCTTTTGGGTATTGGTTGTTGGGAGAGAGTTAATGCATATGGGTTAAGTTAGGAGAGACATTTATGATAAAAACCCTAAGGTGGGGTGTATTTAAATTGAGTTTTATGAGGGCCTTGGGTGGTACACGAAAATAACATGAGAATGATGGAAAATGATGAACACAAATGGTGGTTATTAGGTTTTTGATGAAACCCTAACTTTATAAATTAGGGGAAATATGAGATGTAGGTAGATGAGCATTTATTATTGATGCTATTTATGATGTGTAGTGACCATTAATGGTGGTAAATGGTTGGTGGAGTTCATTAATGTGGAAGCCCATGAATGGGTTTAGCCTTAAATGCATAATAATGTGATTGGGCACCTAACCAATGGTGGTTATGGTGGATTAAATGAATAAGTAAAGATTGAGAATTAAAAAGGCATAAAACACCAAGTGGTTAATTAAGAGCACTTGAATCTTGGTGGTTTTAAAAGAGAATAATTGTGTGGTATGTTGTATAATGTAGGAAACGACCCCATCGATGAAGCGGGACCATCAGACCGCGTTGATTTCTACTTCTCTTGAGGTAGGAGGGGGTAACTATTCTAAATGCATGATTTCATCCATTGATGATGTGAAAATATGTATATGTTATTATGTTGATGATTATTTGAATGGATGATGTGATGATGTTATGATTTGAATGCATTTAGAATGATTATTGTTGTGTGGTATGTGTTTGGGATAATGGATATGATGTTGTGATGAGTTTATGATAATGAGATGTGATGGTGGTTTAAAACCATGTATGAGATGAAATCCATGTGGAGAAATATCCCGAAGATGTATGTTTGAATTGATGAATGTGTATGCCACTAACGCTTAATGTGTATGAAATGTAAAGAGAATTGGTGATGATTGAGGATGATGAAAATATTGAAATCCACTAAGTGGTGGTGAATGAGTGTATGTGGAGTGGCATCTAGGATGCATAGTGTGAGGACGCATTTGATTTGCATTGGCATTGCATCCATGACATATCATAGCTGTCTATGTGGAATATTAAGGGGTTGCACTAGGCGGGCCCAGTGAGAGGGCGGCTCAGTGCACGAGCGTATTGTGGTTTTTCCCCTGTGACTCGGTGTGTGAGTCAGGAAGCTGTCCATAGTTTGGTGACGAGGTACCCTATGTGGCGGGTCCAGTGGGTGGGCGGCTCTATGGTGAGCGAGTTTACCTCGGTGTCCGACGGGGCACGGCTCTCTCGATGTGTGTTCGGGAGGGGCCCATAGCACTTGTGGTAATTAAGGCCACAATGTTGATCCGCAAGTCACGGGGTGACTAGTGCTACATATGGGCGATAGCAGTTTGGTACCAGTAAAAATTATGAGGATGTAAGCATGCATAAATTGAGATATATGTGTACACAATTTTACTACTGCAGTAGGGGCATAGTAGCACACCTATGCTTGTCCCACCAATTGATATGATGTTGTAATCCCATAGTCGGATCCATGTTGTTTGATGAGAAATTCTTGTGCATATGCATTAGCTTTAAGAGCATTTGCATATAGCTGAAGATATGCCTAGTTGAAAGCCCATAGTGGCGAGGGATGGATGAGAATTGAAAGGGAAGAGAGTGAATGCTAACCCTATGTTTGTATGTGGTGAACCAAATGAATGAAATTGTAGATGTATACTTGATTTTGGTGAGATATGCTTATAAATGATGGGTGATGTTGTGTAAGATATGTTATATGAACAAGTATACATATATTTCATCATAATGTATGACTTTAATTCATTTGGATTATGTTACTCACCTCCTCGTTGCTATTTTTAAAGTTGATGTAGGTATGACTTAAATCCTACCATTTTGGAGGCCGAGTTTGAAGAAGGTAAATATGGAATGGGAATACGTAAGCCTTGGCCGGCATGCATTTTCTTTTGTGGAGTATATGGTGTTTATGTACTCAATTTTGTAATAGTTGATGATTTTGGAGGTCATGGGAGAAAATTGGATATGTGTGTAAGGCCAATTTTCATTTATGACCTAAATGATGTAAAGAACAAAATTGTGATACTTGATGATGTTGAATTTGATGTATGGATGTTGAAAATTATGAGTTATAGCTCCTTTATGGTATGTGTTTGAGATTTAGTATAGTGGTTTTATGCATGAGCTAGGAACTAGCATGGTCAAATAAAGATTTATGAGGTTTTGATGTGATATAAGGAATGAGACAGCTTAAGTATGTTATTTGTGATTTGTATGGAATGGAATGAATCCATTTTGCCAAAAGTAGACCCCTTGGTTACCCCAAAATGCCTTAAAATGAAGTAATCGCACTTATGCACATAAATTACTCATTTTTAGGAATTTTCGAGTGCGGCCAGTTGCCACACGTCACAAATAATGTGGTTTAGCTTGTGTTAAAATTTGATGGCATTCCGACATTGTTTGCATGGGTTTTGGTGGTTGAGAAGTTCATCTTTGGTGCAAAATCTGTATAATTCTGCAGAATGACAGGACTTAATCGATTAGCCTCCAGGGTGTAATCGATTACAAGGCCTCTGTCCTTAATCTAATCGATTCTGCTTTAGACTGTAATCGATTATGGGTCATCCAGAGCCAATGTAATCGATTATGCTCTGAGTGGTAATCGATTAGCAGAAATACCTGATGCATTACATAAATCCCAGTAGCTTGCTAATCGATTATGGGCAGTGTAGTAATCGATTATGTTTCCAACAGAAACCAGGTAATCGATTAGCTAAGGATCTGTAATCGATTAGGTGATGCCTCTGATTCAAGATACCATTCCAGGAAGTCAGTAATCGATTACCATTTGCCTAGTAATCGATTAGGGAATTGTAATCGAATTATTTCTAGTTCTGTAAAGCCTTGATTAAGTAAGGGATAGCCGATTATACTATTCGGTGATCGAAATGGTATTGTTTGGACATATGTTGCGTACTCTGATACCTTCTCATATCTTCATATATGGGAGTGGTTTATTATAGATCCAGGTATTCTACTAGACGCTACATCACTCATTCTCTTTATACTGAATTATAAAAACGCAAAAAATTTACCCCTATTTTGGGGGCGTCTCAAATGTTATTATTTTTACAAATAGCATTCTTAAATGGATTCAGTCATATTTGATATTAATTATATGTTATTATTTTTATAAATATTATTCTTAATTAGATTCTTTCACTTTTGCTATCAATTATCAATAAAAGATGATTAATTCCATTTTCCATTTATTGATAGTAAAAATCGATAATAAAAGAATTTGACAAAAATAATTAACCAATTATATATTATTAATAATTACATTCTTTTATTTTTAAAGGTTTATTTAGTAAGAGTTTCACAAAAATAATTAATAAATTATATATTATTAATAATTATATTCTTTTATTTTTAAAGGTTTATTTAGTAAGAGAATCACATTAGGGATTACATCATGTCTTATTTGATGCATTTAATTTAAAAGATATTAATATTATTAAAAAATATAAATAATATATTTTATTTTTCCTTAGTTTTTAATGTGTTTTCTCTTATCATTTTTATGAGACGTGTTTTAGAATTTTTCTTGTTAATTTTATATGAATTCTTTCAATTTACAATGTGCATTGATTATTTTTTCAACACATACTCTTATTAATTAAGCTTGATACTATTTATATCAGTGGAATATGAAATAATCAATGATCTTTCTTTCTTATTATTCAATGTAATTTTAAAAGTATACCAAGAATAATTAACAAGTTTCATATGTTTACCTAAAATAACTAAATTTCTTAATAAACATAAAATAACATAATATGTTGATAGAAAAAGAAGTAATGGCGAGACGTCTTTTCTTTCTAAAAGTTCTATACAATATTTATAAATACTTTTAATGTTGTTTTGGATTCCATACAATAATAGTACATAATAATTTTCATGCATGTATACGTGAAACCATGCATGTGTGTGCATTTATGAAGTCTTTGTGAGTTTTTTAGTCGTTTTATAACGAGAATATTATTATTTTTACGAATAGCATTTTTAACTGGATTCAGTCATCTTTGATATCAATTATATGTTATTATTTTTATAAATATTATTCTTAATTAGATTCTCTCACTTTTGGTATCAATTATCAATAGAAGATTATTAATTCCTTTTTCCATTTATTGATAGTAAAGATCGATAATTAAAGAATCTAACATAAATAATTAACAAATTATATATTAATAATAATTATATTCTTTTATTTTTTAAAGTCTATTTAGTAATAGAATCGTGTAAGGGATCACATCAAGTCTTATTTGATGCATTTAATTTAAAATATATTTATTTTAATAAAAAATATAAAAAATATATTTTATTTTTCCTTAGTTTTTAATGTATTTTCCCTTATCCTTTTTATGAGACATATTTGAGAATTTTTCTTGTTAATTTTAAATGACTTCTTTCAATTTACAATGTGCATTGATTATTTTTTTCAACACATACTCATCTTAATTAATCTTGAAACTATTTATATCAGTGGAATATGAAATAATCATTGATCTTTCTTCCTTATTATTCATTGTAATTTTAAAAGTATACAAAGAATAATTGACAAGTTTAATATGTTTACCTAAAATAACTAAATTTCTTAATAAACATAAAATAACATAATATGTTGATAGAAAAAGAAGTAGTGGCGAGACGTCTTTTCTTTTTAAAAGTTCTATACAAAATTTATAAATACATTTGATGTAGTTTTGGATTCCATACAATAATAGTATATAATAATTTTCATGCGTGCGTACGTGCGTTGTAACATCCTGATTTAGATTTAATTACCGACTAAGGTTAGTTGTTGATTAAGGTTAATTGCAGATTAACGCTAATGGTTGAATAATAATAAGTGGCCAGGAAATGACGCATGTGCCCTCTTAATGGTATAAAGGCTTCGGTCTCTCTCTCTCATTCATTCACACGGAGTTAGAAAGGACTGAGAGAGTTAAGAGCGTTTCCTTTGAGAATACAGTGATGCTGTTCTGTTCTCCTCCCAAGCTTCTTCTTCTCCTTCCTCGTCGAGCAGGAGAGGGTGAGAGTTGAGCATGTCCTTCTTGTGTATGCAACCAGCCTTCTTCCTTCTTCCACTCGAACGCTAAGTAGAACCTCGAGTGGGAAGTGGGACAGCGTTGGGTGCCTGGAAGTCTAGAAGTCCTCCATTGTTGGTGAGGATTGGACTGTTCGAGTGAGGGAACAGCTTTTGGAATCCTCCACTGGACCGAGAGAGAGAACAGCGTTGTGTGTTGGAGGCTTGGAATCCTCCGCTGTCTTGCATGCAGAGCGTGGAGTGCCATAGAGGCAGAGCTGTTCGAGAGAGTGAGCGGCTCGGAGTTCTCCAAAGCAGAGTGCTGTGGTGGACGACTGGAAGCCGGGTCACTTAGTTGAGAAGAAGCGATCGGAGAGCACCCGATCAAAGTTGAGAGCTCGAGGAGCTTCTGGAAACTTTATTCCAGGTAAGGGGGCTGTTTTACATTTCAAATGCATGGTTTATGGACGGGTTTCGGGTGAAACTGCTTACTGTGTTGTGTTATAACTGAAATGTGATGATTGATGTGTTGTGGTTGAGTGGTTGTTGTGAAGCACCCAGATTTGTGATAACTTTGAGTTGTGTAGTGTATGTTGATTTCCGTCCATGAATGCATGTTCACTTGCATGTGATGTATGTGGATATTATTGTGAATGCCGAGTGTATGTGTTATGAACCAGTGTGAATACCGAATGCATGTGGTGTGAAAATGCTGTGCTGATTCTGTTTGTGATTTTATATGAATGCATGAGATGCACTTGATAAGCATGGATGCTCGTTGTGAAATGCATAAGGTTGCATATATAGAAAACGGGTGACCCATGGAAGGTCAGGAACCCTATGTGATGATTTCTAGCTACAGATTCTTAGGCTAGATCCTGTGAGAGCCCGTGATAGCCGACGGAGCTAGAGTTAAGTCTCGAGACGTCACGAGGTGACCGGTATCACGCGGGAAGGGCTAATGGAGTGAGGCCGGGAAGGAATCTGTAACTGAAATTATTGTTTAAGTCAGATCCGCATGCATATGCATTGGTGCATTGTTATCAAGAATAACATGATTGATATAGCCTTGAATGATTTGAGTGAATTCTGACAGAATGATGTTGTATGAGTAAATTCCGATTGAATAATTATGTGCACACTTATAACTGTTGTTGAGCTTAATGTGATTGTATGTATATGTGTAAATGTTATTGAGAATAACATGATTAATATAGTCTTGAATGACTTGAGTGAATTCCGACTGGATGAATGTATGTATATTGATACTGTTGCCGAGTGCGATGTGATGGTATGGTTGTGAGTATATGTATTGAGAATAATGTGAATTATATAGCCCTGAGTGAATTGAATAATTCTGATCGGATGATGTTGTGTGGATATTCATATTGAATGGCAGTGTATGTTATTGTTGATTAAGATATGTAACTGCATAATTGAGAATTTGAGGATTAATCCAAGTCAATAACTGTCATTTAATATGTAAAATGCTCACCCCTACTGTGGCTATATTTTTAGTGGAAATCAGCCAGGATGGTGAATGACGAGAGATACTCAAGTCCGAGTGATAAGTACCTATACTGTTGTAGTGTACACATTGTACATATTGTATATAGTCTGATGTAGCCTTGGTCGGCTCTTATGTATGACGATTGTTCTGGATATATATATATATACATATAAAATTGAATTACCCGGGTTGTGGACAAGTGTATGTATATTTACATTGTTAAGAAGTTATCTGAATTGTCCACTAAGTGGCGTTGTAAGAATAATGCTTAAGTCAATAAGTTCTGAGTAGAATATAGTTGTGAGAGCCGTTTCGAGTGAGGCTTAGCGAGTGAGCCTTTTCCGAGTGATGTAGGCTTGAAATGATTCCGAGAGATATGTATTCGAAGGGACTACTTCCGAGGGAAGATTAGTCATGATGCTCGAGCGAGACATAGCTGGGAGAACCTCTTCCGAGGGAAGAAAGGTTTAACACTCCTGAATGAGATTTGACTGAGAGGATTTCTTCCGAGGGAAGAACGGTCAAATGGTTCCGAGTGAATCCCATCTTAGTAAACTTATTCCGAGGGGATAAGGTTCAAATATTCCCGAGCAGGACTTAACCTAGTGAAGTCTACCGAGTGAAGAGAGGTTAGAGTACTTCCGAGTGGAACTTGGTTAAGGAGATCATTTCTGAGAAGTGAAGGGTTAAGGTGTTCTCTGAGTGAGGAAGATTAAAATATGCCGCGTGAAGAATGTGTAAGACACTTCCGAGGGAATTGAGGTTGAAGCGCCTCCGAGTGATGTGTGACTGGGGAAAATACTTCTGTGTGAGGGAAGGTTTATAGACTCTAAGTGGAATAACCGAGGGAATCATTTCCCGAGTGGAGATTTAAAACGCTTCCGATTGAACACGACTCTGACTTCCAGAATTAAAAATGAGGATCTGGCTAAGTAAGAGTTTACCGGGTGAAGCATGACCCGAAGGGGACCGTTCCTGAGTGAACGTGGTCCCGATCCCGAGTGTTGGAATTCCAGAGTGCGTGGGCTCGCTTCAGCAAATAAGGGTTCGCTCCAGCGAGTATAGCTCGCTCAAGCGTTATCCGCTGGCTTTCGTTTAACCAAAGCTGGGTCTTGCCAGCGTGTGGCATCCTGACCCGGTCTTCTCTTTCTCTGATCGGTTTTCTGTTTCCCTCGACTTTGGGTTTGTCTTATTTGTCCCGACTCCTACTCTGAACCGCTTTGTGAACGCGAAAATTTTTTCCCCTATCTCGGATTTACTTGCATTTAAGTCAGGATGTTTCATGCGTCCATGCATGTGTGTGCATTTATGAAGTCTTTATGAGTTTTTTAGTCGTTTTATAATGTGAATATTATTAATTTTACAAATAGCATTCTTAAATAGATTCAGTCATCTTTGATATTAATTATATGTTATTATTTTTATAAATACTATTCTTAATTAGATTCTCTCGCTTTTGCTATCAATTATCAATAGAAGAGGATTAATTCCCTTTTCCATTTATTGATAGTAAAGATAGATAGTAAAAGAATATGAGAAAAATAATTAACAAATTATATATTCTTAATAATTATATTCTTTTATTTTTTAAGGTTTATTTAGTAAGAGAATCACATAAGGGATCACATCACGTCTTATTTGATGTATTTAATTTAAAAGATATTAATATTATCAAAAAATATAAATAATATATTTTATTTTTCCTTAGTTTTTATTGTATTTTCTCTTATCCTTTTTATCAGACCTATTTTAAAATTTTTCTTGTTAATTTTATATGACTTCTTTCAATTTACAATGTGCATTGGTTATTTTTTTAACACAAACTCTTATTAATTAATCTTGATACTATTCATATCAGTGGAATATGAAATAATCATTGATCTTTCTTCCTTATTATTTAATGCAATTTTAAAAGTATACCAAGAATAATTGACAAGTTTAATATGTTTACCTAAAATAAGTAAATTTCTTAATAAACATAAAATAACATAATATGTTGATAGAAAAAGAAGTAGTGGCGAGACTTTTTTTCTTTTTAAAAGTTCTTTACAATATTTATAAATACTTTTCATGTTGTTTTAGATTCCATACAATAGTAGTACATAATAATTTTCGTGCCTGCGTGCGTGCGTCATGCATGTGTATGCATTTATGAAGTCTTTGTGAGTTTGTTAGTTGTTTTACATCGTGAATATTATTATTTTTACAAATAACATTCTTAAACGGATTCAGTCATCTTTGATATCAATTATATGTTATTATTTTTATAAATATTATTCTTAATTAGATTCTCTCGCTTTTGCTATCAATTAACAATAGAAGATGATTAATTCCCTTTTCCATTTATTGATAGTAAAGATCGATAGTAAAAGAATCTGACAAAAATAATTAACAAATTATATATTATTAATAATTATATTATTTTATTTTTTTAAGGTTTATTTAGTAAGAGAATCCCGTAGGGGATCACATCAAGTCTTATTTGATCTATTTAATTTAAAATATATTAATATTATTGAAAATATAAGTAACATATTTTATTTTTCCTTAGTTTTTAATATATTTTCTCTTATACTTTTTATGAGACGTGTTTTATAATTTTTCTTGTTAATTTTATATGACTTCTTTCAATTTACAATGTGCATTGATTTTTTTTTCAAGATATACTCTTATTAATTAATCTTGATACTATTTATATTAGTGGAATGTGAAATAATCATTGATCTTTCATTCTTATTATTCAATGTGGTTTTAAAAGTATTCTAAGAATAATTGACAAGTTTAATATGTTTACCTAAAATAACTAAATTTCTTAATAAACATAAAATTACATAATATGTTAATAGAAAAAGAAGTTATGGCGAGACGTCTTTTATTTTTAAAAGTTCTTTACAATATTTATAAATACTTTTAATTTTATTTTGGATTCCATACAATAATAGTACATAATAATTTTCATGTGTGCGTACGTGCATCCATGCATGCGTGTGCATTTATGAAGTCTTTGTGAGTTTTTTAGTCATTTTATAACGTGAATATTATTATTTTTACAAATAGCATTCTTAAATGGATTCAGTCATCTTTGATATCAATTATATGTTATTATTTTTTTAAATATTATTCTTAATTAGATTCTCTCGCTTTTGCTATCAATTATCAATAGAAGATGATTAGTTCCGTTTGTAACATCCCAAATTTTTAATTAAATTTGAAGCGGTAATTAAACAGTGAAAAAATTAAAGTTTCTTAAAAAAATAAGAAATGAATCCTAGAAAAAAAGAAATTTAATACAAGGATATTTTTAGTCTAAATTAAAATGGAATTAAACGAAAATGGAATGTAGAATAAAATAAAATAAAAATCTTCTATAGTAAATTGCTACAGTAAAACGTCACATGAAAAATCTTGTAACTTCATGAAAGTTCTCCATTCTTCCCACTGCCTCATTTCACTTCGATTTGCTACAGTGATTTGCTACAGTTATTTGCTACAGTAATTTGCTATAGTAACCGCCATTGGAAGCTTATAAATAAGGCTCCAACCTTCTAAATTTCCTCAAACCAAAAACCTTACTAATCCTATAACCTTTCATCTTCCTCTTTATGTTTTCAAAACCTTCATTGTCATGCTCAAACTCTTTAATTTTGCATAAGAAGAAATTACGTAAACTTGAAGATTTGAGGAAATACAAGGGAGTTTAGCATAAGGATCTTTAATTGAGGTAAGAAAGAGGGGATAGAATATTAAAAACATAGAAATTAAGTTAGAATTGTTTGCTTAATTGTTTAGAAACTCATATAGTTAGATTTTAATTTAATTTGAATTAAATTGTGAAATTGATGCCAAATGGTTTGGAATATGATATTAAACAATTACTATAACGTGGAAAATATGTTTTCATATTCTTTGAATTATTAAATGTTATGGAAAATATGTTTCCATATGGTTGAAAAATGATATAAAAATTATGAAAAATGTGTTTCCATATGATTGAATTATGATATAAATAATATGGAAAATGTGTTTCCATAGTCTTTGAATTACAAACAAAGTATGCTTAATTGATTGTTATAATAATTTTATTGTTACAATTAATTATAAAGGAATTTGATAATTTAATACATTCATGCATCATATGCATTGACCGTTCAAAGAATCCACAGAGGGGTTCTTTGAGGGGGTTCCCGGTAGGGGAACGCGCTCTGTTGAGCAACAGACCTCTGCAGTGGTTTTATACCACGGCCGTCTTAAGGGATAATCAGTGTGTCCTTAAGGGGGGTCCCGCAACACTTGTTATTGATATGATTGTATTGTTATCCGATGTTGGTGTTGCATTATGGGGCGCGGTATCGGTTGGATATCCGTAAAAATGTTATTGTTGAAAAATCACTGCAGATGTTCCCACCAGAATGGATCGATCATGCATTTTCATTGATATAGAGAATGGAATATTAATATAAATATAATACAAAATACGTGTTTGGCATCCACATCGCATAGCATTATACTTGTGATTGTGTATGTTCTAATATAATTTCTATTTATTTGATATTTTATCTCACTCTTTCTGTTACTTGTTGCAACCCTTTAGTGGTTAACCAGGAAGATATATGACAAAGTGGATGTTGCTGAATATGGATGAATTATGAAGGCTTTTGATGATGATGCTTGCTTGCATGACTACTATTACTGTATTATGTGTATGTTATGTTTTGGTACTTTACATCTTTATATTTTATAAGATCTAGGTGCCTATTGTAAAATATAATATGTATAAAACTCTAATGTTATGTATAATAATAAGAAGTCAATTATGAAAAGGTTGCACACTCTAATATTGTATTAGTAACCTCTGGAATCAGGTTGTGAATCTCTTGATCATTACAAGGTGAAAAATAAGTTATCCATGAGATTTTATATGGTGACGATAATTATCTTGGGATTTGCAAGTTGACTACAAGGCGTTACAAATGAAGTGGTATCAGAGCAATGGTTTATAAAATATAAAGAAAACCTTAGGAAGTGACTAGAGATTAACATAAGATAGCTTGGAGTGTGTGAACCTTGATTTCTATTTATTTGAAATTTGTGTGCTTGTGTGTTATGTGTGCTCTTTGTATGTTTCTATTTAGTATAATTACTAGTTAGATAACATAAAAATTGTTAGAACTCTAAGTATATTAGATACTCAGTAACTGAATACAGTGGTACTTGTACCTGTAGGATAAGAAATGGCTAGACGTCAGAACGATGATGCCATGGCAGCTGCATTCAATCGATTTGCTGAGATCCTTGAAAGACAGGAACAGCAAAGGTTAGCTAAAGGAACCCATGGACTTGACCGTTTCCTGAAAAGGAAACCTACCCACTTTAAAGGAGACTATAATCCAGAGGTGGCTTACCTGTGGATTAAAGAAATAGAACATATTTTTCGCTCCCTACCTTGCACTGAAGCCCAGAAGGTAGAATATGCTACCTATATGATGGTAGGGGAAGCAGAAAATTGGTGGATCTTTGCTCGTGATAGGTTACTGGAAGCTGGTAGGCTACTCAACTAGGAGAATTTTAAAGAAAGCTTTCTCGAGAAATATTTCCCTGCTAGTGTTAGAAGCAGAAAGGAATTAGAATTTTTATAATTAAAGCAAGGGAATATGTTTGTTGGAGAATACACTACCAAATTTGAGGAATTATCATTATTCTATCCTTCTTTCCAACAGCCAGGAACCGAGGCTTCTAAATGCGTCAAATTTGAAAATGGCTTAAGGCCAGAAATTAAAGAAGCCATAGGACATCAGGAGATTAGGAGTTTTCCCACTTTAATCAATAAATGCAAAATCTGTAAAGAGAACCATCGGGCTAGGATCGAGCAGGAGAAAAGCAGTAAACAATTGAGACCTCAACTAGTGAACTTTAAAAGACGAGGAGCATTTATTCAGAATCAATTTCGAGGAGGATCAACTTCATCATCTAGAGGACGCGCAAACCAGCCAATCACATGGAACTGCTACAAGTATGGAGGAAATCATAGAACCCGTGATTGTACACAGACAGATGTTACCTGTTTCCAATGCAACCAGAAGGGACATATTCGTCCTAACTGCCCACAACTTTACCAAGGCACTAACACTGTGAATGTTAAAACTGAGAACAACAATGGAGCCGACAGAGGAGGAGCCAACATTCGAGATGGATGTAATACCAATGGTCGCGGAGGACTTAATGTCAAAGGAACAGCTAGTCGAGGACAAGAAAATGGACAGCTAGTGAATAATTAGTACAAATCACCTGCAGATGGTAGAGTATTTGCAATTAGTGGATTAGAGGCATCGCAGGCAGATGACTTAGTACAAAGTAAGTGCATTCTTAACAATACTACTTTATCACTTTTATTTGATTCTGGTTCGACACATTCTTTCATTATTGAAGAATGTGTTAGGCGTCTGAATTTACCTATGAAATCTATGCAATATGATTTGCTTGTCTCTACTCCTACTAGTAACCATCTTAGGACAGCTAACGTGTGTGAAAGCTGTTTTATACATATAGGGGGTAGAAATTTTAACGTGAACTTAGTATGTTTACCATTAAAGGACTTGGAAATTATCTTAGGGATAGATTGCTTATCTGCTAACCATGTCCTTGTGGATTTCTGTAATAAAACCGTGATCTTTCCACCTGACAACATGGAGTGTTAGGAGTATGATGCCTCACAAAACCCTATAGGATATTCCTTAAACAATGAAGCCCAATTATTCATGGTATTTGCACTTACAGAAGGAAAAGTTATTCCTGATGTAAGTAAGATACCAGTAGTCTATGAATTCTTAGAAGTATTTCCTAAGGATGTTCCAGGATTACCTCCTGAACGAGAGATAGAATTCTCTATTGACCTAATTCCTGGAGCAGAACCTATTGCTAGAGCACCCTATAGAATGTCTCCAATAGAACTGACCGAACTAAAGAAGCAATTGGATGAGTTATTAGAAAAGCAATTCATATGACCTAGTGTATCTCCTTGGGGAGCACCTGTACTACTAGTTAAGAAAAAGGATGGTAGTATGAGACTTTGTGTCGATTATCGCCAACTGAACAAAGTGACAGTTAAGAATAAATACCCGTTACCAAGGATTGATGACCTTATTGATCAACTACGAGGAGCTACTGTGTTCTCCAAGATAGACCTAAGATCGGGATACCATCAAATTCGCGTAAAGAATAAAGATATTCCAAAGACAGCCTTTAGAACACGCTATGGCCATTATGAATATTTAGTTATGCCTTTTGGTGTAACTAATGCTCCAGTCGTGTTCATGGACTACATGAACTGGATATTCCATCCATACCTTGATCAATTTGTCATTGTCTTTATAGATGATATTCTCATCTATTCCAAAACCAAGGAGGAGCATGAGAAGCATTTGTACTTAGTGCTACAAATACTAAAGGAGAAGCAGCTATATACCAAACTATCCAAATATGAGTTTTGGCTTAATGAAGTAAAATTCTTAGACCATGTGATATCTAAGAATGGAATGTCAGTCGACCATACGAAGATTGAAGTCGTAATAGCTTGGGTAAGGCCGAAGACTGTCACAGAAATCAGGAGTTTCTTAGGACTTGCGGGTTACTACCAAAGATTTATTGAGGGATTCTCTCGAATTGCTCTACCCATGACTCGATTAACCTGTAAGAATAAACCTTTTATTTGGACTACTGAATGCGAAGTAAGTTTCCAAGAATTAAAGAAAAGATTAACAACTGCACCAGTTCTAGCTTTACCAAACCCCCAAGAAAACTTTGAAGTTTATTGTGATGCTTCAAAGTTGGGACTTAGTTATGTCCTAATGCAACAAAGAAAAGTAATTGCTTATGCTTCAAGGCAATTATGACCACACGAACTTAATTACCCTACTCATGACTTAGAATTAGCGGCCATTGTTTTTGCTTTAAAAATTTGGAGACACTACTTATACGGTGCAAAGTTTGAAGTTTATAGTGATCATAAGAGTCTCAAATACCTATTTGATCAAAAAGAATTAAATATGAGACAACGTCGATGGATGGAATTTCTCAAGTACTATGACTTTGAGTTAAGTATCACCCGGGGAAAGCCAACGTGGTTGCTGACGCACTTAGTAGAAAAGCTATTCATGTGGCAGCTTTAATGATAAAAAAATTAGAAATGATTGAACAATTTAGAGACTTAAACATAGCAGTCGAGGAGAAATCTTCAGTAAATATGGTGGTCGGAGTTCTGAAAATCACTAATGATTTTCTAAAGATGGTGTGTGAAAAACAAAGATTGGATGTATGTCTCCAAGGAATGATCGAGACACAATATAATGGGAAAGATCTAGGATTACAAGAAGGTTTAGATGGAGTATGGAGAATGAAAGGAAGAATATGTGTCCCAGAGGATACAGAACTAAAGAAGATGATTCTAGATGAAGCCCATAAAAGCATGCTTAGTATCTACAAAGATGTATCAAGATTTAAGAAAGGATTTCTAATGGAAGAGGATGAAAAAGGAGATAGATGAGTATGTTTCATCTTGCTTAATATGTCAGAAAAGTAAAATAGAACATAAAAAACCATCTGGTGGGTTACAACCACTAGAAATACCAGTATGGAAATGGGATAACATTGCCATGGACTTTGTGTCAGGCTTACCTAAAACACAAAGAGGCAATGATGCTATCTGGGTGATAGTCGATAGATTAATAAAATCAGCCCATTTTCTTCTGATCAACATGAAGCATTCACTTAAGAAATTGGCTCAAGTGTACATAAAGGAGATAGTGAGATTACATGGAGTACTGTCAAGCATAGTGTCAGATAGAGATCCTAGATTTACTTCTCGATTCTGGGGAAGTTTACATAAAGAGCTTGGTACCAGACTAAAGTTAAGCTCTGCATCCACAGACTGATGGACAGTCAGAAAGGACTATCCAAAGTTTGGAGGATTTACTAAGAGCATGTGTATTAGAACATGGTGGAAGCTGGGAACATTACCTTCCACTAATCGAATTCACATATAATAACAGTTATCACTCAAGCATTGGGATGGCACCATATGAAGCATTGTATAGTAGAAAGTACAGGACACCAATCTGTTGGGTAGAGACAGGTGAGCACCTAACTCTTGGACCAGAAATTGTCCAGCAAACAACAGAGCAAATTCAGATGATTAGAGAAAGGATGAAAATTGCGCAGGATCGGCAGAAGTCATATTATGATCAAAGGAGGAAGCCATTAGAATTCCAAATTGGAGACTATGTATTCTTGAAAGTATCGCCTAATAAAGGAGTTGGAAGAGTTTTAAAAAGTAAGAAGCTTACCCCAAGATATATAGGACCATATGCGATTCTGAAAAGAATTGGTAAAGTGGCATATCAGATTACATTGCCACCTCACTTTTCCAATCTTTATAATGTGTTCCATGTCTCACAATTATGGAAGTATGTACCTGATCCAGACCATGTGATCGAGACTGATGATATAGAAGTTAAAGAAAACCTTACGATTCTAGTAACAGCAGTGAAGATAATGGACAGAGACGTCAAGCGACTAAGAGGCAAGGAGATCTCATTGGTGAAAGTAGCTTGGCAACAAGGAGATGAAATAAGCATGACTTGGGAACGAGAAGATGAGATGAGAAGTCAATACCCTGAATTATTCTAACAAGGTACGTTTAAATTTCAAGGATGAAATTTTTATAACGGGGGAAGAGTGTAACAACCCAAATTTTTAATTAAATTTGAAGCGGTAATTAAACAGTGAAAAAATTAAAGTTTCTTAGAAAAATAAGAAATGAATCCTAAAAAATAGGAAATTTAATACAAGGATATTTTTAGTTTGACTTAAAATGGAATTAAACGAAAATGGAACGTAGAATAAAATAAAATAATAAAATAAAATAAAAATCTTCTACAGTAAAATGCTACAGTAAAACATCACATGAAAAATCTTGTAACTTCATGGAGTTCTCCATTCTTCCCACCGCCTCATTTCACTTCGATCTGCAACAGTGATTTGCTACAATGATTTGCTACAGTGATTTGCTATAGTAACCACCATTGGAAGCCTATAAATAAGGCTCCAACCTTCCAAATTTCCTCAAACCAAAAACCTCACTAATCCTATAACCTTTCATCTTCCTCTTTAAGTTTTCAAAACCTTCATTGTCATACTCAAGCTCTTTAATTTTGCATAAGAAGAAATTACGCAAACTTGAAGATTTGAGGAAATACAAGGGAGTTTAGCATAAGAAAAGCTTAAGGATCTTCAATTGAGGTAAGAAAGAGGGGATAAGATATTAAATACATAGAAATTAAGTTAGAATTGCTTGCATAATTGTTTAGAAACTCATATAGTTAGATTTTAATTTAATTTGAATTAAATTATGAAATTGATGCCAAATGGTTTGGAATATGATATTAAACAATTACTATAACGTGGAAAATGTGTTTCCATATTCTTTGAATTATTAAATGTTATGGAAAATATGTTTCCATATGTTTGAAATATGATATAAAAATTATGGAAAATGTGTTTCCATATGATTGAATTATGATATAAATAATATGGAAAATGTGTTTCCATGTTCTTTGAATTACAAACAAAGTATGCTTAATTGATTGTTATAATAATTTTATTGTTACAATTAATTATAAAAGAATTTGATAATTTAATGCATTCATGCATCATATGCATTGGCCGTTCAAAGAATCCGCAGAGGGGTTCTTTGAGGGGGTTCCCAGTAGGGGAACGCGCTCTGTTGAGCAACAGACCTCTACGGTGGTTTTATACCACGGCCGTCTTAAGGGCTAAGCAGTGTGTCCTTAAGGGGGGTCCCGCAACACTTGTTATTGATATGATTGTATTGTTATCCGATGTTGGTGTTGCATTATGGGGCGCGGTATCGGTTGGATATCTGTAAAAATGTTATTGTTGAAAAATCACTGCAGATGTTCCCACCAGAATGGATCGATCATGCATTTTCATTCATATAGAGAATGGAATATTAATATAAATATAATACAAAATACGTGTTTGACATCCACATCGCATAGCATCATACTTGTGATTGTGTATGTTCTAATCTAATTTCTATTTATTTGATATTTTGTCTCACTCTTTCTGTTACTTGTGGCAACCCTTTAGTGGTTAACCAAGAAGACATATGACAAAGTGGATGTTGCTGAATATGGATGAATTATGAAGGCTTTTGATGATGATACTTGCTTGCGTGACTACTATTGCTGCATTATGTGTATGCTAAGTTTTGGTACTTTACATCTTTATATTTTATAAGATCTAGGTGCCTATTATAAAATATAATATGTATAAAACTCTGATGTTATGTATAATAATAAGAAGTCAATTATGAAAAGGTTGCACACTCTGATATTGTATTAGTAACCTCTGGAATCAGATTGTGAATCTCTTGATCATTACCAGGTGAAAAATAAGTTATCCATGAGATTTTATATGGTGACGGTAATTATCTTGGGATTTCAAAGTTGACTACAGGGCGTTACACTTTTTTCCATTTATTGATAGTAAAGATCGATAGTAAAAGAATTAGACAAAAATAATTAACAAATTATATATTATTAATAATTATATTCTTTTATTTTTTAAGGTTTATTTAGTAAGAGAATCACGTAAGAGATCACCTCAAGTCTTATGTGACCCATTTAATTTAAAAGATATTAATATTATTAAAAATATAAATATATTTTATTTTTCCTTAATTTTTGAGGTATTTTCTCTTATCCTTTTTGTGAGACGTGTTTTAGAATTTTTCTTGTTAATTTTATATGACTTATTTCAATTCACAATGTGCATTGATTATTTTTTTCAACATATACTCTTATTAATTAGTCTTGATACTATTTATATCAGTGGAATATGAAATAACCATTGATCTTTCTTCCTTATTATTCAATGTAATTTTAAAAGTATACCAAGAATAATTGACAAGTTTAATAAGTTTACCAAAAATAACTAAATTTCTTAATAAACATAAAATAACATAATATGTTGATAGAAAGAGAAGTAATGGCGAGACTTTTTTTCTTTTTAAAAGTTTTATACAATATCTATAAATACTTTTAATGTTGTTTCAGATTCCATACAATAATAGTACATAATAATTTTCGTGCGTGCGTACGTGTGTCCATGCATGCGGCTGCATTTATAAAGTCTTTGTAAGTTTTTTTGTCATTTTATAACGTGAATATTATTATTTTTACAAATAGCATTCTCAAATGGATTCAGTCATCTTTGATATCAATTATATGTTATTATTTTTATAAATATTATTCTTAATTAGATTCTCTCATTTTTGCTATCAATTATCAACAGAAGATGATTATTTCCCTTTTCCATTTATTGATAGTAAAGATTGATAATAAAAGAATCTGACAAAAATAATTAATAAATTATATATTATTAATAATTATATTCTTTTATTTTTTAAGGTTTATTTAGTAAGAGAATCGCGTAAGGGATCACCTCAAGTCTTATTTGACCTATTTAATTTAAAAGATATTAATATTATAAAAAATATAAATATTATATTGTATTTTTCCTTAATTTTTGATGTATTTTCTCTTATCCTTTTTGTGAGACGTGTTTTAGAATTTTTCTTGTTAATTTTATATGACTTATTTCAATTCACAATGTGCATTGATTTTTTTTTCAACACATACTCTTATTAAATAGTCTTTATACTATTTATATCAGTGGAATATGAAATAATCATTGATCTTTCTTCCTTATTATTCAATGTAATTTTAAAAGTATACCAAGAATAATTGATAAGTTTAATATGTTTACCTAAAATAACTAAATTTCTTAATCAACATAAAATAACATAATATGGTGATAGAAAAGGATTTAGTGGTGAGACTTCTTTTCTTTTTAAAAGTTTTATACAATATCTATAAATACTTTCAATGTTGTTTTGGATTCCATACAATGAAACTACATAATAATTTTCATGTGTGCGTACGTACGTCCATGCATGCGTGTGCATTTATGAAGTCTTTGTGAGTTTTTTAGTCATTTTATAGCGTGAATATTATAATTTTTACAAATAACATTCTTAAATGGATTCAGTCATCTTCGATAACAATTATATGTTATTACTTTTATAAATATTATTCTTAATTAGATTCTCTCACTTTTGCTATCAATTATCAATAGAGGATGATTAATTACCTTTTCTATTTATTGATAGTAAAGACCGAGAGTAAAAGAATCTGAAAAAAATAATTAACAAATTATATATTATTAATAATTATATGCTTTTATTTTAAAGGTTTATTTAGTAAGAGAATCGCGTAAGGGATCACATCAAGTCTTATTTGATCCATTTAATTCAAAAGATATTAATATTGTTAAAAAATATAAATAATATAGTTTATTTTTCCTTAATTTTTAATATATTTTCTCTTATCCTTTTTATGAGACGTGTTTTAGAATTTTTCTTGTTAGTTTTATATTACTTCTTTCAATTTACAATGTGCATTGATTATTTTTTTCAACACATACTCTTATTAATTAATCTTGATACTATTTATATCAATGGAATATGAAATAATCATTGATCTTTCTGCCTTATTATTCAATGTAATTTGAAAAGTATACCAAGAATAGTTAACAAGTATAATATGTTTACCTAAAATAACTAAATTTCTTAATCAACATAAAATAACATCATATGGTGATAGAAAAGGAACTAGTGGGGAGACTTCTTTTCTTTTTAAAAGTTTTATAAAATATTTATAAATACTTTCAATGTTGTTTTGGATTCCATACAAGAAACTACATAATAATTTTTATATGTGCGTACGTGCGTCCATGCATGCGTGTGCATTTACGAATGATTTGTGAGTTTTTTAGACGTTTTATAATGTGAATGAATCATTATTTTAACAAATAGCATTCTTAAACAGATTCATTCATCTTTGATATCAATTATATGTTATTATTTTTATAAATATTATTCTTAATTAGATTCTACTAGTTTTGCTATTAATTATCAATAGATGATTAATTCATTTTTCCATTTATTAATAGTAAAGACCGATAGTAAAAGAATCTGACAAAAAGAATTAACAAATTATATAGTATTAATAATTATAATCTTTTATTTTTTAAGGTTTATTTAGTAAGAGAATCGCCTAAGGGATCACATCAAGTCTTATTTGATGCATTTAATTTAAAAGATATTAATGTTATTAAAAAATATAAATTATATATTTTACTTTTCCTTAATTTTTAAGGTATTATCTCTTATCCTTTTTGTGAGACGTGCTTTAGAATTTTTCTTGTTAATTTTATATGACTTCTTTCAATTTACAATGTCCATTGGTTATTTTTCAAAAATCTCTAATTAATTAATCTTGATACTGTTTATATCAGTGGAATATGAAATAATCATTGATCTATTATCCTTATTATTCAATGTAATTCGAAACGTATACCAAGAATAGTTAACAAGTATAATATGTTTACCTAAAATAACTAAATTTCTTAATCAATATAAAATAACCTAACATGTTGATAGAAAAGGAACTAGTGGCGAGACTTCTTTTATTTTTAAAATTTGTATACAATATTTATAAATACTTTTAATATTGCTTTGGATTCCATAAAATGAAACTACATAATAATTTTCATGTGTGCGTACGTGCGTCCATGTATGTGTGTGTATTTATGAAGAAGTTGTGAGTTTTTTAGTCGTTTTATAACGTGAATGAATCATTATTTTTACAAATAGCATTCTTAAATAAATTCAGTCATCTTTGATATCAATTATATGTTATTATTTGTATAAATATTATTCTTAATTAGATTCCCTCACTTTTGCTATCAATTATCAATAGAAGATGATTAAATCCTTTTTCCATTTATTGATAGTAAAGAGCGATAGTAAAATAATCTGACAAAAATAATTAACAAATTATATATTATTAATAACTATAGTCTTTTATTTTTTAAGGTTTATTTAGTAAGAGAATCGCGTAAGGGATCACATCAAGTCTTATTTGATGCATTTAATTTAAAAGATATTAATATTATTAAAAAATATAAATAATATATTCTTTGAGTGGTAAATTATGAGGAAATGGACGCAGGATTGGCTTCAGTCAGTCCACTGGTACTGGAGTACAGCAATGGATCCCTAGGTAACCATCCACCAACTATTTGATGCCACTGTGGTGATCTAAGACTACCAGATTAAAAAAAAAGTAAAGTTCGGGGGTCTTCTCCTGATAGGCAAGTAAGGCTAGTCAACTCGTATCAAGTATTTGTATGCTCTTATTCGAGAATCTGCTGCATTCGGGCGGGAAGCACAGGAACTACAGTCTAGCTCCTTCAACTCATAGTTGATAGATATACCATTGGATCAATCGCTAACTAAACTCAAGAACTACTATAACACTAAGAACAAGCTTGTAGGAACTCTCAGTTAAGAGGTGTATTCTCTTAAAGCTGGAAGTGACGCAGAACAGCTACACTGCTAGCAGGAGAGGATATTCTTTTACCAAGACCGGTATTTTAGTGGAAGAGCGTGCTCCTTAACCAACTCCTATACCCAGAAGTGGGAACTAGTAAGATGGTTATCCCCTCTCAAACAACAAAGAGAACACAGAATCAGAGCAACCATTCAAGGCTTCTAATTTAACTCATAGGGAAACAAGATAACAAGGAATGACGACCTATCAAGGAAGTACGAACTAGGATACTTCTGACTTCTCCCCTTGGGGCTCTTTCTTGGCTACTTTCGCTCCTAACTCTAAGTACGATAGCTACTTTAGATCATTGTAGTCCAGACTAAGAAGATTCTATCTTAGCTTGGCATCCTCAATTCATGAATCATTAACTGGCTTTACGTGTTGGCCGAGACTGATAGAGTAACTACATATGACATTCTTATTTCAGACATTACTTCAACAGATGCAGATTCTTTAGCTGCTTCTAATCCTACAACCAACATAATATTCAGAGTCTCCCACTACTTTCGCCATACCATGCTCTTTTTCCATTTAGTTTAGAGAGAGTAGCTTGCTTTCCACGATCTGTTATTCCTTTCCTCTAGTGACTAAATTTAAAACCTACCAAAATGGCTCTTTAAAGAAGGGCTTTATTCACAGGAAAATTTTGGTGAAAATAGAATCCCTTGAAGACTTTCGCTAAACATTCAAGATTTAAGGTGAGCTACTAAAAGAAGGAAGAATATGAATATAGGTAATCCCATATTTTTACAATCAAACTCATTCTAAGGCTCGTGTAGAGCAGACGAAATAGTCTCGTCATGTGTCGGATCCATGGCCAAACCAGGATAAACGAGAGCCTAGAAAGCTCAATTGATAAAGGTACATACTCAGACTCAGTCGAGCGAAGCGAAAGGAAGAGCACTTGAAGTGATTAAAGCCTTACAGAGATACTTCTTTCATAATAGAATCGTACGCACAAACCAAGCTACGGCCTTGATTGCCCGCGAAAGCCATAGCCCTTTAATTGGAGAACCAACCTTATTTAGTTTAGTTTTGGTAAAAGCCTTTTCTTGCTAGATGCTTTCCTATCTCAAGTAACCCACCTATGAAAGAACTAAGAATCAACCTTGACTTGGTGGATGAGTTATAAGAGAATAGGCGCGGGATCCGGCTAAAATGGAATGGATTTTCCTTTCCTACTACTCTCTTTTATGCTCTTGAACTATTGATTTCCTTGTGCCTTTAGTTGAAGTATAGGTCATCGAATCTATCCTGATGGGATTTTTCCTTCTGTTTAGTGGTATAGAAGGGATTTATCTAGTAGGTAGAAGGGATTTATCTAGTAGCAAGAAGAGGACTAATGGGGCACGAACAGTTAATAAGACTTATAAATTTTTATTCTTTAATGTGGTTATTTTTAATGTATTTCCTCTTATCCTTTTTATGAGGCGTATTTTAGAATTTTTCTTGTTAATTTTATATGTCTTCTTTCAATTTACAATGTGCATTCATTATTTTTTTTAACACATACTCTTATTAATTAATCTTGATAATATTTACATCAGTGGAATATAAAATAATCATTGATCTTTCTTCCTTATTATTCAATGTAATTTAAAAAGTATACAAAGAATAGTTAACAAGTATAATATGTTTACCTAAAATAGCTAAATATCTTAATCAACATAAAATAACATAATATGGTGATAGAAAAGGAACTAGTGGCGAGACTTCTTTTCTTTTTAAAAGTTTTATACAATATCTATAAATACTTTCAATGTTGTTTTGGATTTGATCCAATGAAACTCCATAATAATATTCATGTGTGCATACGTGCGTCCATGCATGCGTGTGCATTTATGAATAATTTGTGAGTTTTTAAGTCGTTTTATAACGTGAATGAATCGTTATTTTTACATATAGAATTTTTAAATAGATTCAGTCATCTTTGATATCAATTATATGTTATTATTTTTATAAATATTATTCTTAATTAGATTCTCTTACTTTTGCTATCAATTATCAATAGAAGATGATTAATTCCCTTTTTCATTTATTGATAGTAAAGATCGATAGTAAAAGAATCTGACAAAAATAATTAAACAAAAATATTATTAATAATTATGATCTTTTATTTTTTAAGGTTTATTTAGTAAGAGAATCGCATAAGGGATCACACTAAGTCTTATTTGATGCATTTAATTTAAAAGATATTAATGTTATTATAAAATATAAATAATATATTTTACTTTTCCTTAATTTTTAATGTATTTTCTCTTATCCTTTTTATGAGACGTGTTTTAGAATTTTTCTTGTTAATTTTATATAACTTCATTCAATTTACAATGTGCATTGATTATTTTTTCAACACATACTCTTATTAATTAATCTTGATACTATTTATATGAGAGGAATATGAAATAATCATTGGTCTTTCTTCCTTATTATTCAATGTAATTTGAAAAGCATACCAAGAATAGTTAACAAGTATAATATGTTTACCTAAAATAACTAAATTTCTTAATCCACATAAAATAACATAATATGATGATAGAAAAGGAACTAGTGGTGAGACTTCTTTTATTTTTAAAAGTTGTATACAATATTTATAAATACTTTCAATGTTGTTTTGGATTCCATACAATGAAACTACATAATAATTTTAAGGCGTGCGTACGTGCGTCAATGCATGCGTATGCATTTATGAAGAATTTGTGAGTTTTTTAGTCATTTTATAACGTGAATGAATCATTATTTTTACAAATAACATTCTTAAACAGATTCAGTCATCTTTGATATTAATTATATGTTATTATTTTTATACTTATTATTCTTAATTAGATTCCCTCACTTTTTCTATTAATTATTAATAGAATATGATTAATTCCATTTTCCATTTATTGATAGTAAAAATAGATAGTAAAAGAATCTGGCAAAAATAATTAACAAATTATATATTATTAATAATTATATTCTTTTATTTTTTAAGGTTTATTTAGTAAGAGAATCGCGTAAGGGATCACATCAAGTCTTATTTGATGCATTTAATTTAAAAGATATTAATATTATTAAAAAATATAAATAATATATTTTATTTTTCTTTAATTTTTAATGTATTTTCTTTTATCCTTTTTATGAGACGTGTTTTAGAATTTTTCTTGTTAATTTTATATGAGTTCTTTCAATTTACAGTGTGCATTGATTATTTTTTTCAACTCATACTCTTGCTAATTAATCTTGATACTATTTATATCAGTGGAATATAAAATAATCATTGATCTTTCTTCTTTATTATTCAATGTAATTTAAAAAGTATACTAAGAATAGTTAACAAGTATAATATTTTTACCTAAAATAGCTAAATTTCTTAATCAACATAAAATAACATTATATGGTAATAGAAAAGGAATTAGTGGCGAGACTTCGTTTCTTTTTAAAAGTTTTATACAATATATATAAATACTTTCAATGTTGTTTTGGATTGCATATAATGAAACTACATAATAATTTTCATGCGTGCGTATGTGCATCCATGCATGCGTGTGCATTTATGAATAATTTGTGAGTTTTTAGTCTTTTTATAACGTGAATGAGTCATTATTTTTACAAATAACATTCTTAAATGGATTCAGTCATCTTTGATATCAATTATATGTTATTATTTTTATAAATATTATTCTTTAGTTAGATTCTCTGACTTTTGCTATCAATTATTAATAGAAGATGATTAATTCAATTTTTTATTTATTGATAGTAAAGATCGATAGTAAAAGAATCTGACAAAAAGAATTAACAAATTTTATAGTATTAATAATTATAATCTTTTATTTTTTAAGGTTTATTTAGTAATAAAATCGTGTAAGGGGTCAGAGCAAGTCTTATTTGATGCATTTAACTTAAAAGATACTAATGTTATTAAAAAATATAAATAATATATTTTACTTTTCCTTAATTTTTAATGTATTATCTCTTATCCTTTTTATGAGACATGTTTTAGAATTTTTCTTGTTAATTTTATATGACTTCTTTCAATTTACAATGTGCATTGGTTATTTTTCAACACATACTCTTATTATTTAATCTTGATACTATTTATATCAGTGGAATATGAAATAATCATTAATCTTTCTTCCTTATTATTCAATGTAATTTGAAATGTATACCAAGAATAGTTAACAAGTATAATATGTTTACCTAAACAAACTAAATTTCTTAATCAACATAAAATAACATAATATGGTGATAGAAAAGGAACTGGTGGAAAGACTTCTTTTCTTTTTAAAAGTTGAATAGAATATTTATAAATACCTTCAATGTGATTTTGGATTCTATACAATGAAACTACATAATAATTTTCATGCGTGCGTACGTGCGTCCATGCATGCATGTGCATTTATGAAGAATTTATGAGTTTTTTAGTTGTTTTATAAGGTGAGTGAATCATTATTTTTACAAATAGTGTTTTGAAACGGATTCAGTCATATTTAATATCAATTATATGTTATTATTTTTATAAATATTATTCTTAATTAGATTCTCTCACTTTTGCTATTAATTATCAATAGATGATTAATTCATCTTTCCATTTATTAATAGTAAAGATCGATAGTAAAAGAATCTGACAAAAAGATTTAATAAATTATATAGTATTAATAATTATAATCTTTTATTTTTTATGGTTTATTTAGTACGTAAGAGTCTAAGGGATCACATCAAGTCTTATTTGATGCATTTAATTTAAAAGATATTAATGTTATTAAAAAATATAAATAATATATTTTACTTTTCCTTAATTTTTCAGGTATTATCTCTTATCCTTTTTATGAGATGTATTTTAGAATTTTTCTTGTTAATTTTATATGACTTCTTTCAATTTACATTGTGCATTGGTTATTTTTTAACATATACTCTTATTAATTAATCTTGATACTATTTATATCAGTGGAATATAAAATAATCATTGATCTTTCTTCCTTATTATTCAATGTAATTCGAAACATATACCAAGAATAGTTAACAAGTATAATATGTTTACCTAAAATAGCTAAATTTCTTAATCAACATAAAATAACATAATATGGTGATAGAAAAGGAACTAGTGGCGACACTTCTTTTATTTTTAAAAGTTGTATACAATATTTATAAATACTTTCAATATTGTTTTGGATTCCACACAATGAAACTACATAATAATTTTCATGCGTGCGTAGGTGCGTCCATGCATGCATGTGCATTTATGAAGAATTTGTGAGTTTTTTAGTCATTTTATAACGTGAACGAATCATTATTTTTACAAATAGTATTCTTAAATGGATTCAGTTATCTTTGTTATCAATTATATGTGATTATTTTTATAAATATTATTCTTAATTAGCTTCCCTCACTATTGCTATCAATTATCAATAGAAGATGATTGATTCCCTTTTCTATTTATTGATAGTAAAGATCGATTGTAAAAGAATCTGACAAAAATAATTAACAAATTATATATTATTAATAATTATATTCTTTTATTTTTTAAGGTTTATTTAGTAAGAGAATCGCGTAACGGATCACATCAAGTCTTATTTGATCCATTTAATCAAAATTATATTAATATTATTAAAAAATATAAATAATATATTTTATTTTTCCTTAGTTTTTAATATATTTTCTCTTATACTTTTTATGAGACGTGTTTTATAATTTTTCTTGTTAATTTTATATGACTTCTTTCAATTTACAATGCGCATTGATTTTTTTTCAAGATATACTCTTATTAATTAATCTTGAAACTATTTATATCAGTGGAATATCAAATAATCATTGATCTTTCATTCTAATTATTCAATGTGGTTTTAAAAGTATACTAAGAATAACTGACAAGTTTAATATATTTACCTAAAATAACTAAATTTCTTAATAAACATAAAATAACATAATATATTAATAGAAAAAGAAGTAGTGACGAGACTTCTTTTCTTTTTAAAAGTTCTTTACAATATTTATAAATACTTTTAATGTATTTTTGGATTCCATACAATAATAGTACATAATAATTTTTGTGTATGCGTACGTGCGTCCAAGCATGCGTGTGCATTTATGAAGTCTTTGTGAGTTTTTTAGTCGTTTTATAACGTGAATCTTATTATTTTTACAAATAGCTTTCTTAAATGGATTCAGTCATCTTTGATATCAATTATATGTTATTATTTTTATAAATATTATTCTTAATTAGATTTTCTCGCTTATGCTATCAATTATCAATAAAAGATAATTAATTCCCTTTTCAGTTTATTGATAGTAAAGGTCGATAACAAAAGAATCTGACAAAAATAATTAACAAATTATTGTTAATAATTATATTCTTTTATTTTTTAAGGTTTATTTAGTAAGCGAATCGTGTACGGGATCACATCATGTCTTATTTGATGTATTTAATTTAAAATATATTTATTTTAATAAAAAATAAATAATATATTTTATTTTTCCATAGTTATTAATGTATTTTCTCTTATCCTTTTTATGAGATGTGTTTTAGAATTTTTCTTGTTAATTTTATATGACTTCTTTCAATTTACAATATGCATTGATTATTTTTTTCAACACATACTCTTATTAATCATTGATCTTTCTTCCTTATTATTCAATGTAATTTTAAAAGTATACCAAGAATAATTGACAAGTTTAATATGTTTACCTAAACTAACTAAATTTCTTAATAAATATAAAATAACATAATATGTTGATAGAAAAGAAGTAGTGGTGAGACTTTTTTTCTTTTTAAAAGTTTTATACAATTTCTATAAATACTTTTAATGTTGTTTCAGATTCCATACAATAATAGTACATAATAATTTTCGTGCGTGCGTACGTGTGTTCATGCATGCGGTTGCATTTATGAAGTCTTTGTAAGTTTTTTTGTCGTTTTATAAGGTGAATATTTTTATTTTTACAAATAGCATGCTCAAATGGATTCAGTCATCTTTGATATCAATTATATGTAATTATTTTTATAAATATTATTCTTAATTAGATTCTCTCACTTTTGCTATCAATTATCAACAGAAGATGATTATTTCCCTTTTCCATTTATTGATAGTAAAGATTGATAATAAAAGTGTAACATCCCGAATTTTAAAATAGAGAATTAATTACCGGAATAAATATTAGAAATTGGAATAGGGAGTATTTAATGTTCCAAACTATTGAGAATAATTAAATTAAGATTTTGGGAATTTTTGGTAATTTTTGGAGACCGGTTAAACTGAAATTAAGCCCGGTTGAGATATGGGTGTCGGACCAAGTATCTCGGAATGAGATGATTTTGGTCAGGGCTATAGAGAATATTATTGAGAATCCGGATATGTATTCGGAATAATTTTCAGATGATGTATTGAGCCCAAACAGAGAGCCTGTTTGTGGAAAAACGATAAAGCCTTAATAAATGAGAGTTAAAATAAAATATAAACTCTTTTCTTCTCCCTCTCATTCTCTCGTGTATTCTTTCCCTCTTAAGCAAACACTTCTCTTCCTCTTTCTTCATACCTCACTCATCATCTTCTCCTCCTTTCCCTTCAAAAATCCACAAGTGTGGTGTGTGCCATCTCCTCTTCCATTTTCGTTTGGAGGAGCTTGAAGGAAGCTTGGGGCTTTGATTTCCTCTCCTCTTTCCTCCTTATTTTTGCAGCTCTCTCTCTCTTGTGAACCCATTTTCGTTTTTGGGTTTTGAGGTAAGCATTCCCATATTTTGCTAAGGTTTTGGGTTAAGAGTATGTGGTGTTATGTATTTTGGGAACCAAGCATGTGAATGGATGTTCATTTAAGGCATTTAATGCAAGAGTTTAATGTGGGTTTCTATGAGAGTAAGGTTTCTTTGAGAAGTAATAAAGTGGATGCATTTATGGTTGAAAAGAGAAGAATATTTATGAAGGTGGTTGGAAATTTTATGAAACCCTAACTTCATAAATTTTGGGGAAAATGTATATGGAGGTTGATGAACATTTATTGTGAATAATAAATGTGAGTTGTGATGCATAAGAGTCATTGGTGATGGTATTTTGTTGGTGGAAGTCATTAATGGAGAAACCCATGAAAGGGTTGGTTGTTGAGTACATAATAATAAATGGTGGTATCCTAACCCATGGTGGTTATGGTGAATAAAATGAAATAAAAGAGTTTTGAGAGTTATAATAATAAAAATAGCAAGTATTTATTGATATATAAGTATTTAGTCTTAATGAGTAAGTAGGAAATTGATTGTATAATGTATTGTGATGTAGGAAGTGACCCCATTGACGAAGCGGGACCATCAAACCGCGTTGATCACTACTTCACTTGAGGTAGGAGGGGGTAACTTTTCTAAATGCATGATTTCATCCATTGGTGATATGAAAATATGTATATATATGATTATTTTGATGATTGTTGAATGGATGATGTGAAAATGTTATGATTTGAATGCATTTAGAATGATGATTGTTGTGTGGCATTGTGTTTGGGATAAACTTAATGATGTGGTAATATTATGTTAATGAAGTATGATGATGGTTTGTAACCATATGTGGATTGAGATTGTGATGTGAATATCCCATATATGTGTGTATGAGTTATGGAATGTGTATGCCACTAACTATGGATGTGAATGAGTTCAAAGAAAATTGGGATTGGTTAAGAATGATGAGAATATTGAAATCCACCAAGTGGTGGTGGTAAATGATTAAATGTGGAGTGGCATCTAGGATGCATAGTGTGAGGATGCATTTGATTTGCATTTGCATTGCATCCATGGCATATCATAGCTGTCTATGTGGAATTTTAGGGGGATTCCACTAGGCGGGCCCAGTGGGAGGGCGGCTCAGTGCACGAGCGTATTGTGATTTTCCCCTGTGACTCGGTGTATGAGTCACGAAGCTGTCCATAGTTTGGTGACGAGGCACCCTATGTGGCGGGCCCAGTGGGCGGGCGGCTCAATGGTGAGCGAGTTTACCTCGGTGTCCGACGGGACACGGCTCTCTCGATGTGTGTTCGGGAGGGGCCCGTAGCACTTGTGGTATTTGAGGCCACGATGTTGATCCGCAAGTCACAGTGTGACTAGTGCTACAAATGGGCGAGAGCGGTTTGGTACCAGTAAAATTATGAAGATATAAGCATGCTTGAATTGAGATATATGTGTACACAATTTTTCTACTGCAGTAGGGGCATAGTAGCACACCTATGCTTGTCCCACAATTGATTTAATGATATATTTTCCCACAGTCGGATCCGCATTGTTTGATAAGAAATTCTTGTGCATATGCATTAGCTTTAAGAGCATTTGCATATAGCTGGAGATATGCCTAGTTGAAAGCCCATGGTGGCAACGGATAAATGAGAATTGATAAGGGAAAGAGTGGAATACTAACCCTACGTGTGATTGGCAATCCAAATGATTGATATTGTGAATGTATACTTGAAACTATAAGATATATTGTGTATAATGTATGATGTGGTGTGATGATCGATAATTGTGCAAGTATACATGTATTTCATCATAATGTATGACTTTAATTCATTTGGATTATGTTACTCACCTCCCCGTTGCCATTTTTAAGGTTGATGTAGGTGTGACTTAAATCCTACAGCTTTTGGAGGCTTGAGTATGGAAAGAGGTAAATATGGATAGGAATATGTAAGCCTTGGCCGGCATAAATTCTGTTTTGTAGAGTATATGGAGTTTATATACTCGTTTTTGTAATGGTTTATAATTTTGGAGGTCATGGGAGAAAATTGGACATGTGTGTGTAAGGCCAATTTTCATTCATGACCTAAATGATGTAAAGGACAAAGTCATGAGGCTTGATGATGTTGAATTTGATGTATGGATGATGAAAATTTATGAGTTATAGCTCCTTTGTGATATGTGCTTTGAGAGGCCAATTTTTGGGTGATGAACTCAATATTGGTTGATATTGATATGGATATGTTGATTCAGCTTACCATATTGAGGAATGAATATTAATTATGAAATTTCTTGGCCAATTGATGACAATAGTGTGCATGATGTTTGATTGATTGATTAATTTGTAGAGCTCTCATATGGAGTTCATGCATAATTGAGCAACCAATAGGGTCAAAATGAGTTTTATGAGTTTTGGATAGTGTGTGGTGGTTCCAATAGCTTAAATACATGAATTGTGACTTATAGGAACTGGAACGGGTCAATTCCATTGAGAATAGACCCCTATGTTACTCAAAAAGGCTCAAGAATGGACAAAACGCATTTTATTGCATAACTTTCTCATTTTTGAGAATTTTTGGGTGAGACCGGTGGCCACACGTCACAATTGGTGTATTTTAGTTGGTGTCAAAATTTGGTAGCGTTTGGAGTTGATATGAAAAAGTTAGGGGGGTTAGAAGTCCAAAAATAAGGCTTTTTCTGCATAAAACAGCAACTGTGCTGTCTCGAATCGATTCGAGGATCCCTGAATCGATTCGAGCGCTGCTGTTTTCGCTGTTTTTGGTTCCAGGAAGGCCTGAATCGATTCATACGATCTTGAATCGATTCCAGGACCTCTGTTTGTATAAATTTGAGTTCCAGAAGCATCCGAATCGATTCGTACAAGCTTGAATCGATTCAAGGGGTCCTGTTTTCACTGTTTTGCACTCCAGAATCATTCGAATCGATTCATGGGGTGTTTGAATCGATTCATGGCCCTGTTTTCACACCTTTTCCTCTGTTTTGGGGTATCATTGGTATTGTTTGACTATAATATGATGGTACCATGACCTACACACATAATTAATGCATTCTATCAATTCAATAGACCATCCTTCGACTTCCTACTACTCCCTTTCATTTTCTTAATGTAATTGTACACTTCCGCTACTTCTTGTTGATGATCATGAGATTGATCATCCAAGATTCACTCTTTGACTTAATTGTTCACCTTCTCATATCTTCATATATGAGATAGGTTATTAAAATAGGTCCAGGGGTTTGGTGAAAAATACTTCACCACTTTAATTATTTGATTTATTAATATTCTCAAAGACGCGAAAAATTTTCCCCTATTTTAATTGGGGGTTCGGGGCGTCTCAACCTGGTATCAGAGCGTTCATTGCTCTTGATCTGATTATGAATGATGTTGTCCATGTATATATTGCTTATGGCTGATTGATTTGTGAATTATATGGATGAGTTATGAAGGTAGTTATTGAAATGAGATTATTAAATGATTGTTGTTAAGCCCGGCCAGGCAATTCCTTTCTCATATTTATCTTCGAATTGTGAAATACATTATGATGATATTTATGTCAATGAGGTTAATGATGAATGATATGTATGCACACTGAGTGAAGGAACCTTAAGTTTCTAATTATGTCTATGTTGTTGTATATAGATTGAGTGATGGCGTATAGGCGCAATCCTGATACAATTGCTATGATTGAGGCCTTCAATCGCTTTGCTGACATACTTGCACAGCAACAACAACCTGTTGGTCAACCGAATCAAGGCCTTGACCAATTTCTTAAGCGGAAGCCTTCTGAATTTCATGGAGGCTATAAACCAGAAGATGCTCATGTCTGGATCCGTGACTTGGAGCGGATATTCGCTAGTATGGTGTGCACCGAAACTCAGAAAGTAGAGTATGCGGTGTTTATGGTTCGGAATGAGGCCGAATCTTGGTGGATCCTTACCCGTGGGCGTATGACTGCTGCCCACACTCCTTTGACTTGGGAGAATTTCAAAGCTGAATTTCTTAAGAAATATTTTCTTGCAAGTTACAAAAACAAGAAAGAGCTTGAATTCATGGAACTCAAGCAAGGTGGCATGTCGGTTGAGGAGTATGCTCTGAAATTTGAAGAGCTATGTGTGTTTTATCCTCCCTTTCAGCAAGAGGGCACTGAAACTTCGAAATGTGTTAAGTTTGAAAATGGACTACGCCAAGAAATCAAGAAGGCAATTTGTCACCAAGAGATTAGGAGCTTCCCTACTCTTGTGGATAAGTGTAGAATTTTCGAAGAGAATGATATTGCTCCAAGGAGTTACTCGGGGCATGATTACAAGCTGAAAGGCCAATCTTCTAGCTTCAAGAAGAAAGGCAACTTTAAGAACAATAGACGATTTGTGCGTGGGTCCTCTTCTTTTAGAGGTGGACGAGGTGGTGGAAGGCATGGTGCAGTTGGTGGCCGAGGTGATGGCCAAGGACTTCGTTGTTTCAAATGTGGTGGAAATCATTTGGCTAGAGATTGCAATCATGAAGAAACAGTGGTGTGCTATAGATGCAACCAACCGGGGCATATCCGCCCTGATTGTCCTTTGAATGTTGCAGATGTTGTGCCACGTGATAATGCAAACCGTGGAGGCTATGGTGCTTTTAGAGGCCGTGGTCGTGGAAACGGTAATGGTGGAAGAAATGGAAACCGAAATGGTGGTAACGGCCGAGGTAATGCTAATGGTGGTCGGAATGGCCCAAATCGTGGTGTTAATCAACAAATGGCTGGAAGAGTCTTTGCCGTGACCGGTGAAGAAGCTGCACAAGCTGAAGACCTTGTCCAAAGTGAGTGCCAAATATATGGTAATGTTGTTAATGTGATATTTGATTCGGGTGCTACGCACTCTTTTATTTCTGAAGAATGTGTGAGGCGCCTGCGAGTGCCTGTGAGTATGATGAAAGGTGCAATATTGGTGACTACACCGACTGGTGCTTGCTTAAGATCGGTGACTCGATGTGATAATGTCGAGATAGACTTGAAGGGTAGAAAATTTGTTGTATCCTTCGTGTGTTTACCTATGAAAGACCTGGATGTTATTCTAGGCATGGATTGGTTGTCCGCTAACAAGGTTTTGGTGGATTGTCATAGCAAGACAGTGATTTTCCCAACCTCTAATACTGAAGGCTTTAATGCGCGAGGTATCTCTCAACTTCTCGTGATGTTCTGTTTGGTTGATGGGAATGGTGTTTCCCAATCTGGTGGAATTCCTATTGTTTCGGAATTTCCCGATGTGTTTCCGGAAGAAATTCCCGGATTACCTCCTCCACGAGAAGTGGAATTTGCTATTGATCTTATTCCGGGTGCAGAACCTGTTTCCCGAGCACCTTATCGAATGTCTCCTGTAGAGTTAACAGAATTGAAGAAGCAAGTGGAAGAATTACTTGAACGGGAGTTCATTCGCCCAAGTGTGTCTCCTTGGGGTGCTCCCGTATTGCTAGTGAAGAAGAAAGATGGGAGCATGAGATTGTGCGTTGATTATCGCCAACTCAACAAACTGACCATTAAAAATAAATACCCTCTTCCGCGTATTGACGATCTTTTGGATCAATTGAAGGGTGCTGTTGTGTTTTCGAAGATTGATTTGCGTTCTGGATATCATCAAATTCGGGTGAAGGCCGAAGATATTCCCAAAACTGCTTTTCGAACGCGATATGGACACTATGAGTACGTAGTGATGCCATTTGGTGTGACGAATGCCCCTGCGATTTTCATGAGCTACATGAATCGCATCTTCCATGAATATCTCGATCAATTCGTCGTGGTGTTTATTGATGATATTTTGGTGTATTCAAGGAGTCATGAAGAGCATGAAAGACATCTTCGTTTGGTGTTGACGATCCTTCGCGAAAAGGAGTTGTATGCGAAGCTCTCTAAGTGTGAATTTTGGCTGTCTGAGGTCCAATTTCTTGGACATGTTATTTCAAATGATGGAGTCGCGGTGGATAGATCTAAAGTTGAAGCTGTGATGGCTTGGGAAAGACCAACGTCCGTGACGGAGATAAGGAGTTTTCTTGGTCTTGCCGGTTACTACCGGAGATTTATTGAAGGGTTTTCCCGTTTGGCTTTACCATTAACAAAGTTGACTCGGAAGAATCACTCTTTTGTGTGGACCCGTGAATGTGAAGAGAGTTTCCAAGAGTTGAAGTTAAGGCTTACTACCGCCCCGGTGTTGGCATTGCCCGACTTAATGGATGAATTTGTGGTATATTGCGATGCATCTAAGCTTGGTCTTGGGTGTGTATTGATGCAAAAGGAGCGTGTGATAGCCTATGCATCGAGGCAGTTGCGACCGCATGAGGTTAATTACCCCACACATGATCTTGAATTGGCGGCGGTGGTTTTTGCATTGAAGTTGTGGCGACACTACTTGTATGGCTCCAAGTTTGTAGTCTTTAGTGATCATAAGAGCCTTAAGTACTTATTTGACCAGAAGGAATTGAATATGCGCCAAAGGCGGTGGATGGAGTTCCTAAAAGACTATGAATTTGAATTGAAGTATCACCCCGGTAAGGCAAATGTAGTTGCTGATGCATTGAGCAGGAAGTCATTACATGTTTCCATGATGATGGCAAAGGAAATGGAGTTGATTGAACAATTTAGAGATTTGAATGTGGGCGTGGAGACTTACACTTCCAAGAAAATGGTGTTGGAAATGTTGAAGGTTGTAAATGAATTTCTTGAATATGTGAAGACGCAACAACCCAATGATGAGTATTTGATTGAGATGAAAAAGACCCAAGAAAAAGGGAAGAATTTGTTCATAGAAGAAGGTCGAGATGGCATTTGGCGTGTTAGAGGCCGAATTTATGTTCCCTCAAGCGATGATATAAGGAAACGTGTACTTGAGGAAGCTCACAAAAGCATATTGAGTATTCATCCAGGTTCCACTAAGATGTATCAAGATTTGAAGAAGAATTTCTGGTGGCCTGGTATGAAACGTGATGTGGCGAATTTTGTAGCATCTTGCCTTGTGTGTCAAAAGGCTAAGGTCGAGCATCAGAGACCATCTGGTTATTTGAGACCGTTGGAGATCCCTGTCTGGAAATGGGATAGTATAGCTATGGACTTTGTTTCTGGACTACCCAGAACTCGTGCTGGGAACGATGCTATATGGGTGATTGTAGATCGGTTGACAAAATGTGCTCACTTCTTACCCATTAATATGAAGAGTCCTTTGGAGAAATTGGCACAAATATACATCAAGGAGATTGTTAAACTACATGGTGTTCCGTCCAGCATTATATCCGACCGTGATCCTCGTTTTACTTCTCGGTTTTGGGGACGTTTGCATGATGAGTTCGGTTCTAAGTTGAAACTTAGTTCCGCTTATCACCCTCAAACTGATGGGCAATCGGAGAGAACTATACAAAGCTTGGAGGATCTATTGAGAGCTTGTGTTCTTGAGCATGGTGGATGTTGAGAGAGATTCCTCCCATTGATTGAATTTACGTACAATAACAGCTTCCATTCCAGTATTGGTATGGCACCTTATGAGGCGTTGTATGGAAGGAAGTGTAGAACTCCCTTGTGTTGGCTGGAAGTTGGAGAAAACTTGGCTTTAGGGCCGGAGATCATTCAGGAAACTACAGAGCAAATTAAGAAGATACAAGAGAATATGAAGATTGCTCAAGATAGGCAGAAAAGTTATTATGACAAGAGACATAAACCCCTGGAGTTTCAAGTGGGTGACCATGTATTTTTAAAGGTCTCGCGTGAAAAAGGCATTGGAAGGGCGTTGAAGAGTGGGAAATTGAGCCCTAGATTTATCGGACCTTACGAGGTGTTAGAGCGGATTGGTGAGGTTGCTTATAGGATAGCACTCCCTCCGCATCTTGCTAATCTACACAACGTGTTTCATGTATCGCAGTTGAGAAGATATGTTTATGATCCACTGCACGTGATCCCTATGGATGAGATTGAGGTGCGAGATGACCTATCTGTTTCTCCAATTTCTGTTCGCATTGTCGGACATTCCGTGAAGAAATTGCGGAACAAGTTGGTACCTTTGGTGGAGGTCGCTTGGAAACATGGAAATACTGAAACGTTCACATGGGAACGCGAAGATGACATCAGAGAACGGTATCCCGATGCATTCGAATCCGGTAAGTTAAATTTCGAGGACGAAATTTTCTTTTTGGTGGGGTGGATTGTAACATCCCGAATTTTAAAATAGAGAATTAATTACCGGAATAAATATTAGAAATTGGAATAGGGAGTATTTAATGTTCCAAACTATTGAGAATAATTAAATTAAGATTTTGGGAATTTTTGGTAATTTTTGGAGACCGGTTAAACTGAAATTAAGCCCGGTTGAGATATGGGTGTCGGACCAAGTATCTCGGAATGAGATGATTTTGGTCAGGGCTATAGAGAATATTATTGAGAATCCGGATATGTATTCGGAATAATTTTCAGATGATGTATTGAGCCCAAACAGAGAGCCTGTTTATGGAAAAACGATAAAGCCTTAATAAATGAGAGTTAAAATAAAATATAAACTCTTTTCTTCTCCCTCTCATTCTCTCGTGTATTCTTTCCCTCTTAAGCAAACACTTCTCTTCCTCTTTCTTCATACCTCACTCATCATCTTCTCCTCCTTTCCCTTCAAAAATCCACAAGTGTGGTGTGTGCCATCTCCTCTTCCATTTTCGTTTGGAGGAGCTTGAAGGAAGCTTGGGGCTTTGATTTCCTCTCCTCTTTCCTCCTTATTTTTGCAGCTCTCTCTCTCTTGTGAACCCATTTTCGTTTTTGGGTTTTGAGGTAAGCATTCCCATATTTTGCTAAGGTTTTGGGTTAAGAGTATGTGGTGTTATGTATTTTGGGAACCAAGCATGTGAATGGATGTTCATTTAAGGCATTTAATGCAAGAGTTTAATGTGGGTTTCTATGAGAGTAAGGTTTCTTTGAGAAGTAATAAAGTGGATGCATTTATGGTTGAAAAGAGAAGAATATTTATGAAGGTGGTTGGAAATTTTATGAAACCCTAACTTCATAAATTTTGGGGAAAATGTATATGGAGGTTGATGAACATTTATTGTGAATAATAAATGTGAGTTGTGATGCATAAGAGTCATTGGTGATGGTATTTTGTTGGTGGAAGTCATTAATGGAGAAACCCATGAAAGGGTTGGTTGTTGAGTACATAATAATAAATGGTGGTATCCTAACCCATGGTGGTTATGGTGAATAAAATGAAATAAAAGAGTTTTGAGAGTTATAATAATAAAAATAGCAAGTATTTATTGATATATAAGTATTTAGTCTTAATGAGTAAGTAGGAAATTGATTGTATAATGTATTGTGATGTAGGAAGTGACCCCATTGACGAAGCGGGACCATCAAACCGCGTTGATCACTACTTCACTTGAGGTAGGAGGGGGTAACTTTTCTAAATGCATGATTTCATCCATTGGTGATATGAAAATATGTATATATATGATTATTTTGATGATTGTTGAATGGATGATGTGAAAATGTTATGATTTGAATGCATTTAGAATGATGATTGTTGTGTGGCATTGTGTTTGGGATAAACTTAATGATGTGGTAATATTATGTTAATGAAGTATGATGATGGTTTGTAACCATATGTGGATTGAGATTGTGATGTGAATATCCCATATATGTGTGTATGAGTTATGGAATGTGTATGCCACTAACTATGGATGTGAATGAGTTCAAAGAAAATTGGGATTGGTTAAGAATGATGAGAATATTGAAATCCACCAAGTGGTGGTGGTAAATGATTAAATGTGGAGTGGCATCTAGGATGCATAGTGTGAGGATGCATTTGATTTGCATTTGCATTGCATCCATGGCATATCATAGCTGTCTATGTGGAATTTTAGGGGGATTCCACTAGGCGGGCCCAGTGGGAGGGCGGCTCAGTGCACGAGCGTATTGTGATTTTCCCCTGTGACTCGGTGTATGAGTCACGAAGCTGTCCATAGTTTGGTGACGAGGCACCCTATGTGGCGGGCCCAGTGGGCGGGCGGCTCAATGGTGAGCGAGTTTACCTCGGTGTCCGACGGGACACGGCTCTCTCGATGTGTGTTCGGGAGGGGCCCGTAGCACTTGTGGTATTTGAGGCCACGATGTTGATCCGCAAGTCACAGTGTGACTAGTGCTACAAATGGGCGAGAGCGGTTTGGTACCAGTAAAATTATGAAGATATAAGCATGCTTGAATTGAGATATATGTGTACACAATTTTTCTACTGCAGTAGGGGCATAGTAGCACACCTATGCTTGTCCCACAATTGATTTAATGATATATTTTCCCACAGTCGGATCCGCATTGTTTGATAAGAAATTCTTGTGCATATGCATTAGCTTTAAGAGCATTTGCATATAGCTGGAGATATGCCTAGTTGAAAGCCCATGGTGGCAACGGATAAATGAGAATTGATAAGGGAAAGAGTGGAATACTAACCCTACGTGTGATTGGCAATCCAAATGATTGATATTGTGAATGTATACTTGAAACTATAAGATATATTGTGTATAATGTATGATGTGGTGTGATGATCGATAATTGTGCAAGTATACATGTATTTCATCATAATGTATGACTTTAATTCATTTGGATTATGTTACTCACCTCCCCGTTGCCATTTTTAAGGTTGATGTAGGTGTGACTTAAATCCTACAGCTTTTGGAGGCTTGAGTATGGAAAGAGGTAAATATGGATAGGAATATGTAAGCCTTGGCCGGCATAAATTCTGTTTTGTAGAGTATATGGAGTTTATATACTCGTTTTTGTAATGGTTTATAATTTTGGAGGTCATGGGAGAAAATTGGACATGTGTGTGTAAGGCCAATTTTCATTCATGACCTAAATGATGTAAAGGACAAAGTCATGAGGCTTGATGATGTTGAATTTGATGTATGGATGATGAAAATTTATGAGTTATAGCTCCTTTGTGATATGTGCTTTGAGAGGCCAATTTTTGGGTGATGAACTCAATATTGGTTGATATTGATATGGATATGTTGATTCAGCTTACCATATTGAGGAATGAATATTAATTATGAAATTTCTTGGCCAATTGATGACAATAGTGTGCATGATGTTTGATTGATTGATTAATTTGTAGAGCTCTCATATGGAGTTCATGCATAATTGAGCAACCAATAGGGTCAAAATGAGTTTTATGAGTTTTGGATAGTGTGTGGTGGTTCCAATAGCTTAAATACATGAATTGTGACTTATAGGAACTGGAACGGGTCAATTCCATTGAGAATAGACCCCTATGTTACTCAAAAAGGCTCAAGAATGGACAAAACGCATTTTATTGCATAACTTTCTCATTTTTGAGAATTTTTGGGTGAGACCGGTGGCCACACGTCACAATTGGTGTATTTTAGTTGGTGTCAAAATTTGGTAGCGTTTGGAGTTGATATGAAAAAGTTAGGGGGGTTAGAAGTCCAAAAATAAGGCTTTTTCTGCATAAAACAGCAACTGTGCTGTCTCGAATCGATTCGAGGATCCCTGAATCGATTCGAGCGCTGCTGTTTTCGCTGTTTTTGGTTCCAGGAAGGCCTGAATCGATTCATACGATCTTGAATCGATTCCAGGACCTCTGTTTGTATAAATTTGAGTTCCAGAAGCATCCGAATCGATTCGTACAAGCTTGAATCGATTCAAGGGGTCCTGTTTTCACTGTTTTGCACTCCAGAATCATTCGAATCGATTCATGGGGTGTTTGAATCGATTCATGGCCCTGTTTTCACACCTTTTCCTCTGTTTTGGGGTATCATTGGTATTGTTTGACTATAATATGATGGTACCATGACCTACACACATAATTAATGCATTCTATCAATTCAATAGACCATCCTTCGACTTCCTACTACTCCCTTTCATTTTCTTAATGTAATTGTACACTTCCGCTACTTCTTGTTGATGATCATGAGATTGATCATCCAAGATTCACTCTTTGACTTAATTGTTCACCTTCTCATATCTTCATATATGAGATAGGTTATTAAAATAGGTCCAGGGGTTTGGTGAAAAATACTTCACCACTTTAATTATTTGATTTATTAATATTCTCAAAGACGCGAAAAATTTTCCCCTATTTTAATTGGGGGTTCGGGGCGTCTCAAAAAGAATCTGACAAAAATAATAAATAAATTATATATTATTAATAGTTATATTCTTTTATTTTTAAGGTTTATTTAGTAAGAGAATCGCATAAGAGATCACATTACGTCTTATTTGATGTATTTAATTTAAAAGATATTAATATTATTAAAAATATAAATAATATATTTATTTTTACTTAGTTTTTAATGTATTTTCTCTTATCCTTTTTAAGAGACGTGTTTTAGATGTTTTCTTGTTAATTTTATATGACTTATTTCAATTTACCATGTGCATTGATTATTTTTTTCAACATATACTCTTATTAATTTATCTTGATACTATTTATATTAGTGAAATATTAAATAATCATTGATCTTTCTTCCTTATTATTCAATGTAATTTGAAAAGTATACCAAGAATAGTTCACAAGTATAATATGTTTACCTAAAATAACTAAATTTCTTAATCAACATAAAATAACATCATATGGTGATAGAAAAGGAACTAGTGGCGAGACTTCTTTTCTTTTTAAAAGTTTTATACAATATTTATAAATACCTTCAATGTTGTTTTGGATTCCATACAAGAAACTACATAATAATTTTTATACGTGCGTACATGCGTCCATGCATGCGTGTGCATTTATGAATGATTTGTGAGTTTTTTAGACGTTTTATAACGTGAATGAATCATTATTCTAACAAATAGCATTCTTAAACGGATTCATTTATCTTTGATATCAATTATATGTTATTATTTTTATAAATATTATTCTTAATTAGATTCTACTAGTTTTGCTATTAATTATCAATAGATGATTAATTCACTTTTCCATTTATTAATAGTAAAGACCGATAGTAAAAGAATCTGACAAAAAGAATTAACAAATTATATAGTAATAATAATTATAATCTTTTATTTTTTAAGGTTTATTTAGTAAGAGAATCGCCTAAGGGATCACATCAAGTCTTACTTGATGCATTTAATTTAAAAGATATTAATTTTATTAAAAAATATAAATTATATATTTTACTTTTCCTTAATTTTTAAGGTATTATCTCTTATCCTTTTTATGAGACGTGCTTTAAAATTTTTCTTGTTAATTTTATATGACTTCTTTCAATTTACAATGTTCATTGGTTATTTTTCAACACATACTCTAATTAATTAATCTTGATACTATTTATATCAGTGGAATATGAAATAATCATTGATCTTTCATCCTTATTATTCAATGTAATTCGAAACCTATACCAAGAATAGTTAACAAGTATAATATGTTTAGCTAAAATAACTAAATTTCTTAATCAATATAAAACAACCTAACATGGTGATAGAAAAGGAACTAGTGGCGAGACTTCTTTTATTTTTAAAAGTTGTATACAATATTTATAAATACTTTTAATGTTGCTTTGGATTCCATAAAATGAAACTACATAATAATTTTCATACGTGCCTACGTGCGTCCATGCATGCGTGTGCATTTATGAAGAATTTGTGAGTTGTTTAGTCGTTTTATAACATGAATGAATCATTATTTTTACAAATAGCATTCTAAAATGGATTCATTCATCTTTGATATCAATTATATGTTATTATTTTTATAAATATTATTCTTAATTAGATTCCCTCACTATTGCTATCAATTATCAATAGAAGATGATTAATTCCATTTTCCATTTATTGACAGTAAAGAACGATAGTAAAAGAATCTGACAAAAATAATTAACAAATTATATATTATTAATAACTATATTCTTTTATTTTTAAGGTTTATTTAGTAAGAGAATCGCGTAAGGGATCACATCAAGTCTTATTTGATACATGAAATTTGAAAGATATTAATATTATTAAACAATATAAATAATATATTTTATTTTTCCTTAATTTTTAATGTATTTTCTTTTAACCTTTTTATGAGACATGTTTTAGAATTTTTCTTATTGTTTTTAGATGACTTCTTTCAATTTACAGTATGCATTGATTGTTTTTTTCAACCCATACTCTTATTAATTAATCTTGATACTATTTATATCAATGGAATATGAAATAATCATTGATCTTTCTTCCTTATTATTCAATGTAATTTGAAAAGTATACCAAGAATAGTTCACAAGTATAATATGTTTACCTAAAATAACTAAATTTCTTTATCAACATAAAATAGCATAATATGGTGATAGAAAAGGAACTAGTGGCGAGGCTTCTTTCCTTTTTAAAAGTTTTATACAATATCTATAAATACTTTCAATGTTGTTTTGGATACGATACAATGAAACTCCATAATAATTTTCATGTGTGCGAACGTGCGTCCATGCATGCATGTGCATTTATGAAGAATTTGTGAGTTTTTTAGTCATTTTATAACGTGAATGAATTATTATTTTTACAAATAGCATTCTTAAATGGATTCAGTCATCTTTGATATCATATGTTATTATTTTTATAAATATTATTCTTAATTAGCTTCCCTCACTATTGCTATCAATTATCAATAGAAGATGATTAATTCCCTTTTCCATTTATTGATAGTAAAGATCGATAGTAAAAGAATCTGACAAAAATAATTAACAAATTATATATTATTAATAACTATATTCTTTTATTTTTAAGGTTTATTTAGAAAGAGAATCGCATAAGGGATCACATCAAGTCTTATTTGATGCATTAAATTTAAAAGATATTAATATTATTAAAAATATAAATAATATATTTTATTTTTCTTTAGTTTTTAATGTATTTTCTCTTATCCTTTTTATGAGACATGTTTTAGAATTTTTCTTTTTGTTTTTCTATCACTTCTTTCAATTTACAGCATGCATTGATTGTTTTTTTCAACCCATACTCTTATTAATTAATCTTGATACTATTTAATCAGTGGAATATGAAATAACCATTGATCTTTCTTCCTTATTATTCAATGTAATTTGAAAAGTATTCTAAGAATAGTTCACAAGTACAATATGTTTACCTAAAATAACTAAATTTCTTAATCAACATAAAATAACATAATATGGTGATAGAAAAGTAACTAGTGGCGAGACTTATTTTCTTTTTAAAAGTTTTATACAATATCTATAAATACTTTCAATGTTGTTTTGGATTCCATACAATGAAACTACATAATAATTTTCATGTGTGCGTAGGTGCGTCCATGCATTCCTGTGCATTATGAAGAATTTGTGAGTTTTTTAGTCGTTTTATAACGTGAGTGAATCATTATTTTTACAAATAACATTCTTAAATGGATTCAATGATCTTTGATATCAATTATATGTTATTATTTTTATAAATATTATTATTAATGAGTTTCCCCCACTATTGCTGTCAATTATCAATAGAAGATGATTAATTTCCTTTTCCATTTATTGATAGTAAAGATCGATAGTAAAAGAATCTGACAAAAATAATTAACAAATTATATATTATTAATAATTATATTCTTTTATTTTTTAAGGTTTATTTAGTAAGAGAATCGCGTAAGAGATCACATCAAGTCTTATTTGATGCATTTAGTTTAAAAGATATTAATATTATTAAAAAAATATAAATAATATATTTTATTTTTCCTTAATTTTTAATGTATTTCCTTTTATCCTTTTTATGAGACATGTTTTAGAATTTTTTTATTGTTTTATATGACTTTTTTCAATTTACAGTATGCATTGATTTTTTTTTCAACCCATACTCTTATTAATTAATCTTGATACTATTTATATCAGTGAAATATGAAATAACCATTGATCTTTCTTCCTTATTATTCAATGTAATTTGAAAATTATTCTAAGAATAGTTCACAAGTACAATATGTTTACCTAAAATAACTAAATTTCTTAATCAACATAAAATAACATAATATGGTGATAGAAAAGTAACTAGTGGCGAGACTTATTTTCTTTTTAAAAGTTTTATACAATATCTATAAATACTTTCAATGTTGTTTTGGATTCCACACAATGAAACTACATAATAATTTTCATGTGTGCGTAGGTGCGTCCATGCATTCCTGTGCATTATGAAGAATTTGTGAGTTTTTTAGTCGTTTTATAACGTGAGTGAATCATTATTTTTACAAATAACATTCTTAAATGGATTCAGTGATCTTTGATATCAATTATGTGTTATTATTTTTATAAATATTATTCTTAATGAGTTTCCCCCACTATTACTATCAATTATCAATAGAAGATGATTAATTTCCTTTTCCATTTATTGATAGTAAAGATCGATAGTAAAAGAATCTGACAAAAATAATTAACAAATTATATATTATTAATAATTATATTCTTTTATTTTTTAAGGTTTATTTAGTAAGAGAATCGCGTAAGAGATCACATCAAGTCTTATTTGATGCATTTAATTTAAAAGATATTAATATTATTAAAAAATATAAATAATATATTTTATTTTTCCTTAATTTTTAATGTATTTTCTTTTATCCTTTTTATGAGACATGTTTTAGAATTTTTTTATTGTTTTTATATGACTTTTTTCAATTTACAGTATGCATTGATTGTTTTTTTCAACCCATACTCTTATTAATTAATCTTGATACTATTTGTATTAGTGGAATATGAAATAATCATTGATCTTTCTTTCTTATTATTCAATGTAATTTGAAAAGTATACCAAGAATAGTTAACAAGTATAATATGTTTACCTAAAATAACTAAATTTCTTAATTAACATAAAATAACATAATATGGTGATAGAAAAGGAACTAGTGGCGAGACTTCTTTTCTTTTTAAAAGTTTTATACAATATCTATAAATACTTTCAATGTTGTTATTATTTTTATAAATATTATTCTTAATTAGATTCCCTCACTATTGCTATCAATTATCAATAGAAGATGATTAATTTCCTTTTCCATTTATTGATAGCAAAGATCGATATTAAAAGAATCTGACAAAAATAATTAACAAATTATATATTATTAATTATTATATTCTTTTATTTTTTAAGGTTTATTTAGTAAGATAATCGCGTAAGGGATCACATTAAGTCTTATTTGATGCATTTAATTTAAAAGATATTAATATTATTAAACAATATAAATAATATATTTTATTTTTCCTTAATTTTTAATGTATTTTCTCTTATGCTTTTTATGAGACATGTTTTAGAATTTTTTATTGTTTTTATATGACTTTTTTCAATTTAAGTATGCATTGATTTTTTTTTCAACACATACTTTTATTAATTAATGTTGATACTATTTGTATCAGTGGAATATGAAATAATCATTGATCTTTCTTTCTTATTATTCAATGTAATTTGAAAAGTATTCCAAGAATAGTTAAAAAGTATAATATGTTTACCTAAAATAACTAAATTTCTTAATCAACATAAAATAACATAATATGGTGATAGAAAAAGAACTAGTGGCGAGACATCTTTTCTTTTTAAAAGTTTTATACAATATCTACAAATACTTTCAATGTTGTTTTGGATTCGATACAATGAAATTCCATAATAATTTTCATGTGTGCGTACGTGCGTCCATGCATGCGTGTGCATTTATGAAGAATTTGTGAGTTTTTTAGTCGTTTTATAACATGAATGAATCATTATTTCTATAAATAGCATTCTTAAATGGATTCAGTCATCTTTGATATCAATTATATGTTATTATTTTTATAAATATTATTCTTAATTAGATTCCCTCACTATTGCTATCAATTATCAATAGAAGATGATTAATTCCATTTTCCATTTATTGACAGTAAAGAACGATAGTAAAAGAATCTGACAAAAATAATTAACAAATTATATATTATTAATAACTATATTCTTTTAATTTTTAAGGTTTATTTAGTAAGAGAATCGCGTAAGGGATCACATCAAGTCTTATTTGATACATTAAATTTGAAAGATATTAATATTATTAAACAATATAAATAATATATTTTATTTTTCCTTAATTTTTAATGTATTTTCTTTTATCCTTTTTATGAGACATGTTTTAGAATTTTTCTTATTGTTTTTAGATGACTTCTTTCAATTTACAGTATGCATTGATTGTTTTTTTCAACCCATACTCTTATTAATTAATCTTGATACTATTTATATGAGTGGAATACGAAATAATCATTGATCTTTCTTTCTTATTATTCAATGTAATTTGAAAAGTATGCCAAGAATAGTTCACAAGTATAATATGTTTACCTAAAATAACTAAATTTCTTAATCAACATAAAATAACATAATATGGTGATAGAAAAGGAACTAGTGGTGAGACTTCTTTTCTTTTTAAAAGTTTTATACAATATCTATAAATACTTTAAATGTTGTTTTGGATTCAATACAATGAAACTACATAATAATTTTCATGTGTGCGTACGTGCGTCCATGCATGCGTGTGCATTTATGAAGAATTTGTGAGTTTATAGTCGTTTTATAACGTGAATGAATCATTATTTTTACAAATAGCATTCTAAAACGGATTCAGTCATCTTTGATATCAATTATATGTTATTATTTTTATAAATATTATTCTTAATTAGATTCCCTCACTTTTGCTATCAATTATCAATAGAAGATGATTAATTCCATTTTCCATTTATTGATAGTAAAGATCGATAATAAAAGAATCTGACAAAAATAATTAACAAATTATATATTATTAGTAATCATATTCTTTTATTTTTTAAGGTTTATTTAGTGATGCATTTAATTTAAAAGATATTAATATTATTAAAAAATATAAATAATATATTTTATTTTTTCTTACTTTTTAATGTATTTTCTCTTATTCTTTTTATGAGACGTGTTTTAGAATTTTTCTTGTTAATTTTATATGACTTCTTTCAATTTACAATGTGCATTTATTATTTTTTCAACACATACTCTTATTAATTAATCTTGATACTATTTATATCAGTGAAATATGAAAGAATCATTGATCTTTCTTCTTTACTATTCAATGTAATTTGAAAAGTATACTGAGAATAGTTAACAAGTATAATATGTTTACCTAAAATAGCTAAATTTCTTAATCAACACAAAATAACATAATATGGTGATAGAAAAGGAACTAGTTGCGAGACTTCTTTTCTTTTTAAAAGTTTTATGCAATATTTATAAATACTTTCAATGTTGTTTTGGATTCCATACAATGAAACTACATAATAATTTTCATGCGTGCGTACGTGCATCCAAGTATGCGTGTGTATTTATGAAGAAGTTGTGAGTTTTTTAGTCGTTTTATAATGTGAATGAATCATTATTTTTACAAATAGCATTCTTAAATAAATTCAGTCATCTTTGATATCAATTATATGTTATTATTTTTATAAATATTATTCTTAATTAGATTCCCTCACTTTTGCTATCAATTATCAATAGAAGATGATTAAATCCCTTTTCCATTTATTGATAGTAAAGAGCGATAGTAAAAGAATCTGACAAAAATAATTAACAAATTATATATTATTGATAACTATAGTCTTTTATTTTTTAAGGTTTATTTAGTAAGAGAATCGCGTAAGGGATCACATCAAGTCTTATTTGATGCATTTAATTTAAAAGATATTAATATTATTAAAAAATATAAATAATATATTCCTTGAGTGGTAAATTATCAGGAGGTGGACGCAGGATTGGCTTCAGTCTGTCCACTAGTACTGGAGTACAGCAATGGATCCCTGGGTAACCATCCACCAACTATTTGATGCCACCGTGGTGATCTAAGACTACCAGATTAAAAAAAAAGTAAAGTTCGGGGGTCTTCTCTTGATAGGCAAGTAAGGCTAGTCAACTCGTATCAAGTATTTGTATGCTCTTATTCGAGAATCTGCTGCGTTCGGGCGGGAAGCACACTAGCTCCTTCAACTCATAGTTGATAGATATACCTTTGGATCAGTCGCTAACTAAACTCAAGAACTACTATAACACTAAGAACAAGCTTGTAGGAACTCTCAGTTAAGAGGTGTATTCTCTTAAAGCTGGAAGTGACGCAGAACAGCTACACCACTAGCAGGAGAGGATATTCTTTTACCAAGACCGGTATTTTAGTGGAAGAGCGTTCTCCTTAACCAACTCCTATACCCGGAAGTGGGAACTAGTAAGATGGTTATCCCCTCTCAAACAACAAAGAGAACACAGAATCAGAGCAACCATTCAAGGCTTCTGATTTAACTCACAGACAAACAAGACAACAAGGAATGGCGACCTATCAAGGAAGTACGAACTAGGATACTTCTGACTTCTCCCCTTGGGGCTCTTTCTTGGCTACTTTCGCTCCTAACTCTAAGTACGATAGCTACTTTAGATCATTGTAGTCCAGACTAAGAAGATTCTATCTTGGCTTGGCATCCTCAATTCATGAATCATTAACTGGCTTTACGCGTTGGCCGAGACTGATAGAGCAACTACATATAACATTCTTATTTCAGACATTACTTCAACAGATGCAGATTCTTTAGCTGCTTCTAATCCTACAACCAACATAATATTCAGAGTCTCCTACTACTTTCGCCATACCTTGCTCTTTTTCCATTTAGTTTAGAGAGAGTAGCTTACTTTCCACGGTCTGTTATTCCTTTCCTCTAGTGACTAAATTTAAAACCTACCAAAATGGCTCTTTAAAGAAGGGCTTTATTCACAGGAAAAGTTTGGTGAAAATAGAACCCCTTGAAGACTTTCGCTAAACATTCAAGATTCAAGGTGAGCTGTTAAAAGAAGGAAGAATATGAATATAGGTAATCCCATATTTTTACAATCAAACTCATTCTAAGGCTCGTGTAGAGCAGACAAAATGGTGTCGTCATGTGTCGGATCCATGGTCAAACCAGGATAAACGAGAGCCTAGAAAGCTCAATCGATAAAGGTACATACTCAGACTCAGTCAAGCGAAGCGAAAGGAAGAGCACTTGAAGCGATTAAAGCCTTGCAGAGATACTTCTTTCATAATAGAATCGTACGCACGAACCAAGCTACGGCCTTGATTGCCCGCGAAAGCCGTAGCCCTTTAATTGGAGAACCAACCTTTATTTAGTTTAGTTTTAGTAAAAGCCTTTTCTTGTTGGATGCTTTCCTATCTCAAGTAACCCACCTATGAAAGAACTAAGAATCAACCTTGACTTGTTGGATGAGTTATAAGAGAATAGGCGCAGGAACCGGCTAAAATGGAATGGATTTTCCTTTCCTACTACTCTCTTTTATGCTCTTGAACTATTGATTTCCTTGTGTCTTTAGTTGAAGTATAGGTCGTCGAATCTATCTTGATGGGATTTTTCCTTCTGTTTAGTGGTATAGAAGGGATATATCTAGTAGGTAGCGAGAAGAGGACTAATGGGGCACGAACAGTTAATAAGACTTATAAATCTTTATTCTTTAATGTGTTTATTTTTAATGTATTTCCACTTATCCTTTTTATGAGGCGTGTTTTAGAATTTTTCTTGTTAATTTTATATGACTTCTTTCAATTTACAATATGCATTCATTATTCTTTTAACACATACTCTTATTAATTAATCTTGATACTATTTATATCAGTGGAATATAAAATAATCAGTGATCTTTCTTCCTTATTATTCAATGTAATTTAAAAAGTATACTAAGAATAGTTAACAAGTATAATATGTTTACCTAAAATAGCTAAATTTCTTAATCAATATAAAATAACATAATATGGTGATAGAAAAGGAACTAGTGGCGAGACTTCTTTTCTTTTTAAAAGTTTTATACAATATCTATAAATACTTTCAATGTTGTTTTGGATTCGATACAATGAAACTCCATAATAATTTTCATGTGTGCGTACGTGCGTCCATGCATGCGTGTGCATTTATGGATGATTTGTGAGTTTTTAAGTCGTTTTATAATGTGAATGAATCATTATTTTTACATATAGCATTTTTAAATGGATTAAGTCATCTTTGATATCAATTATATGTTATTATTTTTATAAATATTATTCTTAATTAGATTCTCTTACTTTTGCTATCAATTATCAATAGAAGATGATTAATTCCCTTTTTCATTTATTGATAGTAAAGATCGATAGTAAAAGAATCTGACAAAAATAATTAACAAATTATATATTATTAATAATTATAATCTTTTATTTTTTAAGGTTTATTTAGTAAGAGAATCGCGTAAGGGATCACACTAAGTCTTATTTCATGCATTTAACTTAAAAGATATTAATGTTATTATAAAATATAAATAATATATTTTACTTTTCCTTAATTTTTAATGTATTTTCTCTTATCCTTTTTATGAGACGTGTTTTAGAATTTTTCTTGTTAATTTTATATAACTTCATTCAATTTACAATGTGCATTGATTATTTTTTCAACACATACTCTTATTAATTAATCTTGATACTATTTATATCAGAGGAATATGAAATAATCATTGATCTTTCTTCCTTATTATTCAATGTAATTTGAAAAGTATACCAAGAATAGTTATCAAGTATAATATGTTTACCTAAAATAACTAAATTTCTTAATCCACATAAAATAACATAATATGGTGATAGAAAAGGAACTAGTGGTGAGACTTCTTTTATTTTTAAAAGTTGTATACAATATTTATAAATACTTTCAATGTTGTTTTAGATTCCATACAATGAAACTACATAATAATTTTCATGCGTGCGTACGTGTGTCCATGCATGCGTGTGCATTTATGAATAATTTGTGAGTTTTTTAGTCGTTTTATAACGTGAATGAATCATTATTTTTACAAATAGCATTCTTAAACGGATTCAGTCATCTTTGATATCAATTATGTGTTATTATTTTTATAAATATTATTCTTAATTAGATTCTCTTACTTTTGCTATCAATTATTAATAGAAGATGATTAATTCAATTTTTCATTTATTGATAGTAAAGATTGATAGTAAAAGAATCTGACAAAAAGAATTAAAAAATTATATAGTATTAATAATTATAATCTTTTATTTTTTAAGGTTTATTTAGTAAGAGAATTGCGTAAGGGATCACAACAGGTCTTATTTGATGCATTTAACTTAAAAGATACTAATGTTATTAAAAAATATAAATAATATATTTTACTTTTTCTTAATTTTTAATGTATTATCTCTTATTATTTTAATAAGACTTGTTTTAGAATTTTTCTTGTTAATTTTATATGACTTCTTTCAATTTACAATGTGCATTGGTTATTTTTTCAACACATACTCTTATTAATTAATCTTGATACTATTTATATCAGTAGAATATGAAATAATCATTGATCTTTCTTCCTTATTATTCAATGTAATTTGAAATGTATACCAAGAATAGTTAACAAGTATAATATGTTTACCTAAAATAACTAAATTTCTTAATCAACATAAAATAACATAATATGCTGATAGAAAAGGAACTGGTGGAAAGACTTCTTTTCTTTTTAAAAGTTGAATACAATATTTATAAATACCTTCAATGTTATTTTGGATTCTATAGAACGAAACTACATAAGAATTTTCATGCGTGCGTACGTGCGTCCATGCATGCATGTGCATTTATGAAGAATTTGTGAGTTTTTTAGTTATTTTATAAGGTGAATCAATCATTATTTTTACAAATAGTATTCTTAAATAGATTCAGTGATCTTTGATATCAATTATATGTTATTATTTTTATAAATATTATTCTTAATTAGATTCTCTGACTTTTGCTATCAATTATTAATAGAAGATGATTAATTCAATTTTCCATTTATTGATAGTAAAGATCGATAGTAAAAGAATCTGACAAAAATAATTAACAAATTATATATTATTAAAAATTATATTCTTTTATTTTTTAAGATTTATTTAGTAAGAGAATCGCGTAAAGGATCACATCAAGTCTTATTTTATGCATTTAATTTAAAAGATATTAATATTATTAAAAAATATAAATAATATATTTTATTTTTCCTTAACTTTTAATGTATTTTCTGTTATCCTTTTTATGAGACATGTTTTAGCAATTTTCTTGTTAATTTTGTATAACTTCTTTCAATTTACAATGTGCATTCATTATTTTTTCAACACATACTCTTATTAATTAATCTTGATACTATTTATATCAAAGGAATATGAAATAATCATTCATCTTTCTTCCTTATTATTCAATGTAATTTGAAAAGTATACCAAAAATAGTTAACAAGTATAATATGTTTACCTAAAATAACTAAATTTCTTAATCAACATAAAATAACATAATAAGGTGATAGAAAAGGAACGAGTGGCGAGACTTCTTTTCTTTTTAAAAGATTTATACAATATTTATAAATACTTTCAATGTTGTTTTGGATTCCATACAATGAAACTACATAATAATTTTTATGCGTGCGTACGTACGCCCATGCATATGTGTGCATTTCTGAAGAATTTATGAGTTTCTTAGTCGTTTTATAACGTGAATGAATCATTATTTTTACAAATAGCATTCTTAAACGGATTCAGTCATCTTTAATATCAATTATATGTTATTATTTTTATAAATATTATTCTTAATTAGATTCTCCTACTTTTGCTATGAATTATCAATAGATGATTAATTCACTTTTCCATTTATTAATAGTAAAGATCGATAGTAAAAGAATCTGAAAAAAGATTTAGTAAATTATATAGTATTAATGATTATAATCTTTTATTTTTTAAGGTTTATTTAGTACGTAAGAGCTTAAGGGATCACATCAAGTCTTATTTGATGCATTTAATTTAAAAGATATTAATATTATTAAAAAATATAAATAATATATTTTACTTTTCCTTACTTTTTCAGGTATTATCTCTTATCCTTTTTATGAGACGTATTTTAGAATTTTTCTTGTTAATTTTATATGACTTCTTTCAATTTACAATGTGCATTGGTTATTTTTTAACCCATACTCTTATTAGATAATCTTGATACTATTTATATTAGTGGAATAGGAAATAATCATTGATCTTCCTTCCTTATTATTCAATGTAATTCGAAACGTATACCAAGAATAGTTAACAAGTATAATATGTTTACCTAAAATAACTAAATTTCTTACTCAACATAAAATAACATAATATGGTGATAGAAAAGGAACTAGTGGCGAGACTTCTTTTATTTTTAAAAGTTGTATACAATATTTATAAATACTTTTAATGTTGTTTTGGAGTCCATACAATGAAACTACATAATAATTTTCATGCGTGCGTACGTGCGTCCATGCATGCATATGCATTTATGAAGAATTTGTGAGTTTTTTAGTCATTTTATAGCGTGAATGAATCATTATTTTTACAAATAGTATTCTTAAATGGATTCAGTTATCTTTGTTATCAATTATATGTGATTATTTTTATAACTATTATTCTTAATTAGCTTTCCTCACTATTGCTATCAATTATCAATAGAAGATGATTGATTCCATTTTCCATTTATTGATAGTAAAGATCGATAGTAAAAGAATCTGACAAAAATAATTAACAAATTATATATTGTTAATAATTATAATCTTTTATTTTTTAAGGTTTATTTAGTAAGAGAATCGTGTAATGGATCACATCAAGTCTTATTTGATCCATTTAATTAAAATTATATTAATATTATTAAAAAATATAAATAATATATTTTATTTTTCCTTAGTTTTTAATATATTTTCTCTTATACTTCTTATGAGACGTGTTTTATAATTTTTCTTGTTAATTTTATATGACTTCTTTCAATTTACAATGCGCATTGATTTCTTTTTCAGGATATACTCTTATTAATTAACCTTGATACTATTTATATTAGTGGAATATCAAATAATCATTGATCTTTCATTCTAATTATTCAATGTGGTTTTAAAAGTATAATAAGAATAATTGACATGTTTAATATATTTACCTAAAATAACTAAGTTTCTTAATAAGCATAAAATAACTTAATATGTTAATAGAAAAAGAAGTAGTGACGAGACGTCTTTTCTTTTTAAAAGTTCTTTACAATATTTATAAATACTTTTAATGTATTTTTTGGATTCCATACAATAATAGTACATAATAAATTTTGTGTGTGCGTACGTGCGTCCAAGCATGCGTGTGCATTTATGAAGTCTTTGTGAGTTTTTTAGTCGTTTTATAACGTGAATATTATTATTTTTACAAATAGCATTCTTAAATGGATTCAGTCATCTTTGATATCAATTATATGTTATTATTTTTATAAATATTATTCTTAATTAGATTCTCTCGCTTATGTTATCAATTATCAATAAAAGATAATTAATTCCCTTTTCCATTTATTGATAGTAAAGATCGATAATAAAAGAATCTGACAAAAAATAAATAATATTTGATGTCATGTCTTATTTGATGCATTTAATTTAAATGTAAGGGATCACATCATGTCTTATTTGATGCATTTAATTTAAAATATATTTATTTTAATAAAAAATTAAATAATATATTTAATTTTTCCTTAGTTATTAATGTATTTTCTCTTATCCTTTTTATGAGACGTGTTTTAGAATCTTTCTTGTTAATTTTATATGACTTCTTTCAATTTACAATGTGCATTGATTATTTTTTTCAACACATACTCTTATTAATTAAGCTTGATACTATTTATATCAATGGAATATGAAATAATCATTGATCTTTGTTCCTTATTATTCAATGTAATTTTAAAAGTATACCAAGAATAATTGACAAGTTTAATATGTTTACCTAAACTACCTAAATTTCTTAATAAATATAAAATAACATAATATGTTGATAGAAAAAGAAGTAGTGGTGAGACTTCTTTTCTTTTTAAAAGTTCTATATTTTTAAATACTTTTAATGTTGTTTTGGATTCCATACAATAATAGTACATAATAATTTTCGTGCGTGCGTATGTGCGTCCATGAATGCGTGTGCATATATGAAGTCTTTGTGAGTTTTTTAGTCATTTTATAACATGAATATTATTATTTCCACAAATAGCATTCTTAAATGGATTCAGTCAACTATGATATGAATTCTAAGTTATTGTTTTTATAAATATTATTCTTAATTAGATTCTCTCACTTTTGCTATCAATTATCAATTAAAGATGATTAATTCTCTTTTCCATTTATTGATAGTAAAGATCGATAGTAAAAGAATAAGACAAAAATAGTTAACAAATTATATATTATTAATAATTATATTCTTTTATTTTTTAAGGTTTATTTAGTAAGAGAATCACGTAAGGGATCACATCACGTCTTATTTGATGCATTAAATTTAAAAGATATTAACATTATTAAAAAATATAAATAATATATTTTATTTTTCCTTAGTTTTTAATGTATTTTCTATTATCCTTTTTATGAGACGTGTTTTAGAATTTTTCTTGTTAATTTTATAAGACTTCTTTCAATTTACAATGTGCATTGGTTTTTTTTTCAACACATACTCTTATTAATTAGTCTTGATACTATTTATATTAGTGGAATACGAAATAATCATTGATCTTCCTTCCTTATTATTAAATGTAATTTTAAAAGTATACTAAGAATAATTGACAAGTTTAATATGTTTACCTAAAATAACTAAATTTCTTAATAAACATAAAATAACATAATATGTTGATAGAAAAAGAAGTAATGGCGAGACTTTTTTTGCTTTTAAAAATTCTATACAATATTTATAAATACTTTTAATGGTTTTTTGGATTCGATAGAATAATAGTACATAATAATTTTCATGCGTGCGTACGTGCGTCCAAGCATGCGTGTGCATTTATGAAGTCTTTGTGAGTTTTTTAGTCGTTTTATAACGTAAATATTATTATTTTTACAAATAGCATTCTTAAATATTATTATTTTTTCAACTAGCATTCTTAAATAGATTCAGTCATCTTTGATATCAATTATATGTTATTATTTTTATAAATATTATTCTTAATTAGATTCTCTACTTTTTCTATCAATTATCAATAGAAGATGATTAATTCTGTTTTCCATTTATTGATAGTAAAGATCGATAGTAAAAGAATCACACAAAAATAATTAACAAATTATATATTATTAATAATTATATTTTTTATTTTTAAGGTTTATTTAGTAAGAGAATCACGTAAGGGATCACATCTAGTCTTATTTGATCCATTTAATTTAAAAGATATTTATATTATTAAAAAATATAAATATTTTATTTTATTTTTCTTTAATTTTTAATGTATTTTCTCTTATCCTTTTTATGAGATGTGTTTTAGAATTTTTCTTGTTAATTTTATATGACCTCTTTCAATTTACAATGTGCATTGATTATTTTTTCAACACATACTCTTATTAATTTAGCTTGATACAATTTATATCAGTGGAATATGAAATAATCATTGATCTTTCTTCCTTATTATTCAATGTAATTTTTGAAAGTATACCAAGAATAATTGAAAAGTTTAATATGTTTACCTAAAATAACTAAATTTATTAACAAATATAAAATAACATAATATGTTGATAGAAAAAAGAGTAGTGGCGAGACTTCTTTTCTTTTTAAAAGTTCTATACAATATTTATAAATACTTTTAATGTTGTTTTGGATTCCATACAATAATAGTACATAATAATTTTGGTGTGTACGTACGTGCGTCCATGCATGCATGTGTATTTATGAAGTCTTTGTGAGTTTTTTGGTCATTTTATAACGTGAATATTATTATTTTTACAAATAGCATTCTTAAATGGATTTAGTCATCTTTGATATCAATTATATGTTATTATTTTTATAAATATTATTCTTAATTAGATTCTCTCACTTTTGCTATCAATTATCAATAGAAGATGATTAATTCCCTTTTCTATTTATTGATAGCAAATATCGATAATAAAAAATCTCACAAAAATAATTAACAAATTATATATTTTTAGTAATTATATCCTTTTATTTTTAATGTTTATTTAGTAAGAGAATCGCGTTAGGGATCACATCATGTCTTATTTGGTGCATTTAATTTAAAATATATTTATTTTAAAAAAAATATAAATAATTTATTTTATTTTTCCTTAGGTTTTAATGTATTTTCGCTTATCCTTTTTATGAGACGTGTTTTATAATTTTTCTGGTTAATTTTATATAACTTCTTTCAATTTACAATATGCATTGATTATTTTTTTCAACACATACTCTTATTAATTAATCTTGAAACTATTTATATCAGTGGAGTATGAAATAATAATCTATGTTTCCTGCTTATTATTCAATGTAATTTTAAAAGTATACCAAGAATAATTGACAAGTTTAATATGTTTACGTAAAATAACTAAATTTCTTAATAAACATAAAATAACATAATATGTTGATAAAAAAAGAAGTACTGGCGAGACGTCTTTTCTTTTAAAAAGTTTTAAACAATATTTATAAATACTTTTAATGTTGTTTTGGATTCCATAGAATAATAGTACATAATAATTTTCGTGCATGCGTACGTGCGTCCATGCTTGCGTTTGCATCTATAAAGTCTTTGTGAGTTTTTTTGTCGTTTTATAACGTGAATATTATTATCTTACAAATCGCATTCTTAAATGGATTCAGTCATCTTTGATATCAATTATATGCTATTATTTTTATACATATTTTTCTAAAGTAGATTCTCTCAATTTTGCTATCAATTATCAATAGGAGATGATTAATTCCCTTTTCCATTTATTGATAGTAAAGATCAATAGTAAAAGAATCTGACAAAAAAAATCAACAAATTATATATTATTAATAATTATATTCTTTTATTTTTTAAGGTTTATTTAGTAAGAGAATCCCGTAAGGGATCACATCAAGTCTTATTTGATGTATTTAATTTAAAATATAGTTATTTTAATAAAATAATATAAATTATATATTTTATTTTTCCTTAGTTTTTAATGTATTTTCTTTTATCCTTTTTATGAGACGTGTTTTATAATTTTTCTGGTTAATTTTATATAACTTCTTTCAATTTACAATATGCATTGATTATTTTTTTCAACACATACTCTTATTAATTAATCTTGAAACTATTTATATCAGTGGAGTATGAAATAATAATCTATGTTTCCTGCTTATTATTCAATGTAATTTTAAAAGTATACCAAGAATAATTGACAAGTTTAATATGTTTACGTAAAATGGAAGGGATCACATCAAGTCTTATTTGATGTATACCAAGAATAATTGACAAGTTTAATATGTATACCAAGAATAAGGGATCACATCAAGTCTTATTTGATGTATTTAATTTAAAATATAGTTATTTTAATAAAAAATATAAATTATATATTTTATTTTTCCTTAGTTTTTAATGTATTTTCTCTTATCCTTTTTATGAGACGTGTTTTAGAATTTTTCTTGTTAATTTTATATGGCTTCTTTCAATTTACAATGTGCATTGATTTTCTTTTACACACATACTCTTATTAATTAATCTTGATACTATTTATTACAATGGAATATGAATCAATCATCGATCTTTCTTCCTTATTATTCCATGTAATTTTAAAAGTATACCAAGAATAATTGACAAGTTTAATATGTTTACCTAAAATAACAAAATTTCTTAATAAACATAAAATAACATAATATGTTGATAGAAAAAGAAGTATTGGCGAGACTTCTTTTCTTTTTAAAAGTTCTATACAAGATTTATAAATACTTTTAATGTTGTTTTGGATTCCATACAATAATAGTACATAATAATTTTGGTGCGTGCGTACGTGCGTCCATGCATGCGTGTGCCTTTATGAAGTCTTTGTGAGTTTTTTGGTCGTTTTATAACGTGAATATTATTATTTTTACAAATAGCATTCTTAAATGGATTCAGTTATCTTTGATATCAATTATATGTTATTATTTTTATAAATATTATTCTTAATTAGATTCTCTCACTTTTGGTATCAATTATCAATAGAAGATGATTAATTCCCTTTGCTATTTATTGATAGTAAAGATCGATAATAAAAGAATCTGACAAAAATAATTAACAAATTATATATTGTTAGTAATTATATTCTTTTATTTTTTAGGTTTATTTAGTAATAGAATCCCGTAAGGGATCACATCATGTCTTATTTGATCCATTTAATTTAAAATATATTTATTTTAATTAAAAATATAAATAATATATTTTATTTTTCCTTAGTTTTTAATGTATTTTCTCTTATCCTTTTTATGAGACGTGTTTTAGAATTTTTCTTGTTAATTTTGTATGACTTCTTTCAATTTACAATGTGCATTGATTATTTTTTTCAACATATACTCTTATTAATTAATCTTGATACTATTTATATCACTGGAATATGAAATAATCATTAATCTTTCTTCCTTATTATTTGATGCAATTTTAAAAGTATACCAAGAATAATTGACAAGTTAAATATGTTTACCTAAAATAACTAAATTTCTTACAAACTATAAAATAACATAATACGTTGATAGAAATGGAAGTAGTGGCAAGACTTCTTTTCTTTTTAAAAGTTCAATACAATATTTATAAATACTTTTAATGTTGTTTTGGATTCCATACCATAATAATACATAATAATTTTCATGCGTGCATACGTGCGTCCATGCATGCGTGTGCATTTATGAAGTCTTTGTGAGTTTTTTAGTCATTTTATAATGTGAATATTATTATTTTGCAAATAGCATTCTTAAATGGATTCAGTCATCTTTGATATCAATTATATGTTATATTCTTAATTAGATTCTCTCGCTTTTGCTATCAATTATCAATAGAAGATGATTAATTCCCCTTTCCATTTATTGATAGTAAAGATCGATAGTAAAAGAATCACAAAAAAAGAATTAACAAATTATATATTATTAATAATTATATTCTTTTATTTTTTAAGGTTTATTTAGTAAGAGAATCCCGTAAAGGATCACATCATGTCTTATTTGATCTATTTAATTTAAACGATATTAATATTATTAAAAAAATATAAATAATATATTTTATTTTTCCTTAGTTTTTAATGTATTTTCTCTTATCCTTTTTATGAGACATGTTTTAGAATTTTTCTTGTTAATTTTATATGACTTCTTTCAATTCACAATATGCATTGATTATTTTTTTCAACATATACTCTTATTAATTAGTCTTGAAACTATTTATATCAGTGGAATATGAAATAATCATTGATCTTTCTTTCTTATTATTCAATGTAATTTTAAAAGTATACCAAGAATAATTGACAAGTTTAATATGTTTACCAAAAATAACTAAATTTCTTAATAAACATAAAATAACATAATATGTTGATAGAAAAAGAAGTAGTGGCGATACGTCTTTTCTTTTTAAAAGTTCTATACAATATTTATAAATACTTTTAATGTTGTTTGGATTCCATACAATAATAGTACATAATAATTTTCGTGCGTGCGTACGTGCGTTCATGCATGCGTGTGCATTTATGAAGTCTTTGTGAGTTTTTTAGTCATTTTATAACAAAAATAATACAAATAGCATTCTTAAATGGATTCAGTCATCTTTAATATCAATTTTTTGTTTTTATTTTTATAAATATTATTCTTAATTAGATTCTCTCACTTTTGCTATCAATTATCATTAGAAGATGTAACATCCTGATTTTGATTATCGACTAAGACTAGTTACTGAATTAAGGTTAATTACAGATTAGAACTAATGGTTGACTAATACAAAGAGGCCAGGAAAATGACGCATGTGCCCCTGATGGTGTAAAAGGAGTGTGGTCTCTCTCTTTCACTTATTCATTCACGCTGAATTAGAAAGGACTGAGAGAGTTAAGAGTGTTTCCTTCGAGAATACAGAGGCGTTGTTCTGTTTCTCCTCCCAAGTTTCTTCTTCTTCTTCTTCTTCTTCTTCTTCTTCTTCTTCTTCTTCGTCCACTCAAAGCTGTGGGAACCTCGGAGTTGTGGAAGTACTCCACTGTGAGTGAGACGAATCTGCTTTGAGGAGAGACAGCTTTCGGTGCAGAGTTGATGACTGGGTTTGAAAGGTTGTTCAGTGAGAAGGAGTGACCGAAGGGACGATCAAATAGGATTGTAGCTCGAGGAGCTTCTGAATCTATTCAGTAGGTAGGGGGTGTTTTACATTTCAAATGCATGGTTTATGGACGGGTTCCGGGTGAAACTGCTTACTATGTTGTGTTATAACTGAAATGTGATGATTGATGTGTTGTGGTTGAGTGGTTGTTGTGAAGCACCTAGATTTGTGATAACTGTGAGTTGTGTAGTGTATGATGATTTTCGTCCATGAATGCATGTTCACTTGCATGTGATGTATGTAGATATTATTGTGAATGCCGAGTGCATGTGTTGTGAACCAGTGTGAATATCGAATGCATGTGGTGTGAAAATGCTGTGCTGATTCTGTTTGTGATTTTATATGAATGCATGAGATGCACTTGATAAGCATAGATGCTCGTTGTGAAATGCATAAGGTTGCATATATAGAAAAAAGGTGACCCGTGGAAGGTCAGGAACCCTATGTGATGATTTCTAGCTACAGATTCTTAGGCTAGATCCTGTGAGAGCCCGTGATAGCCGATGGAGCTAGAGTTAAGTCTCGAGACGTCACGAGGTGACCGGTATCACGCGGGAAGGGCTAATGCAGTGAGGCCGACAAGGAATCTATAACTGAAATTATGGTTTAAGTCGGATCCGCATGCAAATGCATTGGTGCATTATTATCAAGAGTAGCATGAGCAATATAGCCATGAATGAGTTGAATGAATTCTGACTGATTGATGCCGAGTGAGTAGCAATATTGAATGGTAGTGTATGTTAATGTTGATTGTGAAATTATATTGTATAGTTGAGAATGTAGTGACTAATCCGAATCAATAACTGTCATTTAATATGTAAAAGCTCACCCCTATTGTGGCTATATTTTCAGTGGATATAAGCCGAGATGGAGATTGATGAGTGCTTCTCAAGTCTGAGTGTTGATATTTTGTACTGCTGTGATGTACATATGGCACACTTGTATATAGTTTACTGTAGCCTTGGCCGGCTCTTTTGAACACATTGTTTAAATACATTTATATATATATATATATATGGAGTTGAATTATTCAGTACTATGAATGCATGTATATATATCTTTAATGTTATGAGGTTATTGAATTACCAGGTGATCCGGTCTGGATACCGGTCCCTAAAGTTATGACGTTAAAATGACCTCTTAGAGGAGCAACCGGTGTTACCAGAAGATAGTACCACACCGGTTATCCGTTGTCACCTCATCCGTTCTCACTTCATTGAATACTTCATCTGTCCTTGCCACGATGGATGCTTCATCCGTTCTCATTTCTATGTCGTGTATAACCGTTTGCCTCAGAATCACTATGAGATAAGAGTTCATTATAACTTATCAGTGAAGATACCCTGCATAGCGGAATGTGTCTATGTCAATTATCTCAGAGAGTAAGTACAATCATCAGCGAAATATACGGAAAGGTGACTATCCTCCATCCCTGTCTCAGAATCGTACTCTGATAATTGACCTACCCCCTGACACATTCTGAGTACTGAGTCATCTTGATTGACACACTCTACACGCTATCAGAACCAAGGGGCCCACTTGCATCCAACGATTCATTTCCTACCTTCAACTATAAATAGCATATTCCAATACACATGCAAGGTTACGTTGTTCTATCTCACATATCTACTATTGCATTGCTTGAATATTCTTTGAGTTTCATACACTCTTCTAACTTGAGCGTCGGAGAATCTTCGTAGGTGGCACCACCTTTCGCCCCCGTCAACACGAAACTCTGGTGCGAAGGATCTCTATGATAACAAGACCGGTTTCTCCCACTGAGAGGATGGATTACAATACCAGATACCCATTGTACCGGTGTACAAACCCTAAAATACCTATACTTTTGTGGCTAGTCCCACACCGGATCCTAGACCCCGGTTCAGACCAGTTCATTGGCACGCCTAGTGGGACTCGTTAGAGATATTCCCACTTTTCCCAGAAGTTTGGTAGTCAGAATGAAAGGTGATGGACGTGATTTCATTGAATAGAGGATATGACCCATCAACAAACTGCGACTATCACCAACACTAGAAGGATGGTACCAGTGGTGACCCCTGACCCTTGTGACGAAGTTATAAGGCAGCTCAGGGAGGAGTTGATGGAGTTGAAGTGGGAGAAGAGAGGAGCTGGGGATAGAGCAATGTCCCAAGCAGAAGAGGCACACCATGCATCCACGAGGGAAAGATCCACGACCCTCCAGTACTCGAAGATCCCTACGTATGAGGAGAGGGAACAGACTCATGACTCTGGTGATAGAGTCAGTATCAGGAGGAGGGAGTAAGCAGTGGTGACCTCTGGGACATATAGACTCAGTGTTCCTTTCTCGAGGAGACTTATGAGTGTCGTCATCCCCAAGCACTTGCAGACAACTCAGCCACTATCGATCGGGAAATATAATGGAGAAACTGATCCCACTAAGCACCTCGATGCTTACGTGTATGAGGCCATGTATCTAGGAGCTGACGAAGACGTCATGTGTAGAATGTTCCCAAGAACACTGACGGAGGAAGCTCTTAGCTGGTTTAAGAGCCTACCCTCAGGATCTATAGATTCCTGGGAAGAGATGGCAGCTGCGTTTGAGAGCCACTTCATTATTTCCAGGGATATTCCAAGGACTTCTCACACCTTGGCCCAGATAAGGTAAGGAGAGACTGAAACTCTTAAGGAGTTTCTGAAAAGATTCTACAAGGAGGCTGCGTTGGTCCCTAACCTTACGGAAACCATACAACTCCATATTGTGGTTGAGGCTTGCAACCTGGTTCTGCTTTTGCCCTATCTTTAGTAAAAAGCCCCCCAACAACCTTCGAGGAGTTTCGAAGGAAAGCCTCCAAATATGTTGGCATAGAAATGCACCTGGAGGCTACAGCAGCTAGAATGAAGCCACCAGCGCCCTCTCAGCAGCCACACAGAGAGAAGAAGAGGATAAGGCCAGAAAAGCATGCCTTCAGGGAAGACTTTGCAAGTACTCGACCTCATCAACGAGACAGACGCGTCTCCTCGTTCAATAATTATGCTCCTCTGAACGCTAGGCATTCCCAAATTTTGAGGGAAGTGGGTTGGCCAACACTCAGTGTCTTTGGGATAAGGAAGCCACCTCCGATAAAAAGACCTGGGAACCCACGTAAATATTGTGCTTTTCATGAGCAGGCGGGTTACCACACTGATGAGTGCAAAGCATTGAAAAATACTGTGGAGACCCTTATTAGAGAAGGAAAGCTGAAATAATATTTGTTCAGGGAAAAATCCCTAGACGAGCCTGACAGGATGGATAAGAGGGGGAGAGACCCAGATGACGAAGGTGATAACAGTGGTAACCTAGTCAGAAGGTTTACTGCCGCCAAAAAGCAAAAAGGAGTGGTGATCGCTGGAGGAGCACAACAAGATAGTATGCCTCAGCAGCAAAGGCAATGTAGGGGCGAGGTGATTGAGATGATCGCTGGAGGGTTTGCAGGAGGAGGAGCATCGATCACAGCCAGGAAAAATCATCACAGGATGATCCTGTCAGTACAAGGCAAACCCCGAGACAACCGCCCTTTCAGAGACGGTGTGGCAGCACCGGCGGTGTCATTCACTGATGACGACTTCAGTCCAACGATCCCAGGAGGAGATGACACAGTGGTGATCATCGCTGTTATAGCTAACAAAGATGTTAAAAGGATCCTCGTCGATCAGGGAAGTTCTTGCGATGTAATTTTTTATAACTATTTCAAAAGAATGGGTTTTAATGATGCAGATTTATAACCGTACACGCAAGAACTCATAGCGTTTAATGGAGCGAAGCAACCCACCAAGGGGTATCTTGATACCCTCATTTCCTTTGAAGGTAAACCTAGTGCGAGAACGGTGAAGTCTAGAATCTTGGTGATTGCTGTGGAATCCCCTTACAATGGGATCATTGGCCGCCCTACACTGAACGCGATGGAGGTAATTGTGTCTACTCCCCACCTCCTTATCAAATTCATTGACAAGGACAACGGCGTGTCTTCCCTCTGTGGAGATCAAGAGATGGCTCGATATTGTTATAACCTGAGCCTCAACATGGTTAAGTTGGAAGCATTCAATAAGAAGAAAAAGCTGAATGATGGAGGAACAGCGGCAGGGTCTGTCAGTCTGATTGACTTAGACCCCAGGGCGGAACTGAAGATTGATCCTCTCAATCCCTCGAAGCCCACACCGGATGGTGGTTCCAGGGACATCGTCTTGGGAGATTCCCCAGTGAAGGTCACGCACATTAATGATAATCTATATTCAGGCATGGAGCAGCGCTTGCTGGCTCTCCTACAGGAGTTTAAAGACCTTTTTGCATGGACTGCAGCAGACATGCCTAGGATGGACCCTGATTTCTGTTGCCATAAATTAGCTGTATATCCAAAGACGAGACCGGTTGCCCAAAAGAAGAGGAGGTTGGGACTGGAGAAACAGAAAGCAGCATGTGAGCAAACAAAGGAGTTATTGAAGGCTGGCTTCATAAGGGAGATCCGTTATCCGTTGTGGCTTTCCAACGTAGTTATGGTGCAGAAAGCAAATGGCAAATAGAGGATGTGTACAGATTATGTGGACCTTAACCGATGTTGCCCCAAGGATCCATATCCACTCCCTAACATTGATCGTATGGTTGATGATTCATCTGGTTATCAATACCTCAGGTTCATGGATACTTATTCGGGGTATAATCAGATTCCGATGTGGGAGGAAGATCAAGAAAAAATGGCTTTTGTTAATAACCGTGGTGTCTTCTGCTACACCGTTATGCCGTTTGGGTTGAAGAACGTCGGCGCTACTTACCAGCCCATGATCAATTAAGTATTTGAAGGTATGCACACCAAGTTGGTAGAGGTGTATATTGATGATATCATAGCTAAGACTCCCACTGGAGGTGACCACGTTGAAGATTTGCGCTAAGTGTTCACTCGGCTACGACAATACAACATGAGGTTGAACCCATTAAAGTGTACCTTTGCAGTCCCAGCTGGGAAGTTTTTGGGTTTCATGTTGACCCAGCGGGGCATCGAGGCCAACCCTGGTAAATGTCAGGCAATACTAGATATGCAAAGCCCCAAGAGCTTAAGGGAGGTACAGTCGCTGAATGGAAAGGTGGCCGCTCTGGCTCGGTTCATGCCCAAAATGGCACATAGGTCCCTTCCTTTGTACAAGGCGTTGAAGAAGCACAAGAACTTTGAGTGGGGAGAAGAGCAAGAGCAGGCTTTCCAACAGCTCAAGGCCGTGCTCTCAAGTCCACCAATATTGGTAAAGCCTGATCCTAGTGAAACTCTCGTCCTGTACTTAGCAATTTCTGATGAAGCCTTAGGCATAGCTTTAGTCAAAGAAACTTCATAAGGATAGAGGCCAGTATACTTCACAAGTAAGACATTCCAAGGGGCAGAGGGCAGATACCAGAAGATAGAGAAGGCTGCTCTAGCAGTCGTGTGGGCTTCACGGAGGTTGAGGCCGTATTTTAACACGCATCCAGTACTTGTGAGAACGGACCTACCTCTTCGTTCAGTGCTTAGTAAACCAGACCTCACTGGAAGGATGATTAAGTGGTCCATCAAGCTTTCTGAGTTTGAAATTTCTTACGAGCCTCGAGGAGCTATTAAAGCCCAAGTTTTGGCGGATTTCATTGTGGAAATGACTGGGTCAGATCCAGCCACACCTCGAGCACATTGGACTATTTATGTTGATGGGTCCTCAAATAGTAAAGGTTGTGGAGCCGATGTTGTAGTGGAAAGTGATGACGGTGTGTACTTAGAGATTTCCCTGCGATTCAATTTCAAAACTTCCAACAATCAAGCTGAGTATGAGGCATGTTTGGCCGGCCTCCGAGCGGTGATCCACATCAGAGCATCAGAAGTTACATTGTACAGCGACTCATAGCTAGTGATTTTGTAAATCCAGGGAGAATATCAGGTCCGTGAGCCACAACTTCAATTGTACTTGAATTGTGTGAATCAGTTGAAGGGGAGATTTAACGTGTTGGAATTTAAGCATGTGCCAAGAGAGGAGAATACCAGAGCGGACATCTTATCGAGGCTTGCAAGCACAAAACAGCCTGGTAGCACAACGACAGTGGTTCAAAGTACGATGACATCACCTAGTATTCCTCTGTTCCCTTCTCTGAATGCTGCAATGGTCAATTACCCTTACGAGAATTCTTGGGTCATCCCTTACATCTGTTATCTGGCGGACAGACAGCTTCCCACTGATGAGAAAGAAAGGAGACGAGTGAAAAGGGAACTGCCATACTTCACCATGGTCGATGGTGTTCTATACAAAAGAGGATTCTCAGTCCCATATCTCCTTTGTTTGAAAGAAAATGAAGTACAGGGAGTATTGGAGGAAGTACATGAGGGGCAGTGTGGGCACCAAGCGGGGGGAAGAAGCTTAATGAGAAAAGTCCTCAGGGCTGGATATTGGTGGCCCACGGTGAAGCAAGACTCAGCTGATTTTGTGAAGAAATGTGATGCTTGCCAGAGATTTTCTAACCCCCATCACACACCGGCCCAAGAACTCTCTTCATCCGCTGTGCCATGGCCTTTTTACTAGTGGGGCCTTGATATCCTGGGTCCATTCCCTACCGCTCTAGGAGGCATTAAATATTTGATTGTGGGGGTTGATTACTTCACCAAGTAGATCAAGGCTGAGCCAGTAGTACATATCACCTCCGCGCGAACGAGGCGTTTTGTATATGAAAACATCATAGCCCGATTCAGTGTCCCAAGGCGGATTGTGACTGACAATGGCACCCAGTTCACAGATAAGAAGTTCACAGATTTACTCGAAGGACTGGGGATAGTCCAAATATTTTCGTCTGTTGAGCACCCCCAGACAAACGGCCAAGCGGAAGTAGCTAATCGAGAGGTGCTAAAGGGGTTGAAGAAGCGCCTTAGGGAAGCAAAGGGAGGATGGACCGATCAACTATGCCATATTCTATGGGCATATCGTACTATGCCACACTCTTCCACTAACGAATCCCCATATCGGCTAACTTATGGGGTCGAGGCGATGATCCCGGTAGAGCTTCAGACCAGATCGGCTCGAGTGAAGTATTTTTCAGCTGAAGACAATAACGCCCATATGGCATCAGAGCTGGACGTTCTCCATGAGTTGAGGGAAGAAGCTTTTATTAGAGACCAGGCAATAAAGGCGAAGGCAGCTATCCGGTACAATAAGCGTGTCCAATACAGAGCGTTTAACATTGGAGATCTTGTTTTAAGGAAGGCGAGTGTGGGGAATAAATTCACTTATCAAGGAAAACTGGCACCAACATGGGAAGGCCCCTACAGAGTTTTTGAGATGACTGGAAAAGGATCATACCGGCTTGAGGAGCTCGATGGAACCCTAATTCACAACAAATGGAACACCCAAAATTTACGTATTTATTACAGCTAGTTGGTAAGGCGGCATGTACTTTTTTTCCTTACTTGAGTTTTTTCCCATTGGGTTTTCTCAAGAAGGTTTTAATGAGGCATGACCCCAACTACGCTCCCTTTGTAATGTACATTCAGTTTAATGAGAATGCAATTCATGACTCTATCACTCTCACCCTTTCATTTGTATGTTGTGATTTATAGCTATAGGCTGTCACGTATAAAGACCCTCAGGACGGATGATCTCAATCACCTATTCTGTGCATTGACGATGAAACTCCTCGAGGGAAGAAATGGGTTGTAGGATTAAACCAAACCCTGTTTGAAGACCCAGATTGTAGGATTAAACCGAACTCTGGGTATGGCTAGTAAGTTTGGCTGAATACCGTTGAAGGCTCGGATTGTAGGATTAAACCGAACTCCGAGTACGGCTAGTAGGTTTGACCGAACGTCGGTGAAGGCTTGGACACAGTAAACTGGTTCTTCTTCAAGACCACGCTGAACTCCAAGTAACGGGCACAGTAGGTTCAGGATTAGCCCTGATCTGAACCCCGTTTGAAGGCCCAGATTGTAGGAATAAACCGAACTCTGGGTACGGTTAGTAGGAGTAGACCGAACACTGTTTGAAGACTTGAGTTGTAAGATTAAACCAAACCTCAAGAGATGGGTTGTAGGATCTAACCTTTTTCAAGGTTGTACCGAACCTCACGTGAAGACTTGGGTTGTAGGATTGAACCGAACTCCAAGTGTAATCGTCGTCCCTATCTCTGAAATAATCATCACAGGGTGGTTGAATGCAAATATTGCGATCCCACATCTTTAGGATCGAATGAACTCTTTCAACCTCCAAGGAGTTAAAGGTAACACTTCACAATAGATATTTCTTTCCCAAAATACTTAAAGGAATTCCTCTTGGCTTGGATTTCATTCTCCTCAGAAGAGGAATCGTCATCCGCCAGCATGGACTTTAGGGACAGCATGTCGGGAGAGATTTTTTTGATTTGCTCTGCAAAATGAAGAAAATTGAGTTAAAACATTGAAGAAAAGACAATAAGTACAGAATGAATATGTGGCATAACACAGTTCAAGGGCGGTTATTACGGAGGTATGTGTTTCGGACATCGGCACTTCCCAGGAGAAGCCTACAGGAGAATCCCTTGAGGGCTTTTAAGGCCGACTGCATGGCACTCAACACCTCTACGAAATGAGCAGAAAGTTCACTCTCCTCCGTGTAGTAAGCACGGCTTAATGACAGAAAGTGCTCGTGTGACCAACTGGTAGGGAATTTTGTGAACCCCTCCTTATTAAGCCAGAAGACCGGCTTATTCGATTGAACACGAATCCGCGTGTAGTAATGCTTGAAAGAACGCCCATCGACCTTTGCGGATTCGGTGTAGGACTTGAAGTTCACTACCCTTGAGTCACAACGGAGCGTTATGAACCCAAGGCCGCCCTTCTTGTTGGCACGGCGGACCACTTGGCAGTATTAGAAAAGTTTAGCCATAGTGGCAGTGAAATTGAAATGCTCCCCAAGAATTTCAAGAGCACGGACTAGGCCCCAGCCATTGGGATGCAGCTGTGTAGGTGTTGGTGTATGCACTATGAGCTTTTATACTTTTTCATTTGTATCATTTTTCTACTTATCAATAGAATAAATATTTCAGTTTAAAATTGTTTTAAAACATATTTATCCTTGGAGTAATAGGTTATATAAAAATTATTCCTAAAATGTCCCTAGTCAAGTATTTACATGGGGACATGTAAATACACTGAGACTAGTGTGTGAGTGTACTGATGACCTGATCTCACAGATCATAGATATAGATGATATTGAGTTTCACACGGGTACACATTAAGAGTAATAATGTACTGGACAGACCCACCATGAGAACGTTGCATGGATCGTTACATGATTGTCATAAACGATTCTCAATGTGATAATGGTATATGTAGTCCTTCGACCTGAAGTCACTACGATTCCTACATGAGGAGTTTATTGTTTTAATACAATTAAACATCTTCTGTAACAAGAGGACTATAAAGATTGTGATTAGGCAATGAACAAATTATGCAGAGGGATGTGAGTGATGTAGATGGGATTTGTCTCTCCTATGTGACAGGAGTGATATCCATAGGCCACTTGATGGAGTAAGACTAAGAAAACGCATGGCCATGCTAGAAAGAATAAATATTAGATATTTATTCGGATCCAGTCTACTCCGGTATCAAGTAAAATAAATTGGGCCGTACAAGGATGACGCGACCATGCCTTGGGCCCAGTTAGGATATCGTGACAAAAGGAATAAACATATTAAATAATTATCACTTATAGGTTATGTTGATAATATTCGGACATAATGATGCATTGCTAGATGCCGCTCTTATTTTATATTAATAATAAAATAATTTATTATTAATATGACCGGGTATTTTACCTATAGGGTCACACACATAGAGTAAGCCCATCAGAAAATGTTGTCTTATTTTAGTTGAACTAAAATAAAGCTATTGGGCCTAACTCATTTGGAATGAGTAAGGAGCCCACTTTTAGAGAGAACAAATTAGGTCAAACCTAAGCCTATAAATAGAGCATAAGATGCTCATAGGCCGTTCACTCAAGTGAGACACAAATTCGTAAAAGTTACAAGAGCTACACGCCGTCAAACTAGCAGTTGGCAAGTGTTGCGATTCTGGTAGGAGTGCTCGTGTGGACTCCTAAAGGACGAGGCTACGACTGCTTTAGAGTTCTTCAAGAGGTAATCCAAAATGAATTTCGAAATTATTTTTGTGCTTTGAAACACGGAACCTTGCAAATCCTATAGAATCCCTTTTATTTTTCCGCTGCTCATGCTTAGGGATTTCCTAACAGTAGGGGCGCAGTCGAGGAAATGGAGAACGGCCATCTGAAACTCCATCATTGGAAAATGGACTCCTAAGTTTTGGAAGACGAAGTCGTACATGTAGACCGACCTCTCATCTAGGACCCGATGGCAAACCCTTTCCATTGGATGATAAGTCTTGAAAAGACTTAATTATTCTGCCTTTTATTGGAATTAATTCGTTGTGTAAGTGATTAGTTTAGCCTTATTATTCAATTAATTGATAATAATTTATAAATTATGTAAATATTGCAAAACTATTTTATTTATAGAAGAAAATGGTTAAAAACATTAATAAATTAAGAGTTTATTAATATTTATTAATTTAATAAGCAGCCAGCATACAAATGCTAGGCAATTAGTTGATTTTTGGTGCAGGAACAGGGCGTACTCGAGAGAAGAGGACAAATCCAAGTGAGAATTCGTAAATCCGACTGAAAGGAGTCCACAAGACCGACTGGGCGAGACTTCAAAGGGTTGACCGAAAGGAATTAACAAAAGCCCGACTTAGAAAGACTCCCAAGAGACCGACTCCAAAAGAGAACAGGGAACCGGATACTACATGAGAACCCGAGCGTCAACTTTAGAATGCTGATTCATTTATCAATCCACTCTAGCAAGAGCCGAACTCGCCCAAGCTTCGCCATAGCGCTTAAGTGAGAAAACAACACTGCAGTGCAAATCCGAACTCGCTCAAGCGAGAGTTTAAACCAGCTCAAGCGAGAACCCAGTTTGCTGAAGCATAGAGGCAGTAACTTAAACATTGTTCCTTTCCTCCAACAACACACTCGACACCGATGTAGTTTCATGCTGCTGTCTCTCCTACTGCACCTTAGTAACTTGAGTAGTAAGTTGTTATTAGCTGGCGCTGTGTTGTGACTAGCTAAGGATGAGCTGGAATCTGTTAGGAGCTGATCTGTAATTAGTTAATTATTTTGTAAGCTATGTAATTAGTTAGTTTAGACGTTAACTTAAGTTTTCTAAGTTATCAGTTAAGTTAGTTAGTTAGGTAGAAACATATATATAGGTTGTACATATTCTATAAAAAGATACGCGGACACGACATAACAGAACAGAGAACAACATTCATTAAACACTTCGAACATCTCACTACACATTTTTCTCTCTCTAAATCCTCTCCTCCATGACGTTCCACAATCCTTCGATGGAACCGAAGTCAATGGAGTTCTAAATCCTTAAGGTTGGGATTGCGAAGGTTAGCAATGGAGTCTTGAAGCTGTGAGCAAGGAGATCGACTTCTAGATCCTGAGGCAAACAAGCTGAGGAGTGGAGCAGAATTGCTGGATTGACAAATCCAGAACTGATGAAGAACTTCGCTAGTGAGGAATCATGGTTGAAGCTTAGGTAACTTCCAGCTTTCTAACTAGTTCAGGCCTAATCAATTTAGGTGAATAGTTAGAGTTCAACCTCCAATTTCACATTAGATTCTTAGGTTAATTGAGCACTTAAGGAATTAAGGTTCATTGCTTAAGGATTAGTGTTTTTCACCTAAGGAATTAGGGAATAACCACAAGCGGATTGTCCTCTAGATTGTGAAGTTCGATTATACTTCAATTGCATGTTTCTTGAGGAAATTGTGAGCCGAAGCAATCCTGACCTATTTTTTTAATCACTTTTCACATTTCACCTTAACTCTATTTCTGAAAATACAAAAACAACTAGAAAACATTAAAATCATAAAAACCGAATGAACTACCTGTATTTTGTGTTGGTTCAGCTTGTACTCGTCTAAGATTGTGGTAATTACCACACAATCCCTGTGAGACGATCAAATATATTACAATTTTAACGACTGGTGTGCTTGCCATAAGTATAAATCTGAGAGTCATATTTTGTTTTACCAAGATTTTCACCACCAAGTTAATGGCTCGGGATTTTAGCATCATTGGACGGGGGGCAAGGATAAGAAAGCGGCCCTTATACTTCTTGTCGGAGTAGATTTTGCAGCGAAGTGTAACTGGTTTTCCCTCTTCATTTGCATGATGTGAAGGGATGTTCAAGAATTCCTCTTCGACCCAGCAGTACGGTTTTTCTTTGTTTAATCTTTCCCAGTTAAGCCGGTGTGCCACAACATTGACACACCCTTCAGCCGTTCGTAGAACCAGCGTTTCCCCAGACCCGGGAATTTCCATGATACTCGATGCGCGATGGAACACCTGTGTACTATGGTAGAAGGTAACATTGTCAGAGAGGTAACTTTCATCGCTTGACCCATTGTCAGAGCAGCTGGTAGCCCTCGAGTCAAGGGGACCCCCAGGGAGGCGCCGAATAACTGGCGCTCGCAAGGAGGAAGTTTCAACCCTCTCTGAGCAACGAGACCCAGCCACAGGAAGATTCACAGGAATCCTCCCACCACGGTGGCTAGAAGGGGCACGAGAACTCAAACTCCCCCTGTTTGAGGTACCAACGCTGCTTGGCCTAGGGCGCATGGTTGAAGTAAAATAACTAAAAATGATATAGAGGTAAGGGATAGGGAGGTTACCTAAGGAAGGAAGATCTTTGTGAAGAAAAAGGGCAGCAACGGAATCTTCAGAAATTTGAGCAGAGGTTCACTAAGCTTGAAGGCGAAAGTGAATTCCAAAAATTGTTAAGCGACCCTTTTATAGGTAACGAAGGGGCACAGTGCTTAACCAAGAGTCGTGACGTTTCTCCCAAAATGCAACCTTTCGGATTCAAACGACCTCGTCGTTTCATAACTTCAAGCGCGACAATAGTAACGCTTCAGGAAAAGTTTCAAATGAAACGGGCCTGTGGAAGTTAAAATCCAGGCCCAATCAGCCCAATCGATGGTTACATTCTTGGGTAATGATGATTCACGTGTTAAAAAAAGTATTTTGTGACATCCCGGCGCTGTTGAGGGCGGGGAGTGATCGCCGGTGCATGGGCACGGACAAGGAGCGGCTCCTGGCAGGCTTCCAGTGGGGGATGTGATATCCCGGGCACTGTTGAGGGCGGGGAGTGATCGCCGGTGCATAGGCACGGACAAGGAGCGGCTCCTGGCAGGCTTCCAGTGGGAGGGACACATGAACGAACCGAATACATACCAGAATGAGAGGGATCCAAAGACTGTATAGGTATGGGACTATACAGTCGAGGATAGCTTAAAGGAATGAATTCGTACTACCTATACCAACAAATGCATTAGCCTTTTCGGTAGCCTGTCACTTAAGAACTCCAAAGTTAAGCGTGCTTAACTTGGAGTAATTCTGGGATGGGTGACCTCCTGGGAAGTTCTCGGGAAGTGTGTGAGTGAGGACAAAAGCACATTGGAAAGGTCTCGTGTTGGTCTGTGGGGCGAGTCGTTCATTCCTGAAAAGCGGCCGGGGCGTTACAGTGGTATCAGAGCCTAGCCTCTCCTAGTACGGTATGGTTCGGGGACGAACCAGGCGGAAGCTGGTGGGCATGTGACATCCCGGCGCTGTTGAGGGCGGGGAGTGATCGCCGGTGCATGGGCACGGACAAGGAGCGGCTCCTGGCAGGCTTCCAGTGGGGGATGTGATATCCCGGGCACTGTTGAGGGCGGGGAGTGATCGCCGGTGCATAGGCACGGACAAGGAGCGGCTCCTGGCAGGCTTCCAGTGGGAGGGACACATGAACGAACCGAATACATACCAGAATGAGAGGGATCCAAAGACTGTATAGGTATGGGACTATACAGTCGAGGATAGCTTAAAGGAATGAATTCGTACTACCTATACCAACAAATGCATTAGCCTTTTCGGTAGCCTGTCACTTAAGAACTCCAAAGTTAAGCGTGCTTAACTTGGAGTAATTCTGGGATGGGTGACCTCCTGGGAAGTTCTCGGGAAGTGTGTGAGTGAGGACAAAAGCACATTGGAAAGGTCTCGTGTTGGTCTGTGGGGTGAGTCGTTCATTCCTGAAAAGCGGCCGGGGCGTTACAATATTCGATAACAATTATATGTTATTACTTTTATAAATATTATTCTTAATTGGATTCTCTCACTTTTCCTTTCAATTATCAGTAGAAGATGATTAATTCCCCTTTCCCTTTATTGATAGTAAAGATCGATAGTAAAAGAATCTGACAAAAATAATTAACAAATTATATATTATTAATAATTATATGCTTTTATTTTTTAAGGTTTATTTAGTAAGAGAATCGAAGAAGGGATCACATCAAGTCTTATTTGATCCATTTAACTCAAAAGATATTAACATTATTAAAAAATATAAATAATATATTTTATTTTTCCTCAATTTTTAATGTATTTTCTCTTATCCTTTTTATGAGACATGTCTTAGAATTTTTCTTGTTAATTTTATATGACTTCTTTCAATTACAATGTGCATTGATTATTTTTTCAACACATACTCTTATTAATTAAGCTTGATACTATTTTTATCAGTGGAATTGAAATAATCATCGATCTTTCTTTCTTATTACTCAATGTAATTTTAAAAGTATACCAAGAATAATGGACAAGTTTAATATGTTTACCCAAAATAACTAAATTTCTTAATAAACATAAAATAACATAACATGTTGATAGAAAAAGAAGTAGTGGGGAGACGTCTTTTCTTTTTAAAAGCTCTATACAAAATTTATAAATAATTTTAATGTAGTTTTGGATTCCATACAATAATAGTACATAATAATATTCGTGCGTGCGTACGTGCGTCCATGCATGCGTGTGCATTTATGAAGTCTTTGTGAGTTTTTTAGTCGTTTTATATAGTGAATATTATTATTTTTACAAAGAGCATTCTTAAATAGATTCAGTCATTTTTTATATCAATTATATGTTATTATTTTTATAAATATTATTCTTAACTAGATTTTCTCGCTTTTGCTATCAATTATCAATAGAAGATGATTAATTCCCTTTTCCATATATTGATAGTAAAGATCGATAGTACAAAAATCTGACAAAAATAATTAACAAATTATATATTATTAATAATTATATTATTTTATTTTTTAAGGTTTATTTAGTAAGAGAATCACGTAAAGGATCACATCAAGTCTTATTTGATCTATTTAATTTAAAAGATATTAATATTATTAAAAATATAAATATTATATTTTATTTTTCCTTAATTTTTAATGTATTTTCTCTTATCCTTATTATGAGATGAGTTTTAGAATTTTTCTTGTGAATTTTATATGACCCATTTCAATTCACAATGTGCATTGATTATTTTTTTCAACATATACTCTCATTAATTAGTCTTGATACTATTTATATAAGTGGAATATGAAATAATCATTGATCTTTCTTCCTTATTATTCAATGTAATTTTAAAAGTATATCAAGAATAATTGACAAGTTTAATATGTTTACTAAAAATAACTAAATTTCTTAATAAACATAAAATAACATAATATGTTAATAGAAAAAGAAGTAGTGACGAGACTTCTTTTCTTTTTAAAAGTTCTTTACAATATTGATAAATACTTTTAATGTTGTTTTGGATTCTATACAATAATAGTACATAATAATTTTCGTGCGTACGTACGTGCATCCATGCATTCGTGTGGATTTATGAAGTCTTTGTGAGTTTTTTAGTCGTTTGATAACGTGAATATTATTATTTTTACAAATAGCATTCTTAAATGAATTCAGTCATCTTTGATATCAATTATATGTTATTATTTTTACAAATATTATTCTTAATTAGATTCTCTCATTCTGCTATCAATTATCAATAGAAGATGATTAATTCGCTTTTCAATTTATTGATAGTAAAGATCGATAGTAAAAGAATGAGACAAAAATAATTAACAAATTATATATTATTAGTAATTATATTCTTTTATTTTTTAAGGTTTATTTAGTAAGAGAATCGCGTAATGGATCACATCAAGTCTTATTTGATCTATTTTATTTATAAGATATTAATATTATTAAAAAATATAAATATTATATTATATTTTTCCTTAACTTTTAATGCATTTTCTCTTATCCTTTTTATGAGACGTGTTTTAGAATTTTTCTTGTGAATTTTATATGACTTATTTCAATTCACAATGTGCATTGATTATTTTTTTCAACACATACTCTTATTAATTAGTCTTGATACTATTTATATCAATGGAATATAAAATAATCAATAATCTTTCTTCGTTATTATTCAATGTAAGTTTGAAAGTATACCAAGAATAATTGACAAGTTTAATATGTTTACCAAAAATAACTAAATTTCTTAATAAACATAAAATAACATAATTTGTTGATAGAAAAAGAAGTAGTGGCGAGACTTCTTTTCTTTTTAAAAGTTTTATACAATATTTATAAATACTTTTAATGTTGTTTTGGATTCCATACAATAATAGTACATAATAATTTTCGTGCGTGCGTACGTGCGTCCATGCATTCGTGTGGATTTATGAAGTCTTTGTGAGTTTTTTAGTCGTTTGATAACGTGAATATTATTATTTTTACAAATAGCATTCTTAAATGGATTCAGTCATCTTTGATATCAATTATATGTTATTATTTTTACAAATATTATTCTTAATTAGATTCTCTCGCTTCTGCTATCAATTATCAATAGAAGATGATTAATTCCCTTTTCCAATTATTTATAGTAAAGATCGATAGTAAAAGAATCAGACAAAAATAATTAACAAATTATATATTATTAATAATTATATTCTTTTATTTTTTAAGGTTTATTTACTTAGAGAATCGCGTAAGGGATCCGATCAAGTCTTATTTGATCCATTTAATTTAAAAGATATTAATATTATTAAAAAATATAAATATTTTATTTTATTTTTCCTAAGTTTTTAATGTATTTTCCCTTATCCTTTTTATGAGACGTGGTTGAGAATTTTTCTTGTTAATTTTAAATGACTTCTTTCAATTTACAATGTGCATTAATTATTTTTTTCAACACATACTCTTATTAACTAATCTTGAAACTATTTATATCAGTGGAATATTAAATAATCATTGATCTTTGTTCCTTATTATTCATTGTAATTTTAAAAGTATACAAAGAATAATTGACAAGTTTAATATGTTTACCTAAAATAACAAAATTTCTTAACAAACATAAAATAACATAATATGTTGATAGAAAAAGAAGTAGTGGCGAGACGTCTTTTCTTTTTAAAAGTTCTATACAAAATTTATATATACTTTTAATGTAGTTTTGGATTCCATACAATAATAGTACATAATAATTTTCGTGCGTGCGTACGTGCGTCCATGCTTGCGTGTGCATTTATGAAGTTTTTGTGAGTTTTTTAGTCGTTTTATAATGTGAATATTATTAATTTTACAAATAGCATTCTTAAATGGATTCAGTCATCTTTGATATTAATTATATGTTATTATTTTTATAAATATTATTCTTAATTAGATTCTCTCGCTTTTGCTATCAATTATCAATAGAAGATGATGAATTCTCTTTTCCATTTATTGATAGTAAAGAACGATAGTAAAACAATCTGAAAAAAATAATTAACAAATTATATATTATTAATAATTATATTATTTTATTTTTTAAGGTTTATTTAGTAAGAGAATCCCGTAAGGAATCACATAAACTCTTATTTGATGCATTTAATTTAAAATATATTTATTTTAATAAAAAATATAAAAAATATATTTTATTGTTCCTAAGTTTTTATTATATTTTCTCTTATCCTTTTTATGAGACGTGTTTTAGAATTTTTCTTGTGAATTTTATATGACTTATTTCAATTCACAATGTGCATTGATTATTTTTTTCAACACATACTCTTATTAATTAGTCTTGATACTATTTATATCAATGGAATATGAAATAATCATTAATCTTTCTTCCTTATTATTCAATGTAAGTTTAAAAGTATACCAAGAATAATTGACAAGTTTAATATGTTTACCAAAAATAACTAAATTTCGTAATAAACATAAAATAACATAATTTGTTGATAGAAGAAGAAGTAGTGGCGAGACTTCTTTTCTTTTTAAAAGTTTTATACAATATTTATAAATACTTTTAATGTTGATTTAGATTCCATATAATAATAGTACATAATAATTTTCGTGCGTGCGTACGTGCGTCCATGCATTCATGTGGATTTATGAAGTCTTTGTGAGTTTTTTAGTCGTTTGATAACGTGTATATTATTATTTTTACAAATAGCATTCTTAAATGGATTCAGTCATCTTTGATATCAATTATATGTTATTATTTTTACAAATATTATTCTTAATTAGATTCTCTCGCTTCTGCTATCAATTATCAATAGAAGATGATTAATTCTTTTTTCCAATTATTTATAGTAAAGATCGATAGTAAAAGAATCAGACAAAAATAATTAACAAATTATATATTATTAATAATTATATTCTTTTATTTTTTAAGGTTTATTTACTAAGAGAATCGCGTAAGGGATCAGATCAAGTCTTATTTGATCCATTTAATTTAGAAGATATTAATATTATTAAAAAATATAAATATTTTATTTTATTTTTCCTTAGTTTTTAATGTATTTTCCCTTATCCTTTTTATGAGACGTGGTTGAGAATTTTTCTTGTTAATTTTAAAAACTTTGTTTCAATTTACAATGTGCATTAATTATTTTTTTCAACACATACTCTTATTAAATAATCTTGAAACTATTTATATCAGTGGAATATGAAATAATCATTGATCTTTGTTCCGTATTATTCATTGTAATTTTAAAAGTATGCAAAGAACAATTGACAAGTTTAATATGTTTACCTAAAATAACTAAATTTCTTAATAAACATAAAATAACATAATATGTTGACAGAAAAAAAAGTAGTGGGGAGACGTCATTTCTTTTTAAAAGTTCTATACAATATTTATAAATACTTTTAATGTTATTTTGGATTCCATACAATAATAGCACAAAATAATTTTCGTTCGTGCGTACGTGCGTCCATGCATTCGTGCGTCCATGCATGCGTGCGCATTTATGAACTCTTTGTGAGTTTTTTAGTCGTTTTATAACGTGAATATTATTAATTTTACAAATAGCATTCTTATATGGATTCAGTGATATTCGATAACAATTATATGTTATTACTTTTATAAATATTATTCTTAATTGGATTCTCTCACTTTTCCTTTCAATTATCAGTAGAAGATGATTAATTTCCATTTCCCTTTATTGATAGTAAAGATCGATAGTAAAAGAATCTGAAAAAAATAATTAACAAATTATATATTATTAATAATTATATGCTTTTATTTTTTAAGGTTTATTTAGTAAGAGAATCGCAGAAGGGATCACATCAAGTCTTATTTGATCCGTTTAACTCAAAAGATATTAACATTATTAAAAAATATAAATAATATATTTTATTTTTCCTTAATTTTTAATGTATTTTCTCTTATCCTTTTTAGGAGACATGTCTTAGAATTTTTCTTGTTAATTTTATATGACTTCTTTCAATTTACAATGTGCATTGATTATTTTTTTAGCACATACTCTTATTAATTAAGCTTGATACTATTTTTATCAGTGGAATTGAAATAATCGTTGATCTTTCTTCCTTATTATTCAGTGTAATTTTAAAAGTATACAAAGAATAATTGACAAGTTTAATATGTTTACCAAAAATAACTAAATTTCTTAATAAACATAAAATAACATAATATGTTAATAGAAAAAGAAGTTGTGACGAGACTTCTTTTCTTTTTAAAAGTTCTTTACAATATTGATAAATACTTTTAATGTTGTTTTGGATTCCATACAATAATAGTACATAATAATTTTCGTGCGTGTGTACGTGCGTCCATGCATTCGTGTGGATTTATGAAGTCTTTGTGAGTTTTTTAGTCGTATGATAATGTGAATATTATTATTTTTACAAATAGCATTCTTAAATGAATTCATTCATCTTTGATATCAATTATATGTTATTATTTTTACAAATATTATTCTTAATTAGATTCTCTCATTCTGCTATCAATTATCAATAGAAGATGATTAACCCGCTTTTCCATTTATTGATAGTAAAGATCGATAGTAAAAGAATCAGACAAAAATAATTAACAAATTATATATTATTAATATTTATATTCTTTTATTTTTTAAGGTTTATTTAGTAAGAGAATCGCGTAAGGGATCACATCAAGTCTTATTTGATCTATTTTGTTTAAAAGATATTAATACTATTAAAAAATTTAAATATTATATTTTATTTTTCCTTAATTTTTAATGTATTTTCTCTTATCCTTTTTATGAGACGTGTTTTAGAATTTTTCTTGTGAATTTTATGACCCATTTCAATTCACAATGTGCATTGATTATTTTTTTCAACATATACTCTTATTAATTAGTCTTGATACTATTTATATCAGTGGAATATGAAATAATCATTGATCTTTCTTCCTTATTATTTAATGTAATTTTAAAAGTATATCAAGAATAATTGACAAGTTTAATATGTTTACCAAAAATAACTAAATTTATTAATAAACATAAAATAACATAATATGTTAATAGAAAAAGAAGTAGTGACGAGACTTCTTTTCTTTTTAAAAGTTCTTTACAATATTGATAAATACTTTTAATGTTGTTTTAGATTCCATACAATAATAGTACATAATAATTTTCGTGCGTACGTACGTGCGTCCATGCATTCGTGTGGATTTATGAAGTCTTTGTGAGTTTTTTAGTCGTTTGATAACGTGAATATTATTATTTTTACAAATAGCATTCTTAAATGAATTCAGTCATCTTTGATATCAATTATATGTTATTATTTTTACAAATATTATTCTTAATTAGATTCTCTCATTCAGCTATCAATTATCAATAGAAGATGATTAATTCGCTTTTCCATTTATTGATAGTAAAGATCGATAGTAAAAGAATCCGACAAAAATAAATAACAAATTATATATTATTAATAATTATATTCTTTTATTTTTTAAGGTTTATTTAGTAAGAGAATCGCGTAAGGGATCACATCAAGTCTTATTTGATCTATTTTATTTAAAAGATATTAATATTATTAAAAAATATAAATATTATATTATATTTTTCTTAATTTTTAATGTATTTTCTCTTATCCTTTTTATGAGACGTGTTTTAGAATTTTTCTTGTGAATTTTATATGACTTATTTCAATTCACAATGTGCATTGATTATTTTTTTCAACACATACCCTTATTAATTAGTCTTGATACTATTTATATCAATGGAATATGAAATAATCATTAATCTTTCTTCCTTATTATTCAATGTAAGTTTAAAAGTATACCAAGAATAATTGACAAGTTTAATATGTTTACCAAAAATAACTAAATTTCTTAATAAACATAAAATAACATAATTTGTTGATAGAAAAAGAAGTAGTGGCGAGACTTCTTTTCTTTTTAAAAGTTTTATACAATATTTATAAATACTTTAAATGTTGTTTTGGATTCCATACAATAATAGTACATAATAATTTTCATGCGTGCGTACGTGCGTCCATGCATTCGTGTGGATTTATGAAGTCTTTGTGAGTTTTTTAGTCGTTTGATAACGTGAATATTATTATTTTTACAAATAACATTCTTAAATGGATTCAGTCATCTTTGATATCAATTATATGTTATTATTTTTACAAATATTATTCTTAATTAGATTCTCTCGCTTCTGCTATCAATTATCAATAGAAGATGATTAATTCCCTTTTCCAATTATTTATAGTAAAGATCGATAGTAAAAGAATCAGACAAAAATAATTAACAAATTATATATTATTAATAATTATATTCTTTTATTTTTTAAGGTTTATTTACTAAGAGAATCACGTAAGGGATCAGATCAAGTCTTATTTGATCCATTTAATTTAAAAGATATTAATATTATTAAAAAATATAAATATTTTATTTTATTTTTCCTAAGTTTTTAATGTATTTTCCCTTATCCTTTTTATGAGACGTGGTTGAGAATTTTTCTTGTTAATTTTAAATGACTTCTTTCAATTTACAATGTGCATTAATTATTTTTTTAACACATACTCTTATTAACTAATCTTGAAACTATTTATATCAGTGGAATATGAAATAATAATTGATCTTTGTTCCTTATTATTCATTGTAATTTTAAAAGTATACAAAGAATAATTGACAAGTTTAATATGTTTACCTAAAATAACAAAATTTCTTAACAAACATAAAATAACATAATATGTTGATAGAAAAAGAAGTAGTGGCGAGACGTCTTTTCTTTTTAAAAGTTCTATACAAAATTTATATATACTTTAATGTAGTTTTTGGATTCCATACAATAATAGTACATAATAATTTTCGTGCGTGCGTACGTGCGTCCATGCATGCGTGTGCATTTATGAAGTCTTTGTGAGTTTTTTAGTCGTTTTATAATGTGAATATTATTAATTTTACAAATAGCATTCTTAAATGGATTCAGTCATCTTTGATATTAATTATATGTTATTATTTGTATAAATATTATTCTTAATTAGATTCTCTCGCTTTTGCTATCAATTATCAATAGAAGATGATGAATTCTACTTTCCATTTATTGATAGTAAAGAACGATAGTAAAACAATTTGACAAAAATAATTAACAAATTATATATTATTAATAATTATATTATTTTATTTTTTAAGGTTTATTTAGTAAGAGAATCCCGTAAGGAATCACATAAACTCTTATTTGATGCATTTAATTTAAAATATATTTATTTTAATAAAAAATATAAAAATATATTTTATTGTTCCTAAGTTTTTATTTTATTTTCTCTTATCCTTTTTATGAGACGTGTTTTAGAATTTTTCTTGTGAATTTTATATGACTTATTTCAATTCACAATGTGCATTGATTATTTTTTTCAACACATACTCTTATTAATTAGTCTTGATACTATTTATATCAATGGAATATGAAATAATCATTAATCTTTCTTCCTTATTATTCAATGTAAGTTTAAAAGTATACCAAGAATAATTGACAAGTTTAATATGTTTACCAAAAATAACTAAATTTCGTAATAAACATAAAATAACATAATTTGTTGATAGAAGAAGAAGTAGTGGCGAGACTTCTTTTCTTTTTAAAAGTTTTATACAATATTTATAAATACTTTTAATGTTGATTTGGATTCCATACAATAATAGTACATAATAATTTTCGTGCGTGCGTACGTGCGTCCATGCATTCGTGTGGATTTATGAAGTCTTTGTGAGTTTTTTAGTCGTTTGATAACGTGTATATTATTATTTTTACAAATAGCATTCTTAAATGGATTCAGTCATCTTTGATATCAATTATATGTTATTATTTTTACAAATATTATTCTTAATTAGATTCTCTCGCTTCTGCTATCAATTATCAATAGAAGATGATTAATTCTCTTTTCCAATTATTTATAGTAAAGATCGATAGTAAAAGAATCAGAAAAAAATAATTAACAAATTATATATTATTAATAATTATATTCTTTTATTTTTTAAGGTTTATTTACTAAGAGAATCGCGTAAGGGATCAGATCAAGTCTTATTTGATCCATTTAATTTAGAAGATATTAATATTATTAAAAAATTATAAATATTTTATTTTATTTTTCCTTAGTTTTTAATGTATTTTCCCTTATCCTTTTTATGAGACGTGGTTGAGAATTTTTCTTGTTAATTTTAAATGACTTCTTTCAATTTACAATGTGCATTAATTATTTTTTTCAACACATACTCTTATTAACTAATCTTGAAACTATTTATATCAGTGGAATATGAAATAATCATTGATCTTTGTTCCTTATTATTCATTGTAATTTTAAAAGTATACAAAGAATAATTGACAAGTTTAATATGTTTACCTAAAATAACAAAATTTCTTAATAAATATAAAATAACATAATATGTTGATAGAAAAAGAAGTAGTGGCGAGGCGTCTTTTCTTTTTAAAAGTTTTATACAAAATTTATATATACTTTTAATGTAGTTTTGGATTCCATACACTAACAGTACATAATAATTTTTGTGCGTGCGTACATGCGTCCATGCATGCGTGTGCATTTATGAAGTCTTTGTGAGTTTTTTAGTCGTTTTATAATGTGAATATTATTAATTTTACAAATAGCATTCTTAAATGGATTCAGTCATCTTTGATATTAATTATATGTTACTATTTTTATAAATATTATTCTTAATTAGATTCTCTCGCTTTTGCTATCAATTATCAATAGAAGATGATGAATTCTCTTTTCCATTTATTGATAGTAAAGATCGATAGTAAAACAATCTGACAAAAATAATTAACAAATTATATATTATTAATAATTATATTATTTTATTTTTTAAGGTTTATTTAGTAAGAGAATCCCATAAGGAATCACAACAAGTCTTATTTGATGTATTTAATTTAAAATATATTTATTTTAATAAAAAATATAAAAAATATATTTTATTGTTCCTAAGTTTTTTTGTATTTTCTCTTATCCTTTTTATGAGACGTGTTTTTGAATTTTTCTTGTTAATTTTATATGACTTCTTTCAATTTACAATGTGCATTGTTTATTTTTTTCAACACATACTCTTATTAATTAATCTTGAAACTATTTATATCAGTGGAATATGAAATAATCATTGATCTTTCTTCCTTATTATTCAATGTAATTTAAAAGTATACCAAGAATAATTGACAAGCTTAATATGTTTACCTAAAATAACTAAATTTCTTAATAAACATAAAATAACATAATATGTTGATAGAAAAAGAAGTAGTGGGGAGACGTCATTTCTTTTTAAAAGTTCTATACAATATTTATAAATACTTTTAATGTTATTTTGGATTCCATACAATAATAGTACATAATAATTTTCGTGCGTGCGTATGTGCGTCCATGCATGCGTGTGCATTTATGAACTCTTTGTGAGTTTTTTAGTCGTTTTATAACGTGAATATTATTAATTTTACAAAAAGTATTCTTAAATAGATTCAGTCATATTCGATAACAATTATATGTTATTACTTTTATAAATATTATTCTTAATTGGATTCTCTCACTTTTCCTTTCAATTATCAGTAGAAGATGATTAATTCCCCTTTCCCTTTATTGATAGTAAAGATCGATAGTAAAAGAGTCTGACAAAAATAATTAACAAATTATATATTATTAATAATTATATGCTTTTATTTTTTAAGGTTTATTTAGTAAGAGAATCGAAGAAGGGATCACATCAAGTCTTATTTGATCCATTTAACTCAAAAGATATTAACATTATTAAAAAATATAAATAATATATTTTATTTTTCCTCAATTTTTAATGTATTTTCTCTTATCCTTTTTATGAGACATGTCTTAGAATTTTTCTTGTTAATTTTATATGACTTCTTTCAATTACAATGTGCATTGATTATTTTTTCAACACATACTCTTATTAATTAAGCTTGATACTATTTTTATCAGTGGAATTGAAATAATCATCGATCTTTCTTTCTTATTATTCAATGTAATTTTAAAAGTATACCAAGAATAATGGACAAGTTTAATATGTTTACCCAAAATAACTAAATTTCTTAATAAACATAAAATAACATAACATGTTGATAGAAAAAGTAGTGGGGAGACGTCTTTTCTTTTTAAAAGCTCTATACAAAATTTATAAATAATTTTAATGTAGTTTTGGATTCCATACAATAATAGTACATAATAATATTCGTGCGTGCGTACGTGCGTCCATGCATGCGTGTGCATTTATGAAGTCTTTGTGAGTTTTTTAGTCGTTTTATATAGTGAATATTATTATTTTTACAAAGAGCATTCTTAAATGGATTCAGTCATTTTTTATATCAATTATATGTTATTATTTTTATAAATATTATTCTTAACTAGATTTTCTCGCTTTTGCTATCAATTATCAATAGAAGATGATTAATTCCCTTTTCCATATATTGATAGTAAAGATCGATAGTACAAAAATCTGACAAAAATAATTAACAAATTATATATTATTAATAATTATATTATTTTATTTTTTAAGGTTTATTTAGTAAGAGAATCACGTAAAGGATCACATCAAGTCTTATTTGATCTATTTAATTTAAAAGATATTAATATTATTAAAAATATAAATATTATATTTTATTTTTCCTTATTTTTTAATGTATTTTCTCTTATCCTTTTTATGAGATGAGTTTTAGAATTTTTCTTGTGAATTTTATATGACCCATTTCAATTCACAATGTGCATTGATTATTTTTTTCAACATATACTCTTATTAATTAGTCTTGATACTATTTATATCAGTGGAATATGAAATAATTATTGATCTTTCTTCCTTATTATTCAATGTAATTTTAAAAGTATACAAAGAATAATTGACAAGTTTAATATGTTTACCAAAAATAACTAAATTTCTTAATAAACATAAAATAACATAATATGTTAATAGAAAAAGAAGTAGTGACGAGACTTCTTTTCTTTTTAAAAGTTCTTTACAATATTGATAAATACTTTTAACGTTCTTTTGGATTCTATACAATAATAGTACATAATAATTTTCGTGCGTACGTACGTGCGTCCATGCATTCGTGTGGATTTATGAAGTCTTTGTGAGTTTTTTAGTCGTTTGATAACGTAAATATTATTATTTTTACAAATAGCATTCTTAAATGAATTCAGTCATCTTTGATATCAATTATATGTAATTATTTTTACAAATATTATTCTTAATTAAATTCTCTCATTCTGCTATCAATTATCAATAGAAGATGATTAACTCGCTTTTCCATTTATTGATAGTAAAGATCGATAGTAAAAGAATCAGACAAAAATAATTAACAAATTATATATTATTAATAATTATATTCTTTTATTTTTTAAGGTTTATTTCGTAAGAGAATCGCGTAAGGGATCACATCAAGTCTCATTTGATCTATTTTATTTAAAAGATATTAATATTATTAAAAAATATAAATATTATATTATATTTTTCCTTAATTTTTAATGTATTTTCTCTTATCCTTTTTATGAGGCGTGTTTTAGAATTTTTCTTGAGAATTTTATATGACTTATTTCAATTCACAATGTGCATTGATTATTTTTTTCAACACATACTCTTATTAATTAGTCTTGATACTATTTATATTAATGGAATATGAAATAATCATTAATCTTTCTTCCTTATTATTCAATGTAAGTTTAAAAGAATAATTGACAAGTTTAATATGTTTACCAAAAATAACTAAATTTCTTAATAAACATAAAATAACATAATTTGTTGATAGAAAAAGAAGTAGTGGCGAGACTTCTTTTCTTTTTAAAAGTTTTATACAATATTTATAAATACTTTTAATGTTATTTTGGATTCCATACAATAATAGTACATAATAATTTTCGTGCGTGCGTACGTGCATCTATGCATTCGTGTGGATTTATGAAGTCTTTGTGAGTTTTTTAGTCGTTTGATAACGTGAATATTATTATTTTTACAAATAGCATTCTTAAATGAATTCAGTCATCTTTGATATCAATTATATGTTATTATTTTTACAAATATTATTCTTAATTAGATTCTCTCGCTTCTGCTATCAATTATCAATAGAAGATGATTAATTCCCTTTTCCAATTATTTATAGTAAAGATCGATAGTAAAAGAATCAGACAAAATAATTAACAAATTATATATTATTAATAATTATTTTCTTTTATTTTTTAAGGTTTATTTACTAAGAGAATCGCGTAAGGGATCAGATCAAGTCTTATTTCATCCATTTAATTTAAAAGATATTAATATTATTAAAAAATATAAATATTTTATTTTATTTTTCCTTAGTTTTTAATGTATTTTCCCTTATCCTTTTTATGAGACGTGGTTGAGAATTTTTCTTGTTAATTTTAAATGACTTCTTTCAATTTACAATGTGCATTAATTATTTTTTTCAACACATACTCTTATTAACTAATCTTGAAACTATTTATATCAGTGGAATATGAAATAATCATTGATCTTTGTTCCTTATTATTCATTGTAATTTTAAAAGTATACAAAGAATAATTATCAAGTTTAATATGTTTACCTAAAATAACAAAATTTCTTAAAAAACATAAAATAACATAATATGTTGATAGAAAAAGAAGTAGTAGCGAGGCGTCTTTTCTTTTTAAAAGTTCTATACAAAATTTATATATACTTTTAATGTAGTTTTGGATTCCATACAATAATAGTACATAATAATTTTCGTGCGTGCGTACGTGCGTCCATGCATGCATGTGCATTTATGAAGTCTTTGTGAGTTTTTTAGTCGTTTTATAATGTGAATATTATTAATTTTACAAATAGCATTCTTAAATGCATTCAGTCATCTTTGATATTAATTATATGTTATTATTTTTATAAATATTATTCTTAATTAGATTCTCTCGCTTTTGCTATCAATTATCAATAGAAGATGATGAATTCTCTTTTCCATTTATTGATAGTAAAGAACGATAGTAAAACAATTTGACAAAAATAATTAACAAATTATATATTATTAATAATTATATTATTTTATTTTTTAAGGTTTATTTAGTAAGAGAATCCCGTAAGGAATCACATAAACTCTTTTTTTATGCATTTAATTTAAAATATATTTATTTTAATAAAAAATATAAAAAATATATTTTATTGTTCCTAAGTTTTTATTGTATTTTCTCTTATCCTTTTTATGAGACGTGTTTTAGAATTTTTCTTATGAATTTTATATGACTTATTTCAATTCACAATGTGCATTGATTATTTTTTTCAACACATACTCTTATTAATTAGTCTTGATACTATTTATATCAATGGAATATGAAATAATGATTAATCATTCTTCCTTATTATTCAATGTAAGTTTAAAAGTATACCAAGAATAATTGACAAGTTTAATATGTTTACCAAAAATAACTAAATTTCGTAATAAACATAAAATAACATAATTTGTTGATAGAAGAAGAAGTAGTGGTGAGACTTCTTTTCTTTTTAAAAGTTTTATACAATATTTATAAATGCTTTTAATGTTGTTTTGGATTCCATACAATAATAGTACATAATAATTTTCATGCGTGCGTACGTGCGTCCATGCATTCGTGTGGATTTATGAAGTCTTTGTGAGTTTTTTAGTCGTATGATAACGTGTATATTATTATTTTTACAAATAGCATTCTTAAATGGATTCAGTCATCTTTGATATTAATTATATGTTATTATTTTTACAAATATTATTCTTAATTAGATTCTCTCGCTTCTGCAATCAATTATCAATAGAAGATGATTAATTCCCTTTTCCAATTATTTATAGTACAGATCGATAGTAAAAGAATAAGACAAAAATAATTAACAAATTATATATTATTAATAATTATATTCTTTTATTTTTTAAGGTTTATTTACTAAGAGAATCGCGTAAGGGATCAGATCAAGTCTTATTTGATCCATTTAATTTAGAAGATATTAATATTATTAAAAAATATAAATATTTTATTTTATTTTTCCTTAGTTTTTAATGTATTTTTCCTTATCCTTTTTATGAGACGTGGTTGAGAATTTTTCTTGTTAATTTTAAATGACTTCTTTCAATTTACAATGTGCATTAGTTATTTTTTTCAACACATACTCTTATTAACTAATCTTGAAACTATTTATATCAGTGGAATATGAAATAATCATTGATCTTTGTTCCTTATTATTCATTGTAATTTTAAAAGTATGCAAAGAATAATTGACAAGTTTAATATGTTTACCTAAAATAACAAAATTTCTTAACAAACATAAAATAACATAATATGTTGATAGAAAAAGAAGTAGTGGCGAGGCGTCTTTTCTTTTTAAAAGTTCTATACAAAATTTATATATACTTTTAATGTAGTTTTGGATTCCATACAATAATAGTACATAATAATTTTCATGAGTGCGTACGTGCGTCCATGCATGCGTGTGCATTTATGAAGTCTTTGTGAGTTTTTTAGTTGTTTTATAATGTGAATATTATTAATTTTACATATAGCATTCTTAAATGGATTCAGTCATCTTTGATATTAATTATATGTTATTATTTTTATAAATATTATTCTTAATTAGATTCTCTCGCTTTTGCTATCAATTATCAATAGAAGATGATGAATTCTCTTTTCCATTTATTGATAGTAAAGAACGATAGTAAAACAATCTGACAAAAATAATTAACAAATTATATATTATTAATAATTATATTATTTTATTTTTTAAGGTTTATTTGGTAAGAGAATCCCGTAAGGAATCACATAAACTCTTATTTGATGCATTTAATTTAAAATATATTTATTTTAATAAAAAAGATAAAAAATATATTTTATTGTTCCTAAGTTTTTATTGTATTTTCTCTTATCCTTTTTATTAGACGTGTTTTAGAATTTTTCTTGTGAATTTTATATGACTTATTTCAATTCATAATGTGCATTGATTATTTTTTTCAACACATACTCTTATTAATTAGTCTTGATACTATTTATATCAATGGAATATGAAATAATCATTAATCTTTCTTGCTTATTATTCAATGTAAGTTTAAAAGTATACCAAGAATAATTGACAAGTTTAATATGTTTACCAAAAATAACTAAATTTCGTAATAAACATAAAATAACATAATTTGTTGATAGAAGAAGAAGTAGTGGCGAGACTTCTTTTCTTTTTAAAAGTTTTATACAATATTTATAAATACTTTAAATGTTGTTTTGGATTCTATACAATAATAGTACATAATAATTTTCGTGCATGCGTACGTGCGTCCATGCATGCGTGTGCATTTATGAACTCTTTGTGAGTTTTTTAGTCGTTTTATAACGTGAATATTATTAATTTTACAAATAGCATTCTTAAATGGATTCAGTCATATTCGATAACAATTATATGTTATTACTTTTATAAATATTATTCTTAATTGGATTCTCTCACTTTTCCTTTCAATTATCAGTAGAAGATGATTAATTCCCCTTCCCTTTATTGATAGTAAAGATCGATAGTAAAAGAATCTGACAAAAATAATTAACAAATTATATATTATTAATAATTATATGCTTTTATTTTTTAAGGTTTATTTAGTAAGAGAATCGCAGAAGGGATCACATCAAGTCTTATTTGATCCATTTAACTCAAAAGATATTAACATTATTAAAAAATATAAATAATATATTTTATTTTTCCTTAATTTTTAATGTATTTTCTCTTATCCTTTTTAGGAGACATGTCTTAGAATTTTTCTTGTTAATTTTATATGACTTCTTTCAATTTACAATGTGCATTGATTATTTTTTTAGCATATACTCTTATTAATTAAGCTTGATACTATTTTTATCAGTGGAATTGAAATAATCGTTGATCTTTCTTCCTTATTATTCAGTGTAATTTTAAAAGTATACAAAGAATAATTGACAAGTTTAATATGTTTACCAAAAATAACTAAATTTCTTAATAAACATAAAATAACATAACATGTTGATAGAAAAAGAAGTAGTGGGGAGACGTCTTTTCTTTTTAAAAGTTCTATACAAAATTTATAAATAATTTTAATGTAGTTTTGGATTCCATATAATAATAGTACATAATAATTTTCGTGCGTGCGTACGTACGTCCATGCATGCGTGTGCATTTATGAAGTCTTTGTGAGTTTTTTAGTCGTTTTATAAAGTGAATACTATTATTTTTACAAAGAGCATTCTTAAATGGATTCAGTCATCTTTGATATCCATTATATGTTATTATTTTTATAAATATTATTCTTAATTAGATTCTCTCGCTTTTGCTATCAATTATCAATAGAAGATGATTAATTCCCTTTTCCATATATTGATAGTAAAGATCGATAGTACAAAAATCTGACAAAAATAATTAACAAATTATATATTATTAATAATTATATTATTTTCTTTTTTAAGGTTTATTTAGTAAGAGAATCACGTAAGGGATCACATCAAGTCTTTTTCGTTCGTGCGTACGTGCGTCCATGCATTCGTGCGTCCATGCATGCGTGCGCATTTATGAACTCTTTGTGAGTTTTTTAGTCGTTTTATAACGTGAATATTATTAATTTTACAAATAGCATTCTTATATGGATTCAGTGATATTCGATAACAATTATATGTTATTACTTTTATAAATATTATTCTTAATTGGATTCTCTCACTTTTCCTTTCAATTATCAGTAGAAGATGATTAATTTCCATTTCCCTTTATTGATAGTAAAGATCGATAGTAAAAGAATCTGAAAAAAATAATTAACAAATTATATATTATTAATAATTATATGCTTTTATTTTTTAAGGTTTATTTAGTAAGAGAATCGCAGAAGGGATCACATCAAGTCTTATTTGATCCATTTAACTCAAAAGATATTAACATTATTAAAAAATATAAATAATATATTTTATTTTTCCTTAATTTTTAATGTATTTTCTCTTATCCTTTTTAGGAGACATGTCTTAGAATTTTTCTTGTTAATTTTATATGACTTCTTTCAATTTACAATGTGCATTGATTATTTTTTCAACACATACTCTTATTAATTAAGCTTGATACTATTTATATTAGTGGAATATGAAATAATCATCGATCTTTCTTTCATATTATTCAATGTAACTTTAGGAATTATACCAACAATAATTGACAAGTTTAATATGTTTACCTAAAATAACTAAATTTCTTAATAAACATAAAATAACATAATATGTTAATAGAAAAAGAAGTAGTGAGGAGACTTCTTTTCTTTTTAAAAGTTCTTCACAATATTGATAAATACTTTTAATGTTGTTTTGGATTCCATACAATAATAGTACATAATAATTTTCGTGCGTGCGTACGTGCGTCCATGCATTCATGTGGATTTTTGAAGTCTTTGTGAGTTCTTTAGTCGTTTGATAACGTGAATATTATTATTTTTACAAATACCATTCTTAAATGAATTCAGTCATCTTTGATATCAATTATATGTTATTATTTTTACAAATATTATTCTTAATTAGATTCTCTCATTCTGCTATCAATTATCAATAGAAGATGATTAACTCGCTTTTCAATTTATTGATAGTAAAGATCCATAGTAAAAGAATCAGACAAAAATAATTAACAAATTATATATTATTCATAATTATATTCTTTTATTTTTTAACATTTATTTAGTAAGAGAATCGCGTAAGGGATCACATCAAGTCTTATTTGATCTATTTTATTTAAAAGATATTAATATTATTAAAAAGTATAAATATTATATTTTATTTTTCCTTAATTTTTAATGTATTTTCTCTTATCCTTTTTATGAGACGTGTTTTAGAATTTTTCTTGTGAATTTTATATGACCCATTTCAATTCACAATGTGCATTGATTATTTTTTTCAACATATACTCTTATTAATTAGTCTTGATACTATTTATATAAGTGGAATATGAAATAATCATTGATCTTTCTTCCTTATTATCCAATGTAATTATAAAAGTATATCAAGAATAATTGACAAGTTTAATATTTTACCAAAAATAACTAAATTTCTTAATAAACATAAAATAACATAATATGTTAACAGAAAAAGAAGTAGTGACGAGACTTTTTTTCTTTTTAAAAGTTCTTTACAATATTGATAAATACTTTTAATGTTGTTATGGATTCCATACAATAATAGTACATAATAATTTTCGTGCGTCCGTACGTGCGTCCATGCGTTCGTGTGGATTTATGAAGTCGTTGTGAGTTTTTTAGTCGTTTGATAACGTGAATATTATTATTTTTACAAATAGCATTCTTAAATGAATTCAGACATCTTTGATATCAATTATATGTTATTATTTTTACAAATATTATTCTTAATTAGATTCTCTCATTCTGCTATCAATTATCAATAGAAGGTGATTAACTCGTTTTTCCATTTATTGATAGTAAAGATCGATAGTAAAAGAATCAGACAAAAATAATTAACAAATTATATATTATTAATAATTATATTCTTTTATTTTTTAAGGTTTATTTAGTAAGAGAATCGCATAAGGGATCACATCAAGTCTTATTTGATCTATTTTATTTATAAGATATTAATATTATTAAAAAATATAAATATTATATTATATTTTTCCTTAATTTTTAATGTATTTTCTCTTATCCTTTTTATGAGACGTGTTTTAGAATTTTTCTTGTGAATTTTATATGACTTATTTCAATTCACAATGTGCATTGATTATTTTTTTCAACACATACTCTTATTAATTAGTCTTGATACTATTTATATCAATGGAATATGAAATAATCATTAATCTTTCTTCCTTATTATTCAATGTAAGTTTAAAAGTATACCAAGAATAATTGACAAGTTTAATATGTTTACCAAAAATAACTAAATTTCTTAATAAACATAAAATAACATAATTTGTTGATTGAAAAAGAAGTAGTGGCGAGACTTCTTTTCTTTTTAAAAGTTTTATACAATATTTATAAATACTTTTAATGTTGTTTTGGATTCCATACAATAATAGTACATAATAATTTTCATGCGTGCGTACGTGCGTCCATGCATTCGTGTGGATTTATGAAGTCTTTGTCAGTTTTTTAGTCGTTTGATAACGTGAATATTATTATTTTTACAAATAGCATTCTTAAATGGATTAAGTCATCTTTGATATCAATTATATGTTATTATTTTTACAAATATTATTCTTAATTAGATTCCCTCGCTTCTGCTATCAATTATCAATAGAAGATGATTAATTCCCTTTTCCAATTATTTACAGTAAAGATCGATAGTAAAAGAATAAGACAAAAATAATTAACAAATTATATATTTTTAATAATTATATTCTTTTATTTTTTAAGGTTTATTTACTAAGAGAATCGCGTAAGGGATCAGATCAAGTCTTATTTGATCCATTTAATTTAAAAGATATTAATATTATTAAAAAATATAAATATTTTATTTTATTTTTCCTTAGTTTTTAATGTATTTTCCCTTATCCTTTTTATGAGACGTGGTTGAGAATTTTTCTTGTTAATTTTAAATGACTTCTTTCAATTTACAATGTGCATTAATTATTTTTTTCAACACATACTCTTATTAATTAATCTTGAAACTATTTATATCAGTGGAATATGAAATAATCATTGATCTTTCTTCCTTATTATTCAATGTAATTTAAAAGTATACCAAGAATAATTGACAAGCTTAATATGTTTACCTAAAATAACTAAATTTCTTAATAAACATAAAATAACATAATATGTTGATAGAAAAAGAAGTAGTGGGGAGACGTCATTTCTTTTTAAAAGTTCTATACAATATTTATAAATACTTTTAATGTTATTTTGGATTCCATACAATAATAGTACATAATAATTTTCGTTCGTGCGTACGTGCGTCCATGCATGCGTGCCCATTTATGAACTCTTTGTGAGTTTTTTAGTCGTTTTATAACGTGAATATTATTAATTTTACAAATAGCATTCTTAAATGGATTCAGTCATATTCGATAACAATTATCTGTTATTACTTTTTATAAATATTATTCTTAATTGGATTCTCTCCCTTTTCCTATCAATTATCAGTAGAAAATGATTAATTCCCCTTTCCCTTTATTGATAGTAAAGATCGATAGTAAAAGAATCTGACAAAAATAATTAACAAATTATATATTATTAATAATTATATGCTTTTATTTTTAAGGTTTATTTAGTAAGAGAATCACAGAAGGGATCACATCAAGTCTTATTTGATCCAGTTAATTCAAAAGATATTAACATTATTAAAAAATATAAATAATATACTTTATTTTTCCTTAATTTTTAATGTATTTTCTCTTATCCTTTTTATGAGATGTGTCTTAGAATTTTTCTTGTTAATTTTATATGACTTCTTTCATTTTTTCTTAAGCTTGATACTATTTTTATCAGTGGAATTGAAATAATCATCGATCTTTCTTTCTTATTATTCAATGTAATTTTAAAAGTATACCAAGAATAATTGACAATTTTAATATGTTTACCCAAAAAAACAAAATTTCTTAATAAACATAAAATAACATAATATGTTGATAGAAAAAGAAGTAGTGGTGAGACGTCTCTTCTTTTTAAAAGTTCTATACAAAATTTATAAATACTTTTAATGTAGTTTTGAATTCCATACAATAATAATACATAATAATTTTCATGCGTACGTACGTGCGTCCATGCATGCATGTGCATTTATGAAGTCTTTGCGAGTTTTTTAGCCGTTTTATAATGTGAATATTATTAATTTTACAAATAGCATTCTTAAATAGATTCAGTCATCTTTGATATTAATTATATGTTATTATTTTTATAAATATTATTCTTAATTAGATTCTCTCGCTTTTGCTATCAATTATCAATAGAAGATGATTAATTCCATTTTCCATTTATTGATAGTAAAGATCGATAGTAAAAGAATCTGACAAAAATAATTAACAAATTATATATTATTAATAATTATATTTTTTTATTTTTTAAGGTTTATTTAGTAAGAGAATCCTGTAAGGGATCACATCAAGTCTTATTTGATCCATTTAATTTAAAATATATTAATATTATTAAAAATATATGTAATATATTTTATTTTTCCTTAGTTTTTAATGTATTTTCTCTTATACTTTTTATGAGACGTGTTTTATAATTTTTCTTGTTAATTTTATATGACTTCTTTCAATTTACAATGTGCATTGATTTTTTTTAAGATAAACTCTTATTAATTAATCTTGATACTATTTATATTAGTGGAATATGAAATAATCATTGATCTTTCATTCTTATTATTCAATGTGGTTTTAAAAGTATACTAAGAATAATTGACAAGTTTAGTATGTTTACCTAAAATAACTAAATTTTTTAATAAATATAAAATAACATAATATGTTGATAGAAAAAGAAGTTGTGGCGAGACTTCTTTTCTTTTTAAAAGTTCTTTACAATATTTATAAATACTTTTAATGTTGTTTTGGATTCCATACAATAATAGTACATAATAAGTTTCGTGTGTGCGTACATGCATTCATGCATGTGTGTGTATTTCTGAAGTCTTTGTGAGTTTTTTAGTCATTTTATAACGTGAATATTATTATTTTTACAAAATAGCATTCTTAAATGGATTCAGTCGTCTTTGATATCAACTATATGTTATTATTTTTATAAATATTATTCTTAATTAGATTTTCTCGCTTTTGCTATCAATTATCAATTGAAGATGATTAATTCCCTTTTCCATTTATTGATAGTAAAGATCGATGGTAAAAGAATGAGACAAAAATAATTAACAAATTATATATTATTAATTATTATATTCTTTTAAATTTTAAGGTTTATTTAGTAAGAGAATCGCGTAAGGCATCACCTCAAGTCTTATTTGACCCATTTAATCTAAAAGATATTAATATTATTAAAAAATATAAATATTTTATTTTATTTTTCCTTAATTTTTAATGTATTTTCTCTTATCATTTTTTTTAGACGTGTTTTAGAATTTTTCTTATTAATTTTATATGACCCATTTCAATTCACAATGTGCATTGATTATTTTTTTCAACACATACTCTTATTAATTAGTCTTGATACTATTTATATAAGTGGAATATGAAATAATCATTGATCTTTCTTCCTTATTATTCAATGTAATTTTAAAAGTATACCAAGAATAATTGACAAGTTTAATATGTTTACCAAAAATAAGTAAATTTCTTAATAAACATAAAATAACATAATATGTTGATAGAAAAAGAAGTAGTGGCAAGACTTCGTTTCTTTTTAAAAGTTTTATACAATATCTATAAATACTTTTAATATTATGTCAGATTCCATACAATAATAGTACATAATAATTTTTGTGCGTGTGTTGTAACACCCCGAATTTTATAAAAATGAATAATTGATGGGAATGAATAATAAATAATTGTATATGAGTGGATTTGTGTCCCAAAAATATTGGAATGATTAAATTGGGATTTATTATTGATATTTATAATTTATTAAGTTTAAGTGAGATAAAATTATACCCGGTTAGAATATGAGTGTCGGACCAAGTATCTCCGAATGAGATGCCGGTTGTCAGGGCCATTACGAATATTATTGGGAATCCGAATCTATATTCGGAATAATTTTTGGATAATGTATTGAGCCCGAACTGAGAGCCTGTTTGTTATAAAACGGTGAACTTTTAATAGAGAGTTAAAAATTAAAACCAAAAAGCCCATTCTTCTCTCCTTATTTTCGTTGGGTTCTTGCTTCCATTGGCAAACACATTTCTTCTTCTTCTCTTACTTCCCTTTTCCTTCTCCACTTCTTCTTCTCTTCAAAACCCTAAGCCAATGGTGGTGCCTCTTCCTTCTCCCTCCATTTTCGTTCTTCCATGGAGCTTGAGGGAGATGATGTTGATTGAAGCTCCTTCCTTCTGCTCTCCCTCTCATTTTCGTTTTGGAGCTTAAGCTTGGAAGAGAGGTATGGTTTTTGACCACTCATGGTTTTTATTGATGGTTTTGGGTTATTGAAGTGTTAAGATGGGAGGTTAGATGTTGTTTTGATGAATGGTGGTGTGTGGAATCAATCCTAGGTTAGAAAAAATTATTGGGGTGTTGAATGAAGCCATTAATATAGGAAACCCTAAGGTGGGGTGGCTTAGATGTGAGTCTTTATAAGCATTTAATAAGGCACTTAGGATTAATGTTTGATGGTGATGTGAAATAAAGGGATATTAATGAGTGTTGTTGGGTTTTAATGAAACCCTAACTTTAATAAATTAGGGAAAGTGTGAAATGTGTGTAGAATATAGGTTTAATAATATTGGAGAATGGTATTAATGATGAAAAATGGCCATTGGTGGTGATTAATGAGCATGGGTAAATGTTGTTGGATTTTGATGAAAACCTTAGCCCTTAGAATTTGGGGAAAGTGGATATATTGTAATTGATGGGGTTCTAGATCACTTGTGGTGTGCCATTTAAATGTGATTAATTAATTATGGTTATTGAAGGACATGAGAGCTAAGTTGAATATTGAGTAACAATGTGATGGTGATGTTGTTGGGTTTAGTTGGCCTTTTATGATCTAAAGGATCTTGGCTTTGGGAAAGGAATTCCCGAAGCCTAACACAACTACATATGTTGGTGTTTAGCAAGTCTAGGACTTGGGGTTGAGCTTTATGATAAGCAAACAAATGTTTAGAGTTATGATGATTATTGATTATGTGTATGCATATATATTGGTATGTAGATTGTATTCCGGGTGATGCAATGGAACATTCAGAGCATTGGAATCGTTTCGGCTCTTCCCTCGAGGTAGGAGAGGAGTTAACATTCAAATTGCATGAGTAAATTTGATAGTGATTGTTGTATGTGATGAATACTCATGCTTGCCTTGCCATGTATATGTATTGAATTAATTGAAATGGCAAGTTGATGATTATTGAGAATGATGTGTGAGAATATATGTTGAATTGATAAGAAAATGTATATTCATATAAGATGATGACAAGTTTGAATTTGACATGATTGATAGATTGAATTGAATGTTAATGAGTATAAAGGTCTGGGACAGGTTTTAAATGCCTAGTATGAAGTATATGCTATATTAGATTTGATGAATTTTGGCTGGTATAGGTTTTGGCATGTTTGGTTGTGAGTTTCTCATGTTTCTTGTGCATATTCTGATATTCTCGCTCAAGCGAGATGGGATTTTGCTCAGGCGAGGATCCCTGTATCAGTATTTTAGCTTCTGGAGGAAATTCGCCCCGGCGAATGGGGCTTCACCTGAGCGAGGGCGAAAGGATTTGTTACTGGATGAAATCCGCCCGAGTGAAGGATGTTGGAGGATGGTATTCGCCCAAGCGAGGCGATTGAATGGAGTATGGGGGAAACCCTGGACGAATCCCGTCCGAGTGGGTGTTGTGAAAATAAACTAAGATGTGGTGAATTTTCGAGTGAAATCCGAGTGAGCTATGGTCCGAGTCAGGATCTTCCGAGTGAAGAAGTGGACATAACCAGAGTAAGAAGGCTCTTGAGTGTGATGATCTAGGTAGTGGAATCCCGAACGGGGAATTTCCGAGTCCAGTGGAACCTGTCCTGAGTGGAGTGCCCCGAAGGTGAAATTTCGAGTGGGAAGACACCGATTGGGGATATTCAGTATGAGTTTGTCCAGAGATACACTGGAATAACTCCGTGTGAGTGAAAAAGAAAAGAGGTCAGTTTTGGGAATGAGATACCGAGTGAGTGACTTATTAAGTGGTGAGTCGGTTTCTGGAATGTTTTACTGAGTGGAACACCGTGTGGGTGAAGACTCGGATTTGGAATGAATTTACCGAGTGGAAGTCTGAGTGAGAGAGGACTCGGTCTGGACTGATTTTTTCGAGTGGAGGACCGAGTGAGTGATGGTCGGTCTTGGAATTAATTTGCCGAGTGAAAGACCACAAGAGAGAAGAGTGGGTTTTTAAATAATTCATCGAGTGAGGACCGATCAGGAGTTGAGTTGGTGTTGGGATGAATTGTCGAGTGAGGACCGATCAGGTAATGAGTCAGTTTTGGAGTAATTAGCTGAGTGATAGACTATGTGAGTGTGAGTTGGCCCTGGAATGATTTGGTTGAATGAAAAATGGGTCGGTCTACATTGTTATGCCAAGTGGGAAGCCGAGTGTGAGATGACTCGGATCCAGATAAATTTTGCCGAGTGAAAACTGAATGACTGATGGGTCAGTTTTGGGGGGTTCTGTCAACAGAAACCCGAGTGTTGGGAAATTTGCCGAATGAGTGAGCATATGCTCGGCTCTGGGAGTTATTTGCTTAGGCGAGGAGGTTTCGCCCAAGTTAAGTTATGAGTTGTACTCGCATTGAACCATTTCCGCTCGAGTGAATGGCCTTAATTGAGTTACTCGCCCAAGCGAGTTGGCATGGACTTTGATTTTGGACGATTTTCGCCCAGGCTCGCTGGCTCCGTCCAAGCGAAGCTTGTGTGTCTCACTCAAGCGAGTCGGTTTTAGCTTGAGCGAAGCTTCCCCTGTTACTTCTTATTTTCTTTTCACTCTGCTCCCTTCTGTCTCGCCCATGTGTATTGTTTGGCACTCGCTCAAGCGAGTGGGGATTTCGCTTGGGCGAGTGACCCTCCCCTGATAGAAATTTTCCCTTATTTTCCTTAATTTATAACGTATTTTCTCTTATCCTTTTTATGAGACGTGTTTTAGAATTTTTCTTGTTAATTTTATATGACTTCATTCTATTTACAATTTGCATTGATTATTTTTTTCAACACCTACTCTTATTAATTAATCATGATACTATTTATAACAGTGGAATATGAAATAATCATTCATCTTTCTTCCTTATTATTCAATGCAATTTGGAAAGTATTCCAAGAATAGTTAGCAAGTATAATATGTTTACCTAAAATAGCTAAATTTCTTAATCAACATAAAATAACATAATATGGTGATAGAAAAGGAATTAGTGGGGAGACTTCTTTTCTTTTTAAAAGATTTCTACAATATTTATAAAAACTTTCAATGTTGTTTTGGATGCCATATAATGAAACTACATAATAATTTTTATAAATAATTAAACTACATAATAATGAAACTACATCATTATTTTTACAAATAGTATTATTAAATGGATTCAGTTATCGTTGTTATCAATTATATGTGATTATTTTTATAAATATTATTCTTAATTAGCTTCCCTCACTATTGCTATCAATTATCAATGGAAGATGATTAATTCCCTTTTCCATTTATTGATAGTAAAGATTGATAGTAAAAGAATCTGACAAAAATAATTAACAAATTATATATTATTAATATTTATAATCTTTTATTTTTTAAGGTTTATTTAGTAAGAGAATCACGTAACGTATCACATCAAGTCTTATTTGATCCATTTAATTAAAATTATATTAATATTATTAAAAAATATAAATAATATATTTTATTTTTTCTTAGTTTTTAATATATTTTCTCTTAAACTTTTTATGAGACGTCTTTTATAATTTTTCTTTTTAATTTTATATGACTTCTTTCAATTTACAATGCGCATTGATTTGTTTTCAAGATATACTCTTATTAATTAATCTTGATACTATTTATATTAGTGGAATATCAAATAATCAATGATCTTTCATTCTTATTATTCAATGTGGTTTTAAAAGTATACTAAGAATAATTGACAAGTTTAATATATTTACCTAAAATAACTAAATTTCTTAATAAACATAAAATAACATAATATGTAATGGAAAAAGAAGTACTGACGAGACTTCTTTTCTTTTTAAAAGTTCTTTACAATATTTATAAATACTTTTAATGTATTTTTGGATTCCATACAATAATAGTACATAATAATTTTTGTGTGTGCGTACGTGCGTCCAAGCATGCGTGTGCATTTATGAAGTCTTTGTGAGTTTTTTAGTTGTTTTATAACATGAATATTATTATTTTTACAAATAGCATTCTTAAATGGATTTGGTCATCTTTGATAGCAATTATATGTTATTATTTTTATAAATATTATTCTTAATTAGATTCTCTCGCTTCTGCTATCAATTATCAATAGAAGATGATTAATTCCCTTTTCCATTTATTGATAGTAAAGATATAGTAAAAGAATCAGACAAATATAATTAACAAATTATATCTTATGAATAATTATATTCTTTTATTTTTTAAGGTTTATTTAGTAAGAGAATCGCCTAAGGGATCACATCACGTCTTATTTGATTTATTTAATTTAAAACATATTAATATTATTAAAAAATATAAATATTTTATTTTATTTTTCCTTAATTTTTAATGTATTTTCTCTTATCCTTTTAATGAGACGTGTTTTAGAATTTTCTTGTTAATTTTATATGACTTATTTCTATTCACAATGTGCATTGATTATTTTTTTTAACACATACTCTTATTAATTAGTCTTGATACCATTTATATCAGTGGAATATGAAATAATCATTGAGCTTTCTTCCTTATTATTCAATGTAATTTTAAAAGTATACCAAGAATAATTGATAAGTTTAATATGTTTACCTTAAATAACTAAATTTCTTAATCAACATAAAATAACATAATATGGTGATAGAAAAGGAACTAGTGGCGATACTTCTTTTCTTTTTAAAAGTTTTATACAATATCTATAAATACTTTCAATGTTGTTTTGGATTCTATACAATGAAACTACATAATAATTTTCATGTGTGCGTACGTACATCCATGCATGCGTGTGCATTTATGAAGTATTTGTGTGTTTTTTAGTCATTTTATAACGTGAATGAATCATTATTTTTACAAATAGCATTCTTAAATGGATTCAGTCATCTTTCATATTAATTATATGTAATTATTTTTAAAAATATTATTCTTAATTAGATTCCCTCACTTTTGCTATCAATTATCACTAGAAGATGATTAATTCTCTTTTCCATTTATTGATAGTAAAGATCGATAGTAAAAGAATCTGACAAAAATACTTAACAAATTATATTTTATTAATAATTATATTCTTTTATTTTTTAAGGTTTATTTAGTAAGAGAATCATGTAAGGGATCACAACAAGTCTTATTTAATACATTTAATTTAAAAGATATTAATATTATTAAAAATATAAATAATATATTTTATTTTTCCTTAATTTTTAATGTATTTTCTCTTATCCTTTTTATGAGACATTTTTTAGAATTTTTCTTGTTGTTTTTATATGACTTATTTCTATTCACAATGTGCATTGATTCTGTTTTTCAACCTATACTCTTATTAATTAATCTTGATACTATTTATATCAGTGGAATATAAAATAATCATTGATCTTTCTTCCTTATTATTCAATGTAATTTGAAAAGTATACTAAGAATAGTTCACAAGTATAATATGTTTACCTAAAATAACTAAATTTCTTAATCAATATAAAATAACATAATATGGTGATAGAAAAGTAACTAATGGCGAGACTTCTTTTCTTTTTAAAAGTTTTATACAATATCTATAAATACTTTCAATGTTGTTTTGGATTCCCTACAATGAAACTACATAATAATTTTCATGTGTGTGTACGTGCTTTCATGCATTCGTGTGCATTATGAAGAATTTATGAGTTTTTTAGTCGTTTTATAACGTGAATGAATCATTATTTTTACAAATAATATTCTTAAACGGATTCAGTTATCTTTGATATCAATTATATGTTAATATATTTATATATATTATTCTTAATTAGTTTCCCTCACTATTGCTATCAATTATCAATAGAGGATGATTAATTTCCTTTTCCATTTATTGATAGTAAAGATCGATAGTAAAAGAATCTCACAAAAATAATTAACAAATTATATATTATTAATAATTATATTCTTTTATTTTTGAAGGTTTATTTAGTAAGAGAATCGTGTAAGAGATCACATCAAGTCTTATTTAATGGATTTAATTAAAAAGATATTAATATTATTAAAAAATATAAATAATATATTTTATTTTTCCTTAATTTTTAATGTATTTTCTCTTATCCTTTTTATGAGACATGTTTTAGAATTTTTTTTATTGTTTTTATATGCCTTTTTTAAATTTACAGTATGCATTGATTATTTTTTTCAACCCATACTCTTATTAATTAATCTTGATACTATTTGTATTAGTGGAATATAAAATAATCATTGATCTTTCTTTCTTATTATTCAATGTAATTTGAAAAGTATACTAAGAATACTTAACAAGTATAATATGTTTACCTAAAATAACTAAATTTCTTAATCAACATAAAAGAACATGATATGGTGATAGGAAAGGAACTAGTGGCGAGCTTTCTTTTCTTTTTAAAAGTTTTATACAATATCTATAAATACTTTCAATGTTGTTTTGGATTCGATACAATGAAACTACATAATAATTTTCATGTATGCGTACGTGTGTCCATGCATTCGTGTGCATTATGAAGAATTTATGAGTTTTTTAGTCGTTTTATAACGTGAATGAATCATTATTTTTACAAATAATATTCTTAAACGGATTCAGTTATCTTTGATATCAATTATATGTTATTATTTTTATAAATATTATTCTTAATTAGTTTCCCTCACTATTGCTATCAATTATCAATAGAAGATGATTAATTTCCTTTTCCATTTATTGATAGTAAAGATCGATAGTAAAAGAATCTCACAAAAATAATTAACAAATTATATATTATTAATAATTATATTCTTTTATTTTTGAAGGTTTATTTAGTAAGAGAATCGTGTAAGAGATCACATCAAGTCTTATTTGATGAATTTAATTTAAAACATATTAATATTATTAAAAAATATAAATAATATATTTTATTTTTCCTTAATTTTTAATGTATTTTCTCTTATCCTTTTTATGAGACATGTTTTAGAATTTTTTTATTGTTTTTATATGCCTTTTTTCAATTTACAGTATGCATTGATTGTTTTTTTCAATCCATACTCTTATTAATTAATCTTGATACTATTTGTATTAGCGGAATATGAAATAATCATTGATCTTTCTTTCTTATTATTTAATGTAATTTGAAAAGTATACCAAGAATACTTAACAAGTATAATATGTTTACCTAAAATAACTAAATTTCTTAATCAACATAAAAGAACATGATGGTGATAGAAAAGGAACTAGTGGCGAGACTTCTTTTCTTTTTAAAGTTTTATACAATATCTATAAATACTTTCAATGTTGTTTTGGATTCGATACAATGAAACTCCATAATAATTTTCATGTGTGCGTACGTGCGTCCATGCATGCGTGTGCATTTATGAAGAATTTGTGAGTTTTTTAGTTGTTTTATAATGTGAATGAATCATTATTTTTACAAATAACATTCTTAAATTGATTCAGTTATCTTTGATATCAATTATATGTTATTATTTTTATAAATATTATTTTTAATTAACTTCCCTTACTATTGCTATCAATTATCAATAGAAGATGATTAATTTCCTTTTCCATTTATTGATAGTAAAGATCGATATGAAAAGAATCTGATAAAAATAATTAACGAATTATATATTATTAATAACTATATTCTTTTATTTTTTAAGGTTTATTTAGTAAGAGAATCGCGTAAGGGATCATATCAAGTCTTATTTGATGCATTAAATTTAAAAGATATTAATATTATTAAAAAATATAAGTAATATATTTTATTTTTCCTTAATTTTTAATGTATTTTCTTTTATCCTTTTTATGAGACATGTTTTAGAATTTTTCTTATTGTTTTTATATAACTTCTTTCAATTTACAGTATGCATTGATTATTTTTTTCAACCTATACTCGTATTAATTAATCTTGATATTATTTATATCAGTTGAATATGAAATAATCATTGTTCTTTCTTCCTTATTATTCATTGTAATTTGAAAAGTATACCAAGAATAGTTCACAAGTATAATATGTTTACCTAAAATAACTAAATTTCTTAATCAACATAAAATAACATAATATGGTGATAGAAAAGGAACTAGTGGTGAGACTTCTTTTCTTTTTAAAAGTTTTGTACAATATCTATAAATACTTTCAATGTTGTTTTTGATTCCATACAATGAAACTGCATAATAATTTACATGTGTGCGTACGTGCGTCTATGCATGCGTGTTCATTTATGAAGAATTTGTGAGTTTTTTAGTTGTTTTATAACGTGAATGAATCATTATTTTTACAAATAGCATTCTTAAACGGATTCAGTCATCTTTGATATCAATTATATGTTATTTTTTTATAAATATTATTGTTAATTAGATTCCCTCACTTTTGCTATCAATTATCAATAGAAGATGATTAATTCCATTTTCCATTTATTGATAGTAAAGATCGATAGTAAAAGAATCTGACAAAAATAATTAACAAATTATATGTTATTAATAATTATATTCTTTTATTTTTTAAGGTTTATTTAGTGATGAATTTATTTTAAGAGATATTAATATTATTAAAAAATATAAATAATATATTTTATTTTTCCTTACTTTTTAATGTATTTTCTCTTATTCTTTTTATGAGACGTGTTTTAGAATTTTTCTTGTTATTTTTATATGACTTATTTCAATTCACAATGTGCATTGATTATTTTTTCAACGCATACTCTTATTAATTAATCTTGATACTATTTATATCAGTGAAATATGAAATAATCATTGATCTTTCTTCCTTATTATTCAATATAATTTGAAATGTATTCTGAGAATAGTTAACAAGTATAATATGTTTACCTAAAATAGCTAAATTTCTTAATCAACACAAAATAACATAATATGGTGATAGAAAAGGTACTAGTGGCGAGACTTCTTTTATTTTTAAAAGTTTTATGCAATATTTATAAATACTTTCAATGTTGTTTTGGATTCCATACAATGAAACTACATAATAATTTTCATGCGTGCGTACGTGTGTCCATGTATGTGTGTGCATTTATGAAGAAGTTGTGAGTTTTTTAGTCATTTTATAACGTGAATGAATCATTATTTTTGCAAATAGCATTCTTAAATAAATTTAGTCATCTTTGATATCAATTATATGTTATTATTTTTATAAATATTATTCTTAATTAGATTCCCTCACTTTTTCTATCAATTATTAATAGAAGATGATTAAATCCCTTTTCCATTTATTGATAATAGAGAGCGATAGTAAAAGAATCTGACAAAAATAATTAACAAATTATATATTATTGATAACTATAGTCTTTTATTTTTTATGGTTTATTTAGTAAAAGAATCGCGTAAGGGATCACATCAAGTCTTATTTGATGCATTTATTTTAAAGGATATTAATATTATTAAAAAATATAAATAATATATTCCTTGAGTGGTAAATTATCAGGAGGTCGACGCAGGATTGGCTTCAGTCTGTCCACTGGTACTGGAGTACAGCAATGGATCTCTGGGTAACCATCCACCAACTATTTGATGCCACCATGGTGATCTAAGACTACCAGATTAAAAAAAAGTAAAGTTCGGGGGTCTTCTCCTGATAGGCAAGTAAGGCTAGTCAACTCATATCAAGTATTTGTATGCTCTTATTTGAGAATCTGCTGCGTTCGGGCGGGAAGCACAGGAACTACAGTCTAGCTCCTTCAACTCATAGTTGATAGATATACCTTTGGATCAGTCGCTAACTGAACTCAAGAACTACTATAACACTAAGAACAAGCTTGTAGGAACTCTCAGTTAAGAGGTGTATTCTCTTAAAGCTGGAAGTGACGCAGAACAGCTACACCGCTAGCAGGAGAGGATATTCTTATTCTAGTGGAAGGGCGTGCTCCTTAACCAACTCCTATACCCAGAAGTGGGAACTAGTAAGATGGTTATCCCCTCTCAAACAACAAAGAGAACACAGAATCAAAGCAACCATTCGAGGCTTCTGATTTAACTCACAGATAAACAAGACAACAAGGAATGGCAACCTATCAAGGAAGTACGAACTAGGATACTTCTAACTTCTCCCCTTGGGGCTCTTTCTTGGCTACTTTTGCTCCTAACTCTAAGTACGATAGCTACTTTAGATCATTGTAGTCCAGACTAAGAAGATTCTATCTTGGCTTGGCATCCTCAATTCATGAATCATTAACTGGCTTTACGCGTTGGCCGAGACTGATAGAGCAACTACATATGACATTCTTATTTCAGACATTACTTCAACAGATGCGGATTCTTTAGTTGCTTCTAATCCTACAACCAACATAATATTCAGACTCTCCCACTACTTTCACCATACCACGCTCTTTTTCCATTTAGTTTAGAGAGAGTAGCTTGCTTTCCACGGTCTATTATTCCTTTCCTCTAGTGACTAAATTTAAAACTTACCGAAATGGCTCTTTAAAGAAGGGCTTTATTCACAGGAAAATTTTGGTGAAAATAGAATCCCTTGAAGACTTTCGCTAAACATTCAAGATTCAAGGTGAGCTGTAACATCCCGAATTTTAAAATGAGAGAATTAATTACTGAAATAAATATTAGAAATTGGTATATGGAGTATTTAATGTCCCAAACTATTGAGAATAATTAAATTGATAATTTTGGGAATTTTTGGTAAATTTTAGAGACCGATTAAGCTGAAATTAAACCCGGTTGAAATATGGGTGTCGGACCAAGTATCTCGGAATGAGATGATATTGGTCAGGGCTGAAGAGAATATTATTGGGAATCCGAATATGTATTCGGAATAATTTTCAGATGATGTATTGATCCCAAACGGAGAACCTGTTGGTTATAAAACGGTAAAGTTTTAATGAAGGGGAATTAAAATAAATCGAAAACCCAATTTTCTTCTCCTTCTATTCACGTGGGAATGCTGAAGGTGGAACATTTACACTTCACTTTCTTCTTCTTCTCTTCACCATCTTCATCATTTCTCTTTTCTTCTTCCTCCAAACCCTAGCAAAGTGGTATTATCTTCTACTCTCTTCCATTTTCGTTTTAGTGGAGCTTGAAGAAGGTTTTGGAGCTGCTGTATTCTCCCTCTTTCTCTCCATTTTCGCAGCTTCCTCTCCCCCTATTGAACCCATTTTCGTTTTTGGGCTTTGAGGTAAGTATATCCATTTTTGCTAAGGTTTTGGTTATGGGTATATGGTATTTATGAGTTGGAAGCCATGCATGTGTATGAATGTTTTGAGGAGAGCATTTAATGCAAAAGTTTAATGTGGGTTTTGTATGAGAATGAGGTCTCTTTGAGAAGTAATGAAGTGGATGTAATTATGGTTGGAAAGAGAAGAGTATTTATGATGGTTGTTGGAATTTTATGAAACCCTAACTTTATGAATTTGGGGAAAATGTATAATGGAGGTTGATGAACATTTATTGTTGGTAATAAATGTGAGTTATGATGCATAAGGGTCAATGGTGATGGTATTTGGTTGATGGAAGTCATTAATGGGGAAACCCATGAAAGGGTTGGTTGTTGAGTACATAATAATAAATGGTGGCACCTAACCCATGGTGGTTATGGTGGATAAAATGAAATAAAAGAGTTTTGAGAGTTATAATAATAAAAACAGCAAGTATTTATTGATATACAAGTATTTGAACCTTAATGAGTAAGTAGAAAATTGATTGTATAATGTATTGTGATGTAGGAAGTGACCCCATTGACGAAGCGGGACCATCGAACCGCGTTGATCACTACTTCACTTGAGGTAGGAGGGGGTAACTTTTCTAAATGCATGATTTCATCCATAGGTGATGTGAAAATATGTATATGTGATTATGTTAATGGTTGTTTGAATGGATGATATGATACGTTTGATTTGAATGCATTTAGAATGATGATTGTTATGTGGCATTGTGTTTGGGATAAAATTAATGATGTGATAATATTATATTAATGAAGTATGATGATGGTTTGCAACCATATGTGGATTGAGATTGTGATGTGAATATCCCAAATATGTGTGTATGATTTATAGAATGTGTATGCCACTAACTATTGATGAGAATAAGTCAAAGAAAATTGGGATTGGATAAGAATGATGAGAATATTGAAATCCACCAAGTGGTGGTGATGAATGATTAAATGTGGAGTGGCATCTAGGATGCATAGTGTGAGGATGCACTTGATTTGCATTTGCATTGCATCCATGGCATATCATAGCTGTTTATGTGGAATATTAGGGGGTTCCACTAGGCAGGCCCAGTGGGAGGGCGGCTCAGTGCACGAGCGTATTATGACTTTCCCCTGTGACTCGGTGTATGAGTCACGAAGCTGTCCATAGTTTGGTGACGAGGCACCCTATGTGGCAGGCCCAGTGGGCGGGCGGCTCTATGGTGAGTGAGTTTACCTCGGTGTCCGATGGGGCACGGCTCTCTCGATGTGTGTTCGGGAGGGGCCCGTAGCACTTGTGGTAGTTGAGGCCACGATGTTGATCCGCAAGTCACAGGGTGACTAGTGCTACAGATGGGCGATAGCGGTTTGGTACCAGTAAAATTATGATGATGATGTAAGCATGCATAAATTGAGATATATGTGTACACAATTTTTCTACTGCAGTAGAGGCATAGTAGCACACCTATGCTTGTCCCATAATTGATTTAATGATATATTTTCCCACAGCCGGATCCGCATTGTTTGATAAGAAATTCTTGTGCATATGCATTAGCTTTAAGAGCATTTACATATAGCTGGAGATATGCCTAGGTGAAAGCCCTTGGTGGCAACGGATGAATGAGAATTGAAAGGGGAAAGAGTTGAATACTAACCCGATGTGTGTGTTTGGCAATCCAAATGATTGATAATATGAATGTATACTTGAAATTATAAGATGTATTGTGAATAATGTATGATGTGGTGTAATGATTGCTAATTGTGCAAGTATACATGTATTTCATCATAATGTATGACTTTAATTCATTTGGATTATGTTACTCACCTCCCCGTTGCCATTTTTAAAGTTGATGTAGGTATGACTTAAATCCTACAACTTTTGGAGGCCGAGTATGAAGAAGGTAAAATATGGATAGGAATGCGTAAGCCTTGGCCGGCATGAAATCTGTTTTGTAGAGTATATGAGGTTTATATACTCAATTTTGTAATGTTGATAATTTTGGAGGTCATGGGAGAAAATTGGACATGTTTGTGTAATGACAATTTTCATTCATGACCCAAAAGATGTAAAGAATGAATCTGAATACTTGACTTTGTTAAATGAATGGATGTTGTGTTTTCATGCTATATTATGGAGTTTGTGGAATGATGTGGAATATAGATGTATGTAGGGAGTGCATGTGATTTGATGATGAATTTAAATTATATGCATGAGCTAATGTTAGCATGATGATGGTTAATGGTGAATGAGGCAGGTTCCAAGGGTGTTATATAATGTATAAATCTTGTAGGAACTGAATGAATGACCATAGATTGAGTTTTAGTATGGTAGGTTGAGTGTTAGCAATGTAAGTTCACGTTTTCTGCTGAGTTTCTGCAAAACTCGCTCAAGCGAGTAGTAATCTCGCCCGAGCGAGATTGTTGTGGAACAGGGGATTCGTTCCTGCCCCAAATTCGCTCAAGCGGACGTGCATTTCGCCCAAGCGAGATTGCCACAGAATCAGTGTTTTGATTCTGGACAATTTTCGCCCAGGCGTGAAGGGCAGCGCTCAAGCGAGGGAGAAGGAGAATTGATTCTGGACGATTTTCACCCAGGCGAGTGGTGCCTCGCCCAAGCGAAAATTGGCCAGAGAGTTCTCAACGTTTCTGGACCAATCTCGCTCAAGCGAGCCTTGGGCCGCTCAAGCGAGATCGACCCCTGATGCTCCTTTCCTTCTTCGCTCAAGCGTCTCGCTTTCTTCGCTCAAGCATTCCTTCATGTCTCGCTCAAGCGAGATAGGGCTCGCTCAAGCGAGCTGGGCCCTGATGCTCATTCCTTCATTTCGCTCAGCATCGCCCAGCGCCTGCTCAAGCGTGGGTACGCTGGCTCGCTCAAGCGACTTGAGTCACGCTTGAGCGAGTATGCCCCTGATTCTCATTTTGTTGTTTTAAATTAAATTTTAAAACGTTATGCATTATTTCTTCTTTAGATATTATTTTAAATGGTATTGAGGAGTATATTTAGGCCTTCTAGATTATATAAATTGTATCCCATATTTTTATGAATGGACTCCTCTTGAAAATCAATTAGCCACTAATTAAACCAAACTAAATAATTCTTCCACTGATTCTGATTGAAAAATTTACATTTAGTTTCACCCTCTCATATCTTCATATATGGGAGTGGTTCATTTTAGATCCGGGGGTTTGGTGAAAAATACTTCACTACTTTAATTATTGAATTTATTAATATTTTCAAAGACGCGAAAAATTTTCCCCTATTTTATTTTAGGGGTTTGGGGCGTCTCAACCTGGTATCAGAGCAATGGTTGCTCTTGATACAATTAAAATGGATGATGTTTATATGTTTGTTGCTTATGGTTGATTGATTTATGAATTATATGGGTGAATTATGATAGTGGTTATTGAAATGGGATTATTACATGATTATTGTTAAGCCCGGCCAGGCAATTCCTTTCTCATATTTACCTTCTAATTATGAAATACATTATGATGATACTTGTGCCAATGAAGTTAATGATGAATGATATGTATGCACATTGGGTGAAGAGACTTTAAGTTTCTAATTATGTTTATGTTGTTGTGTATAGATTGAGTGATGGCGTATAGGCGCAATTCTGATGCAGCCGCTATGGCTGAAGCCTTTAATCGCTTTACCGACATACTTGAACGGCAACAACAACCTATTGGTCAGCCGAATCAAGGTCTTGACCAATTTCTTAAGCGGAAGCCTTCTGAATTTCATGGAGGCTATAAGCCAGAAGATGCCCATGTTTGGATCCATGACTTGGAACGGATATTTGCTAGCATGGAATGTATCGAAACGCAGAAGGTGGAATATGCGGTGTTCATGGTTCGGAATGAGGCCGAATCTTGGTGGATCCTTACCCGTGGGCGTATGATTGCTGCCCACACTCCTCTAAATTGGGAGAATTTCAAGGCTGAATTTCTTAAGAAGTACTTTCCTGCGAGTTACAAAAACAAGAAAGAGCTTGAATTCATGGAACTCAAGCAAGGCGGCATGTCGGTTGAAGAGTATGCTTTGAAATTTGAAGAGCTATGTGTGTTTTATCCTCCCTTTCAGCAAGAGGGCACGTAAGTTTCAAAATGTGTTAAATTTGAGAATGGACTACGCCAAGAGATCAAGAAGGCGATTTGTCACCAAGAGATTAGGAGTTTTCCTACTCTTGTGGATAAGTGTAGAATTTTTGAAGAAAATGATATTGCTCCAAGGAACTACTCGGGGCATGATTATAAGTTGAAGGGCCAATCTTCTAGCTTCAAGAAGAAAGGCAACTTTAAAAACAACAGACGATTTGTACGTGGGTCCTCTTCTTTCAGAGGTGGACGAGGTGGTGGAAGGCATGGTGCCGATGGTGGCCGAGGTAATGGCCAAGGACTCCGTTGTTACAGATGTGGTGGAAATCACTTAGCCAGAGAGTGCAATCAAGAAGAAATAGTGGTGTGCTATAGATGCAACCAGCCGGGGCATATCCGCCCTGATTGTCCTTTGAATGCTGCAGATGTTGTGCCACGTGATAATGCAAACCGTGGAGGCTATGGTGCATTTAGAGGCCGTGGTCGTGGAAACGGTAATGGTGGAAGAAATGGAAACCGAAATGGTGGTAACGGTCGTGGTAATGGAAACGGAGGTAATGCTAATGGTGGTCGGAATGGCCCAAATCGTGGTGTTAATCAACAAATGGCTGGAAGAGTCTTTGCCGTGACCGGAGAAGAAGCTGCACAAGCTGAAGACCTTGTCCAAAGTGAGTGCCAGATATATGGTAATGTTGTTAATGTGATATTTGATTCGGGTGCTACGCACTCTTTTATTTCTGAAGAATGTGTGAGGCGCCTGCGAGTGCCTGTGAGTATGATGAAAGGTGCAATATTGGTGACTACACCGACTGGTGCTTGCTTAAGATCGGTGACTCGATGTGATAATGTCGAGATGGTCTTGGAGGGTAGAAAATTTGTTATATCCTTCGTGTGTTTACCTATGAAAGACCTGGATGTTATTTTAGGCATGGATTGGTTGTCCGCCAACAAGGTTTTGGTGGATTGTCATAGCAAGACAGTGATTTTCCCAACCTCTAATAATGAAGACTTTGATGTGCGAGGTATATCTCAACTTCTCATGATGTTCTGCTTGGTTGATGGGAATGGTGTTTCCCAATCTGGTGGGATTCCTATTGTTTCGGAATTTCCCGATGTGTTTCTAGAAGAAATTCCTGGATTACCTCCTCCACGAGAAGTGGAATTTGCTATCGATCTTATTCCGGGTGCAGAACCTGTTTCCCGAGCTCCTTATAGGATGTCTCCTATGGAGTTAGCTGAATTGAAAAAGCAAGTGGAAGAATTACTTGAACGGGAGTTTATTCGCCCAAGTGTGTCTCCTTGGGGTGCTCCTGTGTTGTTAGTAAAGAAGAAAGATGGGAGCATGAGATTGTGCGTTGATTATCGCCAGCTCAACAAACTAACCATTAAAAATAAATATCCTCTTCCACGCATTGATGATCTATTGGATCAATTGAAGGGTGCTGTTGTGTTTTCGAAGATTGATTTGCGTTCTGGATATCACCAAATTCGGGTGAAGGCCGAAGATATTCCGAAGACTGCTTTCCGAACGCGATACGGACACTATGAGTACGTAGTGATGCCTTTTGGTGTGACTAATGCCCCTGCGATTTTCATGAGCTACATGAATCGCATCTTCCATGAATATCTTGACCAATTCGTCGTAGTGTTTATCGATGATATTTTGGTGTATTCCAAGAGTCATGAAGAGCATGAAAGACATCTTCGTCTTGTGTTGACTATTCTACGAGAAAAGGAGTTGTATGCGAAGCTCTCTAAATGTGAATTTTGGCTGTCTGAGGTCCAATTCCTTGGACATGTTATTTCAAATGATGAAGTTGCTATGGATAGATCTAAAGTTGAAGCTGTGATGGCTTGGGAAAGACCAACGTCAGTGACGGAGATAAGGAGTTTTCTTGGTCTTGCCGGTTACTACCGGAGATTTATTGAAGGGTTTTCCCGTTTGGCTTTACCACTAACGAAGTTGACTCGGAAAAAATCACTCTTTTGTGTGGACTCGTGAATGTGAAGAGAGTTTTCAAGAGTTGAAGTTAAGGCTTACTACCGCACCGGTGTTAGCATTGCCCGACTTAACGAATGAATTTGTGGTATATTGCGATGCATCTAAGCTTGGTCTTGGGTGTGTATTGATGCAAAAGGAACGTGTGATAGCCTATGCGTCGAGGCAGTTGCGACCGCATAAGGTTAATTACCCCACACATGATCTTGAATTGGCAGCGGTGGTGTTTGCATTGAAGTTGTGGCGACACTACTTGTACGGCTCCAAGTTTGTGGTCTTTAGTGATCACAAAAGCCTTAAATACTTGTTTGACCAGAAGCAGTTGAATATGCGCCAAAGACGGTGGATGGAGTTCCTAAAAGACTATGAGTTTGAATTGAAGTATCACCCCGGCAAGGCAAATGTAGTTGCCGATGCATTGAGTAGAAAGTCATTACATGTCTCCGTGATGATGGCAAAGGAAATGGAGTTGATAGAACAATTTAGAGATTTGAATGTGGGCGTGGAGACTTACACTTCCAAGAAAATGGTGTTGGAAATGTTGAAGGTTGCAAATGAATTTCTTGAATATGTGAAGGCGCAACAACCCAATGATGAGTATTTGATTGAGATGAAAAAGACCCAAGAAAAAGGGAAGAATTTGTTCATAGAAGAAGGTCGAGATGGTATTTGGCGTGTCAAAGGTCGAATTTATGTTCCCTCAAGCGATGATGTGCGGAAACGTGTACTTGAGGAAGCTCATAAAAGCATATTGAGTATTCATCCTGGTTCCACTAAGATGTATCAAGATTTGAAGAAGAATTTCTGGTGGCCTGGTATGAAGCGTGATGTGGCGAATTTTGTAGCATCTTGCCTTGTGTGTCAAAAGGCTAAGGTTGAGCATCAGAGACCATCTGGTTATTTGAGACCATTGGAGATCCCTGTTTAGAAATGGGATAGTATAGCTATGGATTTTGTTTCTGGACTACCCAGAACTCGTGCTGGAAACGATGCTATATGGGTGATTGTTGATAGATTGACAAAATGTGCTCACTTCTTGCCCATTAATATGAAGAGTCCTTTGGAGAAATTGGCACAAATATACATTAAGGAGATTGTTAGACTGCATGGCGTTCCGTCTAGCATCATATCCGACCGTGATCCTCGTTTTACTTCTCGGTTTTGGGGACGTTTGCATGATGAGTTGGGTTATAAGTTGAAGCTTAGTTCCGCTTATCACCCGCAGACCGATGGACAATCGGAGAGAACTATACAAAGCTTGGAGGATTTGTTGAGAGCTTATGTCCTTGAGCACGGTGGATGTTGGGAGAGATTCCTCCCATTGATCGAATTCACATACAATAACAGCTTCCATTCCAGCATAGGTATGGCACCGTATGAGGCGTTGTATGGAAGGAAGTGTAGAACTCCCTTGTGTTGGCTTGAAGTTGGTGAAAACTTGGCTTTAGGGCCGGAGATCATTCAGGAAACTACAGAGCAAATTAAGAAGATCCAAGAGAATATGAAGATTGCTCAAGATAGGCAGAAGAGTTATTATGACAAGAGGCATAAACCCCTTGAGTTTCAAGTGGGTGACCATGTGTTTTTGAAGGTCTCGCATGATAAAGGCATTGGAAGGGCGTTGAAGAGTGGGAAGTTGAGCCCTAGATTTATCGAACCTTACGAGGTGTTGGAGCGGATTGGTGAGGTTGCTTATAGGATAGCACTCCCTCTGCATCTTGCTAATCTACACAACGTGTTTCACGTGTCGTAGTTAAGGAAATATGTTTATGATCCTTTACACGTGATCCCGATGGACGAGATTAAGGTGCGAGATGATCTATCTATTTCTCCTATTTCTGTTCGCATTGTCGGACATTCCGTGAAGAAATTGCGGAACAAGTTGGTACCTTTGGTGGAGGTCGCTTGGAAACATGGAAATACTGAAACGTTCACATGGGAACGCGAAGACGACATCAGAGAACGGTATCCCGATGTATTCGAACCCGGTAAGTTAAATTTCGAGGACGAAATTTTCTTTTTGGTGGGGTGGATTGTAACATCCCAAATTTTAAAATGAGAGAATTAATTACCAAAATAAATATTAGAAATTGGTATATGGAGTATTTAATGTCCCAAACTATTGAGAATAATTAAATTGATAATTTTGGGAATTTTTGGTAAATTTTAGAGACCGGTTAAGCTGAAATTAAACCCGGTTGAAATATGGGTGTCGGACCAAGTATCTCGGAATGAGATGATATTGGTCAGGGCTGAAGAGAATATTATTGGGAATCCGAATATGTATTCGGAATAATTTTCAGATGATGTATTGAGCCCGAACGGAGAACCTGTTGGTTATAAAACGGTAAAGTTTTAATGAAGGGGAATTAAAATAAATCAAAAACCCAATTTTCTTCTCCTTCTATTCACGTGGGAATGCTGAAGGTGGAACATTTACACTTCACTTTCTTCTTCTTCTCTTCACCATCTTCATCATTTCTCTTTTCTTCTTCCTCCAAACCCTAGCAAAGTGGTATTATCTTCTACTCTCTTCCATTTTCGTTTTGGTGGAGCTTGAAGGAGGTTTTAGAGCTGCTGTATTCTCCCTCTTTCTCTCCATTTTCACAGCTTCCTCTCCCCCTATTGAACCCATTTTCGTTTTTGGGCTTTGAGGTAAGTATATCCATTTTTGCTAAGGTTTTGGTTATGGGTATATGGTATTTATGAGTTGGAAGCCATGCATGTGTATGAATGTTTTGAGGAGAGCATTTAATGCAAAAGTTTAATGTGGGTTTTGTATGAGAATGAGGTCTCTTTGAGAAGTAATGAAGTGGATGTAATTATGGTTGGAAAGAGAAGAGTATTTATGATGGTTGTTGGAATTTTATGAAACCCTAACTTTATGAATTTGGGGGAAATGTATAATGGAGGTTGATGAACATTTATTGTTGGTAATAAATGTGAGTTATGATGCATAAGGGTCAATGGTGATGGTATTTGGTTGATGGAAGTCATTAATGGGGAAACCCATGAAAGGGTTGGTTGTTGAGTACATAATAATAAATGGTGGCACCTAACCCATGGTGGTTATGGTGGATAAAATGAAATAAAAGAGTTTTGAGAGTTATAATAATAAAAACAGCAAGTATTTATTGATATACAAGTATTTGAACCTTAATGAGTAAGTAGAAAATTGATTGTATAATGTATTGTGATGTAGGAAGTGACCCCATTGACGAAGCGGGACCATCGAACCGCGTTGATCACTACTTCACTTGAGGTAGGAGGGGGTAACTTTTCTAAATGCATGATTTCATCCATTGGTGATGTGAAAATATGTATATGTGATTATGTTAATGGTTGTTTGAATGGATGATATGATACGTTTGATTTGAATGCATTTAGAATGATGATTGTTATGTGGCATTGTGTTTAGGATAAAATTAATGATGTGATAATATTATATTAATGAAGTATGATGATGGTTTGCAACCATATGTGGATTGAGATTGTGATGTGAATATCCCAAATATGTGTGTATGATTTATTGAATGTGTATGCCACTAACTATTGATGAGAATAAGTCAAAGAAAATTGGGATTGGATAAGAATGATGAGAATATTGAAATCCACCAAGTGGTGGTGATGAATGATTAAATGTGGAGTGGCATCTAGGATGCATAGTGTGAGGATGCACTTGATTTGCATTTGCATTGCATCCATGGCATATCATAGCTGTTTATGTGGAATATTAGGGGGTTCCACTAGGCAGGCCCAGTGGGAGGGCGGCTCAGTGCACGAGCGTATTATGACTTTCCCCTGTGACTCGGTGTATGAGTCACGAAGCTGTCCATAGTTTGGTGACGAGGCACCCTATGTGGCAGGCCCAGTGGGCGGGCGGCTCTATGGTGAGCGAGTTTACCTCGGTGTCCGATGGGGCACGGCTCTCTCGATGTGTGTTCGAGAGGGGCCCGTAGCACTTGTGGTAGTTGAGGCCACGATGTTGATCCGCAAGTCACAGGGTGACTAGTGCTACAGATGGGCGATAGCCGTTTGGTACCAGTAAAATTATGATGATGATGTAAGCATGCATAAATTGAGATATATGTGTACACAATTTTTCTACTGCAGTAGAGGCATAGTAGCACACCTATGCTTGTCCCACAATTAATTTAATGATATATTTTCCCACAGCCGGATCCGTATTGTTTGATAAGAAATTCTTGTGCATATGCATTAGCTTTAAGAGCATTTGCATATAGCTGGAGATATGCCTAGGTGAAAGCCCTTGGTGGCAACGGATGAATGAGAATTGAAAGGGGAAAGAGTTGAATACTAACCCGATGTGTGTGTTTGGCAATCCAAATGATTGATAATATGAATGTATACTTGAAATTATAAGATGTATTGTGAATAATGTATGATGTGGTGTAATGATTGCTAATTGTGCAAGTATACATGTATTTCATCATAATGTATGACTTTAATTCATTTGGATTATGTTACTCACCTCCCCGTTGCCATTTTTAAAGTTGATGTAGGTATGACTTAAATCCTACAACTTTTGGAGGCCGAGTATGAAGAAGGTAAAATATGGATAGGAATGCGTAAGCCTTGGCCGGCATGAAATCTGTTTTGTAGAGTATATAAGGTTTATATACTCAATTTTGTAATGTTGATAATTTTGGAGGTCATGGGAGAAAATTGGACATGTTTGTGTAATGACAATTTTCATTCATGACCCAAAAGATGTAAAGAATGAATCTGAATACTTAACTTTGTTAAATGAATGGATGTTGTGTTTTCATGCTATATTATGGAGTTTGTGGAATGATGTGGAATATAGATGTATGTAGGGAGTGCATGTGATTTGATGATGAATTTAAATTATATGCATGAGCTAATGTTAGCATGATGATGGTTAATGGTGAATGAGGCAGGTTCCAAGGGTGTTATATAATGTATAAATCTTGTAGGAACTGAATGAATGGCCATAGATTGAGTTTTAGTATGGTAGGTTGAGTGTTAGCAATGTAAGTTCACGTTTTCTGCTGAGTTTCTACAGAACTCGCTCAAGCGAGTAGTAATCTCGCCCGAGCGAGATTGTTGTGGAACAGGGGATTCGTTCCTGCCCCAAATTCGCTCAAGCGGACGTGCATTTCGCCCAAGCGAGATTGCCACAGAATCAGTGTTTTGATTCTGGACAATTTTCGCCCAGGCGTGAAGGGCAGCGCTCAAGCGAGGGAGAAAGAGAATTGATTCTGGACGATTTTCGCCCAGGCGAGTGGTGCCTCGCCCAAGCGAAAATTGGCCAGAGAGTTCTCAATGTTTCTGGACCAATCTCGCTCAAGCGAGCCTTGGGCCGCTCAAGCGAGATCGACCCCTGATGCTCCTTTCCTTCTTCGCTCAAGCGTCTCGCTTTCTTCGCTCAAGCATTCCTTCATGTCTCGCTCAAGCGAGATAGGGCTCGCTCAAGCGAGCTGGGCCCTGATGCTCATTCCTTCATTTTGCTCAGCATCGCCCAGCGCCCGCTCAAGCGTGGGTACGCTGGCTCGCTCAAGCGACTTGAGTCACGCTTGAGCGAGTATGCCCCTGATTCTCATTTTGTTGTTTTAAATTAAATTTTAAAACGTTATGCATTATTTCTTCTTTAGATATTATTTTAAATGGTATTGAGGAGTATATTTAGGCCTTCTAGATTATATAAATTGTATCCCATATTTTTATGAATGGACTCCTCTTGAAAATCAACTAGCCACTAATTAAACCAAACTAAATAATTCTTCTGCTGATTCTGATTGAAAAATTTACATTTAGTTTCACCCTCTCATATCTTCATATATGGGAGTGGTTCATTTTAGATCCGGGGGTTTGGTGAAAAATACTTCACTACTTTAATTATTGAATTTATTAATATTTTCAAAGACGCGAAAAATTTTCCCCTATTTTATTTTGGGGGTTTGGGGTGTCTCATGAGCTGCTAAAAGAAGGAGGGAATATGAATATAGGTAATCCCATATTTTTACAATCAAACTCATTCTAAGGCTCATGTAGAGCAGACGAAATGGTCTCGTCATGTGCTGGATCCATGGTCAAACCAGGATAAACGAGAGCCTAGAAAGCTCAATCGATAAAGGTACATACTCAGACTCAGTCGAGCGAAGCAAAAGGAAGAGCACTTGAAGCGATTAAAGGCTTGCAAAGATACTTCTTTCATAATAGAATCGTACGCACGAACCAAGCTATGGCCTTGATTTCCTGCGAAAGCCGTAGCCCTTTAATTGGAGAACCAGCCTTATTTAGTTTGGTTTTAGTAAAAGCCTTTTCTTGCTGGATGCTTTCCTATCTCAAGTAACCCACCTATGAAAGAACTAAGAATCAACCTTGACTTGGTGGATGAGTTATAAGAGAATAGGCGCGGGATCCGGCTAAAATGGAATGGATTTTCCTTTCCTACTACTCTCTTTTATGCTCTTGAACTATTGATTTCCTTGTGCCTTTAGTTGAAGTATAGGTCGTCGAATCTATCTGGATGGGATTTTTCCTTCTGTTTAGTGGTATAGAAGGGATTTATCTAGTAGGTAGCGACAAGAGGACTAATGGGGCACGAACAGTTAATAAGACTTATAAATCTTTATTCTTTAATGTGGTTATTTTTAATGTATTTTCTTTTATCCTTTTTATGAGGCGTGTTTTAGAATTTTTCTTGTTAATTTTATATGACTTCTTTCAATTTACAATGTACATTCATTATTTTTTTCAACACATACTCTTATTAATTAATTTTGATACTATTTATATCAGGGGAATATAAAATAATCATTGATCTTTCTTCTTTATTATTCAATGTAATTTAAAAAGTATACTAAGAATAGTTAACAAGTATAATATGTTTACCTAAAATAGCTAAATTTCTTAATCAACATAAAATAACATAATATAGGGATAGAAAAGGAACTAGTGGCGAGACTTCTTTTCTTTTTAAAAGTTTTATACAATATCTATAAATACTTTCAATGTTGTTTTGGATTCGATACAATAAAACTCCATAATAATTTTCATGTGTGCGTATGTGCGTCCATGTATGCGTGTGCATTTATGAATAATTTTGAGTTTTTTAGTCGTTTTATAATGTGAATGAATCATTATTTTTACATATAGTATTTTTAAATGGATTCAGTCGTCTTTGATATCAATTATATGTTATTATTTTTATAAATATTATTCTTAATTAGATTCTCTTACTTTTGCTATCAATTATCAATAGAAGATGATTAATTCCCTTTTTCATTTATTGATAGTAAAGATCGATAGTAAAAGAATCTGACAAAAAGAATTAACAAATTATATATTATTAATAATTATAATCTTTTATTTTTTAAGGTTTATTTAGTAAGAGAATCGCATAAGGGATCATATTAAGTCTTATTTGATGCATTTAATTTAAAAGATATTAATGTTATTATAAAATATAAATAATATATTTTACTTTTCCTTAATTTTTAATGTATTTTCTCTTATCCTTTTTATGAGACGTGTTTCAGAATTTTTCTTGTTAATTTTATATAACTTCTTTCAATTTACAATGTGCATTGATTATATTTTCAACACATACTCTTATTAATTAATCTTGATACTATTTATATCAGAGGAATATGAAATAATCATTGATCTTTCTTCCTTATTATTGAATGTAATTTGAAAAGTATACCAAGAATAGTTAACAAGTATAATATGTTTACCTAAAATAACTAAATTTCTTAATCAACATAAAATAACATAATATGGTGATAGAAAAGGAACTAGTGGTGAGACTTCTTTTATTTTTAAAAGTTGTATACAATATTTATAAATACTTTCAATGTTGTTTTGGATTCCATACAATGAAATTACTTAATAATTTTACGGCGTGCGTACGTGCGTCAATGCATGCGTATACATTTATGAAGAATTTGTGAGTTTTTCAGTGGTTTTATAACGTGAATGAATCATTATTTTTACAAATAGTATTCTTAAATGGATTCAGTCATCTTTGATATCAATTATATGTTATTATTTTTATACTTATTATTCTTAATTAGATTCCCTCACTTTTGCTATTAATTATCAATAGAAGATGATTAATTCCCTTTTCCATTTATTGATAATAAAGATAGATAGTAAAAGAATCTGACAAAAATAATTAATAAATTATATATTATTAATAATTATATTCTTTTATTTTTTAAGGTTTATTTAGTAAGAGAATCGCGTAAGGGATCACATCAAGTCTTATTTGATGCATTTAATTTAAAAGATATTAACATTATTAAAAAATATAAATAATATATTTTATTTTTCTTTAATTTTTAATGTATTTTCTCTTATCCTTTTTATGAGACATGTTTTAGAACTTTTCTTGTTAATTTTATATGACTTCTTTCAATTTACAATGTGCATTGATTATTTTTTCAACCCATACTCTTGTTAATTAATCTTGATACTATTTATGTCAGTGGAATATAAAATAATCATTGATCTTTCTTCCTTATTATTCAATGTAATTTAATAAGTATACTAAGAATAGTTAACAAGTATAATATTTTTACATAAAATAGCTAAATTTCCTAATCAACATAAAATAACATAATATGGTGATAGAAAAGGAATTAGTGGCGAGACTTCATTTCTTTTTAAAAGTTTTATGCAATATTTATAAATACTTTCGATGTTGTTTTGGATTGCATATAATGAAACTACATAATAATTTTCATGCGTGCGTACGTGCGTCCATGCATGCGTGTGCATTTATGAATAATTTGTAAGTTTTTTAGTCGTTTTATAACGTGAACGAATCATTATTTTTAAAATAGCATTCTTAAACAGATTCAGTCATCTTTGATATCAATTATATGTTTTTATTTTTATAATTATTATTCTTAATTAGATTCTCTGACTTTTGCTATCAATTATTAATAGAAGATGATTAATTCAATTTTCCATTTATTGATAGTAAAGATCGATAATAGAAGAATCTGACAAAAAGAATTAACAAATTATATAGTATTAATAATTGTAATATTTTATTTTATAAGATTTATTTAGTAAGAGAAATTCGTAAGGGATCACATCAAGTCTTATTTGATGCATTTAATTTAAAATATACTAATGTTATTAAAAAATATAAATAATATATTTTACTTTTCCTTAATTTTTAATGTACTGTCTCTTATCCTTTTTATGAGACATGTTTTAGAATTTTTCTTGTTAATTTTATATGACTTCTTTCAATTTACAATGTGCATTGGTTATTTTTTCAACACATACTCTTATTAATTAATTTTGATACTATTTATATTGGTGGAATATGAAATAATCATTGATCTTTCTTCCTTATTATTCAATGTAATTTGAAACATATACCAAGAATAGTTAACAAGTATAATATGTTTACCTAAAATAACTAAATTTCTTAATCAAGATAAAATAACATAATATGGTGATAGAAAAGGAACTGGTGGCAAGACTTCTTTTCTTTTTAAAAGTTGAATACAATATTTATAAATAGCTTCAATGTTATTTTGGATTCTATACAATGAAACTACATAATAATTTTCATGCGTGCGTACGTGCGTCCATGCATGCATGTGCATTTATGAAGAATTTGTGATTTTTTTAGTTGTTTTATAAGGTGAATGAATCATTATTTTTACAAATAGTATTCTTAAATGGATATAGTCATCTTTGATATCAATTATATATTATTATTTTTATAAATTTTATTCTTAATTAGATTCTCTGACTTTTGCTATCAATTATTAATAGAAGATGATTAATTCAATTTTCCATTTATTGATAGTAAAGATCGATAGTAAAAGAATCTGATAAAAATAATTAACAAATTATATATTATTAATAATTATATTCTTTGATTTTTTAAGATTTATTTAGTAAGAGAATCGCGTAAAGGATCACATCAAGTCTTATTTGATGCATTTAATTTAAAAGATATTAATATTATTAAAAAATATAAATAATATATTTTAATTTTCCTTAATTTTTAATGTATTTCCTGTTATCCTTTTTATGAGACATGTTTTAGAATTTTTCTTGTTAATTTTATATGACTTCTTTCAATTTACAATGTGCATTGATTATATTTTCAACACATACCCTTATTAATTAATCTTGATACTATTTATATCAGTGGAATATGAAATAATCATTCATCTTTCTTCCTTATTATTCAATGTAATTTGAAAGTATACCAAGAATAGTTAACAAGTATAATATGTTTACCTAAAATAACTAAATTTCTTAATCAACATAAAATAACATAATAAGGTGATAGAAAAGGAATGAGTGGCGAGACTTCTTTTCTTTTTAAAAGATTTATACAATATTTATAAATACTTTCAATGTTGTTTTGGATTCCATACAATGAAACTACATAATAATTTTTATGCGTGCGTACGTGCACCCATGCATGCGTGTGCATTTCTGAAGAATTTGTGAGTTTTTTAGTCGTTTTATAATGTGAATGAATCGTTATTTTTACAAATGGCATTCTTAATTGGATTCAGTCATCTTTGATATCAATTATATGTTATTATTTTTATAAATATTATTCTAAATTAGATTCCCTCACTTTTGCTATCAATTATCAATAGAAGATTATTAATTCCTTTTTTCATTTATTGATAGTAAAGATCGATAGTAAAAGAAACTGACAAAAATAATTAACAAATTATATATTATTAATAATTATATTCTTTATTTTTTAAGGTTTATTTAGTAAGTGAATCACGTAAGGGATCACATAGTATCTTATTTGATGCATTTAACTTAAAAGATATTCATATTATTAAAAAATATAAATAATATATTTTATTTTTCCTTAATTTTTAACGTATTTTCTCTTATCCTTTTTATGAGACGTGTTTTAAAATTTTTCTTGTTAATTTTATATGACTTCATTCTATTTACAATTTGCATTGATTATTTTTTTCAACAAATACTGTTATTAATTAATCATGATACTATTTATATCAATGGAATATAAAATAATCATTGATCTTTCTTCCTTATTATTCAATGTAATTTAATAAGTATACCAAGAATAGTTAACAAGTATAATATGTTTACCTAAAATAGCTAAATTTCTTAATCAACATAAAATAACATAATATGGTGATAGAAAAGGAATTAGTGGCGAGACTTCTTTTCTTTTTAAAAGATTTATACAATATTTATAAAAACTTTCAATGTTGTTTTGGATGCCATATAATGAAACTACATAATAATTTTTATAAATAATTAAACTACAGAATAATGAAACTACATCATTATTTTTCCTTAGTTTTTAATATATTTTCTCTTATACTTTTTATGAGACGTCTTTTATAATTTTTCTTGTTAATTTTATATGACTTCTTTCAATTTACAATGCGCATTGATTTGTTTTCAAGATATTATATCAGTGGAATATCAAATAATCATTGATCTTTCATTCTTATTATTCAATGTGGTTTTAAAAGTATACTAAGAATAATTGACAAGTTTAATATATTTACCTAAAATAACTAAATTTCTTAATAAACATAAAATAACATAATATGTTAATAGAAAAAGAAGTAGTGACGAGACTTCTTTTCTTTTTAAAAGTTCTTTACAATATTTATAAATACTTTTAATGTACTTTTGGATTCCATACAATAATAGTACATAATAATTTTTATGTGTGCGTACGTGCGTCTAAGCATGCGTGTGCATTTATGAAGTCTTTGTGAGTTTTTTAGTCGTTTTATAACGTGAATATTATTATTTTTACAAATAGCATTCTTAAATGGATTCAGTCATCTTTGATATCAATTATATGTTATTATTTTTATAAATATTATTCTTAATTAGATTCTCTCGCTTCTGCTATCAATTATCAATAGAAGATGATTAATTCCCTTTTCCATTTATTGATAGTAACGATATAGTAAAAGAATCAGAAAAAAATAATTAACAAATTATATCTTATGAATAATTATATTCTTTTATTTTTTAAGGTTTATTTAGTAAGAGAATCGCCTAAGGGATCACATCACGTCTTATTTGATCTATTTAATTTAAAAGATATTAATATTATTAAAAAATATAAATATTTTATTTTATTTTTCCTTAATTTTTAATGTATTTTCTCTTATTCTTTTAATGAGACGTGTTTTAGAATTTTTCTTGTTAATTTTATATGACTTATTTCTATTCACAATGTGCATTGATTATTTTTTTCAACACATACTCTTATTAATTAGTTTTGATACTATTTATATCAGTGGAATATGAAATAATCATTGAGCTTTCTTCCTTATTATTCAATATAATTTTAAAAGTATACCAAGAATAATTGACAAGTTTAATATGTTTACCAAAATTAACTAAATTTCTTAATCAACATAAAACAACATAATATGTTGATAGAAAAAGAAGTAGTGGCGAGACTTCTTTTCTTTTTAAAAGTTCTATACAATATTTATAAATACTTTTAATGTTGTTTTGGATTCCATACAATAATAGTACATAATGATTTTCGTGCGGGCGGACGTGCGTCCATGCATGCGTATGCATTTATGAACTCTTTGTGAGATTTTTTGTCATTTTATAATGTGAATATTATTATTTTTACAAATAGCAGTCTTAAATGGATTCAGTCATCTTTGATATTAATTATATGTTATTATTTTTATAATTATTATTCTTAATTAGATTCTCTCACTTTTGCTATCAATTATCAATAGAAGATGATTAATTCCCTTTTCCATTTATTGATAGTAAAGATCGATAATAAAAGAATCTGACAAAAAAAATTAATAAATTATATATTGTTAATAATTATATTCTTTTATTTTTAAGGTTTATTTAGTAAGAGAATCACGTAATGGATCACATCAAGTCTTATTTGATCCATTTAATTTAAAAGATATTAATATTATTAAAAAATATAAATATTTTATTTTATTTTCCTTTCATTTTTAATGTATTTTCTCTTATCCTTTTTATGAGACGTGTTTTAGAATTTTTCTTGTTAATTTTATATGACCTCTTTCACTTTACAATGTGCATTGATTATTTTTTTCAACACATACTCTTATTAATTTAGCTTGATACTATTTATATCAGTGGAATATAAAATATTCATTTATCTTTCTTCCTTATTATTCAATGTAATTTTAGAAAGTATACCAAGAATAATTGACAAGTTTATTATGTTTACCTAAAATAACTAAATTTCTTAACAAATATAAAATAACATAATATGTTGATAGAAAAAGAAGTAGTGGAGAGACTTCTTTTCTTTTTAAAAATTCTATACAATATTTATAAATACTTTTAATGTTGTTTTGGATTCCATACAATAATAGTACATAATAATTTTCATGCGTGCGTACGTGCGTCCATGCATACGTATGCATTTATGAACTCTTTGTGAGTTTTTTGGTCGTTTTATAACGTGAATATTATTATTTTTACAAATAGCATTCTTAAATGGATTCAGTCATCTTTGATATCAATTATATGTTATTTTTTTATAAATATTATTCTTAATTAGATTCTCTCACTTTTGCTATCAATTATCAATAGAAGATGATTAATTCCCTTTTCCATTAATTCATAGTAAGTATCGATAATAAAAGAATCTCACAAAAATAATTAACAAATTATATATTGTTAGTAATTATATTCTTTTATTTTTAAGGTTTATTTAGTAAGAGAATCGCGTTAGGGATCACATCATGTCTTATTTGATGCATTTAATTTAAAATATATTTATTTTAATAAAAAATATAAAAAATATATTTTATTTTTCCTTAGTTTTTAATGTATTTTCTCTTATCCTTTTTACGAGATGTGTTTTATAATTTTTCTGGTTAATTTTATATAACTTCTTTCAATTTACAATATTCATTGATTATTTTTTTCAAGACATACTCTTATTAATTAATCTTGAAACTATTTATATCAGTGGAATATGAAATAATAATTTATGTTTCTTTCTTATTATTCAATGTAATTTTAAAAGTATACCAAGAATAATTAACAAGTTTAATATGTTTACGTAAAATAACTAAATTTCTTAATAAACATAAAATAACATAATATGTTGATAAAAAAGGAAGTACTGGCGAGACGTCTTTTCTTTTTAGAAGTTTTATACAATATTTATAAATACTTTTAATGTTGTTTTGGATTCCATACAATAATAGTACATAATAATTTTCATGCATGCGTACGTGCGTCCATGCATGCGAGTGCATCTATGAAGTCTTTGTGAGTTTTTTTGTCGTTTTATAACGTGAATATTATTATGTTACAAATAGCATTCTTAAATGGATTCAGTCATCTTTGATATCAATTTATATGTTATTATATTTATACATATTATTCTTAATTAGATTCTCTCACTTTTGTTATCAATTATCAATAGAAGATGATTAACTCCCTTTTCCATTTATTGATAGTAAAGATCGATAATAAAAGAATCTGACAAAAATAATTAACAAATTATATATTAGTAATAATTATATTCTTTTTTTTGAAGGTTTAATTAGTAAGAGAATCGTGTAAGGGATCCTATCAAGTCTTATTTGATGCATTTAATTTAAAATATATTTATTTTAATAAAAATATGAATAATATATTTTATTTTTCCTTAGTTTTTATTGATTTTTCTCTTATCCTTTTTATGAGACATGTTTTAGAATTTTTCTTGTTAATTTTATATGACTTCTTTCAATTTACAATGGGCATTGACTATTTTTGTCAACAGAAACTCTTATTAATTAAGCTTGATACTATTTATATCAGTGGAATATAAAATAATCATTGATCTTTCTTCCTTATTATTCAATGTAATTTTAAAAGTATACCAAGAATAATTGACAAATTTAATATGTTTACCTAAAATAACAAAATTTCTTAAAGAAAAAGAAGTAGTCGCGAGACTTCTTTTCTTTTTAAAAGTTCTATAAAATATTTATAAATACTTTTAATGTTGTTTTGGATTACATACAATAATAGTACATACTAATATTCGTGCGTGTGTACATGCATCCATGCATGTGTGTGCATTTATTAAGTCTTTCTGAGTTTTTTTGTTCGTTTTATAACGTGAATATTATTATTTTTACAAATAGCATTCTTAAATGGATTTAGTCATCTTTGATATCAATTATATGTTATTATTTTTATAACTATTATTCTTAATTAGATTCTCTCACTTTTGCTATTAATTATCAATAGAAGATGATTAATTCTTTTTTCCATTTATTGATAGTAAAGATCGATAATAAAAGAATCTGACAAAAATAATTATCAAACTATATATTATTAATATTTATATTCTTTTATTTTTTAAGGTTTATTTAGTAAGAGAATCCCGTAAGGGATCACATCATGTCTTATTTGATTCATTTAATTTAAACGATATTAATATTATTAAAAAATATAAATAATATATTTTATTTTTCCTTAATTTTTAATGTATTTTTCTTATCCTTTTTATGAGATGTATTTTAGAATTTTTCTTGTTAATTTTATATGACTTCTTTCAATTTACAATGTACATTGATTTTTTTTCAACACATACTCTTATTAATTAATCTTGATACTATTTATATCAGTGGAATATGAAATAATCGTTGATCCTTCTTCCTTATTTTTCAATGTAATTTTAAAAGTATACCAAGAATAATTGACAAGGTTAATATGTTTATCTAAAATAACTAAATTTCTTAATAAACATAAAATAACATGTTATGTTGATAGAAAAAGATGTAGTGGCGAGACCTCTTTTCTTTTTAAAAGTTCTATACAATGTTTATAAATACTTTTAATGTTGTTTCGGATTCCATACAATAATGGTACATAATAATTTTCATGCGTGCGTACGTGCATCTATGCATGTGTGTGGATTTATGAAGTCTTTATGAGTTTTTTTGTCGTTTTATAATGTGAATATTATTATTTTTACAAATAGCATCCTGAAATGGATTCAGTCATCTTTGATATCAATTATATGTTATTATTTTTATAAATATGATTCTTAATTAGATTCTCTCACTTTTGCTATCAATTATCAATAGGAGATGATTAATTCCCTTTTCCATTTATTGATAGTAAAGATCAATGGTAAAAGAATCTGACAAAAATAGTTAACAAATTATATATTATTAATAATTATATTCTTTTATTTTTTAAAGTTTATTTAGTAAGAGAATCCCGTAAGGGATCACATCAAGTCTTATTTGATGTATTTAATTTAAAATATAGTTATTTTAATAAAAAAATAAATTATATATTTTATTTTTCCTTAGTTTTTAATGTATTTTCTCTTATACTTTTTATGAGACGTGTTTTAGATTTTTTCTTGTTAATTTTATATGGCTTCTTTCAATTTACAATGTGCATTGATTTTCTTTTCAACACATACTCTTATTAATTAATCTTGATACTATTTATATCAATGGAATATGAATCAATCATCGATCTTTCTTCCTTATTATTCCATGTAATTTTAAAAGTATACCAAGAATAATTGACAAGTTTAATATGTTTACCTAAAATAACTAAATTTCTTAATAAACATAAAATAACATAATATGTTGATGGAAAAAGATGCAGTGGGGAGACGTCTTTTTTCTTTTTAAAAGTTCTATACAATATTTATAAATACTTTTAATGTTGTTTTGGATTCCACACAATAAGTTTCGTGCGTCCGTACGTGCGTCCATGCATGGGAGTGCATTTATGAACTCTTTGTGAGTTTTTTTTGTCATTCTATAATGTGAATATTATTATTCTTACAAATAGCATTCTTAAGTGGATTCAGTTATCTTTGATATCAATTATATGTTATTATTTGTATAAATATTATTCTTAATTAGATTCTCTCACTTTTGCTATCAATTATCAATAGAAGATGATTAATTCCCTTTTCCATTTATTGATAGTAATGATCGATAATAAAAGAATCTGACAAAAATAATTAACAAATTATATATTGTTAATAATTATATTCTTTTATTTTTTAAGGTTTATTTAGTAAGAGAATCGCATAAGGGATCACATCAAGTCTTATTTGATGCATTTAATTTAAAATATATTTATTTTAATATAAAATATAAATAATATATTTTATTTTTCCCTAGTTTTTAATGTATTTTCTCTTATCCTTTTTATGAGACGTGTTTTAGAATTTTTCTTGTTAAGTTTATATGACCTCTTTCAATTTACAATGTGCATTGATTATTTTTTTCAACATATACTCTTATTAATTTAGCTTGATACTATTTATATTAGTGGAATATGAAATAATCATTGATATTTCTTCCTTATTATTCAATGTAATTTTAGAAAGTATACCAAGAATAATTGACAAGTTTAATATGTTTACCTAAAATAACTAAATTTCTTAACAAATATAAAATAACATAATATATTGATAGAAAAAGAAGTAGTTGCGAGAATTCTTTTCTTTTTAAAAGTTCTATACAATATTTATAAATACTTCAAATGTTGTTTTAGATTCCATACAATAATAGTACATAATAATTTTGGTGCGTGCGTACGTGCGTCCATGCATTCGTGTGGATTTATGAAGTCTTTGTGAGTTTTTTAGTCGTTTGATAACGTGAATATTATTATTTTTACAAATAGCATTCTTAAATGGATTCGGTCATCTTTGATATCAATTATATGTTATTATTTTTGTAAATATTATTCTTAATTAGATTCTCTCGCTTTTGTTATTAATTATCAATAAAAGATTATTAATTCTATTTTTCATTTATTGATAGTAAGGATCGATAGTAAAAGAATCTTATAAAAATAATTAACAAATTATATATTATTAATAATTATATTCTTTTATTTTTTTAAGGTTTATTTAGTAAGAGAATCGCGTAATGAATCACATCAAGTCTTATTTGAACCATTTAATTTAGAAGATATTAATATTATTAAAAAATATAAATATTTTATTTTATTTTACCTTAATTTTTAATGTATTTTCTCTTATCCTTTTTATCAGACGTGTTTTATAATTTTTCTTGTTAATTTATATGACTTTTTCAATTTACAATGTGCATTGATTATTTGTTTCAACACATACTCTTCTTAATTAAGCTTGATACTATTTATATCAGTCGAATATGAAATAATCATCGATCTTTCTTTCTTATTATTCAATGGAATTTTAAAAGTATACCAAGAATAATTGACAAGTTTAATATGTTTACCAAAAATAACTAAATTTCTTAATAAACATAAAATAACAAAATATGTTGATAGAAAAAGAAGTAGTGGCGAGACGTGTTTTCTCTTTAAAAGTTCTATACAATATTTATAAATACTTTTAATGTTGTTTGGATTCCATACAATAATAGTACATAATAATTTTCGTGCGTGCGTACGTGCGTTCATGCATGCGTGTGCATTTATGAAGTCTTTGTGAGTTTTTTAGTCATTTTATAATGAAAATAATACAAATAGCATTCTTAAATGGATTCAGTCATCTTTAATATTAATTATTTATTTTTATTTTTATAAATATTATTCTTAATTAGATTCTCTCACTTTTGCTATCAATTATCAATAGAAGATGATTAATTCCCTTTTCTATTTATTGATAGTAAAGTTCGATAGTAAAAGAATCTGACAAAAATAATTAACAAATTATATATTATTAATAATTATATTCTTTTATTTTTTAAGGTTTATTTAGTAAGAGAATCGCGTAGGGTATCACATCAAGTCTTATTTGATCTATTTTATTTAAAAGATATTAATATTATTAAAAAATATAAATATTATATTATATTTTTCCTTAATTTTTAATGTATTTTCTGTTATCCTTTTTATGAGACGTGTTTTAGAATTTTTCTTGTGAATTTTATATGACCCATTTCAATTCACAATGTGCATTGATTATTTTTTTCAACATATACTCTTATTAATTAGTCTTGATACTATTTATATCAGTGGAATATTAAATAATCATTGATCTTTCTTCCTTATTATTCAATGTATTTTTAAAAGTATATCAAGAATAATTGACAAGTTTAATATGTTTACCAAAAATAACTAAATTTCTTAATAAACATAAAATAACATAATATGTTAATAGAAAAAGAAGTAGTGACGAGACTTCTTTTCTTTTTAAAAGTTCTTTACAATATTGATAAATACTTTTAATGTTGTTTTGGATTCCATACAATAATAGTACATAATAATTTTCGTGCGTGTGTACGTGCGTCCATGCATTCGTGTGGATTTATGAAGTCTTTGTGAGTTTTTTAGTCGTATGATAATTTGAATATTATTATTTTTACAAATAGCATTCTTAAATGAATTCATTCATCTTTGATATCAATTATATGTTATTATTTTTACAAATATTATTCTTAATTAGATTCTCTCATTCTGCTATCAATTATCAATAGAAGATGATTAACTCGCTTTTCCATTTAGTGATAGTAAAGATCGATAGTAAAAGAATCAAACAAAAATAATTAACAAATTATATATTATTAATAATTATATTCTTTTATTTTTTAAGGTTTATTTAGTAAGAGAATCGCGTAAGGGATCACATCAAGTCTTATTTGATCTATTTTGTTTAAAAGATATTAATACTATTAAAAAATATAAATATTATATTATATTTTTCCTTAATTTTTAATGTATTTTCTCTTATCCTTTTTATGAGACGTGTTTTAGAATTTTTCTTGTGAATTTTATATGACTTATTTCAATTCACAATGTGCATTGATTATTTTTTTCAACACATACTCTTATTAATTAGTCTTGATACTATTTATATCAATGGAATATGAAATAATCATTAATCTTTCTTCCTTATTATTCAATGTAAGTTTAAAATGGATATTATTATTTTTAATGTGAATATTATTATTTTTACAAAATAGCATTCTTAAATGGATTCAGTCATCTTTGATATCAATTATGTTATTATTTTTATAAATATTATTCTTAATTAGATTCTCTCGCTTTTGCTATCAATTATCAATAAAAGATTATTAATTCCATTTTCCATTTATTGATAGTAAGGATCGATAGTAAAAGAATCTTACAAAAATAATTAACAAATTATATATTATTAAAAATTATATTCTTTTATTTTTTAAGGTTTATTTAGTAAGAGAATCGCGTAAGGGATCACATCAAGTCTTATTTTATCCATTTAATTTAGATATTTTATTTTATTTTTCCTTAATTTTTAATGTATTTTATCTTATCCTTTTTATCATACGTGTTTTATAATTTTTCTTTTTAATTTATATGACTTTTTCAATTTACAATGTGCATTGATTATTTTTTTCATCACATACTCTTCTTAATTAAGCTTGATACTATTTATATCAGTCGAATATAAAAGAATCATTAATCTTTCTTCCTTATTATTTAATGTAATTTTAAAAGTTTACCAAGAATAGTTAACAAGTATAATATGTTTACCTAAAATAACTAAATTTCTTAATAAACATAAAATAACATAATATGTTGATAGAAAAAGAAGTAGTGGCGAGACTTCTTTTCTTTTTAAAAGTTCTATACAATATTTTTAAATAGTTTTAATGTTATTTTGGATTCCATACAATAATAGTACATAATAATTTTCGTGCATGCGTACGTGCGTCCATGCATGCGTGTGCATTTATGAACTCTTTGTTAGATTTTTTGTCGTTTTATAACGTGAATATTATTATTTTTACAAATAGCATTCTTAAATGGATGGAGTCATATTTGATATCAATTATATGTTATTATTTTTATAAATATTATTCTTAATTAGATTCTCTCGCTTTTGCTATCAATTATCAATAGAAGATGATTAATTCCATTTTCCATTTATTGATAGTAAAGATCGATTGTAAAAGAATGTGACAAAAATAATTAACAAATTATGTATTTTTAATAATTATATTTTTTTATTTTTTAAGGTTTATTCAGTAAGAGAATCCCGTAAGGGATCACATCAAGTCTTATTTGATCCATTTAATTTAAAATATATTAATATTATTGAAAATATATGTAATATATTTTACTTTTCCTTAGTTTTTAATGTATTTTCTCTGATACTTTTTATGAGATATGTTTGATAATTTTTCTTATTAATTTTATATGACTTCTTTCAATTTACAATGTGCATTCATTTTTTTTCAAGATATACTCTTATTAATTAATCTTGATACTATTTATATTAGTTGAATATGAAATAATCATTGATCTTTCATTCTTATTATTCAATGTGGTTTTAAAAGTATACTAAGAATAATTGACAAGTTTAATATGTTTACCTAAAATAACTAAATTTCTTAATAAACATAAAATAACATAATATGTTAATAGAAAAAGAAGTTGTGGCGAGACTTCTTTTCTTTTTAAAAGTTCTTTACAATATTTATAAATACTTTTAATGTTGTTTTGGATTCCATACAAGAATAGTACATAATAATTTTCGTGTGTGCGTACATGCATCCATGCATGCGTTTGCATTTATGAAGTCTTTGTGAGTTTTTTAGTCATTTTATAATGTGAATATTATTATTTTTACAAAAAGTATTCTTAAATGGATTCAATCATCTTTGATATCAATTATATGTTATTATTTTTATAAATATTATTCTTAATTAGATTCTCTCACTTTTGCTATCAATTATCAATAGAAGATGATTAATTCCCTTTTTCCATTTATTGATAGTAAAGATCGATAGTAAAAGAATCAGACAAAAATAATTAACAAATTATATATTATTAATTATTATATTCTTTTAATTTTTAAGGTTTATTTAGTAAGAGAATCGCATAAGGCATCACCTCAAGTCTTATTTGACCCATTTAATCTAAAAGATATTAATATTATTAAAAAATATAAATATTTTATTTTATTTTTCCTTAATTTTTAATGTATTTTCTCTTATCCTTTTTGTGAGACGTGTTTTAGAATTTTTCTTGTTAATTTTATATGACCCATTTCAATTCACAATGTGCATTGATTATTTTTTTCAACACATACTCTTATTAATTAGTCTTGATACTATTTATATCAGTGGAATATGAAATAATCATTGATCTTTCCTCCTTATTATTCAATGTAATTTTAAAAGTATATCAAGAATAATTGATAAGTTTAATATGTTTACCAAAAATAACTAAATTTCTTAATAAACATAAAATAACATAATATGTTGATAGAAAAAGAAGTAGTGGCGAGACTTCTTTTCTTTTTAAACGTTTTATACAGTATCTATAAATACTTTTAATATTATGTCAGATTCCATACAATAATAGTACATAAGAATTTTTGTGCCTGCGTACGTGCGTCCATGCATGCGTGTGCATTTATGAAGTCTTTGGGAGTTTTTTAGTCGTTTTATAACGTGAATATTATTATTTTAACAAATAGTATTCTTAAATGGATTCAGTCATCTTCGATAACAATTATATGTTATTACTTTTATAAATATTATTCTTAATTAGATTCTCTCACTTTTACTATCAATTATCAATAGAAGATGATTAATTCCCTTTTCCATTTATTGATAGTAAAGATCGATAGTAAAAGAATCTGACAAAAATAATTAACAAATTATATATTATTAATAATTATATGCTTTTATTTTTTAAGGTTTACTTATTAAGAGAATCACGTAAGGGGTCACATCAAGTCTTATTTGATCCATTTAATTCAAAAGATATTAATATTGTTAAAAAATATAAATAATATAGTTTATTTTTCCTTAATTTTTAATGTATTTTCTCTTATCCCTTTTATGAGACGAGTTTTAGAACTTTTCTTGTTAATTTTATATGACTTCTTTCAATTTACAATGTGCATTGATTATTTTTTCAACACATACTCTTATTAATTAAGCTTGATACTATTTATATCAGTGGAATATGAAATAATCATGGATCTTTCTTTAATATTATTCAATGTAATTTTAAAATTATACCAAGAATAATTGACAAGTTTAATATGTTTACCCAAAATAACTAAATTTCTTAATAAACATAAAATAACATAATATGTTGATAGAGAAAGAAGTAGTGGCGACACGTTTTTTCTTTTTAAAAGTTCTAAACAAAATTTATAAATAATTTTAATGTAGTTTTAGATTCCATACAATAATAGTGCATAATAATTTTCGTGCGTGCGTACGTGCGTCCATGCATTCGTGTGCATTTATGAAGTCTTTGTGAGTTTTTTAGTCGTTTTATATAGTGAATATTATTATTTTTACAAAGAGCATTCTTAAATGGATTCAGTCATCTTTGATATCAATTATATGTTATTATTTTTATAAATGTTATTCTTAATTAGATTCTCTCGCTGTTGCTATCAATTATCAATAGAAGATGATTAATTCCCTTTTCCATTTATTGATAGTAAAGATCGATAGTACAAAAATCTAACAAAAATAATTAACAAATTATATATTATTAATAATTATATTATTTTATTTTTTAAGGTTTATTTAGTAAGAGAACCACGTAAGGGATCACATCAAGTCTTATTTGATCTATTTAATTTAAAAGATATTAATATTATTAAAAAATATAAATATTTTATTTTATTTTTCCTTAATTTTTAATGTATTTACTCTTATCCTTTTTATGAGATGAGTTTTAGAACTTCTCTTGTTAATTTTATATGACTTCTTTCAATTTACAATGTGCATTGATTATTTTTTCAACACATACTCTTATTAATTAAGCTTGATACTATTTATATCAGTGGAATATGAAATAATCATTGATCTTTCTTTCATATTATTCAATGTAATTTTAGAAAGTATACCAAGAATAATTACCAGGTTTAATATGTTTACCTAAAATAACTAAATTTCTTAATAAACATAAAATAACAAAATATGTTAATAGAAAAAGAAGTAGTGACGAGACTCCTTGTTTTTTTAAAAGTTCTTTACAATATTGATAAATACTTTTAATGTTGTTTTGGATTCCATACAATAATAGTACATAATAATTTTCATGCGTGCGTACGTGCGTCCATGCATTCGTGTGGATTTATGAAGTGTTTGTGAGTTTTTTAGTCGTTTGATAACGTGAATATTATTATTTTTACAAATAGCATTCTTAAATGAATTCAGTCATCTATGATATCAATTATATGTTATTATTTTTACAAATATTATTCTTAATTAGATTCTCTCATTCTGCTATCAATTATCAATAGAAGATGATTAACTCGCTTTTCTATTTATTGATAGTAAAGATCGATAGTAAAAGAATCAGACAAAAATAATTAACAAATTATATATTATTAATAATTATATTCTTTTATTTTTTATGGTTTATTTAGTAAGAGAATCACGTAAGGGATCACATCAAGTGTTATTTGCTCTATTTTATTTAAAATATATTAATATTATTAAAAAATATAAATATTATATTTTATTTTTCATTAATTTTTAATGTATTTTCTCTTATCCTTTTTATGAGACGTGTTTTAGAATTTTTCTTGTGAATTTTATATGACCCATTTCAATTCACAATGTGCATTGATTATTTTTTTTAACATATACTCTTATTAATTAGTCTTGATACTATTTATATAAGTGGAATATGAAATAATCATTTATCTTTCTTCCTTATTATTCAATGTAATTTTAAAAGTATATCAAGAATAATAGACAAGTTTAATATGTTTACCAAAAATAACTAAATTTCTTAATAAACATAAAATAACATAATATGTTAATAGAAGAAGAAGTAATGACGAGACTTCTTTTCTTTTTAAAAGTTCTTTACAATATTGATAAATACTTTTAATGTTGTTTTGGATTCCATACAATAATAGTACATAATAATTTTCATGCGTACGTACGTGCGTCAATGCATTCGTGTGGATTTATGAAGTCTTTGTGAGTTTTTTAGTCGTTTGATAACGTGAATATTATTATTTTTACAAATAGCATTCTTAAATGAATTCAGTCATCTTTGATATCAATTATATGTTATTAGTTTTACAAATACTATTCTTAATTAGATTCTCTCATTCTGCTATCAATTATCAATAGAAGATGATTAATTTGCTTTTCCATTTATTGATAGTAAAGATCGATAGTAAAAGAATCAGACAAAAATAATTAACAAATTATATATTATTAGTAATAATATTCTTTTATTTTTTAAGGTTTATTTAGTAAGAGAATTGCGTAAGGGATCACATCAAGTCTTATTTGATCTATTTTATTTAAAAATATTAATATTATTAAAAAATATAAATATTATATTATATTTTTCCTTAATTTTTAATGTATTTTCTCTTATCCTTTTTATGAGACGTGTTTTAGAATTTTTCTTATGAATTTTATATGACTTATTTCAATTCACAATGTGCATTGATTATTTTTTTCAACACATACTCTTATTAATTAGTCTTGATACTATTTATATCAATGGAATATGAAATAATCATTGATCTTTCTTCCTTATTATTCAATGTAAGTTTAAAAGTATACCAAGAATAATTGACAAGTTTAATATGTTTACCAAAAATAACTAAATTTCTTAATAAACATAAAATAACATAATTTGTTGATAGAAAAAGAAGTAGTGGCGAGACTTCTTTTCTTTTTAAAAGTTTTATACAATATTTGTAAATACTTTTAATGTTGTTTTGGATTCCATACAATAATAGTAGATAATAATTTTCGTGCGTGTGTACGTGCGTCCATGCATTCGTGTGGATTTATGAAGTCTTTGTGAGTTTTTTAGTCGTTTGATAACGTGAATATTATTATTTTTACAAATAGCATTCTTAAATGGATGGAGTCATCTTTGATATCAATTATATATTATTATTTTTACAAATATTATTCTTAATTAGATTCTCTCACTTCTACTATCAATTTTCAATAGAAGATGATTAATTCCCTTTTCCAATTATTTATAGAAAAGATCGATAGTAAAAGAATCAGACAAAAATAATTAACAAATTATATATTATTAATAATTATATTCTTTTATTTTTTAAGGTTTATTTACTAAGAGAATCGCGTAAGGGATCAGATCAAGTCTTATTTGATCCATTTAATTTAAAAGATATTAATATTATTAAAAAATATAAATATTTTATTTTATTTTTCCTTAGTTTTTAATGTATTTTCCCTTATCCTTTTTATGAGACGTGGTTGAGAATTTTTCTTATTAATTTTAAATGACTTCTTTCAATTTACAATGTGCATTAATTATTTTTTTCAACACATACTCTTATTAACTAATCTTGAAACTATTTATATCAGTGGAATATGAAATAATCATTGATCTTTGTTCCTTATTATTCATTGTAATTTTAAAAGTATGCAAAGAATAATTGACAAGTTTAATATGTTTACCTAAAATAACAAAATTTCTTAACAAACATAAAATAACATAATATGTTGATAGAAAAAGAAGTAGTGGCGAGACTTCTTTTCTTTTTAAAACTTCTATACAAAATTTATATATACTTTTAATGTAGTTTTGGATTCCATACAATAATAGTACATAATAATTTTCGTGCGTGCATATGTGCGTCCATGCATGCGTGTGCATTTATGAAGTCTTTGTGAGTTTTTTAGTCGTTTTATAATGTGAATATTATTAATTTTACAAATAGCATTCTTAAATGGATTCAGTCATCTTTGATATTAATTATATGTTATTATTTTTATAAATATTACTCTTAATTAGATTCTCTCGCTTTTGCTATCAATTATCAATAGAAGATGATGAATTCTCTTTTCCATTTATTGATAGTAAAGAACGATAGTAAAACAATCTGACAAAAATAATTAACAAATTATATATTATTAATAATTATATTATTTTATTTTTTAAGGTTTATTTAGTAAGAGAATCCCGTAAGGAATCACATAAACTCTTATTTGATGCATTTAATTTAAAATATATTTATTTTAATAAAAAATATATTTTATTGTTCCTAAGTTTTTATTGTATTTTCTCTTATCCTTTTTATGAGACGTGTTTTAGAATTTTTCTTGTGAATTTTATATGACTTATTTCAATTCACAATGTGCATTGATTATTTTTTTCAACACATACTCTTATTAATTAGTCTTGATACTATTTATATCAATGGAATATGAAATAATCATTAATCTTTCTTCCTTATTATTCAATGTAAGTTTAAAAGTATACCAAGAATAATTGACAAGTTTAATATGTTTACCAAAAATAACTAAATTTCGTAATAAACATAAAATAACATAATTTGTTGATAGAAGAAGAAGTAGTGGCGAGACTTCTTTTCTTTTTAAAAGTTTTATACAATATTTATAAATACTTTTAATGTTGATTTGGATTCCATACAATAATAGTACATAATAATTTTCGTGCGTGCGTACGTGCGTCCATGCATTCGTGTGGATTTATGAAGTCTTTGTGAGTTTTTTAGTCGTTTGATAACGTGTATATTATTATTTTTACAAATAGCATTCTTAAATGGATTCAGTCATCTTTGATATCAATTATATGTTATTATTTTTACAAATATTATTCTTAATTAGATTCTCTCGCTTCTGCTATCAATTATCAATAGAAGATGATTAATTTGCTTTTCCATTTATTTATAGTAAAGATCGATAGTAAAAGAATCAGAAAAAAATAATTAACAAATTATATATTATTAATAATTATATTCTTTTATTTTTTAAGGTTTATTTACTAAGAGAATCGCGTAAGGGAACAGATCAAGTCTTATTTGATCCATTTAATTTAGAAGATATTAATATTATTAAAAAATTATAAATATTTTAATTTATTTTTCCTTAGTTTTTAATGTATTTTCCCTTATCCTTTTTATGAGACGTGGTTGAGAATTTTTCTTGTTAATTTTAAATGACTTCTTTCAATTTACAATATGCATTAATTATTTTTTTCAACACATACTCTTATTAACTCATCTTGAAACTATTTATATCAGTGGAATATGAAATAATCATTGATCTTTGTTCCTTATTATTCATTGTAATTTTAAAAGTATACAAAGAATAATTGACAAGTTTAATATGTTTACCTAAAATAATAAAATTTCTTAATAAACATAAAATAACATAATATGTTGATAGAAAAAGAAGTAGTGGCGAGGCGTCTTTTCTTTTTAAAAGTTTTATACAAAATTTATATATACTTTTAATGTAGTTTTGGATTCCATACACTAATAGTACATAATAATTTTTGTGCGTGCGTACGTGCGTCCATGCATGCGTGTGCATTTATGAAGTCTTTGTGAGTTTTTTAGTCGTTTTATAATATGAATATTATTAATTTTACAAATAGCATTCTTAAATGGATTCAGTCATCTTTGATATTAATTATATGTTACTATTTTTATAAATATTATTCTTAATTAGATTCTCTCGCTTTTGCTATCAATTATCAATAGAAGATGATGAATTCTCTTTTCCATTTATTGATAGTAAAGATCGATAGTAAAACAATCTGACAAAAATAATTAACAAATTATATATTATTAATAATTATATTATTTTATTTTTTAAGGTTTATTTAGTAAGAGAATCCCGTAAGGAATCACAACAAGTCTTATTTGATGCATTTAATTTAAAATATATTTATTTTAATAAAAAATATAAAAAATATATTTTATTAATCCTAAGTTTTTATTGTATTTTCTCTTATCCTTTTTATGAGACGTGTTTTTGAATTTTTCTTGTTAATTTTATATGACTTTTTTCAATTTACAATGTGCATTGTTTATTTTTTTCAACACATACTCTTATTAATTAATCTTGAAACTATTTATATCAGGGGAATATGAAATAATCATTGATCTTTCTTCCTTATTATTCAATGTAATTTAAAAGTATACCAAGAATAATTGACAAGCTTAATATGTTTACCTAAAATAACTAAATTTCTTAATAAACATAAAATAACATAATATGTTGATAGAAAAAGAAGTAGTGGGGAGACGTCATTTCTTTTTAAAAGTTCTATACAATATTTATAAATACTTTTAATGTTATTTTGGATTCCATACAATAATAGTACATAATAATTTTCGTGCGTGCGTATGTGCGTCCATGCATGCGTGTGCATTTATGAACTCTTTGTGAGTTTTTTAGTCATTTTATAACGTGAATATTATTAATTTTACAAAAAGCATTCTTAAATAGATTCAGTCATATTCGATAACAATTATATCTTATAACTTTTATAAATATTATTCTTAATTGGATTCTCTCACTTTTCCTTTCAATTATCAGTAGAAGATGATTAATTCCCCTTTCCCTTTATTGATAGTAAAGATCGATAGTAAAAGAATCTGACAAAAATAATTAACAAATTATATATTATTAATAATTATATGCTTTTATTTTTTAAGGTTTATTTAGTAAGAGAATCGCAGAAGGGATCACATCAAGTCTTATTTGATCCATTTAACTCAAAAGATATTAACATTATTAAAAAATATAAATAATATATTTTATTTTTCCTTAATTTTTAATGTATTTTCTCTTATCCTTTTTATGAGAGATGTCTTAGAATTTTTCTTGTTAATTTTATATGACTTCTTTCAATTTACAATGTGCATTGATTATTTTTTTAGCACATACTCTTATTAATTAAGCTTGATACTATTTTTATCAGTGGAATTGAAATAATCGTTGATCTTTCCTCCTTATTATTCAGTGTAATTTTAAAAGTATACAAAGAATAATTGACAAGTTTAATATGTTTACCAAAAATAACTAAATTTCTTAATAAACATAAAATAACATAATATGTTAATAGAAAAAGAAGTTGTGACGAGACTTCTTTTCTTTTTAAAAGTTCTTTACAATATTGATAAATACTTTTAATGTTGTTTTAGATTCCATACAATAGTAGTACATAATAATTTTCGTGCGTACGTACGTGCGTCCATGCATTCGTGTGGATTTATGAAGTCTTTGTGAATTTTTTAGTCGTTTGATAACGTGAATATTATTATTTTTACAAATAGCATTCTTAAATGAATTCATTCATCTTTGATATCAATTATATGTTATTATTTTTACAAATATTATTCTTAATTAGATTCTCTCATTCTGCTATCAATTATCAATAAAAGATGATTAACTCGCTTTTCCATTTATTGATAGTAAAGATCGATAGTAAAAGAATCAGACAAAAATAATTAACAAATTATATATTATTAATAATTATATTATTTTATTTTTTAAGGTTTATTTAGTAAGAGAATCACGTAAGGGATCACATCAAGTCTTATTTGATCTATTTAATTTAAAAGATATTAATATTATTAAAAATATAAATATTATATTTTATTTTTCCTTAATTTTTAATGTATTTTCTCTTATCCTTTTTATGAGATGAGTTTTAGAATTTTTCTTGTGAATTTTATATGACCCATTTCAATTCACAATGTGCATTGATTATTTTTTTCAACATATACTCTTATTAATTAGTCTTGATACTATTTATATCAGTGGAATATGAAATAATCATTGATCTTTCTTCCTTATTATTCAATGTAATTTTAAAAGTATATCAAGAATAATTGACAAGTTTAATATGTTTACCAAAAATAACTAAATTTCTTAATAAACATAAAATAACATAATATGTTAATAGAAAAAGAAGTAGTGACGAGACTTCTTTTCTTTTTAAAAGTTCTTTACAATATTGATAAATACTTTTAATGTTGTTTTGGATTCTATACAATAATAGTACATAATAATTTTCGTGCGTACGTACGTGCGTCCATGCATTCGTGTGGATTTATGAAGTCTTTGTGAGTTTTTTAGTCGTTTGATAACGTGAATATTATTATTTTTACAAATAGCATTCTTAAATGAATTCAGTCATCTTTGATATCAATTATATGTTATTATTTTTACAAATATTATTCTTAATTAGATTCTCTCATTCTGCTATCAATTATCAATAGAAGATGATTAATTCGCTTTTCTATTTATTGATAGTAAAGATCGATAGTAAAAGCATGAGACAAAAATAATTAACAAATTATATATTATTAGCAATTATATTCTTTTATTTTTTAAGGTTTATTTAGTAAGAGAATCGCGTAATGGATCACATCAAGTCTTATTTGATCTATTTTATTTATAAGATATTAATATTATTAAAAAATATAAATATTATATTATATTTTTCCTTAATTTTTAATGTATTTTCTCTTATCCTTTTTATGAGACGTGTTTTAGAATTTTTCTTGTGAATTTTATATGACTTATTTCAATTCACAATGTGCATTGATTATTTTTTTCAACACATACTCTTATTAATTAGTCTTGATACTATTTATATCAATGGAATATTAAATAATCATTAATCTTTCTTCGTTATTATTCAACGTAAGTTTGAAAGTATACCAAGAATAATTGACAAGTTTAATATGTTTACCAAAAATAACTAAATTTCTTAATAAACATAAAATAACATAATTTGTTGATAGAAAAAGAAGTAGTGGCGAGACTTCTTTTCTTTTTAAAAGTTTTATACAATATTTATAAATACTTTTAATGTTGTTTTGGATTCCATACAATAATAGTACATAATAATTTTCGTGCGTGAGTACGTGCGTCCATGCATTCGTGTGGATTTATGAAGTCTTTGTGAGTTTTTTAGTCGTTTGATAACGTGAATATTATTATTTTTACAAATAGCATTCTTAAATGGATTCAGTCATCTTTGATATCAATTATATGTTATTATTTTTACAAATATTATTCTTAATTAGATTCTCTCGCTTCTGCTATCAATTATCAATAGAAGATGATTAATTCTCTCTTCCAATTATTTATAGTAAAGATCGATAGTAAAAGAATCAGACAAAAATAATTAACAAATTATATACTATTAATAATTATATTCTTTTATTTTTTAAGGTTTATTTACTAAGAGAATCGCGTAAGGGATCCGATCAAGTCTTATTTGATCCATTTAATTTAAAAGATATTAATATTATTAAAAAATATAAATATTTTATTTTATTTTTCCTTAGTTTTTAATGTATTTTCCCTTATCCTTTTTATGAGACGTGGGTGAGAATTTTTCTTGTTAATTTTAAATGACTTCTTTCAATTTACAATGTGCATTAATTATTTTTTTCAACACATACTCTTATTAACTAATCTTGAAACTATTTATATCAGTGGAATATTAAATAATCATTGATCTTTGTTCCTTATTATTCATTGTAATTTTAAAAGTATACAAAGAATAATTGACAAGTTTAATATGTTTACCTAAAATAACAAAATTTCTTAACAAACATAAAATAACATAATATGTTGATAGAAAAAGAAGTAGTGGCGAGACGTCTTTTCTTTTTAAAAGTTCTATACAAAATTTATATATACTTTAATGTAGTTTTGGATTCCATACAATAATAGTACATAATAATTTTCGTGCGTGCGTACGTGCGTCCATGCAGGCGTGTGCATTTATGAAGTCTTTGTCAGTTTTTTAGTCGTTTTATAATGTGAATATTATTAATTTTACAAATAGCATTCTTAAATGCATTCAGTCATGTTTGATATTAATTATATGTTATTATTTTTATAAATATTATTCTTAATTAGATTCTCTCGCTTTTGCTATCAATTATCAATAGAAGATGATGAATTCTCTTTTCCATTTATTGATAGTAAAGAACGATAGTAAAACAATTTGACAAAAATAATTAACAAATTATATATTATTAATAATTATATTATTTTATTTTTTAAGGTTTATTTAGTAAGAGAATCCCGTAAGGAATCACATAAACTCTTTTTTTATGCATTTAATTTAAAATATATTTATTTTAATAAAAAATATAAAAAATATATTTTATTGTTCCTAAGTTTTTATTGTATTTTCTCTTATCCTTTTTATGAGACGTGTTTTAGAATTTTTCTTGTGAATTTTATATGACTTATTTCAATTCACAATGTGCATTGATTATTTTTTTCAACACATACTCTTATTAATTAGTCTTGATACTATTTATATCAATGGAATATGAAATAATCATTAATCTTTCTTCCTTATTATTCAATGTAAGTTTAAAAGTATACCTAGAATAATTGACAAGTTTAATATGTTTACCAAAAATAACTAAATTTTGTAATAAACATAAAATAACATAATTTGTTGATAGAAGAAGAAGTAGTGGCGAGACTTCTTTTCTTTTTAAAAGTTTTATACAATATTTATAAATACTTTTAATGTTGTTTTGGATTCCATACAATAATAGTACATAATAATTTTCGTGCGTGCGTACGTGCGTCCATCCATTCGTGTGGATTTATGAAGTCTTTGTGAGTTTTTTAGTCGTTTGATAACGTGAATATTATTATTTTTACAAATATAGCATTTTTAAATGGATTCAGTCATCTTTGATATCAATTATATGTTATTATTTTTACAAATATTATTCTTAATTAGATTCTCTCGCTTCTGCTATCAATTATCAATAGAAGATGATTAATTCTCTTTTCTAATTATTTATAGTAAAGATCGATAGTAAAAGAATCAGACAAAAATAATTAACAAATTATATATTATTAATAATTATATTCTTTTTTTAAGGTTTATTTACAAAGAGAATCGCGTAAGAGATCAGATCAAGTCTTATTTGATCCATTTAATTTAAAAGATATTAATATTATTAAAAAATATGAATATTTTATTTTATTTTTCCTTAGTTTTTAATGTATTTTCCCTTATCCTTTTTATGAGACGTGGTTGAGAATTTTTCTTGTTAATTTTAAATGACTTCTTTCAATTTACAATTTGCATTAATTTTTTTTTAACACATACTCTTATTAACTAATCTTGAAACTATTTATATCAGTGGAATATGAAATAATCATTGATCTTTGTTCCTTATTATTCATTGTAATTTTAAAAGTATACAAAGAATAATTGACAAGTTTAATATGTTTACCTAAAATAACAAAATTTCTTAATAAACATAAAATAACATAATATGTTGATAGAAAAAGAAGTAGTGGCGAGGCGTCTTTTCTTTTTAAAAGTTCTATACAAAATTTATATATACTTTTAATGTAGTTTTGGATTCCATACACTAATAGTACATGATAATTTTCATGCGTGCGTACGTGCGTCCATGCATGCGTGTGCATTTATGAAGTCTTTGTGAGTTTTTTAGTCGTTTTATAATGTGAATATTATTAATTTTACAAATAGCATTCTTAAATGGATTCAGTCATCTTTGATATTAATTATATGTTATGTTTTTTATAAATATTATTCTTAATTAGATTCTCTCGCTTTTGCTATCAATTATCAATAGAAGATGATGAATTCTCTTTTCCATTTATTGATAGTAAAGATCGATAGTAAAACAATCTCACAAAAATAATTAACAAATTATATATTATTAATAATTATATTATTTTATTTTTTAAGGTTTATTTAGTAAGAGAATCCCGTAAGGAATCACAACAAGTCTTATTTGATCTATTTTATTTAAAAGATATTAATATTATTAAAAAATATAAATATTTTATTTTATTTTTCCCTAATTTTTAATGTATTTTCTCTTATCCTTTTTATGAGACGTGTTTTAGAATTTTTCTTGTGAATTTTATATGACTTATTTCAATTCACAATGTGCATTGATTATTTTTTTCAACACATAGTCTTATTAATTAGTGTTGATACTATTTATATCAATGGAATATGAAATAATCATTAATCTTTCTTCGTTATTATTCAATGTAAGTTTGAAAGTATACCAAGAATAATTGACAAGTTTAATATGTTTACCAAAAATAACTAAATTTCTTAATAAACATAAAATAACATAATTTGTTGATAGAAAAAGAAGTAGTGGCGAGACTTCTTTTCTTTTTAAAAGTTTTATACAATATTTATAAATACTTTTAATGTTGTTTTGGATTCCATACAATAATAGTACATAATAATTTTTGTGCGTGCGTACGTGCGTCCATGCATTCGTGTGGATTTATGAAGTCTTTGTGAGTTTTTTAGTCGTTTGATAACGTGAATATTATTATTTTTACAAATAGCATTCTTAAATGGATCCAGTCATCTTTGATATTAATTATATGTTATTATTTTTATAAATATTATTCTTAATTAGATTCTCTCGCTTTTGCTATCAATTATCAATAGAAGATGATGAATTCTCTTTTCCATTTATTGATAGTAAAGAACGATAGTAAAACAATCTGAAAAAAATAATTAACAAATTATATATTATTAATAATTATATTATTTTATTTTTTAAGGTTTATTTAGTAAGAGAATCCCGTAAGGAATCACATAAACTCTTATTTGATGCATTTAATTTAAAATATATTTATTTTAATAAAAAATATAAAAAATATATTTTATTGTTCCTAAGTTTTTATTATATTTTCTCTTATCCTTTTTATGAGACGTGTTTTAGAATTTTTCTTGTGAATTTTATATGACTTATTTCAATTCACAATGTGCATTGATTATTTTTTTCAACACATACTCTTATTAATTAGTCTTGATACTATTTATATCAATGGAATATGAAATAATCATTAATCTTTCTTCCTTATTATTCAATGTAAGTTTAAAAGTATACCAAGAATAATTGACAAGTTTAATATGTTTACTAAAAATAACTAAATTTCGTAATAAACATAAAATAACATAATTTGTTGATAGAAGAAGAAGTAGTGGCGAGACTTCTTTTCTTTTTAAAAGTTTTATACAATATTTATAAATACTTTTAATGTTGATTTGGATTCCATATAATAATAGTACATAATAATTTTTGTGCGTGCGTACGTGCGTCCATGCATTCGTGGGGATTTATGAAGTCTTTGTGAGTTTTTTAGTTGTTTGATAACGTGTATATTATTATTTTTACAAATAGCATTCTTAAATAGATTCAGTCATCTTTGATATCAATTATATGTTATTATTTTCACAAATATTATTCTTAATTAGATTCTCTCGCTTCTGCTATCAATTATCAATAGAAGATGATTAATTCTCTTTTCTAATTATTTATAGTAAAGATCGATAGTAAAAGAATCAGACAAGAATAATTAACAAATTATATATTATTAATAATTATATTCTTTTATTTTTTAAGGTTTATTTACTAAGAGAATCGTGTAAGGGATCAGATCAAGTCTTATTTGATCCATTTAATTTAGAAGATATTAATATTATTAAAAAATATAAATATTTTATTTTATTTTTCCTTAGTTTTTAATGTATTTTCCCTTATCCTTTTTATGAGACGTGGTTGAGAATTTTTCTTGTTAATTTTAAATGACTTCTTTCAATTTACAATGTGTATTAATTATTTTTTTAACACATACTCTTATTAACTAATCTTGAAACTATTTATATCAGTGGAATATGAAATAATCATTGATCTTTGTTCCTTATTATTCATTGTAATTTTAAAAGTATGCAAAGAATAATTGACAAGTTTAATATGTTTACCTAAAATAACTAAATTTCTTAATAAACATAAAATAACATAATATGTTGACAGAAAAAGAAGTAGTGGGGAGACGTCATTTCTTTTTAAAAGTTCTATACAATATTTATAAATACTTTTAATGTTATTTTGGATTCCATACAATAATAGCACAAAATAATTTTCGTGCGTGCGTACGTGCGTCCATGCATTCGTGCGTCCATGCATGCGTGCGCATTTATGAACTCTTTGTGAGTTTTTTAGTCGTTTTATAACGTGAATATTATTAATTTTACAAATAGCATTCTTATATGGATTTAGTGATATTCGATAACAATTATATGTTATTACTTTTATAAATATTATTCTTAATTGGATTCTCTCACTTTTCCTTTCAATTATCAGTAGAAGATGATTAATTTCTCTTTCCCTTTATTGATAGTAAAGATCGATAGTAAAAGAGTCTGACAAAAATAATTAACAAATTATATATTATTAAATATTATATGCTTTTATTTTTTTGAGGTTTATTTAGTAAGAGAATCGCAGAAGGGATCACATCAAGTCTTATTTGATCCATTTAACTCAAAAGATATTAACATTATTAAAAAATATAAATAATATATTTTATTTTTCCTTAATTTTTAATGTATTTTCTCTTATCCTTTTTATGAGACATGTCTTAGAATTTTTCTTGTTAATTTTATATGACTTCTTTCAATTTACAATGTGCATTGATTATTTTTTTAGCACATACTCTTATTAATTAAGCTTGATACTATTTTTATCAGTGGAATTGAAATAATCATTGATCTTTCTTCCTTATTATTCAATGTAATTTTAAAAGTATACAAAGAATAATTGACAAGTTTAATATGTTTACCCAAAATAACTAAATTTCTTAATAAACATAAAATAACATAACATGTTGATAGAAAAAGAAGTAGTGGGGAGACGTCTTTTCTTTTTAAAAGTTCTATACAAAATTTATAAATAATTTTAATGTAGTTTTGGATTCCATACAATAATAGTACATAATAATTTTCGTGCGTGCGTACGTGCGTCCATGCATGCGTGTGCATTTATGAACTCTTTGTGAGTTTTTTAGTCATTTTATATAGTGAATATTATTATTTTTACAAAGAGCATTCTTAAATGGATTCAGTCATCTTTGATATCAATTATATGTTATTATTTTTATAAATATTATTCTTAATTAGATTCTCTCGCTTTTGCTATCAATTATCAATAGAAGATGATTAATTCCCTTTTCCATTTATTGATAGTAAAGATCGATAATACAAAAATCTGACAAAAATAATTAACAAATTATATATTATTAATAATTATATTATTTTTCCTTTTAAGGTTTATTTAGTAAGAGAATCACGTAAGGGATCACATCAAGTCTTATTTGATCTATTTAATTTAAAAGATATTAATATTATTAAAAAATATAAATATTATATTTTATTTTTCCTTAATTTTTAATGTATTTTCTCTTATCCTTTTTATGAGACGAGTTTTAGAACTTTTCTTGTTAATTTTATATGACTTCTTTCAATTTACAATGTGCATTGATTATTTTTTCAACACATACTCTTATTAATTAAGCTTGATACTATTTATATCAGTGGAATATGAAATAATCATCGATCTTTCTTTCATATTATTCAATGTAATTTTAGAAATTATACAAAGAATAATTGACAAGTTTAATATATTTACCTAAAATAACTAAATTTCTTAATAAACATAAAATAACATAATATGTTAATAGAAAAAGAAGTAGTGAGGAGACTTCTTTTCTTTTTAAAAGTTCTTTACAATATTGATAAATACTTTTAATGTTGTTTTGGATTCCATACAATAATAGTACATAATAATTTTCATGCGTGCGTACATGCGTCCATGCATTCGTGTGGATTTATGAAGTCTTTGTGAGTTTTTTTGTCGTTTGATAACGTGAATATTATTATTTTTACAAATAGCATTCTTAAATGAATTCAGTCATCTTTGATATCAATTATATGTTATTATTTTTACAAATATTATTCTTAATTAGATTCTCTCATTCTGCTATCAATTATCAATAGAAGATGATTAACTCGCTTTTCCATTTATTGATAGTAAAGATCGATAGTAAAAGAATCAGACAAAAATAATTAACTAATTATATATTATTAATAATTATATTCTTTTATTTTTTAAGGTTTATTTAGTAAGAGAATCGCGTAAGGGATCACATCAAGTCTTATTTGATCTATTTTATTTAAAAGATATTAATATTATTAAAAAATATAAATATTATATTATATTTTTCCTTAATTTTTAATGTATTTTCTGTTATCCTTTTTATGAGACGTGTTTTAGAATTTTTCTTGTGAATTTTATATGACCCATTTCAATTCACAATGTGCATTGATTTTTTTTTCAACGTATACTCTTATTAATTAGTCTTGATACTATTTATATCAGTGGAATATTAAATAATCATTGATCTTTCTTCCTTATTATTCAATGTAATTTTAAAAGTATATCAAGAATAATTGACAAGTTTAATATGTTTACCAAAAATAACTAAATTTCTTAATAAACATAAAATAACATAATATGTTAATAGAAAAAGAAGTAGTGACGAGACTTCTTTTCTTTTTAAAAGTTCTTTACAATATTGATAAATACTTTTAATGTTGTTTTGGATTCCATACAATAATAGTACATAATAATTTTCGTGCGTGTGTACGTGCGTCCATCCATTCGTGTGGATTTATGAAGTCTTTGTGAGTTTTTTAGTCGTATGATAATGTGAATATTATTATTTTTACAAATAGCATTCTTAAATGAATTCAATCATCTTTGATATCAATTATATGTTATTATTTTTACAAATATTATTCTGAATTAGATTCTCTCATTCTGCTATCAATTATCAATAGAAGATGATTAACTCGCTTTTCCATTTAGTGATAGTAAAGATCGATAGTAAAAGAATCAGACAAAAATAGTTAACAAATTATATATTATTAATAATTATATTCTTTTATTTTTTAAGGTTTATTTAGTAAGAGAATCGCGTAAGGGATCACATCAAGTCTTATTTGATCTATTTTGTTTAAAAGATATTAATACTATTAAAAAATATAAATATTTTATTTTATTTTTCCTTAATTTTTAATGTATTTTCTCTTATCCTTTTTATGAGAAGTGTTTTAGAATTTTTCTTGTGAATTTTATGACCCATTTCAATTCACAATGTGCATTGATTATTTTTTTCAACATATACTCTTATTAATTAGTCTTGATACTATTTATATCAGTGGAATATGAAATAATCATTGATCTTTCTTCCTTATTATTCAATGTAATTTTAAAAGTATATCAAGAATAACTGACAAGTTTAATATGTTTACCAAAAATAACTAAATTTATTAATAAACATAAAATAACATAATATGTTAATAGAAAAAGAAGTAGTGACGAGACTTCTTTTCTTTTTAAAAGTTCTTTACAATATTGATAAATACTTTTAATGTTGTTTTAGATTCCATACAATAATAGTACATAATAATTTTCGTGCGTACGTACGTGCGTCCATGCATTCGTGTGGATTTATGAAGTCTTTGTGAGTTTTTTAGTCGTTTGATAACGTGAATATTATTATTTTTACAAATAGCATTCTTAAATGAATTCAGTCATCTTTGATATCAATTATATGTTATTATTTTTACAAATATTATTCTTAATTAGATTCTCTCATTCTGTTATCAATTATCAATAGAAGATGATTAACTCGCTTTTCCATTTATTGATAGTAAAGATCGATAGTAAAAGAATCAGACAAAAATAATTAACTAATTATATATTATTAATAATTATATTCTTTTATTTTTTAAGGTTTATTTAGTAAGAGAATCGCGTAAGGGATCACATCAAGTCTTATTTGATCTATTTTATTTAAAAGATATTAATATTGTTAAAAAATATAAATATTATATTTTATTTTTCCTTATTTTTTAATGTATTTTCTGTTATCCTTTTTATGAGACGTGTTTTAGAATTTTTCTTGTGAATTTTATATGACCCATTTCAATTCACAATGTGCATTGATTATTTTTTTCAACATATACTCTTATTAATTAGTCTTGATACTATTTATATCAGTGGAATATGAAATAATCATTGATCTTTCTTCCTTATTATTCAATGTAATTTTAAAAGTATATCAAGAATAATTGACAAGTTTAATATGTTTACCAAAAATAACTAAATTTCTTAATAAACATAAAATAACATAATATGTTAATAGAAAAAGAAGTAGTGACGAGACTTCTTTTCTTTTTAAAAGTTCTTTACAATATTGATAAATACTTTTAATGTTGTTTTTGATTCCATACAATAATAGTACATAATAATTTTCGTGCGTGTGTACGTGCGTCCATGCATTCGTGTGGATTTATGAAGTCTTTGTGAGTTTTTTAGTCGTATGATAATGTGAATATTATTATTTTTACAAATAGCATTCTTAAATGAATTCATTCATCTTTGATATCAATTATATGTTATTATTTTTACAAATATTATTCTTAATTAGATTCTCTCATTCTGCTATCAATTATCAATAGAAGATGATTAACTCGCTTTTCCATTTACTGATAGTAAAGATCGATAGTAAAAGAATCTGACAAAAATAATTAACAAATTATATATTATTAATAATTATATTATTTTATTTTTTAAGGTTTATTTAGTAAGAGAATCACGTAAGGGATCACATCAAGTCTTATTTGATCTATTTAATTTAAAAGATATTAATATTATTAAAAATATAAATATTTTATTTTATTTTTCCTTAATTTTTAATGTATTTTCTCTTATCCTTTTTATGAGATGAGTTTTAGAATTTTTCTTGTGAATTTTATATGACCCATTTCAATTCACAATGTGCATTGATTATTTTTTTCAACATATACTCTTATTAATTAGTCTTGATACTATTTATATCAGTGAAATATGAAATAATCATTGATCTTTCTTCCTTATTATTCAATGTAATTTTAAAAGTATATCAAGAATAATTGACAAGTTTAATATGTTTACCAAAAATAACTAAATTTCTTAATCAACATAAAATAACATAATATGTTAATAGAAAAAGAAGTAGTGACGAGACTTCTTTTCTTTTTAAAAGTTCTTTACAATATTGATAAATACTTTTAACGTTGTTTTAGATTCTATACAATAATAGTACATAATAATTTTCATGCGTACGTACGTGCGTCCATGCATTCGTGTGGATTTATGAAGTCTTTGTGAGTTTTTTAGTCGTTTGATAACGTGAATATTATTATTTTTACAAATAGCATTCTTAAATGAATTCAGTCATCTTTGATATCAATTATATGTTATTATTTTTACAAATACTATTCTTAATTAGATTCTCTCATTCTGCTATCAATTATCAATAGAAGATGATTAACTCGCTTTTCCATTTATTGATAGTAAAGATCGATAGTAAAAGAATCAGACAAAAATAATTAACAAATTATATATTATTAATAATTATATTCTTTTATTTTTTAAGGTTTATTTAGTAAGAGAATCGCGTAAGGGATCACATCAAGTCTTATTTGATCTATTTTATTTAAAAGATATTAATATTATTAAAAAATATAAATATTATATTATATTTTTCCTTAATTTTTAATGTATTTTCTCTTATCCTTTTTATGAGACGTGTTTTAGAATTTTTCTTGAGAATTTTATATGACTTATTTCAATTCACAATGTGCATTGATTATTTTTTTCAACAGATACTCTTATTAATTAGTCTTGATACTATTTATATCAATGGAATATGAAATAATCATTGATCTTTCTTCCTTATTATTCAATGTAAGTTTAAAAGTATACCAAGAATAATTGACAAGTTTAATATGTTTACCAAAAATAACTAAATTTCTTAATAAACATAAAATAACATAATTTGTTGATAGAAAAAGAAGTAGTGGCGAGACTTCTTTTCTTTTTAAAAGTTTTATACAATATTTGTAAATACTTTTAATGTTGTTTTGGATTCCATACAATAATAGTAGATAATAATTTTCGTGCGTGTGTACGTGCGTCCATGCATTCGTGTGGATTTATGAAGTCTTTGTGAGTTTTTTAGTCGTTTGATAACGTGAATATTATTATTTTTACAAATAGCATTCTTAAATGGATGGAGTCATCTTTGATATCAATTATATATTATTATTTTTACAAATATTATTCTTAATTAGATTCTCTCACTTCTACTATCAATTTTCAATAGAAGATGATTAATTCCCTTTTCCAATTATTTATAGAAAAGATCGATAGTAAAAGAATCAGACAAAAATAATTAACAAATTATATATTATTAATAATTATATTCTTTTATTTTTTAAGGTTTATTTACTAAGAGAATCGCGTAAGGGATCAGATCAAGTCTTATTTGATCCATTTAATTTAAAAGATATTAATATTATTAAAAAATATAAATATTTTATTTTATTTTTCCTTAGTTTTTAATGTATTTTCCCTTATCCTTTTTATGAGACGTGGTTGAGAATTTTTCTTATTAATTTTAAATGACTTCTTTCAATTTACAATGTGCATTAATTATTTTTTTCAACACATACTCTTATTAACTAATCTTGAAACTATTTATATCAGTGGAATATGAAATAATCATTGATCTTTGTTCCTTATTATTCATTGTAATTTTAAAAGTATGCAAAGAATAATTGACAAGTTTAATATGTTTACCTAAAATAACAAAATTTCTTAACAAACATAAAATAACATAATATGTTGATAGAAAAAGAAGTAGTGGCGAGACTTCTTTTCTTTTTAAAACTTCTATACAAAATTTATATATACTTTTAATGTAGTTTTGGATTCCATACAATAATAGTACATAATAATTTTCGTGCGTGCATATGTGCGTCCATGCATGCGTGTGCATTTATGAAGTCTTTGTGAGTTTTTTAGTCGTTTTATAATGTGAATATTATTAATTTTACAAATAGCATTCTTAAATGGATTCAGTCATCTTTGATATTAATTATATGTTATTATTTTTATAAATATTACTCTTAATTAGATTCTCTCGCTTTTGCTATCAATTATCAATAGAAGATGATGAATTCTCTTTTCCATTTATTGATAGTAAAGAACGATAGTAAAACAATCTGACAAAAATAATTAACAAATTATATATTATTAATAATTATATTATTTTATTTTTTAAGGTTTATTTAGTAAGAGAATCCCGTAAGGAATCACATAAACTCTTATTTGATGCATTTAATTTAAAATATATTTATTTTAATAAAAAATATATTTTATTGTTCCTAAGTTTTTATTGTATTTTCTCTTATCCTTTTTATGAGACGTGTTTTAGAATTTTTCTTGTAAATTTTATATGACTTATTTCAATTCACAATGTGCATTGATTATTTTTTTCAACACATACTCTTATTAATTAGTCTTGATACTATTTATATCAATGGAATATGAAATAATCATTAATCTTTCTTCCTTATTATTCAATGTAAGTTTAAAAGTATACCAAGAATAATTGACAAGTTTAATATGTTTACCAAAAATAACTAAATTTCGTAATAAACATAAAATAACATAATTTGTTGATAGAAGAAGAAGTAGTGGCGAGACTTCTTTTCTTTTTAAAAGTTTTATACAATATTTATAAATACTTTTAATGTTGATTTGGATTCCATACAATAATAGTACATAATAATTTTCGTGCGTGCGTACGTGCGTCCATGCATTCGTGTGGATTTATGAAGTCTTTGTGAGTTTTTTAGTCGTTTGATAACGTGTATATTATTATTTTTACAAATAGCATTCTTAAATGGATTCAGTCATCTTTGATATCAATTATATGTTATTATTTTTACAAATATTATTCTTAATTAGATTCTCTCGCTTCTGCTATCAATTATCAATAGAAGATGATTAATTTGCTTTTCCATTTATTTATAGTAAAGATCGATAGTAAAAGAATCAGAAAAAAATAATTAACAAATTATATATTATTAATAATTATATTCTTTTATTTTTTAAGGTTTATTTACTAAGAGAATCGCGTAAGGGAACAGATCAAGTCTTATTTGATCCATTTAATTTAGAAGATATTAATATTATTAAAAAATTATAAATATTTTAATTTATTTTTCCTTAGTTTTTAATGTATTTTCCCTTATCCTTTTTATGAGACGTGGTTGAGAATTTTTCTTGTTAATTTTAAATGACTTCTTTCAATTTACAATATGCATTAATTATTTTTTTCAACACATACTCTTATTAACTCATCTTGAAACTATTTATATCAGTGGAATATGAAATAATCATTGATCTTTGTTCCTTATTATTCATTGTAATTTTAAAAGTATACAAAGAATAATTGACAAGTTTAATATGTTTACCTAAAATAACAAAATTTCTTAATAAACATAAAATAACATAATATGTTGATAGAAAAAGAAGTAGTGGCGAGGCGTCTTTTCTTTTTAAAAGTTTTATACAAAATTTATATATACTTTTAATGTAGTTTTGGATTCCATACACTAATAGTACATAATAATTTTTGTGCGTGCGTACGTGCGTCCATGCATGCGTGTGCATTTATGAAGTCTTTGTGAGTTTTTTAGTCGTTTTATAATATGAATATTATTAATTTTACAAATAGCATTCTTAAATGGATTCAGTCATCTTTGATATTAATTATATGTTACTATTTTTATAAATATTATTCTTAATTAGATTCTCTCGCTTTTGCTATCAATTATCAATAGAAGATGATGAATTCTCTTTTCCATTTATTGATAGTAAAGATCGATAGTAAAACAATCTGACAAAAATAATTAACAAATTATATATTATTAATAATTATATTATTTTATTTTTTAAGGTTTATTTAGTAAGAGAATCCCGTAAGGAATCACAACAAGTCTTATTTGATGCATTTAATTTAAAATATATTTATTTTAATAAAAAATATAAAAAATATATTTTATTAATCCTAAGTTTTTATTGTATTTTCTCTTATCCTTTTTATGAGACGTGTTTTTGAATTTTTCTTGTTAATTTTATATGACTTTTTTCAATTTACAATGTGCATTGTTTATTTTTTTCAACACATACTCTTATTAATTAATCTTGAAACTATTTATATCAGGGGAATATGAAATAATCATTGATCTTTCTTCCTTATTATTCAATGTAATTTAAAAGTATACCAAGAATAATTGACAAGCTTAATATGTTTACCTAAAATAACTAAATTTCTTAATAAACATAAAATAACATAATATGTTGATAGAAAAAGAAGTAGTGGGGAGACGTCATTTCTTTTTAAAAGTTCTATACAATATTTATAAATACTTTTAATGTTATTTTGGATTCCATACAATAATAGTACATAATAATTTTCGTGCGTGCGTATGTGCGTCCATGCATGCGTGTGCATTTATGAACTCTTTGTGAGTTTTTTAGTCATTTTATAACGTGAATATTATTAATTTTACAAAAAGCATTCTTAAATAGATTCAGTCATATTCGATAACAATTATATCTTATAACTTTTATAAATATTATTCTTAATTGGATTCTCTCACTTTTCCTTTCAATTATCAGTAGAAGATGATTAATTCCCCTTTCCCTTTATTGATAGTAAAGATCGATAGTAAAAGAATCTGACAAAAATAATTAACAAATTATATATTATTAATAATTATATGCTTTTATTTTTTAAGGTTTATTTAGTAAGAGAATCGCAGAAGGGATCACATCAAGTCTTATTTGATCCATTTAACTCAAAAGATATTAACATTATTAAAAAATATAAATAATATATTTTATTTTTCCTTAATTTTTAATGTATTTTCTCTTATCCTTTTTATGAGAGATGTCTTAGAATTTTTCTTGTTAATTTTATATGACTTCTTTCAATTTACAATGTGCATTGATTATTTTTTTAGCACATACTCTTATTAATTAAGCTTGATACTATTTTTATCAGTGGAATTGAAATAATCGTTGATCTTTCCTCCTTATTATTCAGTGTAATTTTAAAAGTATACAAAGAATAATTGACAAGTTTAATATGTTTACCAAAAATAACTAAATTTCTTAATAAACATAAAATAACATAATATGTTAATAGAAAAAGAAGTTGTGACGAGACTTCTTTTCTTTTTAAAAGTTCTTTACAATATTGATAAATACTTTTAATGTTGTTTTAGATTCCATACAATAGTAGTACATAATAATTTTCGTGCGTACGTACGTGCGTCCATGCATTCGTGTGGATTTATGAAGTCTTTGTGAATTTTTTAGTCGTTTGATAACGTGAATATTATTATTTTTACAAATAGCATTCTTAAATGAATTCATTCATCTTTGATATCAATTATATGTTATTATTTTTACAAATATTATTCTTAATTAGATTCTCTCATTCTGCTATCAATTATCAATAGAAGATGATTAACTCGCTTTTCCATTTATTGATAGTAAAGATCGATAGTAAAAGAATCAGACAAAAATAATTAACAAATTATATATTATTAATAATTATATTATTTTATTTTTTAAGGTTTATTTAGTAAGAGAATCACGTAAGGGATCACATCAAGTCTTATTTGATCTATTTAATTTAAAAGATATTAATATTATTAAAAATATAAATATTATATTTTATTTTTCCTTAATTTTTAATGTATTTTCTCTTATCCTTTTTATGAGATGAGTTTTAGAATTTTTCTTGTGAATTTTATATGACCCATTTCAATTCACAATGTGCATTGATTATTTTTTTCAACATATACTCTTATTAATTAGTCTTGATACTATTTATATCAGTGGAATATGAAATAATCATTGATCTTTCTTCCTTATTATTCAATGTAATTTTAAAAGTATATCAAGAATAATTGACAAGTTTAATATGTTTACCAAAAATAACTAAATTTCTTAATAAACATAAAATAACATAATATGTTAATAGAAAAAGAAGTAGTGACGAGACTTCTTTTCTTTTTAAAAGTTCTTTACAATATTGATAAATACTTTTAATGTTGTTTTGGATTCTATACAATAATAGTACATAATAATTTTCGTGCGTACGTACGTGCGTCCATGCATTCGTGTGGATTTATGAAGTCTTTGTGAGTTTTTTAGTCGTTTGATAACGTGAATATTATTATTTTTACAAATAGCATTCTTAAATGAATTCAGTCATCTTTGATATCAATTATATGTTATTATTTTTACAAATATTATTCTTAATTAGATTCTCTCATTCTGCTATCAATTATCAATAGAAGATGATTAATTCGCTTTTCTATTTATTGATAGTAAAGATCGATAGTAAAAGCATGAGACAAAAATAATTAACAAATTATATATTATTAGCAATTATATTCTTTTATTTTTTAAGGTTTATTTAGTAAGAGAATCGCGTAATGGATCACATCAAGTCTTATTTGATCTATTTTATTTATAAGATATTAATATTATTAAAAAATATAAATATTATATTATATTTTTCCTTAATTTTTAATGTATTTTCTCTTATCCTTTTTATGAGACGTGTTTTAGAATTTTTCTTGTGAATTTTATATGACTTATTTCAATTCACAATGTGCATTGATTATTTTTTTCAACACATACTCTTATTAATTAGTCTTGATACTATTTATATCAATGGAATATGAAATAATCATTAATCTTTCTTCGTTATTATTCAACGTAAGTTTGAAAGTATACCAAGAATAATTGACAAGTTTAATATGTTTACCAAAAATAACTAAATTTCTTAATAAACATAAAATAACATAATTTGTTGATAGAAAAAGAAGTAGTGGCGAGACTTCTTTTCTTTTTAAAAGTTTTATACAATATTTATAAATACTTTTAATGTTGTTTTGGATTCCATACAATAATAGTACATAATAATTTTCGTGCGTGAGTACGTGCGTCCATGCATTCGTGTGGATTTATGAAGTCTTTGTGAGTTTTTTAGTCGTTTGATAACGTGAATATTATTTTTTTTACAAATAGCATTCTTAAATGGATTCAGTCATCTTTGATATCAATTATATGTTATTATTTTTACAAATATTATTCTTAATTAGATTCTCTCGCTTCTGCTATCAATTATCAATAGAAGATGATTAATTCTCTCTTCCAATTATTTATAGTAAAGATCGATAGTAAAAGAATCAGACAAAAATAATTAACAAATTATATACTATTAATAATTATATTCTTTTATTTTTTAAGGTTTATTTACTAAGAGAATCGCGTAAGGGATCCGATCAAGTCTTATTTGATCCATTTAATTTAAAAGATATTAATATTATTAAAAAATATAAATATTTTATTTTATTTTTCCTTAGTTTTTAATGTATTTTCCCTTATCCTTTTTATGAGACGTGGGTGAGAATTTTTCTTGTTAATTTTAAATGACTTCTTTCAATTTACAATGTGCATTAATTATTTTTTTCAACACATACTCTTATTAACTAATCTTGAAACTATTTATATCAGTGGAATATTAAATAATCATTGATCTTTGTTCCTTATTATTCATTGTAATTTTAAAAGTATACAAAGAATAATTGACAAGTTTAATATGTTTACCTAAAATAACAAAATTTCTTAACAAACATAAAATAACATAATATGTTGATAGAAAAAGAAGTAGTGGCGAGACGTCTTTTCTTTTTAAAAGTTCTATACAAAATTTATATATACTTTAATGTAGTTTTGGATTCCATACAATAATAGTACATAATAATTTTCGTGCGTGCGTACGTGCGTCCATGCAGGCGTGTGCATTTATGAAGTCTTTGTCAGTTTTTTAGTCGTTTTATAATGTGAATATTATTAATTTTACAAATAGCATTCTTAAATGCATTCAGTCATGTTTGATATTAATTATATGTTATTATTTTTATAAATATTATTCTTAATTAGATTCTCTCGCTTTTGCTATCAATTATCAATAGAAGATGATGAATTCTCTTTTCCATTTATTGATAGTAAAGAACGATAGTAAAACAATTTGACAAAAATAATTAACAAATTATATATTATTAATAATTATATTATTTTATTTTTTAAGGTTTATTTAGTAAGAGAATCCCGTAAGGAATCACATAAACTCTTTTTTTATGCATTTAATTTAAAATATATTTATTTTAATAAAAAATATAAAAAATATATTTTATTGTTCCTAAGTTTTTATTGTATTTTCTCTTATCCTTTTTATGAGACGTGTTTTAGAATTTTTCTTGTGAATTTTATATGACTTATTTCAATTCACAATGTGCATTGATTATTTTTTTCAACACATACTCTTATTAATTAGTCTTGATACTATTTATATCAATGGAATATGAAATAATCATTAATCTTTCTTCCTTATTATTCAATGTAAGTTTAAAAGTATACCTAGAATAATTGACAAGTTTAATATGTTTACCAAAAATAACTAAATTTTGTAATAAACATAAAATAACATAATTTGTTGATAGAAGAAGAAGTAGTGGCGAGACTTCTTTTCTTTTTAAAAGTTTTATACAATATTTATAAATACTTTTAATGTTGTTTTGGATTCCATACAATAATAGTACATAATAATTTTCGTGCGTGCGTACGTGCGTCCATCCATTCGTGTGGATTTATGAAGTCTTTGTGAGTTTTTTAGTCGTTTGATAACGTGAATATTATTATTTTTACAAATATAGCATTTTTAAATGGATTCAGTCATCTTTGATATCAATTATATGTTATTATTTTTACAAATATTATTCTTAATTAGATTCTCTCGCTTCTGCTATCAATTATCAATAGAAGATGATTAATTCTCTTTTCTAATTATTTATAGTAAAGATCGATAGTAAAAGAATCAGACAAAAATAATTAACAAATTATATATTATTAATAATTATATTCTTTTTTTAAGGTTTATTTACAAAGAGAATCGCGTAAGAGATCAGATCAAGTCTTATTTGATCCATTTAATTTAAAAGATATTAATATTATTAAAAAATATGAATATTTTATTTTATTTTTCCTTAGTTTTTAATGTATTTTCCCTTATCCTTTTTATGAGACGTGGTTGAGAATTTTTCTTGTTAATTTTAAATGACTTCTTTCAATTTACAATTTGCATTAATTTTTTTTAACACATACTCTTATTAACTAATCTTGAAACTATTTATATCAGTGGAATATGAAATAATCATTGATCTTTGTTCCTTATTATTCATTGTAATTTTAAAAGTATACAAAGAATAATTGACAAGTTTAATATGTTTACCTAAAATAACAAAATTTCTTAATAAACATAAAATAACATAATATGTTGATAGAAAAAGAAGTAGTGGCGAGGCGTCTTTTCTTTTTAAAAGTTCTATACAAAATTTATATATACTTTTAATGTAGTTTTGGATTCCATACACTAATAGTACATGATAATTTTCATGCGTGCGTACGTGCGTCCATGCATGCGTGTGCATTTATGAAGTCTTTGTGAGTTTTTTAGTCGTTTTATAATGTGAATATTATTAATTTTACAAATAGCATTCTTAAATGGATTCAGTCATCTTTGATATTAATTATATGTTATGTTTTTTATAAATATTATTCTTAATTAGATTCTCTCGCTTTTGCTATCAATTATCAATAGAAGATGATGAATTCTCTTTTCCATTTATTGATAGTAAAGATCGATAGTAAAACAATCTCACAAAAATAATTAACAAATTATATATTATTAATAATTATATTATTTTATTTTTTAAGGTTTATTTAGTAAGAGAATCCCGTAAGGAATCACAACAAGTCTTATTTGATCTATTTTATTTAAAAGATATTAATATTATTAAAAAATATAAATATTTTATTTTATTTTTCCCTAATTTTTAATGTATTTTCTCTTATCCTTTTTATGAGACGTGTTTTAGAATTTTTCTTGTGAATTTTATATGACTTATTTCAATTCACAATGTGCATTGATTATTTTTTTCAACACATAGTCTTATTAATTAGTGTTGATACTATTTATATCAATGGAATATGAAATAATCATTAATCTTTCTTCGTTATTATTCAATGTAAGTTTGAAAGTATACCAAGAATAATTGACAAGTTTAATATGTTTACCAAAAATAACTAAATTTCTTAATAAACATAAAATAACATAATTTGTTGATAGAAAAAGAAGTAGTGGCGAGACTTCTTTTCTTTTTAAAAGTTTTATACAATATTTATAAATACTTTTAATGTTGTTTTGGATTCCATACAATAATAGTACATAATAATTTTTGTGCGTGCGTACGTGCGTCCATGCATTCGTGTGGATTTATGAAGTCTTTGTGAGTTTTTTAGTCGTTTGATAACGTGAATATTATTATTTTTACAAATAGCATTCTTAAATGGATCCAGTCATCTTTGATATTAATTATATGTTATTATTTTTATAAATATTATTCTTAATTAGATTCTCTCGCTTTTGCTATCAATTATCAATAGAAGATGATGAATTCTCTTTTCCATTTATTGATAGTAAAGAACGATAGTAAAACAATCTGAAAAAAATAATTAACAAATTATATATTATTAATAATTATATTATTTTATTTTTTAAGGTTTATTTAGTAAGAGAATCCCGTAAGGAATCACATAAACTCTTATTTGATGCATTTAATTTAAAATATATTTATTTTAATAAAAAATATAAAAAATATATTTTATTGTTCCTAAGTTTTTATTATATTTTCTCTTATCCTTTTTATGAGACGTGTTTTAGAATTTTTCTTGTGAATTTTATATGACTTATTTCAATTCACAATGTGCATTGATTATTTTTTTCAACACATACTCTTATTAATTAGTCTTGATACTATTTATATCAATGGAATATGAAATAATCATTAATCTTTCTTCCTTATTATTCAATGTAAGTTTAAAAGTATACCAAGAATAATTGACAAGTTTAATATGTTTACTAAAAATAACTAAATTTCGTAATAAACATAAAATAACATAATTTGTTGATAGAAGAAGAAGTAGTGGCGAGACTTCTTTTCTTTTTAAAAGTTTTATACAATATTTATAAATACTTTTAATGTTGATTTGGATTCCATATAATAATAGTACATAATAATTTTTGTGCGTGCGTACGTGCGTCCATGCATTCGTGGGGATTTATGAAGTCTTTGTGAGTTTTTTAGTTGTTTGATAACGTGTATATTATTATTTTTACAAATAGCATTCTTAAATAGATTCAGTCATCTTTGATATCAATTATATGTTATTATTTTCACAAATATTATTCTTAATTAGATTCTCTCGCTTCTGCTATCAATTATCAATAGAAGATGATTAATTCTCTTTTCTAATTATTTATAGTAAAGATCGATAGTAAAAGAATCAGACAAGAATAATTAACAAATTATATATTATTAATAATTATATTCTTTTATTTTTTAAGGTTTATTTACTAAGAGAATCGTGTAAGGGATCAGATCAAGTCTTATTTGATCCATTTAATTTAGAAGATATTAATATTATTAAAAAATATAAATATTTTATTTTATTTTTCCTTAGTTTTTAATGTATTTTCCCTTATCCTTTTTATGAGACGTGGTTGAGAATTTTTCTTGTTAATTTTAAATGACTTCTTTCAATTTACAATGTGTATTAATTATTTTTTTAACACATACTCTTATTAACTAATCTTGAAACTATTTATATCAGTGGAATATGAAATAATCATTGATCTTTGTTCCTTATTATTCATTGTAATTTTAAAAGTATGCAAAGAATAATTGACAAGTTTAATATGTTTACCTAAAATAACTAAATTTCTTAATAAACATAAAATAACATAATATGTTGACAGAAAAAGAAGTAGTGGGGAGACGTCATTTCTTTTTAAAAGTTCTATACAATATTTATAAATACTTTTAATGTTATTTTGGATTCCATACAATAATAGCACAAAATAATTTTCGTGCGTGCGTACGTGCGTCCATGCATTCGTGCGTCCATGCATGCGTGCGCATTTATGAACTCTTTGTGAGTTTTTTAGTCGTTTTATAACGTGAATATTATTAATTTTACAAATAGCATTCTTATATGGATTTAGTGATATTCGATAACAATTATATGTTATTACTTTTATAAATATTATTCTTAATTGGATTCTCTCACTTTTCCTTTCAATTATCAGTAGAAGATGATTAATTTCTCTTTCCCTTTATTGATAGTAAAGATCGATAGTAAAAGAGTCTGACAAAAATAATTAACAAATTATATATTATTAAATATTATATGCTTTTATTTTTTAAGGTTTATTTAGTAAGAGAATCGCAGAAGGGATCACATCAAGTCTTATTTGATCCATTTAACTCAAAAGATATTAACATTATTAAAAAATATAAATAATATATTTTATTTTTCCTTAATTTTTAATGTATTTTCTCTTATCCTTTTTATGAGACATGTCTTAGAATTTTTCTTGTTAATTTTATATGACTTCTTTCAATTTACAATGTGCATTGATTATTTTTTTAGCACATACTCTTATTAATTAAGCTTGATACTATTTTTATCAGTGGAATTGAAATAATCATTGATCTTTCTTCCTTATTATTCAATGTAATTTTAAAAGTATACAAAGAATAATTGACAAGTTTAATATGTTTACCCAAAATAACTAAATTTCTTAATAAACATAAAATAACATAACATGTTGATAGAAAAAGAAGTAGTGGGGAGACGTCTTTTCTTTTTAAAAGTTCTATACAAAATTTATAAATAATTTTAATGTAGTTTTGGATTCCATACAATAATAGTACATAATAATTTTCGTGCGTGCGTACGTGCGTCCATGCATGCGTGTGCATTTATGAACTCTTTGTGAGTTTTTTAGTCATTTTATATAGTGAATATTATTATTTTTACAAAGAGCATTCTTAAATGGATTCAGTCATCTTTGATATCAATTATATGTTATTATTTTTATAAATATTATTCTTAATTAGATTCTCTCGCTTTTGCTATCAATTATCAATAGAAGATGATTAATTCCCTTTTCCATTTATTGATAGTAAAGATCGATAATACAAAAATCTGACAAAAATAATTAACAAATTATATATTATTAATACTTATATTATTTTTCCTTTTAAGGTTTATTTAGTAAGAGAATCACGTAAGGGATCACATCAAGTCTTATTTGATCTATTTAATTTAAAAGATATTAATATTATTAAAAAATATAAATATTATATTTTATTTTTCCTTAATTTTTAATGTATTTTCTCTTATCCTTTTTATGAGACGAGTTTTAGAACTTTTCTTGTTAATTTTATATGACTTCTTTCAATTTACAATGTGCATTGATTATTTTTTCAACACATACTCTTATTAATTAAGCTTGATACTATTTATATCAGTGGAATATGAAATAATCATCGATCTTTCTTTCATATTATTCAATGTAATTTTAGAAATTATACAAAGAATAATTGACAAGTTTAATATATTTACCTAAAATAACTAAATTTCTTAATAAACATAAAATAACATAATATGTTAATAGAAAAAGAAGTAGTGAGGAGACTTCTTTTCTTTTTAAAAGTTCTTTACAATATTGATAAATACTTTTAATGTTGTTTTGGATTCCATACAATAATAGTACATAATAATTTTCATGCGTGCGTACATGCGTCCATGCATTCGTGTGGATTTATGAAGTCTTTGTGAGTTTTTTTGTCGTTTGATAACGTGAATATTATTATTTTTACAAATAGCATTCTTAAATGAATTCAGTCATCTTTGATATCAATTATATGTTATTATTTTTACAAATATTATTCTTAATTAGATTCTCTCATTCTGCTATCAATTATCAATAGAAGATGATTAACTCGCTTTCCCATTTATTGATAGTAAAGATCGATAGTAAAAGAATCAGACAAAAATAATTAACTAATTATATATTATTAATAATTATATTCTTTTATTTTTTAAGGTTTATTTAGTAAGAGAATCGCGTAAGGGATCACATCAAGTCTTATTTGATCTATTTTATTTAAAAGATATTAATATTATTAAAAAATATAAATATTATATTATATTTTTCCTTAATTTTTAATGTATTTTCTGTTATCCTTTTTATGAGACGTGTTTTAGAATTTTTCTTGTGAATTTTATATGACCCATTTCAATTCACAATGTGCATTGATTTTTTTTTCAACGTATACTCTTATTAATTAGTCTTGATACTATTTATATCAGTGGAATATTAAATAATCATTGATCTTTCTTCCTTATTATTCAATGTAATTTTAAAAGTATATCAAGAATAATTGACAAGTTTAATATGTTTACCAAAAATAACTAAATTTCTTAATAAACATAAAATAACATAATATGTTAATAGAAAAAGAAGTAGTGACGAGACTTCTTTTCTTTTTAAAAGTTCTTTACAATATTGATAAATACTTTTAATGTTGTTTTGGATTCCATACAATAATAGTACATAATAATTTTCGTGCGTGTGTACGTGCGTCCATCCATTCGTGTGGATTTATGAAGTCTTTGTGAGTTTTTTAGTCGTATGATAATGTGAATATTATTATTTTTACAAATAGCATTCTTAAATGAATTCAATCATCTTTGATATCAATTATATGTTATTATTTTTACAAATATTATTCTTAATTAGATTCTCTCATTCTGCTATCAATTATCAATAGAAGATGATTAACTCGCTTTTCCATTTAGTGATAGTAAAGATCGATAGTAAAAGAATCAGACAAAAATAGTTAACAAATTATATATTATTAATAATTATATTCTTTTATTTTTTAAGGTTTATTTAGTAAGAGAATCGCGTAAGGGATCACATCAAGTCTTATTTGATCTATTTTGTTTAAAAGATATTAATACTATTAAAAAATATAAATATTTTATTTTATTTTTCCTTAATTTTTAATGTATTTTCTCTTATCCTTTTTATGAGAAGTGTTTTAGAATTTTTCTTGTGAATTTTCTGACCCATTTCAATTCACAATGTGCATTGATTATTTTTTTCAACATATACTCTTATTAATTAGTCTTGATACTATTTATATCAGTGGAATATGAAATAATCATTGATCTTTCTTCCTTATTATTCAATGTAATTTTAAAAGTATATCAAGAATAACTGACAAGTTTAATATGTTTACCAAAAATAACTAAATTTATTAATAAACATAAAATAACATAATATGTTAATAGAAAAAGAAGTAGTGACGAGACTTCTTTTCTTTTTAAAAGTTCTTTACAATATTGATAAATACTTTTAATGTTGTTTTAGATTCCATACAATAATAGTACATAATAATTTTCGTGCGTACGTACGTGCGTCCATGCATTCGTGTGGATTTATGAAGTCTTTGTGAGTTTTTTAGTCGTTTGATAACGTGAATATTATTATTTTTACAAATAGCATTCTTAAATGAATTCAGTCATCTTTGATATCAATTATATGTTATTATTTTTACAAATATTATTCTTAATTAGATTCTCTCATTCTGTTATCAATTATCAATAGAAGATGATTAACTCGCTTTTCCATTTATTGATAGTAAAGATCGATAGTAAAAGAATCAGACAAAAATAATTAACTAATTATATATTATTAATAATTATATTCTTTTATTTTTTAAGGTTTATTTAGTAAGAGAATCGCGTAAGGGATCACATCAAGTCTTATTTGATCTATTTTATTTAAAAGATATTAATATTGTTAAAAAATATAAATATTATATTTTATTTTTCCTTAATTTTTAATGTATTTTCTGTTATCCTTTTTATGAGACGTGTTTTAGAATTTTTCTTGTGAATTTTATATGACCCATTTCAATTCACAATGTGCATTGATTATTTTTTTCAACATATACTCTTATTAATTAGTCTTGATACTATTTATATCAGTGGAATATGAAATAATCATTGATCTTTCTTCCTTATTATTCAATGTAATTTTAAAAGTATATCAAGAATAATTGACAAGTTTAATATGTTTACCGAAAATAACTAAATTTCTTAATAAACATAAAATAACATAATATGTTAATAGAAAAAGAAGTAGTGACGAGACTTCTTTTCTTTTTAAAAGTTCTTTACAATATTGATAAATACTTTTAATGTTGTTTTTGATTCCATACAATAATAGTACATAATAATTTTCGTGCGTGTGTACGTGCGTCCATGCATTCGTGTGGATTTATGAAGTCTTTGTGAGTTTTTTAGTCGTATGATAATGTGAATATTATTATTTTTACAAATAGCATTCTTAAATGAATTCATTCATCTTTGATATCAATTATATGTTATTATTTTTACAAATATTATTCTTAATTAGATTCTCTCATTCTGCTATCAATTATCAATAGAAGATGATTAACTCGCTTTTCCATTTACTGATAGTAAAGATCGATAGTAAAAGAATCTGACAAAAATAATTAACAAATTATATATTATTAATAATTATATTATTTTATTTTTTAAGGTTTATTTAGTAAGAGAATCACGTAAGGGATCACATCAAGTCTTATTTGATCTATTTAATTTAAAAGATATTAATATTATTAAAAATATAAATATTATATTTTATTTTTCCTTAATTTTTAATGTATTTTCTCTTATCCTTTTTATGAGATGAGTTTTAGAATTTTTCTTGTGAATTTTATATGACCCATTTCAATTCACAATGTGCATTGATTATTTTTTTCAACATATACTCTTATTAATTAGTCTTGATACTATTTATATCAGTGGAATATGAAATAATCATTGATCTTTCTTCCTTATTATTCAATGTAATTTTAAAAGTATATCAAGAATAATTGACAAGTTTAATATGTTTACCAAAAATAACTAAATTTCTTAATAAACATAAAATAACATAATATGTTAATAGAAAAAGAAGTAGTGACGAGACTTCTTTTCTTTTTAAAAGTTCTTTACAATATTGATAAATACTTTTAACGTTGTTTTAGATTCTATACAATAATAGTACATAATAATTTTCATGCGTACGTACGTGCGTCCATGCATTCGTGTGGATTTATGAAGTCTTTGTGAGTTTTTTAGTCGTTTGATAACGTGAATATTATTATTTTTACAAATAGCATTCTTAAATGAATTCAGTCATCTTTGATATCAATTATATGTTATTATTTTTACAAATATTATTCTTAATTAGATTCTCTCATTCTGCTATCAATTATCAATAGAAGATGATTAACTCGCTTTTCCATTTATTGATAGTAAAGATCGATAGTAAAAGAATCAGACAAAAATAATTAACAAATTATATATTATTAATAATTATATTCTTTTATTTTTTAAGGTTTATTTAGTAAGAGAATCGCGTAAGGGATCACATCAAGTCTTATTTGATCTATTTTATTTAAAAGATATTAATATTATTAAAAAATATAAATATTATATTATATTTTTCCTTAATTTTTAATGTATTTTCTCTTATCCTTTTTATGAGACGTGTTTTAGAATTTTTCTTGAGAATTTTATATGACTTATTTCAATTCACAATGTGCATTGATTATTTTTTTCAACAGATACTCTTATTAATTAGTCTTGATACTATTTATATTAATGGAATATGAAATAATCATTAATCTTTCTTCCTTATTATTCAATGTAAGTTTAAAAGTATACCAAGAATAATTGACAAGTTTAATATGTTTACCAAAAATAACTAAATTTCTTAATAAACATAAAATAACATAATTTGTTGATAGAAAAAGAAGTAGTGGCGAGACTTCTTTTCTTTTTAAAAGTTTTATACAATATTTATAAATACTTTTAATGTTATTTTGGATTCCATACAATAATAGTACATAATAATTTTCATGCGTGCGTACGTGCATCCATGCATTCGTGTGGATTTATGAAGTCTTTGTGAGTTGTTTAGTCGTTTGATAACATGAATATTGTTATTTTTACAAATACCATTCTTAAATGGATTCAGTCATCTTTGATATCAATTATATGTTATTATTTTTACAAATATTATTCTTAATTAGATTCTCTCGCTTCTGCTATCAATTATCAATAGAAGATGATTAATTCCCTTTTCCAATTATTTATAGTAAAGATCGATAGTAAAAGAATCATACAAAATAATTAACAAATTATATATTATTAATAATTATTTTCTTTTATTTTTTAAGGTTTATTTACTAAGAGAATCGCGTAAGGGATCAGATCAAGTCTTATTTCATCCATTTAATTTAAAATATATTAATATTATTAAAAAATATAAATATTATATTTTATTTTTCCTTAGTTTTTAATGTATTTTCCCTTATCCTTTTTATGAGACATGGTTGAGAATTTTTCTTGTTAATTTTAAATGACTTCTTTCAATTTACAATGTGCATTAATTATTTTTTTCAACACATACTAGTATTAACTAATCTTGAAACTATTTATATCAGTGGAATATGAAATAATCATTGATCTTTGTTCCTTATTATTCATTGTAATTTTAAAAGTATACAAAGAATAATTGACAAGTTTAATATGTTTACCTAAAATAACAAAATTTCTTAAAAAACATAAAATAACATAATATGTTGATAGAAAAAGAAGTAGTAGCGAGGCGTCTTTTCTTTTTAAAAGTTCTATACAAAATTTATATATACTTTTAATGTAGTTTTGGATTCCATACAATAATAGTACATAATAATTTTCGTGTGTGCGTACGTGCGTCCATGCATGCGTGTGCATTTATGAAGTCTTTGTGAGTTTTTTAGTCGTTTTATAATGTGAATATTATTAATTTTACAAATAGCATTCTTAAATGGATTCAGTCATCTTTGATATTAATTATATGTTATTATTTTTATAAATATTATTCTTAATTAGATTCTCTCGCTTTTGCTATCAATTATCAATAGAAGATGATGAATTCTACTTTCCATTTATTGATAGTAAAGAACGATAGTAAAACAATTTGACAAAAATAATTAACAAATTATATATTATTAATAATTATATTATTTTATTTTTTAAGGTTTATTTAGTAAGAGAATCCCGTAAGTAATCACATAAACTCTTATTTGATGCATTTAATTTAAAATATATTTATTTTAATAAAAAATATATTTTATTGTTCCTAAGTTTTTATTGTATTTTCTCTTATCCTTTTTATGAGACGTGTTTTAGAATTTTTCTTGTGAATTTTATATGACTTATTTCAATTCACAATGTGCATTGATTATTTTTTTCAACACATACTCTTATTAATTAGTTTTGATACTATTTATATCAGTGGAATATGAAATAATCATTGAGCTTTCTTCCTTATTATTCAATATAATTTTAAAAGTATACCAAGAATAATTGACAAGTTTAATATGTTTACCAAAATTAACAAAATTTCTTAATCAACATAAAATAACATAATATGTTGATAGAAAAAGAAGTAGTGGCGAGACTTCTTTTCTTTTTAAAAGTTCTATACAATATTTATAAATACTTTTAATGTTGTTTTGGATTCCATACAATAATAGTACATAATGATTTTCATGCGGGCGGACGTGCGTCCATGCATGCGTGTGCATTTATGAACTCTTTGTGAGATTTTTTGTCATTTTATAATGTGAATATTATTATTTTTACAAATAGCATTCTTAAATGGATTCAGTCATCTTTGATATTAATTATATGTTATTATTTTTATAATTATTATTCTTAATTAGATTCTCTCACTTTTGCTATCAATTATCAATAGAAGATGATTAATTCCCTTTTCCATTTATTGATAGTAAAGATCGATAATAGAAGAATCTCACAAAAAAAATTAATAAATTATATATTGTTAATAATTATATTCTTTTATTTTTAAGGTTTATTTAGTAAGAGAATCACGTAAGGGATCACATCAAGTCTTATTTGATCCATTTAATTTAAAAGATATTAATATTATTAAAAAATATAAATATTTTATTTTATTTTCCTTTCATTTTTAATGTATTTTCTCTTATCCTTTTTATGAGACGTGTTTTAGAATTTTTCTTGTTAATTTTATATGACCTCTTTCTCTTTACAATGTGCATTGATTATTTTTTTCAACACATACTCTTATTAATTTAGCTTGATACTATTTATATCAGTGGAATATAAAATATTCATTTATCTTTCTTCCTTATTATTCAATGTAATTTTAGAAAGTATACCAAGAATAATTGACAGGTTTATTATGTTTACCTAAAATAACTAAATTTCTTAACAAATATAAAATAACATAAAATGTTGATAGAAAAAGAAGTAGTGGAGAGACTTCTTTTCTTTTTAAAAATTCTATACAATATTTATAAATACTTTTAATGTTGTTTTGAATTCCATACAATAATAGTACATAATAATTTTCATGCGTGCGTACGTGCGTCCATGCATACATATGCATTTATGAACTCTTTGTGAGTTTTTTGGTCGTTTTATAACGTGAATATTATTATTTTTACAAATAGCATTCTTAAATGGATTCAGTCATCTTTGATATCAATTATATGTTATTTTTTTATAAATATTATTCTTAATTAGATTCTCTCACTTTTGCTATCAATTATCAATAGAAGATGATTAATTCCCTTTTCCATTAATTCATAGTAAGTATCGATAATAAAAGAATCTCACAAAAATAATTAACAAATTATATATTGTTAGTAATTATATTCTTTTATTTTTAAGGTTTATTTAGTAAGAGAATCGCGTTAGGGATCACATCATGTCTTATTTGATGCATTTAATTTAAAATATATTTATTTTAATAAAAAATATAGAAAATATATTTTATTTTTCCTTAGTTTTTAATGTATTTTCTCTTATCCTTTTTACGAGATGTGTTTTATAATTTTTCTGGTTAATTTTATATAACTTCTTTCAATTTACAATATGCATTGATTATTTTTTTCAAGACATACTCTTATTAATTAATCTTGAAACTATTTATATCAGTGGAATATGAAATAATAATTTATGTTTCTTTCTTATTATTCAATGTAATTTTAAAAGTATACCAAGAATAATTAACAAGTTTAATATGTTTATGTAAAATAACTAAATTTCTTAATAAACATAAAATAACATAATATGTTGATAAAAAAGGAAGTACTGGCGAGACGTCTTTTCTTTTTAGAAGTTTTATACAATATTTATAAATACTTTTAATGTTGTTTTGGATTCCATACAATAATAGTACATAATAATTTTCATGCATGCGTACGTGCGTCCATGCATGCGAGTGCATCTATGAAGTCTTTGTAAGTTTTTTTGTCGTTTTATAACGTGAATATTATTATGTTACAAATAGCATTCTTAAATGGATTCAGTCATCTTTGATATCAATTTATATGTTATTATATTTATACATATTATTCTTAATTAGATTCTCTCACTTTTGCTATCAATTATCAATAGAAGATGATTACCTCCCTTTTCCATTTATTGATAGTAAAGATCGATAATAAAAGAATCTGACAAAAATAATTAACAAATTATATATTAGTAATAATTATATTCTTTTTTTTGAAGGTTTAATTAGTAAGAGAATCGTGTAAGGGATCCTATCAAGTCTTATTTGATGCATTTAATTTAAAATATATTTATTTTAATAAAAATATGAATAATATATTTTATTTTTCCTTAGTTTTTATTGATTTTTCTCTTATCCTTTTTATGAGACATGTTTTAGAATTTTTCTTGTTAATTTTATATGACTTCTTTCAATTTACAATGGGCATTGATTATTTTTGTCAACAGAAACTCTTATTAATTAAGCTTGATACTATTTATATCAGTGGAATATAAAATAATCATTGATCTTTCTTCCTTATTATTCAATGTAATTTTAAAAGTATACCAAGAATAATTGACAAATTTAATATGATTACCTAAAATAACAAAATTTCTTAAAGAAAAAGAAGTAGTCGCGAGACTTCTTTTCTTTTTAAAAGTTCTATACAATATTTATAAATACTTTTAATGTTGTTTTGGATTACATACAATAATAGTACATACTAATATTCATGCGTGTGTACATGCATCCATGCATGTGTGTGCATTTATTAAGTCTTTCTGAGTTTTTTTGTTCGTTTTATAACGTGAATATTATTATTTTTACAAATAGCATTCTTAAATGGATTTAGTCATCTTTGATATCAATTATATGTTATTATTTTTATAACTATTATTCTTAATTAGATTCTCTCACTTTTGCTATTAATTATCAATAGAAGATGATTAATTGTTTTTTCCATTTATTGATAGTAAAGATCGATAATAAAAGAATCTGACAAAAATAATTATCAAACTATATATTATTAATATTTATATTCTTTTATTTTTTAAGGTTTATTTAGTAAGAGAATCCCGTAAGGGATCACATCATGTCTTATTTGATTCATTTAATTTAAACGATATTAATATTATTAAAAAATATAAATAATATATTTTATTTTTCCTTAATTTTTAATGTATTTTTCTTATCCTTTTTATGAGATGTATTTTAGAATTTTTCTTGTTAATTTTATATGACTTCTTTCAATTTACAATGTACATTGATTTTTTTTCAACACATACTCTTATTAATTAATCTTGATACTATTTATATCAGTGGAATATGAAATAATCGTTGATCCTTCTTCCTTATTTTTCAATGTAATTTTAAAAGTATACCAAGAATAATTGACAAGGTTAATATGTTTATCTAAAATAACTAAATTTCTTAATAAACATAAAATAACATGTTATGTTGATAGAAAAAGATGTAGTGGCGAGACCTCTTTTCTTTTTAAAAGTTCTATACAATGTTTATAAATACTTTTAATGTTGTTTCGGATTCCATACAATAATGGTACATAATAATTTTCATGCGTGCGTACGTGCATCTATGCATGTGTGTGGATTTATGAAGTCTTTATGAGTTTTTTTGTCGTTTTATAATGTGAATATTATTATTTTTACAAATAGCATCCTGAAATGGATTCAGTCATCTTTGATATCAATTATATGTTATTATTTTTATAAATATGATTCTTAATTAGATTCTCTCACTTTTGCTATCAATTATCAATAGGAGATGATTAATTCCCTTTTCCATTTATTGATAGTAAAGATCAATGGTAAAAGAATCTGACAAAAATAGTTAACAAATTATATATTATTAATAATTATATTCTTTTATTTTTTAAAGTTTATTTAGTAAGAGAATCCCGTAAGGGATCACATCAAGTCTTATTTGATGTATTTAATTTAAAATATAGTTATTTTAATAAAAAAATAAATTATATATTTTATTTTTCCTTAGTTTTTAATGTATTTTCTCTTATACTTTTTATGAGACGTGTTTTAGAATTTTTCTTGTTAATTTTATATGGCTTCTTTCAATTTACAATGTGCATTGATTTTCTTTTCAACACATACTCTTATTAATTAATCTTGATACTATTTATATCAATGGAATATGAATCAATCATCGATCTTTCTTCCTTATTATTCCATGTAATTTTAAAAGTATACCAAGAATAATTGACAAGTTTAATATGTTTACCTAAAATAACTAAATTTCTTAATAAACATAAAATAACATAATATGTTTATGGAAAAAGATGCAGTGGGGAGACGTCTTTTTTCTTTTTAAAAGTTCTATACAATATTTATAAATACTTTTAATGTTGTTTTGGATTCCACACAATAAGTTTCGTGCGTCCGTACGTGCGTCCATGCATGGGAGTGCATTTATGAACTCTTTGTGAGTTTTTTTTGTCATTCTATAATGTGAATATTATTATTCTTACAAATAGCATTCTTAAGTGGATTCAGTTATCTTTGATATCAATTATATGTTATTATTTGTATAAATATTATTCTTAATTAGATTCTCTCACTTTTGCTATCAATTATCAATAGAAGATGATTAATTCCCTTTTCCATTTATTGATAGTAATGATCGATAATAAAAGAATCTGACAAAAATAATTAACAAATTATATATTGTTAATAATTATATTCTTTTATTTTTTAAGGTTTATTTAGTAAGAGAATCGCATAAGGGATCACATCAAGTCTTATTTGATGCATTTAATTTAAAATATATTTATTTTAATATAAAATATAAATAATATATTTTATTTTTCCCTATTTTTTAATGTATTTTCTCTTATCCTTTTTATGAGACGTGTTTTAGAATTTTTCTTGTTAAGTTTATATGACCTCTTTCAATTTACAATGTGCATTGATTATTTTTTTCAACATATACTCTTATTAATTTAGCTTGATAATATTTATATTAGTGGAATATGAAATAATCATTGATATTTCTTCCTTATTATTCAATGTAATTTTAGAAAGTATACCAAGAATAATTGACAAGTTTAATATGTTTACCTAAAATAACTAAATTTCTTAACAAATATAAAATAACATAATATATTGATAGAAAAAGAAGTAGTTGCGAGAATTCTTTTCTTTTTAAAAGTTCTATACAATATTTATAAATACTTCAAATGTTGTTTTAGATTCCATACAATAATAGTACATAATAATTTTGGTGCGTGCGTACGTGCGTCCATGCATTCGTGTGGATTTATGAAGTCTTTGTGAGTTTTTTAGTCGTTTGATAACGTGAATATTATTATTTTTACAAATAGCATTCTTAAATGGATTCGGTCATCTTTGATATCAATTATATGTTATTATTTTTGTAAATATTATTCTTAATTAGATTCTCTCGCTTTTGTTATCAATTATCAATAAAAGATTATTAATTCTATTTTTCATTTATTGATAGTAAGGATCGATAGTAAAAGAATCTTATAAAAATAATTAACAAATTATATATTATTAATAATTATATTCTTTTATTTTTTTAAGGTTTATTTAGTAAGAGAATCGCGTAATGAATCACATCAAGTCTTATTTGAACCATTTAATTTAGAAGATATTAATATTATTAAAAAATATAAATATTTTATTTTATTTTACCTTAATTTTTAATGTATTTTCTCTTATCCTTTTTATCAAACGTGTTTTATAATTTTTCTTGTTAATTTATATGACTTTTTCAATTTACAATGTGCATTGATTATTTGTTTCAACACATACTCTTCTTAATTAAGCTTGATACTATTTATATCAGTCGAATATGAAATAATCATCGATCTTTCTTTCTTATTATTCAATGGAATTTTAAAAGTATACCAAGAATAATTGACAAGTTTAATATGTTTACCAAAAATAACTAAATTTCTTAATAAACATAAAATAACAAAATATGTTGATAGAAAAAGAAGTAGTGGCGAGACGTGTTTTCCCTTTAAAAGTTCTATACAATATTTATAAATACTTTTAATGTTGTTTGGATTCCATACAATAATAGTACATAATAATTTTCGTGCGTGCGTACGTGCGTTCATGCATGCTTGTGCATTTATGAAGTCTTTGTGAGTTTTTTAGTCATTTTATAATGAAAATAATACAAATAGCATTCTTAAATGGATTCAGCCATCTTTAATATTAATTATTTATTTTTATTTTTATAAATATTATTCTTAATTAGATTCTCTCACTTTTGCTATCAATTATCAATAGAAGATGATTAATTCCCTTTTCTATTTATTGATAGTAAAGTTCGATAGTAAAAGAATCTGACAAAAATAATTAACAAATTATATATTATTAATAATTATATTCTTTTATTTTTTAAGGTTTATTTAGTAAGAGAATCGCGTAGGGTATCACATCAAGTCTTATTTGATCTATTTTATTTAAAAGATATTAATATTATTAAAAAATATAAATATTATATTATATTTTTCCTTAATTTTTAATGTATTTTCTGTTATCCTTTTTATGAGACGTGTTTTAGAATTTTTCTTGTTAATTTTATATGACCCATTTCAATTCACAATGTGCATTGATTATTTTTTTCAACATATACTCTTATTAATTAGTCTTGATACTATTTATATCAGTGGAATATTAAATAATCATTGATCTTTCTTCCTTATTATTCAATGTAATTTTAAAAGTATATCAAGAATAATTGACAAGTTTAATATGTTTACCAAAAATAACTAAATTTCTTAATAAACATAAAATAACATAATATGTTAATAGAAAAAGAAGTAGTGACGAGACTTCTTTTCTTTTTAAAAGTTCTTTACAATATTGATAAATACTTTTAATGTTGTTTTGGATTCCATACAATAATAGTACATAATAATTTTCATGCGTGTGTACGTGCGTCCATGCATTCGTGTGGATTTATGAAGTCTTTGTGAGTTTTTTAGTCGTATGATAATTTGAATATTATTATTTTTACAAATAGCATTCTTAAATGAATTCATTCATCTTTGATATCAATTATATCTTATTATTTTTACAAATATTATTCTTAATTAGATTCTCTCATTCTGCTATCAATTATCAATAGAAGATGATTAACTCGCTTTTCCATTTAGTGATAGTAAAGATCGATAGTAAAAGAATCAGACAAAAATAATTAACAAATTATATATTATTAATAATTATATTCTTTTATTTTTTAAGGTTTATTTAGTAAGAGAATCGCGTAAGGGATCACATCAAGTCTTATTTGATCTATTTTGTTTAAAAGATATTAATACTATTAAAAAATATAAATATTATATTATATTTTTCCTTAATTTTTAATGTATTTTCTCTTATCCTTTTTATGAGACGTGTTTTAGAATTTTTCTTGTGAATTTTATATGACTTATTTCAATTCACAATGTGCATTGATTATTTTTTTCAACACATACTCTTATTAATTAGTCTTGATACTATTTATATCAATGGAATATGAAATAATCATTAATCTTTCTTCCTTATTATTCAATATAATTTTAAAAGTATACCAAGAATAATTGACAAGTTTAATATGTTTACCAAAATTAACTAAATTTCTTAATCAACATAAAATAACATAATATGTTGATAGAAAAAGAAGTAGTGGCGAGACTTCTTTTCTTTTTAAAAGTTCTATACAATATTTATAAATACTTTTAATGTTGTTTTGGATTCCATACAATAATAGTACATAATGATTTTCGTGCGGGCGGACGTGCGTCCATGCATGCGTGTGCATTTATGAACTCTTTGTGAGATTTTTTGTCATTTTATAATGTGAATATTATTATTTTTACAAATAGCATTCTTAAATGGATTCAGTCATCTTTGATATTAATTATATGTTATTATTTTTATAATTATTATTCTTAATTAGATTCTCTCACTTTTGCTATCAATTATCAATAGAAGATGATTAATTCCCTTTTCCATTTATTGATAGTAAAGATCGATAATAAAAGAATCTGACAAAAAAAATTAATAAATTATATATTGTTAATAATTATATTCTTTTATTTTTAAGGTTTATTTAGTAAGAGAATCACGTAATGGATCACATCAAGTCTTATTTGATCCATTTAATTTAAAAGATATTAATATTATTAAAAAATATAAATATTTTATTTTATTTTCCTTTCATTTTTAATGTATTTTCTCTTATCCTTTTTATGAGACGTGTTTTAGAATTTTTCTTGTTAATTTTATATGACCTCTTTCACTTTACAATGTGCATTGATTATTTTTTTCAACACATACTCTTATTAATTTAGCTTGATACTATTTATATCAGTGGAATATAAAATATTCATTTATCTTTCTTCCTTATTATTCAATGTAATTTTAGAAAGTATACCAAGAATAATTGACAAGTTTATTATGTTTACCTAAAATAACTAAATTTCTTAACAAATATAAAATAACATAATATGTTGATAGAAAAAGAAGTAGTGGAGAGACTTCTTTTCTTTTTAAAAATTCTATACAATATTTATAAATACTTTTAATGTTGTTTTGGATTCCATACAATAATAGTACATAATAATTTTCATGCGTGCGTACGTGCGTCCATGCATACGTATGCATTTATGAACTCTTTGTGAGTTTTTTGGTCGTTTTATAACGTGAATATTATTATTTTTACAAATAGCATTCTTAAATGGATTCAGTCATCTTTGATATCAATTATATGTTATTTTTTTATAAATATTATTCTTAATTAGATTCTCTCACTTTTGCTATCAATTATCAATAGAAGATGATTAATTCCCTTTTCCATTAATTCATAGTAAGTATCGATAATAAAAGAATCTCACAAAAATAATTAACAAATTATATATTGTTAGTAATTATATTCTTTTATTTTTAAGGTTTATTTAGTAAGAGAATCGCATTAGGGATCACATCATGTCTTATTTGATGCATTTAATTTAAAATATATTTATTTTAATAAAAAATATAAAAAATATATTTTATTTTTCCTTAGTTTTTAATGTATTTTCTCTTATCCTTTTTACGAGATGTGTTTTATAATTTTTCTGGTTAATTTTATATAACTTCTTTCAATTTACAATATGCATTGATTATTTTTTTCAAGACATACTCTTATTAATTAATCTTGAAACTATTTATATCAGTGGAATATGAAATAATAATTTATGTTTCTTTCTTATTATTCAATGTAATTTTAAAAGTATACCAAGAATAATTAACAAGTTTAATATGTTTACGTAAAATAACTAAATTTCTTAATAAACATAAAATAACATAATATGTTGATAAAAAAGGAAGTACTGGCGAGACGTTTTTTCTTTTTAGAAGTTTTATACAATATTTATAAATACTTTTAATGTTGTTTTGGATTCCATACAATAATAGTACATAATAATTTTCATGCATGCGTACGTGCGTCCATGCATGCGAGTGCATCTATGAAGTCTTTGTGAGTTTTTTTGTCGTTTTATAACGTGAATATTATTATGTTACAAATAGCATTCTTAAATGGATTCAGTCATCTTTGATATCAATTTATATGTTATTATATTTATACATATTATTCTTAATTAGATTCTCTCACTTTTGTTATCAATTATCAATAGAAGATGATTAACTCCCTTTTCCATTTATTGATAGTAAAGATCGATAATAAAAGAATCTGACAAAAATAATTAACAAATTATATATTAGTAATAATTATATTCTTTTTTTTGAAGGTTTAATTAGTAAGAGAATCGTGTAAGGGATCCTATCAAGTCTTATTTGATGCATTTAATTTAAAATATATTTATTTTAATAAAAATATGAATAATATATTTTATTTTTCCTTAGTTTTTATTGATTTTTCTCTTATCCTTTTTATGAGACATGTTTTAGAATTTTTCTTGTTAATTTTATATGACTTCTTTCAATTTACAATGGGCATTGATTATTTTTGTCAACAGAAACTCTTATTAATTAAGCTTGATACTATTTATATAAGTGGAATATAAAATAATCATTGATCTTTCTTCCTTATTATTCAATGTAATTTTAAAAGTATACCAAGAATAATTGACAAATTTAATATGTTTACCTAAAATAACAAAATTTCTTAAAGAAAAAGAAGTAGTCGCGAGACTTCTTTTCTTTTTAAAAGTTCTATAAAATATTTATAAATACTTTTATTGTTGTTTTGGATTACATACAATAATAGTACATACTAATATTCGTGCGTGTGTACATGCATCCATGCATGTGTGTGCATTTATTAAGTCTTTCTGAGTTTTTTTGTTCGTTTTATAACGTGAATATTATTATTTTTACAAATAGCATTCTTAAATGGATTTAGTCATCTTTGATATCAATTATATGTTATTATTTTTATAACTATTATTCTTAATTAGATTCTCTCACTTTTGCTATTAATTATCAATAGAAGATGATTAATTCTTTTTTCCATTTATTGATAGTAAAGATCGATAATAAAAGAATCTGACAAAAATAATTATCAAACTATATATTATTAATATTTATATTCTTTTATTTTTTAAGGTTTATTTAGTAAGAGAATCCCGTAAGGGATCACATCATGTCTTATTTGATTCATTTAATTTAAACGATATTAATATTATTAAAAAATATAAATAATATATTTTATTTTCCTTAATTTTTAATGTATTTTTCTTATCCTTTTTATGAGATGTATTTTAGAATTTTTCTTGTTAATTTTATATGACTTCTTTCAATTTACAATGTACATTGATTTTTTTTCAACACATACTCTTATTAATTAATCTTGATACTATTTATATCAGTGGAATATGAAATAATCGTTGATCCTTCTTCCTTATTTTTCAATGTAATTTTAAAAGTATACCAAGAATAATTGACAAGGTTAATATGTTTATCTAAAATAACTAAATTTCTTAATAAACATAAAATAACATGTTATGTTGATAGAAAAAGAAGTAGTGGCGAGACCTCTTTTCTTTTTAAAAGTTCTATACAATGTTTATAAATACTTTTAATGTTGTTTCGGATTCCATACAATAATAGTACATAATAATTTTCATGCGTGCGTACGTGCATCTATGCATGTGTGTGGATTTATAAAGTCTTTATGAGTTTTTTTGTCGTTTTATAATGTGAATATTATTATTTTTACAAATAGCATCCTGAAATGGATTCAGTCATCTTTGATATCAATTATATGTTATTATTTTTATAAATATGATTCTTAATTAGATTCTCTCACTTTTGCTATCAATTATCAATAGGAGATGATTAATTCCCTTTTCCATTTATTGATAGTAAAGATCAATGGTAAAAGAATCTGACAAAAATAGTTAACAAATTATATATTATTAATAATTATATTCTTTTATTTTTTAAAGTTTATTTAGTAAGAGAATCCCGTAAGGGATCACATCAAGTCTTATTTGATGTATTTAATTTAAAATATAGTTATTTTAATACAAAAAATAAATTATATATTTTATTTTTCCTTAGTTTTTAATGTATTTTCTCTTATACTTTTTATGAGACGTGTTTTAGAATTTTTCTTGTTAATTTTATATGACCTATTTCAATTTACAATGTGCATTGATTTTCTTTTCAACACATACTCTTATTAATTAATCTTGATACTATTTATATCAATGGAATATGAATCAATCATCGATCTTTCTTCCTTATTATTCCATGTAATTTTAAAAGTATACCAAGAATAATTGACAAGTTTAATATGTTTACCTAAAATAACTAAATTTCTTAATAAACATAAAATAACATAATATGTTGATGGAAAAAGATGTAGTGGGGAGACGTCTTTTTTCTTTTTAAAAGTTCTATACAATATTTATAAATACTTTTAATGTTGTTTTGGATTCCACACAATAATTTTCGTGCGTCCGTACGTGCGTCCATGCATGGGAGTGCATTTATGAACTCTTTATGAGTTTTTTTTGTCATTCTATAATGTGAATATTATTATTCTTATAAATAGAATTCTTAAGTGGATTCAGTTATCTTTGATATCAATTATATGTTATTATTTGTATAAAAATTATTCTTAATTAGATTCTCTCACTTTTGCTATCAATTATCAATAGAAGATGATTAATTCCCTTTTTCCATTTATTGATAGTAATGATCGATAATAAAAGAATCTGACAAAAATAATTAACAAATTATATATTATTAGTAATTATATTCTTTTATTTTTTAAGGTTTATTTAGTAAGAGAATCGCATAAGGGATCACATCAAGTCTTATTTGATGCATTTAATTTAAAATATATTTATTTTAATATAAAATATAAATAATATATTTTATTTTTCCCTAGTTTTTAATGTATTTTCTCTTATCCTTTTTATGAGACGTGTTTTAGAATTTTTCTTGTTAAGTTTATATGACCTCTTTCAATTTACAATGTGCATTGATTATTTTTTTCAACATATACTCTTATTAATTTAGCTTGATACTATTTATATTAGTGGAATATGAAATAATCATTGATATTTCTTCCTTATTATTCAATGTAATTTTAGAAAGTATACCAAGAATAATTGACAAGTTTAATATGTTTACCTAAAATAACTAAATTTCTTAACAAATATAAAATAACATAATATATTGATAGAAAAAGAAGTAGTTGCGAGAATTCTTTTCTTTTTAAAAGTTCTATACAATATTTATAAATACTTTAAATGTTGTTTTGGATTCCATACAATAATAGTACATAATAATTTTGGTGCGTGCGTACGTGCGTCCATGCATTCGTGTGGATTTATGAAGTCTTTGTGAGTTTTTTAGTCGTTTGATAACGTGAATATTATTATTTTTACAAATAGCATTCTTAAATGGATTCGGTCATCTTTGATATCAATTATATGTTATTATTTTTATAAATATTATTCTTAATTAGATTCTCTCGCTTTTGCTATCAATTATCAATAAAAGATTATTAATTCCATTTTTCATTTATTGATAGTAAGGATCGATAGTAAAAGAATCTTATAAAAATAATTAACAAATTATATATTATTAATAATTATATTCTTTTATTTTTTTAAGGTTTATTTAGTAAGAGAATCGCGTAATGGATCACATCAAGTCTTATTTGAACCATTTAATTTAGAAGATATTAATATTATTAAAAAATATAAATATTTTATTTTATTTTACCTTAATTTTTAATGTATTTTCTCTTATCCTTTTTATCAGACGTGTTTTATAATTTTTCTTGTTAATTAAGCTTGATACTATTTATATCAGTCGAATATGAAATAATCATCGATCTTTCTTTCTTATTATTCAATGGAATTTTAAAAGTATACCAAGAATAATTGACAAGTTTAATATGTTTACCAAAAATAACTAAATTTCTTAATAAACATAAAATAACAAAATATGTTGATAGAAAAAGAAGTAGTGCCGAGACGTGTTTTCTCTTTAAAAGTTCTATACAATATTTATAAATACTTTTAATGTTGTTTGGATTCCATACAATAATAGTACATAATAATTTTCGTGCGTGCGTACGTGCGTTCATGCATGCGTGTGCATTTATGAAGTCTTTGTGAGTTTTTTAGTCATTTTATAACTAAAATAATACAAATAGCATTCTTAAATGGATTCAGTCATCTTTAATATTAATTATTTATTTTTATTTTTATAAATATTATGCTTAATTAGATTCTCTCACTTTTGCTATCAATTATCAATAGAAGATGATTAATTCCCTTTTCTATTTATTGATAGTAAAGTTCGATAGTAAAAGAATCTGACAAAAATAATTAACAAATTACATATTATTAATAATTATATTCTTTTATTTTTTAAGGTTTATTTAGTAAGAGAATCACGTAGGGGATCACATCAAGTCTTATTTGATCTATTTTATTTAAAAGATATTAATATTATTAAAAAATATAAATATTATATTATATTTTTCCTTAATTTTTAATGTATTTTCTCTTATCCTTTTTATGAGACGTGTTTTAGAATTTTTCTTGTGAATTTTATATGACTTATTTCAATTCACAATGTGCATTGATTATTTTTTTCAACACATACTCTTATTAATTAGTCTTGATACTATTTATATCAATGGAATATGAAATAATCATTAATCTTTCTTCCTTATTATTCAATGTAAGTTTAAAATGGATATTATTATTTTTAATGTGAATATTATTCTTTTTACAAAATAGCATTCTTAAATGGATTCAGTCATCTTTGATATCAATTATATGTTATTATTTTTATAAATATTATTGTTAATTAGATTCTCTCGCTTTTGCTATCAATTATCAATAAAAGATTATTAATTCCATTTTCCATTTATTGATAGTAAGGATCGATAGTAAAAGAATCTTACAAAAATAATTAACAAATTATATATTATTAAAAATTATATTCTTTTATTTGTTAAGGTTTATTTAGTAAGAGAATCGCGTAAGGGATCACATCAAGTCTTATTTGATCCATTTAATTTAGATATTTTAATTTATTTTTCCTTAATTTTTAATGTATTTTTTCTTATCCTTTTTATCATACGTGTTTTATAATTTTTCTTTTTAATTTATATGACTTTTTCAATTTACAATGTGCATTGATTATTTTTTTCATCACATACTCTTCTTAATTAAGCTTGATACTATTTATATCAGTCGAATATAAAAGAATCATTGATCTTTCTTCCTTATTATTTAATGTAATTTTAAAAGTTTACCAGAATAGTTAACAAGTATAATATGTTTACCTAAAATAACTAAATTTCTTAATAAACATAAAATAACATAATATGTTGATAGAAAAAGAAGTAGTGGCGAGACTTCTTTTCTTTTTAAAAGTTCTATACAATATTTTTAAATAGTTTTAATGTTGTTTTGGATTCCATACAATAATAGTACATAATAATTTTCGTGCATGCGTACGTGCGTCCATGCATGCGTGTGCATTTATGAAGTCTTTGTTAGATTTTTTGTCGTTTTATAACGTGAATATCATTATTTTTACAAATAGCATTCTTAAATGGATGGAGTCATATTTGATATCAATTATATGTTATTATTTTTATAAATATTATTCTTAATTAGATTCTCTCGCTTTTGCTATCAATTATCAATAGAAGATGATTAATTCCATTTTCCATTTACTGATTGTAAAGATCGATTGTAAAAAAATGTGACAAAAATAATTAACAAATTATATATTATTAATAATTATATTTTTTTATTTTTTAAGGTTTATTCAGTAAGAGAATCCCGTAAGGGATCACATCAAGTCTTATTTGATCCATTTAATTTAAAATATATTAATATTATTGAAAATATATGTAATATATTTTACTTTTCCTTAGTTTTTAATGTATTTTCTCTGATACTTTTTATCAGATATGTTTGATAATTTTTCTTATTAATTTTATATGACTTCTTTCAATTTACAATGTGCATTCATTTTTTTTCAAGATATACTCTTATTAATTAATCTTGATACTATTTATATTAGTTGAATATGAAATAATCATTGATCTTTCATTCTTATTATTCAATGTGGTTTTAAAAGTATACTAAGAATAATTGACAAGTTTAATATGTTTACCTAAAATAACTAAATTTCTTAATAAACATAAAATAACATAATATGTTAATAGAAAAAGAAGTTGTGGCGAGACTTCTTTTCTTTTTAAAAGTTCTTTACAATATTTATAAATACTTTCAATGTTGTTTTGGATTCCACACAAGAATAGTACATAATAATTTTCGTGTGTGCGTACATGCATCCATGCATGCGTTTGCATTTATGAAGTCTTTGTGAGTTTTTTAGTCATTTTATAATGTGAATATTATTATTTTTACAAAAAGCATTCTTAAATGGATTCAATCATCTTTGATATCAATTATATGTTATTATTTTTATAAATATTATTCTTAATTAGATTCTCTCACTTTTGCTATCAATTATCAATAGAAGATGATTAATTCCCTTTTTCCATTTATTGATAGTAAAGATCGATAGTAAAAGAATCAGACAAAAATAATTAACAAATTATATATTATTAATTATTATATTCTTTTAATTTTTAAGGTTTATTTAGTAAGAGAATCGCATAAGGCATCACCTCAAGTCTTATTTGACCCATTTAATCTAAAAGATATTAATATTATTAAAAAAATATAAATATTTTATTTTATTTTTCCTTAATTTTTAATGTATTTTCTCTTATCCTTTTTGTGAGACGTGTTTTAGAATTTTTCTTATTAATTTTATATGACCCATTTCAATTCACAATGTGCATTGATTATTTTTTTAACACATACTCTTATTAATTAGTCTTGATACTATTTATATCAGTGGAATATGAAATAATCATTGATCTTTCTTCCTTATTATTCAATGTAATTTTAAAAGTATATTAAGAATAATTGATAAGTTTAATATGTTTACCAAAAATAACTAAATTTCTTAATAAACATAAAATAACATAATATGTTGATAGAAAAAGAAGTTGTGGCGAGACTTCTTTTCTTTTTAAACGTTTTATACAGTATCTATAAATACTTTTAATATTATGTCAGATTCCATACAATAATAGTACATAATAATTTTTGTGCCTGCGTACGTGCGTCCATGCATGCGTGTGCATTTATGAAGTCTTTGTGAGTTTTTTAGTCGTTTTATAACGTGAATATTATTATTTTAACAAATAGTATTCTTAAATAGATTCAGTCATCTTCGATAACAATTATATGTTATTACTTTTATAAATATTATTCTTAATTAGATTCTCTCACTTTTACTATCAATTATCAATAGAAGATGATTAATTCCCTTTTCCATTTATTGATAGTAAAGATCGATAGTAAAAGAATCTGACAAAAATAATTAACAAATTATATATTATTAATAATTATATGCTTTTATTTTTTAAGGTTTACTTATTAAGAGAATCACGTAAGGGATCACATCAAGTCTTATTTGATCCATTTAATTCAAAAGATATTAATATTGTTAAAAAATATAAATAATATAGTTTATTTTTCCTTTATTTTTAATGTATTTTCTCTTATCCTTTTTATGAGACGAGTTTTAGAACTTTTCTTGTTAATTTTATATGACTTCTTTCAATTTACATTGTGCATTGATTATTTTTTCAACACATACTCTTATTAATTAAGCTTGATACTATTTATATCAGTGGAATATGAAATAATCATGGATCTTTCTTTCATATTATTCAATGTAATTTTAAAATTATACCAAGAATAATTGACAAGTTTAATATGTTTACCCAAAATAACTAAATTTCTTAATAAACATAAAATAACATAATATGTTGATAGAGAAAGAAGTAGTGGCGACACGTCTTTTCTTTTTAAAAGTTCTAAACAAAATTTATAAATAATTTTAATGTAGTTTTGGATTCCATACAATAATAGTGCATAATAATTTTCGTGCGTGCGTACGTGCGTCCATGCATTCGTGTGCATTTATAAAGTCTTTGTGAGTTTTTTAGTCGTTTTATATAGTGAATATTATTATTTTTACAAAGAGCATTCTTAAATGGATTTAGTCATCTTTGATATCAATTATATGTTATTATTTTTATAAATGTTATTCTTAATTAGATTCTCTCGCTGTTGCTATCAATTATCAATAGAAGATGATTAATTCCCTTTTCCATTTATTGATAGTAAAGATCGATAGTACAAAAATCTAACAAAAATAATTAACAAATTATATATTATTAATAATTATATTATTTTATTTTTTAAGGTTTATTTAGTAAGAGAACCACGTAAGGGATCACATCAAGTCTTATTTGATCTACTTAATTTAAAAGATATTAATATTATTAAAAAATATAAATATTTTATTTTATTTTTCCTTAATTTTTAATGTATTTACTCTTATCCTTTTTATGAGATGAGTTTTAGAACTTCTCTTGTTAATTTTATATGACTTCTTTCAATTTACAATGTGCATTGATTATTTTTTCAACACATACTCTTATTAATTAAGCTTGATACTATTTATATCAGTGGAATATGAAATAATCATTGATCTTTCTTTCATATTATTCAATGTAATTTTAGAAAGTATACCAAGAATAATTACCAGGTTTAATATGTTTACCTAAAATAACTAAATTTCTTAATAAACATAAAATAACAAAATATGTTAATAGAAAAAGAAGTAGTGACGAGACTTCTTGTTTTTTTAAAAGTTCTTTACAATATTGATAAATACTTTTAATGTTGTTTTGGATTCCATACAATAATAGTACATAATAATTTTCGTGCGTGCGTACGTGCGTCCATGCATTCGTGTGGATTTATGAAGTGTTTGTGAGTTTTTTAGTCGTTTGATAACGTGAATATTATTATTTTTACAAATAGCATTCTTAAATGAATTCAGTCATCTATGATATCAATTATATGTTATTATTTTTACAAATATTATTCTTAATTAGATTCTCTCATTCTGCTATCAATTATCAATAGAAGATGATTAACTCGCTTTTCTATTTATTGATAGTAAAGATCGATAGTAAAAGAATCAGACAAAAATAATTAACAAATTGTATATTATTAATAATTATATTCTTTTATTTTTTATGGTTTATTTAGTAAGAGAATCACGTAAGGGATCACATCAAGTGTTATTTGCTCTATTTTATTTAAAATATATTAATATTATTAAAAAATATAAATATTATATTTTATTTTTCATTAATTTTTAATGTAATTTCTCTTATCCTTTTTATGAGACGTGTTTTAGAATTTTTCTTGTGAATTTTATATGACCCATTTCAATTCACAATGTGCATTGATTATTTTTTTTAACATATACTCTTATTAATTAGTCTTGATACTATTTATATAAGTGGAATATGAAATAATCATTTATCTTTCTTCCTTATTATTCAATGTAATTTTAAAAGTATATCAAGAATAATAGACAAGTTTAATATGTTTACCAAAAATAACTAAATTTCTTAATAAACATAAAATAACATAATATGTTAATAGAAGAAGAAGTAATGACGAGACTTCTTTTCTTTTTAAAAGTTCTTTACAATATTGATAAATACTTTTAATGTTGTTTTGGATTCCATACAATAATAGTACATAATAATTTTCATGCGTACGTACGTGCGTCAATGCATTCGTGTGGATTTATGAAGTCTTTGTGAGTTTTTTAGTCGTTTGATAACGTGAATATTATTATTTTTACAAATAGCATTCTTAAATGAATTCAGTCATCTTTGATATCAATTATATGTTATTAGTTTTACAAATACTATTCTTAATTAGATTCTCTCATTCTGCTATCAATTATCAATAGAAGATGATTAATTTGCTTTTCCATTTATTGATAGTAAAGATCGATAGTAAAAGAATCAGACAAAAATAATTAACAAATTATATATTATTAGTAATAATATTCTTTTATTTTTTAAGGTTTATTTAGTAAGAGAATTGCGTAAGGGATCACATCAAGCCTTATTTGATCTATTTTATTTAAAAGATATTAATATTATTAAAAAATATAAATATTATATTATATTTTTCCTTAATTTTTAATGTATTTTCTCTTATCCTTTTTATGAGACGTGTTTTAGAATTTTTCTTATGAATTTTATATGACTTATTTCAATTCACAATGTGCATTGATTATTTTTTTCAACACATACTCTTATTAATTAGTCTTGATACTATTTATATCAATGGAATATGAAATAATCATTAATCTTTCTTCCTTATTATTCAATGTAAGTTTAAAAGTATACCAAGAATAATTGACAAGTTTAATATGTTTACCAAAAATAACTAAATTTCTTAATAAACATAAAATAACATAATTTGTTGATAGAAAAAGAAGTAGTGGCGAGACTTCTTTTCTTTTTAAAAGTTTTATACAATATTTGTAAATACTTTTAATGTTGTTTTGGATTCCATACAATAATAGTAGATAATAATTTTCGTGCGTGCGTACGTGCGTCCATGCATTCGTGTGGATTTATGAAGTCTTTGTGAGTTTTTTAGTCGTTTGATAACGTGAATATTATTATTTTTACAAATAGCATTCTTAAATGGATGGAGTCATCTTTGATATCAATTATATATTATTATTTTTACAAATATTATTCTTAATTAGATTCTCTCACTTCTACTATCAATTTTCAATAGAAGATGATTAATTCCCTTTTCCAATTATTTATAGAAAAGATCGATAGTAAAAGAATCAGACAAAAATAATTAACAAATTATATATTATTAATAATTATATTCTTTTATTTTTTAAGGTTTATTTACTAAGAGAATCGCGTAAGGGATCAGATCAAGTCTTATTTGATCCATTTAATTTAAAAGATATTAATATTATTAAAAAATATAAATATTTTATTTTATTTTTCCTTAGTTTTTAATGTATTTTCCCTTATCCTTTTTATGAGACGTGGTTGAGAATTTTTCTTATTAATTTTAAATGACTTCTTTCAATTTACAATGTGCATTAATTATTTTTTTCAACACATACTCTTATTAACTAATCTTGAAACTATTTATATCAGTGGAATATGAAATAATCATTGATCTTTGTTCCTTATTATTCATTGTAATTTTAAAAGTATGCAAAGAATAATTGACAAGTTTAATATGTTTACCTAAAATAACAAAATTTCTTAACAAACATAAAATAACATAATATGTTGATAGAAAAAGAAGTAGTGGCGAGACTTCTTTTCTTTTTAAAACTTCTATACAAAATTTATATATACTTTTAATGTAGTTTTGGATTCCATACAATAATAGTACATAATAATTTTCGTGCGTGCATATGTACGTCCATGCATGCGTGTGCATTTATGAAGTCTTTGTGAGTTTTTTAGTCGTTTTATAATGTGAATATTATTAATTTTACAAATAGCATTGTTAAATGGATTCAGTCATCTTTGATATTAATTATATGTTATTATTTTTATAAATATTACTCTTAATTAGATTCTCTCGCTTTTGCTATCAATTATCAATAGAAGATGATGAATTCTCTTTTCCATTTATTGATAGTAAAGAACGATAGTAAAACAATCTGACAAAAATAATTAACAAATTATATATTATTAATAATTATATTATTTTATTTTTTAAGGTTTATTTAGTAAGAGAATCCCGTAAGGAATCACATAAACTCTTATTTGATGCATTTAATTTAAAATATATTTATTTTAATAAAAAATATATTTTATTGTTCCTAAGTTTTTATTGTATTTTCTCTTATCCTTTTTATGAGACGTGTTTTAGAATTTTTCTTGTGAATTTTATATGACTTATTTCAATTCACAATGTGCATTGATTATTTTTTTCAACACATACTCTTATTAATTAGTCTTGATACTATTTATATCAATGGAATATGAAATAATCATTAATCTTTCTTCCTTATTATTCAATGTAAGTTTAAAAGTATACCAAGAATAATTGACAAGTTTAATATGTTTACCAAAAATAACTAAATTTCGTAATAAACATAAAATAACATAATTTGTTGATAGAAGAAGAAGTAGTGGCGAGACTTCTTTTCTTTTTAAAAGTTTTATACAATATTTATAAATACTTTTAATGTTGATTTGGATTCCATACAATAATAGTACATAATAATTTTCGTGCGTGCGTACGTGCGTCCATGCATTCGTGTGGATTTATGAAGTCTTTGTGAGTTTTTTAGTCGTTTGATAACGTGTATATTATTATTTTTACAAATAGCATTCTTAAATGGATTCAGTCATCTTTGATATCAATTATATGTTATTATTTTTACAAATATTATTCTTAATTAGATTCTCTCGCTTCTGCTATCAATTATCAATAGAAGATGATTAATTCGCTTTTCCAATTATTTATAGTAAAGATCGATAGTAAAAGCATGAGACAAAAATAATTAACAAATTATATATTATTAGCAATTATATTCTTTTATTTTTTAAGGTTTATTTAGTAAGAGAATCGCGTAATGGATCACATCAAGTCTTATTTGATCTATTTTATTTATAAGATATTAATATTATTAAAAAATATAAATATTATATTATATTTTTCCTTAATTTTTAATGTATTTTCTCTTATCCTTTTTATGAGACGTGTTTTAGAATTTTTCTTGTGAATTTTATATGACTTATTTCAATTCACAATGTGCATTGATTATTTTTTTCAACACATACTCTTATTAATTAGTCTTGATACTATTTATATCAATGGAATATGAAATAATCATTAATCTTTCTTCGTTATTATTCAACGTAAGTTTGAAAGTATACCAAGAATAATTGACAAGTTTAATATGTTTACCAAAAATAACTAAATTTCTTAATAAACATAAAATAACATAATTTGTTGATAGAAAAAGAAGTAGTGGCGAGACTTCTTTTCTTTTTAAAAGTTTTATACAATATTTATAAATACTTTTAATGTTGTTTTGGATTCCATACAATAATAGTACATAATAATTTTCGTGCGTGAGTACGTGCGTCCATGCATTCGTGTGGATTTATGAAGTCTTTGTGAGTTTTTTAGTCGTTTGATAACGTGAATATTATTATTTTTACAAATAGCATTCTTAAATGGATTCAGTCATCTTTGATATCAATTATATGTTATTATTTTTACAAATATTATTCTTAATTAGATTCTCTCGCTTCTGCTATCAATTATCAATAGAAGATGATTAATTCTCTCTTCCAATTATTTATAGTAAAGATCGATAGTAAAAGAATCAGACAAAAATAATTAACAAATTATATACTATTAATAATTATATTCTTTTATTTTTTAAGGTTTATTTACTAAGAGAATCGCGTAAGGGATCCGATCAAGTCTTATTTGATCCATTTAATTTAAAAGATATTAATATTATTAAAAAATATAAATATTTTATTTTATTTTTCCTTAGTTTTTAATGTATTTTCCCTTATCCTTTTTATGAGACGTGGGTGAGAATTTTTCTTGTTAATTTTAAATGACTTCTTTCAATTTACAATGTGCATTAATTATTTTTTTCAACACATACTCTTATTAACTAATCTTGAAACTATTTATATCAGTGGAATATTAAATAATCATTGATCTTTGTTCCTTATTATTCATTGTAATTTTAAAAGTATACAAAGAATAATTGACAAGTTTAATATGTTTACCTAAAATAACAAAATTTCTTAACAAACATAAAATAACATAATATGTTGATAGAAAAAGAAGTAGTGGCGAGGCGTCTTTTCTTTTTAAAAGTTCTATACAAAATTTATATATACTTTTAATGTAGTTTTGGATTCCATACAATAATAGTACATAATAATTTTCGTGTGTGCGTACGTGCGTCCATGCATGCGTGTGCATTTATGAAGTCTTTGTGAGTTTTTTAGTCGTTTTATAATGTGAATATTATTAATTTTACAAATAGCATTCTTAAATGGATTCAGTCATCTTTGATATTAATTATATGTTATTATTTTTATAAATATTATTCTTAATTAGATTCTCTCGCTTTTGCTATCAATTATCAATAGAAGATGATGAATTCTACTTTCCATTTATTGATAGTAAAGAACGATAGTAAAACAATTTGACAAAAATAATTAACAAATTATATATTATTAATAATTATATTATTTTATTTTTTAAGGTTTATTTAGTAAGAGAATCCCGTAAGTAATCACATAAACTCTTATTTGATGCATTTAATTTAAAATATATTTATTTTAATAAAAAATATATTTTATTGTTCCTAAGTTTTTATTGTATTTTCTCTTATCCTTTTTATGAGACGTGTTTTAGAATTTTTCTTGTGAATTTTATATGACTTATTTCAATTCACAATGTGCATTGATTATTTTTTTCAACACATACTCTTATTAATTAGTTTTGATACTATTTATATCAGTGGAATATGAAATAATCATTGAGCTTTCTTCCTTATTATTCAATATAATTTTAAAAGTATACCAAGAATAATTGACAAGTTTAATATGTTTACCAAAATTAACAAAATTTCTTAATCAACATAAAATAACATAATATGTTGATAGAAAAAGAAGTAGTGGCGAGACTTCTTTTCTTTTTAAAAGTTCTATACAATATTTATAAATACTTTTAATGTTGTTTTGGATTCCATACAATAATAGTACATAATGATTTTCATGCGGGCGGACGTGCGTCCATGCATGCGTGTGCATTTATGAACTCTTTGTGAGATTTTTTGTCATTTTATAATGTGAATATTATTATTTTTACAAATAGCATTCTTAAATGGATTCAGTCATCTTTGATATTAATTATATGTTATTATTTTTATAATTATTATTCTTAATTAGATTCTCTCACTTTTGCTATCAATTATCAATAGAAGATGATTAATTCCCTTTTCCATTTATTGATAGTAAAGATCGATAATAGAAGAATCTCACAAAAAAAATTAATAAATTATATATTGTTAATAATTATATTCTTTTATTTTTAAGGTTTATTTAGTAAGAGAATCACGTAAGGGATCACATCAAGTCTTATTTGATCCATTTAATTTAAAAGATATTAATATTATTAAAAAATATAAATATTTTATTTTATTTTCCTTTCATTTTTAATGTATTTTCTCTTATCCTTTTTATGAGACGTGTTTTAGAATTTTTCTTGTTAATTTTATATGACCTCTTTCTCTTTACAATGTGCATTGATTATTTTTTTCAACACATACTCTTATTAATTTAGCTTGATACTATTTATATCAGTGGAATATAAAATATTCATTTATCTTTCTTCCTTATTATTCAATGTAATTTTAGAAAGTATACCAAGAATAATTGACAGGTTTATTATGTTTACCTAAAATAACTAAATTTCTTAACAAATATAAAATAACATAAAATGTTGATAGAAAAAGAAGTAGTGGAGAGACTTCTTTTCTTTTTAAAAATTCTATACAATATTTATAAATACTTTTAATGTTGTTTTGAATTCCATACAATAATAGTACATAATAATTTTCATGCGTGCGTACGTGCGTCCATGCATACATATGCATTTATGAACTCTTTGTGAGTTTTTTGGTCGTTTTATAACGTGAATATTATTATTTTTACAAATAGCATTCTTAAATGGATTCAGTCATCTTTGATATCAATTATATGTTATTTTTTTATAAATATTATTCTTAATTAGATTCTCTCACTTTTGCTATCAATTATCAATAGAAGATGATTAATTCCCTTTTCCATTAATTCATACTAAGTATCGATAATAAAAGAATCTCACAAAAATAATTAACAAATTATATATTGTTAGTAATTATATTCTTTTATTTTTAAGGTTTATTTAGTAAGAGAATCGCGTTAGGGATCACATCATGTCTTATTTGATGCATTTAATTTAAAATATATTTATTTTAATAAAAAATATAGAAAATATATTTTATTTTTCCTTAGTTTTTAATGTATTTTCTCTTATCCTTTTTACGAGATGTGTTTTATAATTTTTCTGGTTAATTTTATATAACTTCTTTCAATTTACAATATGCATTGATTATTTTTTTCAAGACATACTCTTATTAATTAATCTTGAAACTATTTATATCAGTGGAATATGAAATAATAATTTATGTTTCTTTCTTATTATTCAATGTAATTTTAAAAGTATACCAAGAATAATTAACAAGTTTAATATGTTTACGTAAAATAACTAAATTTCTTAATAAACATAAAATAACATAATATGTTGATAAAAAAGGAAGTACTGGCGAGACGTCTTTTCTTTTTAGAAGTTTTATACAATATTTATAAATACTTTTAATGTTGTTTTGGATTCCATACAATAATAGTACATAATAATTTTCATGCATGCGTACGTGCGTCCATGCATGCGAGTGCATCTATGAAGTCTTTGTAAGTTTTTTTGTCGTTTTATAACGTGAATATTATTATGTTACAAATAGCATTCTTAAATGGATTCAGTCATCTTTGATATCAATTTATATGTTATTATATTTATACATATTATTCTTAATTAGATTCTCTCACTTTTGCTATCAATTATCAATAGAAGATGATTACCTCCCTTTTCCATTTATTGATAGTAAAGATCGATAATAAAAGAATCTGACAAAAATAATTAACAAATTATATATTAGTAATAATTATATTCTTTTTTTTGAAGGTTTAATTAGTAAGAGAATCGTGTAAGGGATCCTATCAAGTCTTATTTGATGCATTTAATTTAAAATATATTTATTTTAATAAAAATATGAATAATATATTTTATTTTTCCTTAGTTTTTATTGATTTTTCTCTTATCCTTTTTATGAGACATGTTTTAGAATTTTTCTTGTTAATTTTATATGACTTCTTTCAATTTACAATGGGCATTGATTATTTTTGTCAACAGAAACTCTTATTAATTAAGCTTGATACTATTTATATCAGTGGAATATAAAATAATCATTGATCTTTCTTCCTTATTATTCAATGTAATTTTAAAAGTATACCAAGAATAATTGACAAATTTAATATGATTACCTAAAATAACAAAATTTCTTAAAGAAAAAGAAGTAGTCGCGAGACTTCTTTTCTTTTTAAAAGTTCTATACAATATTTATAAATACTTTTAATGTTGTTTTGGATTACATACAATAATAGTACATACTAATATTCATGCGTGTGTACATGCATCCATGCATGTGTGTGCATTTATTAAGTCTTTCTGAGTTTTTTTGTTCGTTTTATAACGTGAATATTATTATTTTTACAAATAGCATTCTTAAATGGATTTAGTCATCTTTGATATCAATTATATGTTATTATTTTTATAACTATTATTCTTAATTAGATTCTCTCACTTTTGCTATTAATTATCAATAGAAGATGATTAATTGTTTTTTCCATTTATTGATAGTAAAGATCGATAATAAAAGAATCTGACAAAAATAATTATCAAACTATATATTATTAATATTTATATTCTTTTATTTTTTAAGGTTTATTTAGTAAGAGAATCCCGTAAGGGATCACATCATGTCTTATTTGATTCATTTAATTTAAACGATATTAATATTATTAAAAAATATAAATAATATATTTTATTTTTCCTTAATTTTTAATGTATTTTTCTTATCCTTTTTATGAGATGTATTTTAGAATTTTTCTTGTTAATTTTATATGACTTCTTTCAATTTACAATGTACATTGATTTTTTTTCAACACATACTCTTATTAATTAATCTTGATACTATTTATATCAGTGGAATATGAAATAATCGTTGATCCTTCTTCCTTATTTTTCAATGTAATTTTAAAAGTATACCAAGAATAATTGACAAGGTTAATATGTTTATCTAAAATAACTAAATTTCTTAATAAACATAAAATAACATGTTATGTTGATAGAAAAAGATGTAGTGGCGAGACCTCTTTTCTTTTTAAAAGTTCTATACAATGTTTATAAATACTTTTAATGTTGTTTCGGATTCCATACAATAATGGTACATAATAATTTTCATGCGTGCGTACGTGCATCTATGCATGTGTGTGGATTTATGAAGTCTTTATGAGTTTTTTTGTCGTTTTATAATGTGAATATTATTATTTTTACAAATAGCATCCTGAAATGGATTCAGTCATCTTTGATATCAATTATATGTTATTATTTTTATAAATATGATTCTTAATTAGATTCTCTCACTTTTGCTATCAATTATCAATAGGAGATGATTAATTCCCTTTTCCATTTATTGATAGTAAAGATCAATGGTAAAAGAATCTGACAAAAATAGTTAACAAATTATATATTATTAATAATTATATTCTTTTATTTTTTAAAGTTTATTTAGTAAGAGAATCCCGTAAGGGATCACATCAAGTCTTATTTGATGTATTTAATTTAAAATATAGTTATTTTAATAAAAAAATAAATTATATATTTTATTTTTCCTTAGTTTTTAATGTATTTTCTCTTATACTTTTTATGAGACGTGTTTTAGAATTTTTCTTGTTAATTTTATATGGCTTCTTTCAATTTACAATGTGCATTGATTTTCTTTTCAACACATACTCTTATTAATTAATCTTGATACTATTTATATCAATGGAATATGAATCAATCATCGATCTTTCTTCCTTATTATTCCATGTAATTTTAAAAGTATACCAAGAATAATTGACAAGTTTAATATGTTTACCTAAAATAACTAAATTTCTTAATAAACATAAAATAACATAATATGTTTATGGAAAAAGATGCAGTGGGGAGACGTCTTTTTTCTTTTTAAAAGTTCTATACAATATTTATAAATACTTTTAATGTTGTTTTGGATTCCACACAATAAGTTTCGTGCGTCCGTACGTGCGTCCATGCATGGGAGTGCATTTATGAACTCTTTGTGAGTTTTTTTTGTCATTCTATAATGTGAATATTATTATTCTTACAAATAGCATTCTTAAGTGGATTCAGTTATCTTTGATATCAATTATATGTTATTATTTGTATAAATATTATTCTTAATTAGATTCTCTCACTTTTGCTATCAATTATCAATAGAAGATGATTAATTCCCTTTTCCATTTATTGATAGTAATGATCGATAATAAAAGAATCTGACAAAAATAATTAACAAATTATATATTGTTAATAATTATATTCTTTTATTTTTTAAGGTTTATTTAGTAAGAGAATCGCATAAGGGATCACATCAAGTCTTATTTGATGCATTTAATTTAAAATATATTTATTTTAATATAAAATATAAATAATATATTTTATTTTTCCCTATTTTTTAATGTATTTTCTCTTATCCTTTTTATGAGACGTGTTTTAGAATTTTTCTTGTTAAGTTTATATGACCTCTTTCAATTTACAATGTGCATTGATTATTTTTTTCAACATATACTCTTATTAATTTAGCTTGATAATATTTATATTAGTGGAATATGAAATAATCATTGATATTTCTTCCTTATTATTCAATGTAATTTTAGAAAGTATACCAAGAATAATTGACAAGTTTAATATGTTTACCTAAAATAACTAAATTTCTTAACAAATATAAAATAACATAATATATTGATAGAAAAAGAAGTAGTTGCGAGAATTCTTTTCTTTTTAAAAGTTCTATACAATATTTATAAATACTTCAAATGTTGTTTTAGATTCCATACAATAATAGTACATAATAATTTTGGTGCGTGCGTACGTGCGTCCATGCATTCGTGTGGATTTATGAAGTCTTTGTGAGTTTTTTAGTCGTTTGATAACGTGAATATTATTATTTTTACAAATAGCATTCTTAAATGGATTCGGTCATCTTTGATATCAATTATATGTTATTATTTTTGTAAATATTATTCTTAATTAGATTCTCTCGCTTTTGTTATCAATTATCAATAAAAGATTATTAATTCTATTTTTCATTTATTGATAGTAAGGATCGATAGTAAAAGAATCTTATAAAAATAATTAACAAATTATATATTATTAATAATTATATTCTTTTATTTTTTTAAGGTTTATTTAGTAAGAGAATCGCGTAATGAATCACATCAAGTCTTATTTGAACCATTTAATTTAGAAGATATTAATATTATTAAAAAATATAAATATTTTATTTTATTTTACCTTAATTTTTAATGTATTTTCTCTTATCCTTTTTATCAAACGTGTTTTATAATTTTTCTTGTTAATTTATATGACTTTTTCAATTTACAATGTGCATTGATTATTTGTTTCAACACATACTCTTCTTAATTAAGCTTGATACTATTTATATCAGTCGAATATGAAATAATCATCGATCTTTCTTTCTTATTATTCAATGGAATTTTAAAAGTATACCAAGAATAATTGACAAGTTTAATATGTTTACCAAAAATAACTAAATTTCTTAATAAACATAAAATAACAAAATATGTTGATAGAAAAAGAAGTAGTGGCGAGACGTGTTTTCCCTTTAAAAGTTCTATACAATATTTATAAATACTTTTAATGTTGTTTGGATTCCATACAATAATAGTACATAATAATTTTCGTGCGTGCGTACGTGCGTTCATGCATGCTTGTGCATTTATGAAGTCTTTGTGAGTTTTTTAGTCATTTTATAATGAAAATAATACAAATAGCATTCTTAAATGGATTCAGCCATCTTTAATATTAATTATTTATTTTTATTTTTATAAATATTATTCTTAATTAGATTCTCTCACTTTTGCTATCAATTATCAATAGAAGATGATTAATTCCCTTTTCTATTTATTGATAGTAAAGTTCGATAGTAAAAGAATCTGACAAAAATAATTAACAAATTATATATTATTAATAATTATATTCTTTTATTTTTTAAGGTTTATTTAGTAAGAGAATCGCGTAGGGTATCACATCAAGTCTTATTTGATCTATTTTATTTAAAAGATATTAATATTATTAAAAAATATAAATATTATATTATATTTTTCCTTAATTTTTAATGTATTTTCTGTTATCCTTTTTATGAGACGTGTTTTAGAATTTTTCTTGTTAATTTTATATGACCCATTTCAATTCACAATGTGCATTGATTATTTTTTTCAACATATACTCTTATTAATTAGTCTTGATACTATTTATATCAGTGGAATATTAAATAATCATTGATCTTTCTTCCTTATTATTCAATGTAATTTTAAAAGTATATCAAGAATAATTGACAAGTTTAATATGTTTACCAAAAATAACTAAATTTCTTAATAAACATAAAATAACATAATATGTTAATAGAAAAAGAAGTAGTGACGAGACTTCTTTTCTTTTTAAAAGTTCTTTACAATATTGATAAATACTTTTAATGTTGTTTTGGATTCCATACAATAATAGTACATAATAATTTTCATGCGTGTGTACGTGCGTCCATGCATTCGTGTGGATTTATGAAGTCTTTGTGAGTTTTTTAGTCGTATGATAATTTGAATATTATTATTTTTACAAATAGCATTCTTAAATGAATTCATTCATCTTTGATATCAATTATATGTTATTATTTTTACAAATATTATTCTTAATTAGATTCTCTCATTCTGCTATCAATTATCAATAGAAGATGATTAACTCGCTTTTCCATTTAGTGATAGTAAAGATCGATAGTAAAAGAATCAGACAAAAATAATTAACAAATTATATACTATTAATAATTATATTCTTTTATTTTTTAAGGTTTATTTAGTAAGAGAATCGCGTAAGGGATCACATCAAGTCTTATTTGATCTATTTTGTTTAAAAGATATTAATACTATTAAAAAATATAAATATTATATTATATTTTTCCTTAATTTTTAATGTATTTTCTCTTATCCTTTTTATGAGACGTGTTTTAGAATTTTTCTTGTGAATTTTATATGACTTATTTCAATTCACAATGTGCATTGATTATTTTTTTCAACACATACTCTTATTAATTAGTCTTGATACTATTTATATCAATGGAATATGAAATAATCATTAATCTTTCTTCCTTATTATTCAATATAATTTTAAAAGTATACCAAGAATAATTGACAAGTTTAATATGTTTACCAAAATTAACTAAATTTCTTAATCAACATAAAATAACATAATATGTTGATAGAAAAAGAAGTAGTGGCGAGACTTCTTTTCTTTTTAAAAGTTCTATACAATATTTATAAATACTTTTAATGTTGTTTTGGATTCCATACAATAATAGTACATAATGATTTTCGTGCGGGCGGACGTGCGTCCATGCATGCGTGTGCATTTATGAACTCTTTGTGAGATTTTTTGTCATTTTATAATGTGAATATTATTATTTTTACAAATAGCATTCTTAAATGGATTCAGTCATCTTTGATATTAATTATATGTTATTATTTTTATAATTATTATTCTTAATTAGATTCTCTCACTTTTGCTATCAATTATCAATAGAAGATGATTAATTCCCTTTTCCATTTATTGATAGTAAAGATCGATAATAAAAGAATCTGACAAAAAAAATTAATAAATTATATATTGTTAATAATTATATTCTTTTATTTTTAAGGTTTATTTAGTAAGAGAATCACGTAATGGATCACATCAAGTCTTATTTGATCCATTTAATTTAAAAGATATTAATATTATTAAAAAATATAAATATTTTATTTTATTTTCCTTTCATTTTTAATGTATTTTCTCTTATCCTTTTTATGAGACGTGTTTTAGAATTTTTCTTGTTAATTTTATATGACCTCTTTCACTTTACAATGTGCATTGATTATTTTTTTCAACACATACTCTTATTAATTTAGCTTGATACTATTTATATCAGTGGAATATAAAATATTCATTTATCTTTCTTCCTTATTATTCAATGTAATTTTAGAAAGTATACCAAGAATAATTGACAAGTTTATTATGTTTACCTAAAATAACTAAATTTCTTAACAAATATAAAATAACATAATATGTTGATAGAAAAAGAAGTAGTGGAGAGACTTCTTTTCTTTTTAAAAATTCTATACAATATTTATAAATACTTTTAATGTTGTTTTGGATTCCATACAATAATAGTACATAATAATTTTCATGCGTGCGTACGTGCGTCCATGCATACGTATGCATTTATGAACTCTTTGTGAGTTTTTTGGTCGTTTTATAACGTGAATATTATTATTTTTACAAATAGCATTCTTAAATGGATTCAGTCATCTTTGATATCAATTATATGTTATTTTTTTATAAATATTATTCTTAATTAGATTCTCTCACTTTTGCTATCAATTATCAATAGAAGATGATTAATTCCCTTTTCCATTAATTCATAGTAAGTATCGATAATAAAAGAATCTCACAAAAATAATTAACAAATTATATATTGTTAGTAATTATATTCTTTTATTTTTAAGGTTTATTTAGTAAGAGAATCGCATTAGGGATCACATCATGTCTTATTTGATGCATTTAATTTAAAATATATTTATTTTAATAAAAAATATAAAAAATATATTTTATTTTTCCTTAGTTTTTAATGTATTTTCTCTTATCCTTTTTACGAGATGTGTTTTATAATTTTTCTGGTTAATTTTATATAACTTCTTTCAATTTACAATATGCATTGATTATTTTTTTCAAGACATACTCTTATTAATTAATCTTGAAACTATTTATATCAGTGGAATATGAAATAATAATTTATGTTTCTTTCTTATTATTCAATGTAATTTTAAAAGTATACCAAGAATAATTAACAAGTTTAATATGTTTACGTAAAATAACTAAATTTCTTAATAAACATAAAATAACATAATATGTTGATAAAAAAGGAAGTACTGGCGAGACGTTTTTTCTTTTTAGAAGTTTTATACAATATTTATAAATACTTTTAATGTTGTTTTGGATTCCATACAATAATAGTACATAATAATTTTCATGCATGCGTACGTGCGTCCATGCATGCGAGTGCATCTATGAAGTCTTTGTGAGTTTTTTTGTCGTTTTATAACGTGAATATTATTATGTTACAAATAGCATTCTTAAATGGATTCAGTCATCTTTGATATCAATTTATATGTTATTATATTTATACATATTATTCTTAATTAGATTCTCTCACTTTTGTTATCAATTATCAATAGAAGATGATTAACTCCCTTTTCCATTTATTGATAGTAAAGATCGATAATAAAAGAATCTGACAAAAATAATTAACAAATTATATATTAGTAATAATTATATTCTTTTTTTTGAAGGTTTAATTAGTAAGAGAATCGTGTAAGGGATCCTATCAAGTCTTATTTGATGCATTTAATTTAAAATATATTTATTTTAATAAAAATATGAATAATATATTTTATTTTTCCTTAGTTTTTATTGATTTTTCTCTTATCCTTTTTATGAGACATGTTTTAGAATTTTTCTTGTTAATTTTATATGACTTCTTTCAATTTACAATGGGCATTGATTATTTTTGTCAACAGAAACTCTTATTAATTAAGCTTGATACTATTTATATAAGTGGAATATAAAATAATCATTGATCTTTCTTCCTTATTATTCAATGTAATTTTAAAAGTATACCAAGAATAATTGACAAATTTAATATGTTTACCTAAAATAACAAAATTTCTTAAAGAAAAAGAAGTAGTCGCGAGACTTCTTTTCTTTTTAAAAGTTCTATAAAATATTTATAAATACTTTTATTGTTGTTTTGGATTACATACAATAATAGTACATACTAATATTCGTGCGTGTGTACATGCATCCATGCATGTGTGTGCATTTATTAAGTCTTTCTGAGTTTTTTTGTTCGTTTTATAACGTGAATATTATTATTTTTACAAATAGCATTCTTAAATGGATTTAGTCATCTTTGATATCAATTATATGTTATTATTTTTATAACTATTATTCTTAATTAGATTCTCTCACTTTTGCTATTAATTATCAATAGAAGATGATTAATTCTTTTTTCCATTTATTGATAGTAAAGATCGATAATAAAAGAATCTGACAAAAATAATTATCAAACTATATATTATTAATATTTATATTCTTTTATTTTTTAAGGTTTATTTAGTAAGAGAATCCCGTAAGGGATCACATCATGTCTTATTTGATTCATTTAATTTAAACGATATTAATATTATTAAAAAATATAAATAATATATTTTATTTTCCTTAATTTTTAATGTATTTTTCTTATCCTTTTTATGAGATGTATTTTAGAATTTTTCTTGTTAATTTTATATGACTTCTTTCAATTTACAATGTACATTGATTTTTTTTCAACACATACTCTTATTAATTAATCTTGATACTATTTATATCAGTGGAATATGAAATAATCGTTGATCCTTCTTCCTTATTTTTCAATGTAATTTTAAAAGTATACCAAGAATAATTGACAAGGTTAATATGTTTATCTAAAATAACTAAATTTCTTAATAAACATAAAATAACATGTTATGTTGATAGAAAAAGAAGTAGTGGCGAGACCTCTTTTCTTTTTAAAAGTTCTATACAATGTTTATAAATACTTTTAATGTTGTTTCGGATTCCATACAATAATAGTACATAATAATTTTCATGCGTGCGTACGTGCATCTATGCATGTGTGTGGATTTATAAAGTCTTTATGAGTTTTTTTGTCGTTTTATAATGTGAATATTATTATTTTTACAAATAGCATCCTGAAATGGATTCAGTCATCTTTGATATCAATTATATGTTATTATTTTTATAAATATGATTCTTAATTAGATTCTCTCACTTTTGCTATCAATTATCAATAGGAGATGATTAATTCCCTTTTCCATTTATTGATAGTAAAGATCAATGGTAAAAGAATCTGACAAAAATAGTTAACAAATTATATATTATTAATAATTATATTCTTTTATTTTTTAAAGTTTATTTAGTAAGAGAATCCCGTAAGGGATCACATCAAGTCTTATTTGATGTATTTAATTTAAAATATAGTTATTTTAATACAAAAAATAAATTATATATTTTATTTTTCCTTAGTTTTTAATGTATTTTCTCTTATACTTTTTATGAGACGTGTTTTAGAATTTTTCTTGTTAATTTTATATGACCTATTTCAATTTACAATGTGCATTGATTTTCTTTTCAACACATACTCTTATTAATTAATCTTGATACTATTTATATCAATGGAATATGAATCAATCATCGATCTTTCTTCCTTATTATTCCATGTAATTTTAAAAGTATACCAAGAATAATTGACAAGTTTAATATGTTTACCTAAAATAACTAAATTTCTTAATAAACATAAAATAACATAATATGTTGATGGAAAAAGATGTAGTGGGGAGACGTCTTTTTTCTTTTTAAAAGTTCTATACAATATTTATAAATACTTTTAATGTTGTTTTGGATTCCACACAATAATTTTCGTGCGTCCGTACGTGCGTCCATGCATGGGAGTGCATTTATGAACTCTTTATGAGTTTTTTTTGTCATTCTATAATGTGAATATTATTATTCTTATAAATAGAATTCTTAAGTGGATTCAGTTATCTTTGATATCAATTATATGTTATTATTTGTATAAAAATTATTCTTAATTAGATTCTCTCACTTTTGCTATCAATTATCAATAGAAGATGATTAATTCCCTTTTCCATTTATTGATAGTAATGATCGATAATAAAAGAATCTGACAAAAATAATTAACAAATTATATATTATTAGTAATTATATTCTTTTATTTTTTAAGGTTTATTTAGTAAGAGAATCGCATAAGGGATCACATCAAGTCTTATTTGATGCATTTAATTTAAAATATATTTATTTTAATATAAAATATAAATAATATATTTTATTTTTCCCTAGTTTTTAATGTATTTTCTCTTATCCTTTTTATGAGACGTGTTTTAGAATTTTTCTTGTTAAGTTTATATGACCTCTTTCAATTTACAATGTGCATTGATTATTTTTTTCAACATATACTCTTATTAATTTAGCTTGATACTATTTATATTAGTGGAATATGAAATAATCATTGATATTTCTTCCTTATTATTCAATGTAATTTTAGAAAGTATACCAAGAATAATTGACAAGTTTAATATGTTTACCTAAAATAACTAAATTTCTTAACAAATATAAAATAACATAATATATTGATAGAAAAAGAAGTAGTTGCGAGAATTCTTTTCTTTTTAAAAGTTCTATACAATATTTATAAATACTTTAAATGTTGTTTTGGATTCCATACAATAATAGTACATAATAATTTTGGTGCGTGCGTACGTGCGTCCATGCATTCGTGTGGATTTATGAAGTCTTTGTGAGTTTTTTAGTCGTTTGATAACGTGAATATTATTATTTTTACAAATAGCATTCTTAAATGGATTCGGTCATCTTTGATATCAATTATATGTTATTATTTTTATAAATATTATTCTTAATTAGATTCTCTCGCTTTTGCTATCAATTATCAATAAAAGATTATTAATTCCATTTTTCATTTATTGATAGTAAGGATCGATAGTAAAAGAATCTTATAAAAATAATTAACAAATTATATATTATTAATAATTATATTCTTTTATTTTTTTAAGGTTTATTTAGTAAGAGAATCGCGTAATGGATCACATCAAGTCTTATTTGAACCATTTAATTTAGAAGATATTAATATTATTAAAAAATATAAATATTTTATTTTATTTTACCTTAATTTTTAATGTATTTTCTCTTATCCTTTTTATCAGACGTGTTTTATAATTTTTCTTGTTAATTAAGCTTGATACTATTTATATCAGTCGAATATGAAATAATCATCGATCTTTCTTTCTTATTATTCAATGGAATTTTAAAAGTATACCAAGAATAATTGACAAGTTTAATATGTTTACCAAAAATAACTAAATTTCTTAATAAACATAAAATAACAAAATATGTTGATAGAAAAAGAAGTAGTGCCGAGACGTGTTTTCTCTTTAAAAGTTCTATACAATATTTATAAATACTTTTAATGTTGTTTGGATTCCATACAATAATAGTACATAATAATTTTCGTGCGTGCGTACGTGCGTTCATGCATGCGTGTGCATTTATGAAGTCTTTGTGAGTTTTTTAGTCATTTTATAACTAAAATAATACAAATAGCATTCTTAAATGGATTCAGTCATCTTTAATATTAATTATTTATTTTTATTTTTATAAATATTATGCTTAATTAGATTCTCTCACTTTTACTATCAATTATCAATAGAAGATGATTAATTCCCTTTTCTATTTATTGATAGTAAAGTTCGATAGTAAAAGAATCTGACAAAAATAATTAACAAATTACATATTATTAATAATTATATTCTTTTATTTTTTAAGGTTTATTTAGTAAGAGAATCACGTAGGGGATCACATCAAGTCTTATTTGATCTATTTTATTTAAAAGATATTAATATTATTAAAAAATATAAATATTATATTATATTTTTCCTTAATTTTTAATGTATTTTCTCTTATCCTTTTTATGAGACGTGTTTTAGAATTTTTCTTGTGAATTTTATATGACTTATTTCAATTCACAATGTGCATTGATTATTTTTTTCAACACATACTCTTATTAATTAGTCTTGATACTATTTATATCAATGGAATATGAAATAATCATTAATCTTTCTTCCTTATTATTCAATGTAAGTTTAAAATGGATATTATTATTTTTAATGTGAATATTATTCTTTTTACAAAATAGCATTCTTAAATGGATTCAGTCATCTTTGATATCAATTATATGTTATTATTTTTATAAATATTATTGTTAATTAGATTCTCTCGCTTTTGCTATCAATTATCAATAAAAGATTATTAATTCCATTTTCCATTTATTGATAGTAAGGATCGATAGTAAAAGAATCTTACAAAAATAATTAACAAATTATATATTATTAAAAATTATATTCTTTTATTTGTTAAGGTTTATTTAGTAAGAGAATCGCGTAAGGGATCACATCAAGTCTTATTTGATCCATTTAATTTAGATATTTTAATTTATTTTTCCTTAATTTTTAATGTATTTTTTCTTATCCTTTTTATCATACGTGTTTTATAATTTTTCTTTTTAATTTATATGACTTTTTCAATTTACAATGTGCATTGATTATTTTTTTCATCACATACTCTTCTTAATTAAGCTTGATACTATTTATATCAGTCGAATATAAAAGAATCATTGATCTTTCTTCCTTATTATTTAATGTAATTTTAAAAGTTTACCAGAATAGTTAACAAGTATAATATGTTTACCTAAAATAACTAAATTTCTTAATAAACATAAAATAACATAATATGTTGATAGAAAAAGAAGTAGTGGCGAGACTTCTTTTCTTTTTAAAAGTTCTATACAATATTTTTAAATAGTTTTAATGTTGTTTTGGATTCCATACAATAATAGTACATAATAATTTTCGTGCATGCGTACGTGCGTCCATGCATGCGTGTGCATTTATGAAGTCTTTGTTAGATTTTTTGTCGTTTTATAACGTGAATATCATTATTTTTACAAATAGCATTCTTAAATGGATGGAGTCATATTTGATATCAATTATATGTTATTATTTTTATAAATATTATTCTTAATTAGATTCTCTCGCTTTTGCTATCAATTATCAATAGAAGATGATTAATTCCATTTTCCATTTACTGATTGTAAAGATCGATTGTAAAAAAATGTGACAAAAATAATTAACAAATTATATATTATTAATAATTATATTTTTTTATTTTTTAAGGTTTATTCAGTAAGAGAATCCCGTAAGGGATCACATCAAGTCTTATTTGATCCATTTAATTTAAAATATATTAATATTATTGAAAATATATGTAATATATTTTACTTTTCCTTAGTTTTTAATGTATTTTCTCTGATACTTTTTATCAGATATGTTTGATAATTTTTCTTATTAATTTTATATGACTTCTTTCAATTTACAATGTGCATTCATTTTTTTTCAAGATATACTCTTATTAATTAATCTTGATACTATTTATATTAGTTGAATATGAAATAATCATTGATCTTTCATTCTTATTATTCAATGTGGTTTTAAAAGTATACTAAGAATAATTGACAAGTTTAATATGTTTACCTAAAATAACTAAATTTCTTAATAAACATAAAATAACATAATATGTTAATAGAAAAAGAAGTTGTGGCGAGACTTCTTTTCTTTTTAAAAGTTCTTTACAATATTTATAAATACTTTCAATGTTGTTTTGGATTCCACACAAGAATAGTACATAATAATTTTCGTGTGTGCGTACATGCATCCATGCATGCGTTTGCATTTATGAAGTCTTTGTGAGTTTTTTAGTCATTTTATAATGTGAATATTATTATTTTTACAAAAAGCATTCTTAAATGGATTCAATCATCTTTGATATCAATTATATGTTATTATTTTTATAAATATTATTCTTAATTAGATTCTCTCACTTTTGCTATCAATTATCAATAGAAGATGATTAATTCCCTTTTTCCATTTATTGATAGTAAAGATCGATAGTAAAAGAATCAGACAAAAATAATTAACAAATTATATATTATTAATTATTATATTCTTTTAATTTTTAAGGTTTATTTAGTAAGAGAATCGCATAAGGCATCACCTCAAGTCTTATTTGACCCATTTAATCTAAAAGATATTAATATTATTAAAAAAATATAAATATTTTATTTTATTTTTCCTTAATTTTTAATGTATTTTCTCTTATCCTTTTTGTGAGACGTGTTTTAGAATTTTTCTTATTAATTTTATATGACCCATTTCAATTCACAATGTGCATTGATTATTTTTTTAACACATACTCTTATTAATTAGTCTTGATACTATTTATATCAGTGGAATATGAAATAATCATTGATCTTTCTTCCTTATTATTCAATGTAATTTTAAAAGTATATTAAGAATAATTGATAAGTTTAATATGTTTACCAAAAATAACTAAATTTCTTAATAAACATAAAATAACATAATATGTTGATAGAAAAAGAAGTTGTGGCGAGACTTCTTTTCTTTTTAAACGTTTTATACAGTATCTATAAATACTTTTAATATTATGTCAGATTCCATACAATAATAGTACATAATAATTTTTGTGCCTGCGTACGTGCGTCCATGCATGCGTGTGCATTTATGAAGTCTTTGTGAGTTTTTTAGTCGTTTTATAACGTGAATATTATTATTTTAACAAATAGTATTCTTAAATAGATTCAGTCATCTTCGATAACAATTATATGTTATTACTTTTATAAATATTATTCTTAATTAGATTCTCTCACTTTTACTATCAATTATCAATAGAAGATGATTAATTCCCTTTTCCATTTATTGATAGTAAAGATCGATAGTAAAAGAATCTGACAAAAATAATTAACAAATTATATATTATTAATAATTATATGCTTTTATTTTTTAAGGTTTACTTATTAAGAGAATCACGTAAGGGATCACATCAAGTCTTATTTGATCCATTTAATTCAAAAGATATTAATATTGTTAAAAAATATAAATAATATAGTTTATTTTTCCTTTATTTTTAATGTATTTTCTCTTATCCTTTTTATGAGACGAGTTTTAGAACTTTTCTTGTTAATTTTATATGACTTCTTTCAATTTACATTGTGCATTGATTATTTTTTCAACACATACTCTTATTAATTAAGCTTGATACTATTTATATCAGTGGAATATGAAATAATCATGGATCTTTCTTTCATATTATTCAATGTAATTTTAAAATTATACCAAGAATAATTGACAAGTTTAATATGTTTACCCAAAATAACTAAATTTCTTAATAAACATAAAATAACATAATATGTTGATAGAGAAAGAAGTAGTGGCGACACGTCTTTTCTTTTTAAAAGTTCTAAACAAAATTTATAAATAATTTTAATGTAGTTTTGGATTCCATACAATAATAGTGCATAATAATTTTCGTGCGTGCGTACGTGCGTCCATGCATTCGTGTGCATTTATAAAGTCTTTGTGAGTTTTTTAGTCGTTTTATATAGTGAATATTATTATTTTTACAAAGAGCATTCTTAAATGGATTTAGTCATCTTTGATATCAATTATATGTTATTATTTTTATAAATGTTATTCTTAATTAGATTCTCTCGCTGTTGCTATCAATTATCAATAGAAGATGATTAATTCCCTTTTCCATTTATTGATAGTAAAGATCGATAGTACAAAAATCTAACAAAAATAATTAACAAATTATATATTATTAATAATTATATTATTTTATTTTTTAAGGTTTATTTAGTAAGAGAACCACGTAAGGGATCACATCAAGTCTTATTTGATCTACTTAATTTAAAAGATATTAATATTATTAAAAAATATAAATATTTTATTTTATTTTTCCTTAATTTTTAATGTATTTACTCTTATCCTTTTTATGAGATGAGTTTTAGAACTTCTCTTGTTAATTTTATATGACTTCTTTCAATTTACAATGTGCATTGATTATTTTTTCAACACATACTCTTATTAATTAAGCTTGATACTATTTATATCAGTGGAATATGAAATAATCATTGATCTTTCTTTCATATTATTCAATGTAATTTTAGAAAGTATACCAAGAATAATTACCAGGTTTAATATGTTTACCTAAAATAACTAAATTTCTTAATAAACATAAAATAACAAAATATGTTAATAGAAAAAGAAGTAGTGACGAGACTTCTTGTTTTTTTAAAAGTTCTTTACAATATTGATAAATACTTTTAATGTTGTTTTGGATTCCATACAATAATAGTACATAATAATTTTCGTGCGTGCGTACGTGCGTCCATGCATTCGTGTGGATTTATGAAGTGTTTGTGAGTTTTTTAGTCGTTTGATAACGTGAATATTATTATTTTTACAAATAGCATTCTTAAATGAATTCAGTCATCTATGATATCAATTATATGTTATTATTTTTACAAATATTATTCTTAATTAGATTCTCTCATTCTGCTATCAATTATCAATAGAAGATGATTAACTCGCTTTTCTATTTATTGATAGTAAAGATCGATAGTAAAAGAATCAGACAAAAATAATTAACAAATTGTATATTATTAATAATTATATTCTTTTATTTTTTATGGTTTATTTAGTAAGAGAATCACGTAAGGGATCACATCAAGTGTTATTTGCTCTATTTTATTTAAAATATATTAATATTATTAAAAAATATAAATATTATATTTTATTTTTCATTAATTTTTAATGTAATTTCTCTTATCCTTTTTATGAGACGTGTTTTAGAATTTTTCTTGTGAATTTTATATGACCCATTTCAATTCACAATGTGCATTGATTATTTTTTTTAACATATACTCTTATTAATTAGTCTTGATACTATTTATATAAGTGGAATATGAAATAATCATTTATCTTTCTTCCTTATTATTCAATGTAATTTTAAAAGTATATCAAGAATAATAGACAAGTTTAATATGTTTACCAAAAATAACTAAATTTCTTAATAAACATAAAATAACATAATATGTTAATAGAAGAAGAAGTAATGACGAGACTTCTTTTCTTTTTAAAAGTTCTTTACAATATTGATAAATACTTTTAATGTTGTTTTGGATTCCATACAATAATAGTACATAATAATTTTCATGCGTACGTACGTGCGTCAATGCATTCGTGTGGATTTATGAAGTCTTTGTGAGTTTTTTAGTCGTTTGATAACGTGAATATTATTATTTTTACAAATAGCATTCTTAAATGAATTCAGTCATCTTTGATATCAATTATATGTTATTAGTTTTACAAATACTATTCTTAATTAGATTCTCTCATTCTGCTATCAATTATCAATAGAAGATGATTAATTTGCTTTTCCATTTATTGATAGTAAAGATCGATAGTAAAAGAATCAGACAAAAATAATTAACAAATTATATATTATTAGTAATAATATTCTTTTATTTTTTAAGGTTTATTTAGTAAGAGAATTGCGTAAGGGATCACATCAAGCCTTATTTGATCTATTTTATTTAAAAGATATTAATATTATTAAAAAATATAAATATTATATTATATTTTTCCTTAATTTTTAATGTATTTTCTCTTATCCTTTTTATGAGACGTGTTTTAGAATTTTTCTTATGAATTTTATATGACTTATTTCAATTCACAATGTGCATTGATTATTTTTTTCAACACATACTCTTATTAATTAGTCTTGATACTATTTATATCAATGGAATATGAAATAATCATTAATCTTTCTTCCTTATTATTCAATGTAAGTTTAAAAGTATACCAAGAATAATTGACAAGTTTAATATGTTTACCAAAAATAACTAAATTTCTTAATAAACATAAAATAACATAATTTGTTGATAGAAAAAGAAGTAGTGGCGAGACTTCTTTTCTTTTTAAAAGTTTTATACAATATTTGTAAATACTTTTAATGTTGTTTTGGATTCCATACAATAATAGTAGATAATAATTTTCGTGCGTGCGTACGTGCGTCCATGCATTCGTGTGGATTTATGAAGTCTTTGTGAGTTTTTTAGTCGTTTGATAACGTGAATATTATTATTTTTACAAATAGCATTCTTAAATGGATGGAGTCATCTTTGATATCAATTATATATTATTATTTTTACAAATATTATTCTTAATTAGATTCTCTCACTTCTACTATCAATTTTCAATAGAAGATGATTAATTCCCTTTTCCAATTATTTATAGAAAAGATCGATAGTAAAAGAATCAGACAAAAATAATTAACAAATTATATATTATTAATAATTATATTCTTTTATTTTTTAAGGTTTATTTACTAAGAGAATCGCGTAAGGGATCAGATCAAGTCTTATTTGATCCATTTAATTTAAAAGATATTAATATTATTAAAAAATATAAATATTTTATTTTATTTTTCCTTAGTTTTTAATGTATTTTCCCTTATCCTTTTTATGAGACGTGGTTGAGAATTTTTCTTATTAATTTTAAATGACTTCTTTCAATTTACAATGTGCATTAATTATTTTTTTCAACACATACTCTTATTAACTAATCTTGAAACTATTTATATCAGTGGAATATGAAATAATCATTGATCTTTGTTCCTTATTATTCATTGTAATTTTAAAAGTATGCAAAGAATAATTGACAAGTTTAATATGTTTACCTAAAATAACAAAATTTCTTAACAAACATAAAATAACATAATATGTTGATAGAAAAAGAAGTAGTGGCGAGACTTCTTTTCTTTTTAAAACTTCTATACAAAATTTATATATACTTTTAATGTAGTTTTGGATTCCATACAATAATAGTACATAATAATTTTCGTGCGTGCATATGTACGTCCATGCATGCGTGTGCATTTATGAAGTCTTTGTGAGTTTTTTAGTCGTTTTATAATGTGAATATTATTAATTTTACAAATAGCATTGTTAAATGGATTCAGTCATCTTTGATATTAATTATATGTTATTATTTTTATAAATATTACTCTTAATTAGATTCTCTCGCTTTTGCTATCAATTATCAATAGAAGATGATGAATTCTCTTTTCCATTTATTGATAGTAAAGAACGATAGTAAAACAATCTGACAAAAATAATTAACAAATTATATATTATTAATAATTATATTATTTTATTTTTTAAGGTTTATTTAGTAAGAGAATCCCGTAAGGAATCACATAAACTCTTATTTGATGCATTTAATTTAAAATATATTTATTTTAATAAAAAATATATTTTATTGTTCCTAAGTTTTTATTGTATTTTCTCTTATCCTTTTTATGAGACGTGTTTTAGAATTTTTCTTGTGAATTTTATATGACTTATTTCAATTCACAATGTGCATTGATTATTTTTTTCAACACATACTCTTATTAATTAGTCTTGATACTATTTATATCAATGGAATATGAAATAATCATTAATCTTTCTTCCTTATTATTCAATGTAAGTTTAAAAGTATACCAAGAATAATTGACAAGTTTAATATGTTTACCAAAAATAACTAAATTTCGTAATAAACATAAAATAACATAATTTGTTGATAGAAGAAGAAGTAGTGGCGAGACTTCTTTTCTTTTTAAAAGTTTTATACAATATTTATAAATACTTTTAATGTTGATTTGGATTCCATACAATAATAGTACATAATAATTTTCGTGCGTGCGTACGTGCGTCCATGCATTCGTGTGGATTTATGAAGTCTTTGTGAGTTTTTTAGTCGTTTGATAACGTGTATATTATTATTTTTACAAATAGCATTCTTAAATGGATTCAGTCATCTTTGATATCAATTATATGTTATTATTTTTACAAATATTATTCTTAATTAGATTCTCTCGCTTCTGCTATCAATTATCAATAGAAGATGATTAATTCTCTTTTCCAATTATTTATAGTAAAGATCGATAGTAAAAGAATCAGAAAAAAATAATTAACAAATTATATATTATTAATAATTATATTCTTTTATTTTTTAAGGTTTATTTACTAAGAGAATCGCGTAAGGGATCAGATCAAGTCTTATTTGATCCATTTAATTTAGAAGATATTAATATTATTAAAAAATTATAAATATTTTAATTTATTTTTCCTTAGTTTTTAATGTATTTTCCCTTATCCTTTTTATGAGACGTGGTTGAGAATTTTTCTTGTTAATTTTAAATGACTTCTTTCAATTTACAATGTGCATTAATTATTTTTTTCAACACATACTCTTATTAACTCATCTTGAAACTATTTATATCAGTGGAATATGAAATAATCATTGATCTTTGTTCCTTATTATTCATTGTAATTTTAAAAGTATACAAAGAATAATTGACAAGTTTAATATGTTTACCTAAAATAACAAAATTTCTTAATAAACATAAAATAACATAATATGTTGATAGAAAAAGAAGTAGTGGCGAGGCGTCTTTTCTTTTTAAAAGTTTTATACAAAATTTATATATACTTTTAATGTAGTTTTGGATTCCATACACTAATAGTACATAATAATTTTTGTGCGTGCGTACGTGCGTCCATGCATGCGTGTGCATTTATGAAGTCTTTGTGAGTTTTTTAGTCATTTTATAATATGAATATTATTAATTTTACAAATAGCATTCTTAAATGGATTCAGTCATCTTTGATATTAATTATATGTTACTATTTTTATAAATATTATTCTTAATTAGATTCTCTCGCTTTTGCTATCAATTATCAATAGAAGATGATGAATTCTCTTTTCCATTTATTGATAGTAAAGATCGATAGTAAAACAATCTGACAAAAATAATTAACAAATTATATATTATTAATAATTATATTATTTTATTTTTTAAGGTTTATTTAGTAAGAGAATCCCGTAAGGAATCACAACAAGTCTTATTTGATGCATTTAATTTAAAATATATTTATTTTTATAAAAAATATAAAAAATATATTTTATTGTTCCTAAGTTTTTATTGTATTTTCTCTTATCCTTTTTATGAGACGTGTTTTTGAATTTTTCTTGTTAATTTTATATGACTTTTTTCAATTTACAATGTGCATTGTTTATTTTTTTCAACACATACTCTTATTAATTAATCTTGAAACTATTTATATCAGGGGAATATGAAATAATCATTGATCTTTCTTCCTTATTATTCAATGTAATTTAAAAGTATACCAAGAATAATTGACAAGCTTAATATGTTTACCTAAAATAACTAAATTTCTTAATAAACATAAAATAACATAATATGTTGATAGAAAAGGAAGTAGTGGGGAGACGTCATTTCTTTTTAAAAGTTCTATACAATATTTATAAATACTTTTAATGTTATTTTGGATTCCATACAATAATAGTACATAATAATTTTCGTGCGTTCGTATGTGCGTCCATGCATGCGTGTGCATTTATGAACTCTTTGTGAGTTTTTTAGTCATTTTATAACGTGAATATTATTAATTTTACAAAAAGCATTCTTAAATAGATTCAGTCATATTCGATAACAATTATATGTTATTACTTTTATAAATATTATTCTTAATTGGATTCTCTCACTTTTCCTTTCAATTATCAGTAGAAGATGATTAATTCCCCTTTCCCTTTATTGATAGTAAAGATCGATAGTAAAAGAATCTGACAAAAATAATTAACAAATTATATATTATTAATAATTATATGCTTTTATTTTTTAAGGTTTATTTAGTAAGAGAATCGCAGAAGGGATCACATCAAGTCTTATTTGATCCATTTAACTCAAAAGATATTAACATTATTAAAAAATATAAATAATATATTTTATTTTTCCTCAATTTTTAATGTATTTTCTCTTATCCTTTTTATGAGACATGTCTTAGAATTTTTCTTGTTAATTTTATATGACTTCTTTCAATTACAATGTGCATTGATTATTTTTTCAACACATACTCTTATTAATTAAGCTTGATACTATTTTTATCAGTGGAATTGAAATAATCATCGATCTTTCTTTCTTATTATTCAATGTAATTTTAAAAGTATACCAAGAATAATTGACAAGTTTAATATGTTTACCCAAAATAACTAAATTTCTTAATAAACATAAAATAACATAACATGTTGATAGAAAAAGAAGTAGTGGGGAGACGTCTTTTCTTTTTAAAAGTTCTATACAAAATTTATAAATAATTTTAATGTAGTTTTGGATTCCATACAATAATAGTACATAATAATATTCGTGCGTGCGTACGTGCGTCCATGCATGCGTGTGCATTTATGAAGTCTTTGTGAGTTTTTTAGTCGTTTTATATAGTGAATATTATTATTTTTACAAAGAGCATTCTTAAATGGATTCAGTCATTTTTGATATCAATTATATGTTATTATTTTTATAAATATTATTCTTAACTAGATTCTCTCGCTTTTGCTATCAATTATCAATAGAAGATGATTAATTCCCTTTTCCATATATTGATAGTAAAGATCGATAGTACAAAAATCTGACAAAAATAATTAACAAATTATATATTATTAATAATTATATTATTTTATTTTTTAAGGTTTATTTAGTAAGAGAATCACGTAAGGGATCACATCAAGTCTTATTTGATCTATTTAATTTAAAAGATAATAATATTATTAAAAATATAAATATTATATTTTATTTTTCCTTAATTTTTAATGTATTTTCTCTTATCCTTTTTATGAGATGAGTTTTAGAATTTTTCTTGTGAATTTTATATGACCCATTTCAATTCACAATGTGCATTGATTATTTTTTTCAACATATACTCTTATTAATTAGTCTTGATACTATTTATATCAGTGGAATATGAAATAATCATTGATCTTTCTTCCTTATTATTCAATGTAATTTTAAAAGTATATCAAGAATAATTGACAAGTTTAATATGTTTACCAAAAATAACTAAATTTCTTAATAAACATAAAATAACATAATATGTTAATAGAAAAAGAAGTAGTGACGAGACTTCTTTTCTTTTTAAAAGTTCTTTACAATATTGATAAATACTTTTAATGTTGTTTTGGATTCTATACAATAATAGTACATAATAATTTTCGTGCGTACGTACGTGCGTCCATGCATTCGTGTGGATTTATGAAGTCTTTGTGAGTTTTTTAGTCGTTTGATAACGTGAATATTATTATTTTTACAAATAGCATTCTTAAATGAATTCAGTCATCTTTGATATCAATTATATGTTATTATTTTTACAAATATTATTCTTAATTAGATTCTCTCATTCTGCTATCAATTATCAATAGAAGATGATTAATTCGCTTTTCTATTTATTGATAGTAAAGATCGATAGTAAAAGCATGAGACAAAAATAATTAACAAATTATATATTATTAGCAATTATATTCTTTTATTTTTTAAGGTTTATTTAGTAAGAGAATCGCGTAATGGATCACATCAAGTCTTATTTGATCTATTTTATTTATAAGATATTAATATTATTAAAAAATATAAATATTATATTATATTTTTCCTTAATTTTTAATGTATTTTCTCTTATCCTTTTTATGAGACGTGTTTTAGAATTTTTCTTGTGAATTTTATATGACTTATTTCAATTCACAATGTGCATTGATTATTTTTTTCAACACATACTCTTATTAATTAGTCTTGATACTATTTATATCAATGGAATATGAAATAATCATTAATCTTTCTTCGTTATTATTCAACGTAAGTTTGAAAGTATACCAAGAATAATTGACAAGTTTAATATGTTTACCAAAAATAACTAAATTTCTTAATAAACATAAAATAACATAATTTGTTGATAGAAAAAGAAGTAGTGGCGAGACTTCTTTTCTTTTTAAAAGTTTTATACAATATTTATAAATACTTTTAATGTTGTTTTGGATTCCATACAATAATAGTACATAATAATTTTCGTGCGTGAGTACGTGCGTCCATGCATTCGTGTGGATTTATGAAGTTTTTGTGAGTTTTTTAGTCGTTTGATAACGTGAATATTATTATTTTTACAAATAGCATTCTTAAATGGATTCAGTCATCTTTGATATCAATTATATGTTATTATTTTTACAAATATTATTCTTAATTAGATTCTCTCGCTTCTGCTATCAATTATCAATAGAAGATGATTAATTCTCTTTTCCAATTATTTATAGTAAAGATCGATAGTAAAAGAATCAGACAAAAATAATTAACAAATTATATATTATTAATAATTATATTCTTTTATTTTTTAAGGTTTATTTACTAAGAGAATCGCGTAAGGGATCCGATCAAGTCTTATTTGATCCATTTAATTTAAAAGATATTAATATTATTAAAAAATATAAATATTTTATTTTATTTTTCCTTAGTTTTTAATGTATTTTCCCTTATCCTTTTTATGAGACGTGGGTGAGAATTTTTCTTGTTAATTTTAAATGACTTCTTTCAATTTACAATGTGCATTAATTATTTTTTTCAACACATACTCTTATTAACTAATCTTGAAACTATTTATATCAGTGGAATATTAAATAATCATTGATCTTTGTTCCTTATTATTCATTGTAATTTTAAAAGTATACAAAGAATAATTGACAAGTTTAATATGTTTACCTAAAATAACAAAATTTCTTAACAAACATAAAATAACATAATATGTTAATAGAAAAAGAAGTAGTGGCGAGACGTCTTTTCTTTTTAAAAGTTCTATACAAAATTTATATATACTTTAATGTAGTTTTGGATTCCATACAATAATAGTACATAATAATTTTCGTGCGTGCGTACGTGCGTCCATGCAGGCGTGTGCATTTATGAAGTCTTTGTCAGTTTTTTAGTCGTTTTATAATGTGAATATTATTAATTTTACAAATAGCATTCTTAAATGCATTCAGTCATGTTTGATATTAATTATATGTTATTATTTTTATAAATATTATTCTTAATTAGATTCTCTCGCTTTTGCTATCAATTATCAATAGAAGATGATGAATTCTCTTTTCCATTTATTGATAGTTAAGAACGATAGTAAAACAATTTGACAAAAATAATTAACAAATTATATATTATTAATAATTATATTATTTTATTTTTTAAGGTTTATTTAGTAAGAGAATCCTGTAAGGAATCACATAAACTCTTTTTTTATGCATTTAATTTAAAATATATTTATTTTAATAAAAAATATAAAAAATATATTTTATTGTTCCTAAGTTTTTATTGTATTTTCTCTTATCCTTTTTATGAGACGTGTTTTAGAATTTTTCTTGTGAATTTTATATTACCTATTTCAATTCACAATGTGCATTGATTATTTTTTTCAACACATACTCTTATTAATTAGTCTTGATACTATTTATATCAATGGAATATGAAATAATGATTAATCATTCTTCCTTATCATTCAATGTAAGTTTAAAAGTATACCAAGAATAATTGACAAGTTTAATATGTTTACCAAAAATAACTAAATTTCGTAATAAACATAAAATAACATAATTTGTTTATAGAAGAAGAAGTAGTGGCGAGACTTTTTTTCTTTTTAAAAGTTTTATACAATATTTATAAATACTTTTAATGTTGTTTTGGATTCCATACAATAATAGTACATAATAATTTTCATGCGTGCGTACGTGCGTCCATGCATTCGTGTGGATTTATGAAGTCTTTGTGAGTTTTTTAGTCGTATGATAACGTGTATATTATTATTTTTACAAATAGCATTCTTAAATAGATTCAGTCATCTTTGATATCAATTATATGTTATTATTTTTACAAATATTATTCTTAATTAGATTCTCTCGCTTCTGCTATCAATTATCAATAGAAGATGATTAATTCCCTTTTCCAATTATTTATAGTAAAGATCGATGGTAAAAGAATCAGACAAAAATAATTAACAAATTATATATTATTCATAATTATATTCTTTTATTTTTTAAGGTTTATTTACTAAGAGAATCGCGTAAGGGATCAGATCAAGTCTTATTTGATCCATTTAATTTAGAAGATATTAATATTATTAAAAAATATAAATATTTTATTTTATTTTTCCTTAGTTTTTAATGTATTTTCCCTTATCCTTTTTATGAGACGTGGTTGAGAATTTTTCTTGTTAATTTTAAATGACTTCTTTCAATTTACAATGTGCATTAATTATTTTTTTCAACACATACTCTTATTAACTAATCTTGAAACTATTTATATCAGTGGAATATGAAATAATCATTGATCTTTGTTCCTTATTATTCATTGTAATTTTAAAAGTATGCAAAGAATAATTGACAAGTTTAATATGTTTACCTAAAATAACAAAATTTGTTAACAAACATAAAATAACATAATATGTTGATAGAAAAAGAAGTAGTGGCGAGGCCTCTTTTTTTTTAAAAGTTCTATACAAAATTTATATATACTTTTAATGTAGTTTTGGATTCCATACAATAATAGTACATAATAATTTTCGTGCGTGCGTACGTGCGTCCATGCATGCGTGTGCATTTATGAAGTCTTTGTGAGTTTTTTAGTCGTTTTATAATGTGAATATTATTAATTTTACAAATAGCATTCTTAAATGCATTCAGTCATGTTTGATATTAATTATATGTTATTATTTTTGTAAATATTATTCTTAATTAGATTCTCTCGCTTTTGCTATCAATTATCAATAGAAGATGATGAATTCTCTTTTCCATTTATTGATAGTAAAGAACGATAGTAAAACAATTTGACAAAAATAATTAACAAATTATATATTATTAATATTTATATTATTTTATTTTTTAAGGTTTATTTAGTAAGAGAATCCCGTAAGGAATCACATAAACTCTTATTTGATGTATTTAATTTAATATATATTTATTTTAATAAAAAATATAAAAAATATATTTTATTGTTCCTAAGTTTTTATTGTATTTTCTCTTATCCTTTTTATGAGACGTGTTTTAGAATTTTTCTTGTGAATTTTATATGACTTATTTCAATTCACAATGTGCATTGATTATTTTTTTCAACACATACTCTTATTAATTAGTCTTGATACTATTTATATCAATGGAATATGAAATAATGATTAATCATTCTTCCTTATTATTCAATGTAAGTTTAAAAGTATACCAAGAATAATTGACAAGTTTAATATGTTTACCAAAAATAACTAAATTTCGTAATAAACATAAAATAACATAATTTGTTGATAGAAGAAGAAGTAGTGGCGAGACTTCTTTTCTTTTTAAAAGTTTTATACAATATTTATAAATGCTTTTAATGTTGTTTTGGATTCCATACAATAATAGTACATAATAATTTTCATGCGTGCGTACGTGCGTCCATGCATTCGTGTGCATTTATGAAGTCTTTGTGAGTTTTTTAGTCGTTTTATATAGTGAATATTATTATTTTTACAAAGAGCATTCTTAAATGGATTCAGTCATCTTTGATATCAATTATATGTTATTATTTTTATAAATGTTATTCTTAATTAGATTCTCTTGCTGTTGCTATCAATTATCAATAGAAGATGATTAATTCCCTTTTCCATTTATTGATAGTAAGGATTGATAGTACAAAAATCTAACAAAAATAATTAACAAATTATATATTATTAATAATTATATTATTTTATTTTTTAAGGTTTATTTAGTAAGAGAACCACGTAAGGGATCACATCAAGTCTTATTTGATCTATTTAATTTAAAAGATATTAATATTATTAAAAAATATAAATATTTTATTTTATTTTTCCTTAATTTTTAATGTATTTTCTCTTATCCTTTTTACGAGATGAGTTTTAGAACTTCTCTTGTTAATTTTATATGACTTCTTTCAATTTACAATGTGCATTGATTATTTTTTCAACACATACTCTTATTAATTAAGCTTGATACTATTTATATCAGAATGGAATATGAAATAATCATCGATCAATCTTTCATATTATTCAATGTAATTTTAGAAAGTATACCAAGAATAATTACCAGGTTTAATATGTTTACCTAAAATAACTAAATTTCTTAATAAACATAAAATAACATAATATGTTAATAGAAAAAGAAGTAGTGATGAGACTCCTTGTTTTTTTAAAAGTTCTTTACAATATTGATAAATACTTTTAATGTTGTTTTAGATTCCATACAATAATAGTACATAATAATTTTCGTGCGTGCGTACGTGCGTCCATGCATTCGTGTGGATTTATGAAGTCTTTGTGAGTTTTTTAGTCGTTTGATAACGTGTATATTATTATTTTTACAAATAGCATTCTTAAATGGATTCAGTCATCTTTGATATCAATTATATGTTATTATTTTTACAAATATTATTCTTAATTAGATTCTCTCATTCTGCTATCAATTATCAATAGAAGATGATTAACTCGCTTTTCTATTTATTGATAGTAAAGATCGATAGTAAAAGAATCAGACAAAAATAATTAACAAATTATATATTATTAATAATTATATTCTTTTATTTTTTATGGTTTATTTAGTAAGAGAATCACGTAAGGGATCACATCAAGTGTTATTTGCTCTATTTTATTTAAAATATATTAATATTATTAAAAAATATAAATATTTTATTTTATTTTTCATTAATTTTTAATGTATTTTCTCTTATCCTTTTTATGAGACGTGTTTTAGAATTTTTCTTATGAATTTTATATGACTTATTTCAATTCACAATGTGCATTGATTATTTTTTTCAACACATACTCTTATTAATTAGTCTTGATACTATTTATATCAATGGAATATGAAATAATCATTAATCTTTCTTCCTTATTATTCAATGTAAGTTTAAAAGTATACCAAGAATAATTGATAAGTTTAATATGTTTACCAAAAATAACTAAATTTCTTAATAAACATAAAATAACATAATTTGTTGATAGAAAAAGAAGTAGTGGCGAGACTTCTTTTCTTTTTAAAAGTTTTATACAATATTTATAAATTCTTTTAATGTTGTTTTGGATTCCATACAATAATAGTACATAATAATTTTCGTGCATGCGTACGTGCGTCCATGCATTCGTGTGGATTTATGAAGTCTTTGTGAGTTTTTTAGTTGTTTGATAACGTGAATATTATTATTTTTACAAATAGCATTCTTAAATGGATTCAGTCATCTTTAATATCAATTATATGTTATTATTTTTACAAATATTATTCTTAATTAGATTCTCTCGCTTCTGCTATCAATTATCAATAGAAGATGATTAATTCCCTTTTCTAATTATTTATAGTAAAGATCAATAGTAAAAGAATCAGACAAAAATAATTAACAAATTATATATTATTAATAATTATATTCTTTTATTTTTTAAGGTTTATTTACTAAGAGAATCGCGTAAGGGATTCGATCAAGTCTTATTTGATCCATTTAATTTAAAAGATATTAATATTATTAAAAAATATAAATATTTTATTTTCTTTTTCCTTAGTTTTTAATGTATTTTCCCTTATCGTTTTTATGAGACGTGGTTGAGAATTTTCCTCGTTAATTTTAAATGACTTCTTTCAATTTACAATGTGCATTAATTATTTTTTTCAACACATACTCTTATTAGCTAATCTTGAAACTATTTATATCAGTGGAATATTAAATAATCATTGATCTTTGTTCCTTATTATTCATTGTAATTTTAAAAGTATACAAAGAATAATTGACAAGTTTAATATGTTTACCTAAAATAACAAAATTTCTTAACAAACATAAAATAACATAATATGTTGATAGAAAAAGAAGTAGTGGCGAGACGTCTTTTCTTTTTAAAAGTTCTATACAAAATTTATATATACTTTTAATGTAGTTTCGGATTCCATACAATAATAGTACATAATAATTTTCGTGCGTGCGTATGTGCGTCCATGCATGCGTGTGCATTTATGAAGTTTTTGTGAGTTTTTTAGTTGTTTTATAATGTGAATATTATTAATTTTACAAATAGCATTCTTAAATGGATTCAGTCATCTTTGATATTAATTATATGTTATTATTTTTATAAATATTATTCTTAATTAGATTCTCTCACTTTTGCTATCAATTATCAATAGAAGATGATGAATTCTCTTTTCCATTTATTGATAGTAAAGAACGACAGTAAAACAATCTGGAAAAAATAATTAACAAATTATATATTATTAATAATTATATTATTTTATTTTTTAAGGTTTATTTAGTAAGAGAATCCCGTAAGGAATCACATAAACTCTTATTTGATGCATTTAATTTAAAATATATTTATTTTAATAAAAAATATAAAAAATATATTTTATTGTTCCTAAGTTTTTATTATATTTTCTCTTATCCTTTTTATGAGACGTGTTTTAGAATTTTTCTTGTGAATTTTATATGACTTATTTCAATTCACAATGTGCATTGATTATTTTTTTCAACACATACTCTTATTAATTAGTCTTGATACTATTTATATCAATGGAATATGAAATAATCATTAATCTTTCTTCGTTATTATTCAATGTAAGTTTGAAAGTATACCAAGAGTAATTGACAAGTTTAATATGTTTACCAAAAATAACTAAATTTCTTAATAAACATAAAATAACATAATTTGTTGATAGAAAAAGAAGTAGTGGCGAGACTTCTTTTCTTTTTAAAAGTTTTATACAATATTTATAAATACTTTTAATGTTGTTTTGGATTCCATACAATAATAGTACATAATAATTTTCGTGCGTGCGTACGTGCGTCCATGCATTCGTGTAGATTTATGAAGTCTTTGTCAGTTTTTTAGTAGTTTGATAACGTGAATATTATTATTTTTACAAATAGCATTCTTAAATGGATTCAGTCATCTTTGATATCAATTATATGTTATTATTTTTACAAATATTATTCTTAATTAGATTCTCTCGCTTCTGCTATCAATTATCAATAGAAGATGATTAATTCCCTTTTCCAATTATTTATAGTAAAGATCGATGGTAAAAGAATCAGACAAAAATAATTAACAAATTATATATTATTAATAATTATATTCTTTTATTTTTTAAGGTTTATTTACTAAGAGAATCGCGTAAGGGATTCGATCAAGTCTTATTTGATCCATTTAATTTAAAAGATATTAATATTATTAAAAAATATAAATATTTTATTTTATTTTTCCTTAGTTTTTAATGTATTTTCCCTTATCCTTTTTATGAGACGTGGTTGAGAATTTTTCTTGTTAATTTTAAATGACTTCTTTCAATTTACAATGTGCATTAATTATTTTTTTCAACACATACTCTTATTAACTAATCTTGAAACTATTTATATCAGTGGAATATGAAATAATCATTGATCTTTGTTCCTTATTATTCATTGTAATTTTAAAAGTATACAAAGAATAATTGACAAGTTTAATATGTTTACCTAAAATAACAAAATTTCTTAACAAACATAAAATAACATAATATGTTGATAGAAAAAGAAGTAGTGGCGAGACGTCTTTTCTTTTTAAAAGTTCTATACAAAATTTATATATACTTTTAATGTAGTTTCGGATTCCATACAATAATAGTACATAATAATTTTCGTGCGTGCGTTCGTGCGTCCATGCATGCGTGTGCATTTATGAAGTTTTTGTGAGTTTTTTAGTCGTTTTATAATGTGAATATTATTAATTTTACAAATAGCATTCTTAAATGGATTCAGTCATCTTTGATATTAATTATATGTTATCATTTTTATAAATATTATTCTTAATTAGATTCTCTCGCTTTTGCTATCAATTATCAATAGAAGATGATGAATTCTCTTTTCCATTTATTGATAGTAAAGAACGATAGTAAAACAATCTGAAAAAAATAATTAACAAATTATATATTATTAATAATTATATTATTTTATTATTTAAGGTTTATTTAGTAAGAGAATCCCGTAAGGAATCACATAAACTCTTATTTGATGCATTTAATTTAAAATATATTTATTTTAATAAAAAATATAAAAAATATATTTTATTGTTCCTAAGTTTTTATTATATTTTCTCTTATCCTTTTTATGAGACGTGTTTTAGAATTTTTCTTGTGAATTTTATATGACTTATTTCAATTCACAATGTGCATTGATTATTTTTTTCAACACATACTCTTATTAATTAGTCTTGATACTATTTATATCAATGGAATATGAAATAATCATTAATCTTTCTTCCTTATTATTCAATGTAAGTTTAAAAGTATACCAAGAATAATTGACAAGTTTAATATGTTTACCAAAAATAACTAAATTTCGTAATAAACATAAAATAACATAATTTGTTGATAGAAGAAGAAGTAGTGGCGAGACTTCTTTTCTTTTTAAAAGTTTTATACAATATTTATAAATACTTTTAATGTTGATTTGGATTCCATATAATAATAGTACATAATAATTTTCGTGCGTGCGTACGTGCGTCCATGCATTCGTGTGGATTTATGAAGTCTTTGTGAGTTTTTTAGTCGTTTGATAACGTGAATATTATTATTTTTACAAATAGCATTCTTAAATGGATTCAGTCATCTTTGATATCAATTATATGTTATTATTTTTACAAATATTATTCTTAATTAGATTCTCTCGCTTCTGCTATCAATTATCAATAGAAGATGATTAATTCTCTTTTCCAATTATTTATAGTAAAGATCGATAGTAAAAGAATCAGACAAAAATAATTAACAAATTATATATTATTAATAATTATATTCTTTTATTTTTTAAGGTTTATTTACTAAGAGAATCGCGTAAGGGATCAGATCAAGTCTTATTTGATCCATTTAATTTAGAAGATATTAATATTATTAAAAAATATAAATATTTTATTTTATTTTTCCTTAGTTTTTAATGTATTTTCCCTTATCCTTTTCATGAGACGTGGTTGAGAATTTTTCTTGTTAATTTTAAATGACTTCTTTCAATTTACAATGTGCATTAATTATTTTTTTCAACACATACTCTTATTAAATAATCTTGAAACTATTTATATCAGTGGAATATGAAATAATCATTGATCTTTGTTCCTTATTATTCATTGTAATTTTAAAAGTATGCAAAGAACAATTGACAAGTTTAATATGTTTACCTAAAATAACTAAATTTCTTAATAAACATAAAATAACATAATATGTTGACCGAAAAAAAAAGTAGTGGGGAGACGTCATTTCTTTTTAAAAGTTCTATACAATATTTATAAATACTTTTAATGTTATTTTGGATTCCATACAATAATAGCACAAAATAATTTTCGTGCGTGCGTACATGCGTCCATGCATTCGTGCGTCCACGCATGCGTGCGCATTTATGAACTCTTTGTGAGTTTTTTAGTCGTTTTATAACGTGAATATTATTAATTTTACAAATAGCATTCTTATATGGATTCAGTGATATTCGATAACAATTATATGTTATTACTTTTATAAATATTATTCTTAATTGGATTCTCTCACTTTTCCTTTCAATTATCAGTAGAAGGTGATTAATTTCCATTTCCCTTTATTGATAGTAAAGATCGATAGTAAAAGAATCTGACAAAAATAATTAACAAATTATATATTATTAATAATTATATGCTTTTATTTTTTAAGGTTTATTTAGTAAGAGAATCGCAGAAGGGATCACATCAAGTCTTATTTGATCCATTTAACTCAAAAGATATTAACATTATTAAAAAATATAAATAATATATTTTATTTTTCCTTAATTTTTAATGTATTTTCTCTTATCCTTTTTATGAGACATGTCTTAGAATTTTTCTTGTTAATTTTATATGACTTCTTTCAATTTACAATGTGCATTGATTATTTTTTTAGCACATACTCTTATTAATTAAGCTTGATACTATTTTTATCAGTGGAATTGAAATAATCGTTGATCTTTCTTCCTTATTATTCAGTGTAATTTTAAAAGTATACAAAGAATAATTGACAAGTTTAATATGTTTACCAAAAATAACTAAATTTCTTAATAAACATAAAATAACATAATATGTTAATAGAAAAAGAAGTTGTGACGAGACTTCTTTTCTTTTTAAAAGTTCTTTACAATATTGATAAATACTTTTAATGTTGTTTTAGATTCCATACAATAGTAGTACATAATAATTTTCGTGCGTACGTACGTGCGTCCATGCATTCGTGTGGATTTATGAAGTCTTTGTGAATTTTTTAGTCGTTTGATAACGTGAATATTATTATTTTTACAAATAGCATTCTTAAATGAATTCATTCATCTTTGATATCAATTATATGTTATTATTTTTACAAATATTATTCTTAATTAGATTCTCTCATTCTGCTATCAATTATCAATAGAAGATGATTAACTCGCTTTTCCATTTATTGATAGTAAAGATCGATAGTAAAAGAATCAGACAAAAATAATTAACAAATTATATATTATTAATAATTATATTCTTTTATTTTTTAAGGTTTATTTAGTAAGAGAATCGCGTAAGGGATCACATCAAGTCTTATTTGATCTATTTTGTTTAAAAGATATTAATACTATTAAAAAATATAAATATTATATTTTATTTTTCCTTAATTTTTAATGTATTTTCTCTTATCCTTTTTATGAGACGTGTTTTAGAATTTTTCTTATGAATTTTATGACCCATTTCAATTCACAATGTGCATTGATTATTTTTTTCAACATATACTCTTATTAATTAGTCTTGATACTATTTATATCAGTGGAATATGAAATAATCATTGATCTTTCTTCCTTATTATTCAATGTAATTTTAAAAGTATATCAAGAATAATTGACAAGTTTAATATGTTTACCAAAAATAACTAAATTTATTAATAAACATAAAATAACATAATATGTTAATAGAAAAAGAAGTAGTGACGAGACTTCTTTTCTTTTTAAAAGTTCTTTACAATATTGATAAATACTTTTAATGTTGTTTTAGATTCCATACAATAGTAGTACATAATAATTTTCGTGCGTACGTACGTGCGTCCATGCATTCGTGTGGATTTATGAAGTCTTTGTGAATTTTTTAGTCGTTTGATAACGTGAATATTATTATTTTTACAAATAGCATTCTTAAATGAATTCAGTCATCTTTGATATCAATTATATGTTATTATTTTTACAAATATTATTCTTAATTAGATTCTCTCATTCAGCTATCAATTATCAATAGAAGATGATTAATTCGCTTTTCCATTTATTGATAGTAAAGATCGATAGTAAAAGAATCCGACAAAAATAAATAACAAATTATATATTATTAATAATTATATTCTTTTATTTTTTAAGGTTTATTTAGTAAGAGAATCGCGTAAGGGATCACATCAAGTCTTATTTGATCTATTTTATTTAAAAGATATTAATATTATTAAAAAATATAAATATTATATTATATTTTTCTTAATTTTTAATGTATTTTCTCTTATCCTTTTTATGAGACGTGTTTTAGAATTTTTCTTGTGAATTTTATATGACTTATTTCAATTCACAATGTGCATTGATTATTTTTTTCAACACATACCCTTATTAATTAGTCTTGATACTATTTATATCAATGGAATATGAAATAATCATTAATCTTTCTTCCTTATTAATCAATGTAAGTTTAAAAGTATACCAAGAATAATTGACAAGTTTAATATGTTTACCAAAAATAACTAAATTTCTTAATAAACATAAAATAACATAATTTGTTGATAGAAAAAGAAGTAGTGGCGAGACTTCTTTTCTTTTTAAAAGTTTTATACAATATTTATAAATACTTTAAATGTTGTTTTGGATTCCATACAATAATAGTACATAATAATTTTCGTGCGTGCGTACGTGCGTCCATGCATTCGTGTGGATTTATGAAGTCTTTGTGAGTTTTTTAGTCGTTTGATAACGTGAATATTATTATTTTTACAAATAACATTCTTAAATGGATTCAGTCATCTTTGATATCAATTATATGTTATTATTTTTACAAATACTATTCTTAATTAGATTCTCTCGCTTCTGCTATCAATTATCAATAGAAGATGATTAATTCCCTTTTCCAATTATTTATAGTAAAGATCGATAGTAAAAGAATCAGACAAAAATAATTAACAAATTATATATTATTAATAATTATATTCTTTTATTTGTTAAGGTTTATTTACTAAGAGAATCACGTAAGGGATCAGATCAAGTCTTATTTGATCCATTTAATTTAAAAGATATTAATATTATTAAAAAATATAAATATTTTATTTTATTTTTCCTAAGTTTTTAATGTATTTTCCCTTATCCTTTTTATGAGACGTGGTTGAGAATTTTTCTTGTTAATTTTAAATGACTTCTTTCAATTTACAATGTGCATTAATTATTTTTTTAACACATACTCTTATTAACTAATCTTGAAACTATTTATATCAGTAGAATATGAAATAATAATTGATCTTTGTTCCTTATTATTCATTGTAATTTTAAAAGTATGCAAAGAATAATTGACAAGTTTAATATGTTTACCTAAAATAACAAAATTTCTTAACAAACATAAAATAACATAATATGTTGATAGAAAAAGAAGTAGTGGCGTGCGTACGTACGTGCGTCCATGCATGCGTGTGCATTTATGAAGTCTTTGTGAGTTTTTTAGTCATTTTATAATGTGAATATTATTAATTTTACAAATAGCATTCTTAAATGGATTCAGTCATCTTTGATATTAATTATATGTTATTATTTGTATAAATATTATTCTTAAATAGATTCTCTCGCTTTTGCTATCAATTATCAATAGAAGATGATGAATTCTACTTTCCATTTATTGATAGTAAAGAACGATAGTAAAACAATTTGACAAAAATAATTAACAAATTATATATTATTAATAATTATATTATTTTATTTTTTAAGGTTTATTTAGTAAGAGAATCCCGTAAGGAATCACATAAACTCTTATTTGATGCATTTAATTTAAAATATATTTATTTTAATAAAAAATATAAAAATATATTTTATTGTTCCTAAGTTTTTATTGTATTTTCTCTTATCCTTTTTATGAGACGTGTTTTAGAATTTTTCTTGTGAATTTTATATGACTTATTTCAATTCACAATGTGCATTGATTATTTTTTTCAACACATACTCTTATTAATTAGTCTTGATACTATTTATATCAATGGAATATGAAATAATCATTAATCTTTCTTCCTTATTATTCAATGTAAGTTTAAAAGTATACCAAGAATAATTGACAAGTTTAATATGTTTACCAAAAATAACTAAATTTCATAATAAACATAAAATAACATAATTTGTTGATAGAAGAAGAAGTAGTGGCGAGACTTCTTTTCTTTTTAAAAGTTTTATACAATATTTATAAATACTTTTAATGTTGATTTGGATTCCATACAATAATAGTACATAATAATTTTCGTGCGTGCGTACGTGCGTCCATGCATTCGTGTGGATTTATGAAGTCTTTGTGAGTTTTTTAGTCGTTTGATAACGTGTATATTATTATTTTTACAAATAGCATTCTTAAATGGATTCAGTCATCTTTGATATCAATTATATGTTATTATTTTTACAAATATTATTCTTAATTAGATTCTCTCGCTTCTGCTATCAATTATCAATAGAAGATGATTAATTCTCTTTTCCAATTATTTATAGTAAAGATCGATAGTAAAAGAATCAGAAAAAAATAATTAACAAATTATATATTATTAATAATTATATTCTTTTATTTTTTAAGGTTTATTTACTAAGAGAATCGCGTAAGGGATCAGATCAAGTCTTATTTGATCCATTTAATTTAGAAGATATTAATATTATTAAAAAATTATAAATATTTTAATTTATTTTTCCTTAGTTTTTAATGTATTTTCCCTTATCCTTTTTATGAGACGTGGTTGAGAATTTTTCTTGTTAATTTTAAATGACTTCTTTCAATTTACAATGTGCATTAATTATTTTTTTCAACACATACTCTTATTAACTCATCTTGAAACTATTTATATCAGTGGAATATGAAATAATCATTGATCTTTGTTCCTTATTATTCATTGTAATTTTAAAAGTATACAAAGAATAATTGACAAGTTTAATATGTTTACCTAAAATAACAAAATTTCTTAATAAACATAAAATAACATAATATGTTGATAGAAAAAGAAGTAGTGGCGAGGCGTCTTTTCTTTTTAAAAGTTTTATACAAAATTTATATATACTTTTAATGTAGTTTTGGATTCCATACATTAATAGTACATAATAATTTTCGTGCGTGCGTACGTGCGTCCATGCATGCGTGTGCATTTATGAAGTCTTTGTGAGTTTTTTAGTCGTTTTATAATATGAATATTATTAATTTTACAAATAGCATTCTTAAATGGATTCAGTCATCTTTGATATTAATTATATGTTACTATTTTTATAAATATTATTCTTAATTAGATTCTCTCGCTTTTGCTATCAATTATCAATAGAAGATGATGAATTCTCTTTTCCATTTATTGATAGTAAAGATCGATAGTAAAATAATCTGACAAAAATAATTAACAAATTATATATTATTAATAATTATATTATTTTATTTTTTAAGGTTTATTTAGTAAGAGAATCCCGTAAGGAATCACAACAAGTCTTATTTGATGCATTTAATTTAAAATATATTTATTTTAATAAAAAATATAAAAAATATATTTTATTGTTCCTAAGTTTTTATTGTATTTTCTCTTATCGTTTTTATGAGACGTGTTTTTGAATTTTTCTTGTTAATTTTATATGACTTTTTTCAATTTACAATGTGCATTGTTTATTTTTTTCAACACATACTCTTATTAATTAATCTTGAAACTATTTATATCAGTGGAATATGAAATAATCATTGATCTTTCTTCCTTATTATTCAATGTAATTTAAAAGTATACCAAGAATAATTGACAAGCTTAATATGTTTACCCAAAATAACTAAATTTCTTAATAAACATAAAATAACATAATATGTTGATAGAGAAAGAAGTAGTGGCGACACGTCTTTTCTTTTTAAAAGTTCTAAACAAAATTTATAAATAATTTTAATGTAGTTTTGGATTCCATACAATAATAGTGCATAATAATTTTCGTGCGTGCGTACGTGCGTCCATACATTCGTGTGCATTTATAAAGTCTTTGTGAGTTTTTTAGTCGTTTTATATAGTGAATATTATTATTTTTACAAAGAGCATTCTTAAATGGATTCAGTCATCTTTGATATCAATTATATGTTATTATTTTTATAAATGTTATTCTTAATTAGATTCTCTCGCTGTTGCTATCAATTATCAATAGAAGATGATTAATTCCCTTTTTCATTTATTGATAGTAAAGATCGATAGTACAAAAATCTAACAAAAATAATTAACAAATTATATATTATTAATAATTATATTATTTTATTTTTTAAGGTTTATTTAGTAAGAGAACCACGTAAGGGATCATATCAAGTCTTATTTGATCTATTTAATTTAAAAGATATTAATATTATTAAAAAATATAAATATTTTATTTTATTTTTCCTTAATTTTTAATGTATTTTCTCTTATCCTTTTTATGAGACGAGTTTTAGAACTTTTCTTGTTAATTTTATATGACTTATTTCAATTTACAATGTGCATTGATTATTTTTTCAACACATACTCTTATTAATTAAGCTTGATACTATTTATATCAGTGGAATATGAAATAATCATCGATCTTTCTTTCATATTATTCAATGTAATTTTAGAAAGTATACCAAGAATAATTACCAGGTCTAATATGTTTACCTAAAATAACTAAATTTCTTAATAAACATAAAATAACATAATATGTTAATAGAAAAAGAAGTAGTGACGAGACTCCTTGTTTTTTTAAAAGTTCTTTACAATATTGATAAATACTTTTAATGTTGTTTTGGATTCCATACAATAATAGTACATAATAATTTTCATGCGTGCGTACGTGCGTCCATGCATTCGTGTGGATTTATGAAGTCTTTGTGAGTTTTTTAGTCGTTTGATAACGTGAATATTATTATTTTTACAAATAGCATTCTTGAATGAATTCAGTCATCTATGATATCAATTATATGTTATTATTTTTACAAATATTATTCTTAATTAGATTCTCTCATTCTGCTATCAATTATAAATAGAAGATGATTAACTCGCTTTTCTATTTATTGATAGTAAAGATCGATAGTAAAAGAATCAGACAAAAATAATTAACAAATTATATATTATTAATAATTATATTCTTTTATTTTTTATGGTTTATTTAGTAAGAGAATCACGTAAGGGATCACATCAAGTGTTATTTGCTCTATTTTATTTAAAATATATTAATATTATTAAAAAATATAAATATTTTATTTTATTTTTCATTAATTTTTAATGTATTTTCTCTTATCCTTTTTATGAGACGTGTTTTAGAATTTTTCTTGTGAATTTTATATGACCCATTTCAATTCACAATGTGCATTGATTATTTTTTTTAACATATACTCTTATTAATTAGACTTGACACTATTTATATCAGTGGAATATGAAATAATCATTGATCTTTCTTCCTTATTTTTCAATGTAATTTTAAAAGTATATCAAGAATAATAGACAAGTTTAATATGTTTACCAAAAATAACTAAATTTCTTAATAAACATAAAATAACATAATATGTTAATAGAAAAAGAAGTAGTGACGAGACTTCTTTTCTTTTTAAAAGTTCTTTACAATATTGATAAATACTTTTAATGTTGTTTTGGATTCCATACAATAATAGTACATAATAATTTTTGTGCGTACGTACGTGCGTCAATGCATTCGTGTGGATTTATGAAGTCTTTGTGAGTTTTTTAGTCGTTTGAAAACGTGAATATTATTATTTTTACAAATAACATTCTTAAATGAATTCAGTCATCTTTGATATCAATTATATGTTATTATTTTTACAAATATTATTCTTAATTAGATTCTCTCATTCTGCTATCAATTATCAATAAAAGATGATTAATTCACTTTTCCATTTATTGATAGTAAAGATCGATAGTAAAAGAATCAGACAAAAATAATTAACAAATTATATATTATTAGTAATTATATTCTTTTATTTTTTAAGGTTTATTTAGTAAGAGAATCGCGTAAGGGATCACATCAAGTCTTATTTGATCTATTTTATTTAAAAGATATTAATATTATTAAAAAATATAAATATTATATTTTATTTTTCCTTAATTTTTAATGTATTTTCTCTTATCTTTTTATGAGACGTGTTTTAGAATTTTTCTTGTGAATTTTATATGACTTATTTCAATTCACAATGTGCATTGATTATTTTTTTTAACACATAGTCTTATTAATTAGTTTTGATACTATTTATATCAATGGAATATGAAATAATCATTAATCTTTCTTTGTTATTATTCAATGTAAGTTTGAAAGTATACCAAGAATAATTGACAAGTTTAATATGTTTACCAAAAATAACTAAATTTCTTAATAAACATAAAATAACATAATTTGTTGATAGAAAAAGAAGTAGTGGCGAGACTTCTTTTCTTTTTAAAAGTTTTATACAATATTTATAAATACTTTTAATGTTGTTTTGGATTCCATACAATAATAGTACATAATAATTTTCGTGCGTGCGTACGTGCGTCCATGCATTCGTGTGGATTTATGAAGTCTTTGTGAGTTTTTTAGTCGTTTGATAACGTGAATATTATTATTTTTACAAATAGCATTCTTAAATGGATTCAGTCATCTTTGATATCAATTATATGTTATTATTTTTACAAATATTATTCTTAATTAGATTCTCTCGCTTCTGCTATCAATTATCAATGGAAGATGATTAATTCCCTTTTCCAATTATTTACAGTAAAGATCGATAGTAAAAGAATCAGACAAAAATAATTAACAAATTATATATTATTAATAATTATATTCTTTTATTTTTTAAGGTTTATTTACTAAGAGAATCGCGTAAGGGATCCGATCAAGTCTTATTTGATCCATTTAATTTAAAAGATATTAATATTATTAAAAAATATAAATATTTTATTTTATTTTTCCTTAGTTTTTAATGTATTTTCCCTTATCCTTTTTATGAGACGTGGTTGAGAATTTTTCTTGTTAATTTTAAATGACTTCTTTCAATTTACAATGTGCATTAATTATTTTTTTCAACACATACTCTTATTAACTAATCTTGAAACTATTTATATCAGTGGAATATGAAATAATCATTGATCTTTTTTCCTTATTATTCATTGTAATTTTAAAAGTATGCAAAGAATAATTGACAAGTTTAATATGTTTACCTAAAATAACAAAATTTCTTAACAAACATAAAATAACATAATAAGTTGATAGAAAAAGAAGTAGTGGCGAGACTTCTTTTCTTTTTAAAAGTTCTATACAAAATTTATATATACTTTTAATGTAGTTTTGGATTCCATACAATAATAGTACATAATAATTTTCGTGCGTGCGTATGTGCGTCCATGCATGCGTGTGCATTTATGAAGTCTTTGTGAGTTTTTTAGTCGTTTTATAATGTGAATATTATTAATTTTACAAATAGCATTCTTAAATGGATTCAGTCATCTTTGATATTAATTATATGTTATTATTTTTATAAATATTATTCTTAATTAGATTCTCTCGCTTTTGCTATCAATTATCAATAGAAGATGATAAATTCTCTTTTCCATTTATTGATAGTAAAGAACGATAGTAAAACAATCTGACAAAAATAATTAACAAATTATATATTATTAATAATTATATTATTTAATTTTTTAAGGTTTATTTAGTAAGAGAATCCCGTAAGGAATCACATAAACTCTTATTTGATGCATTTAATTTAAAATATATTTATTTTAATAAAAAATATATTTTATTGTTCCTAAGTTTTTAATGTATTTTCTCTTATCCTTTTTATGAGACGTGTTTTAGAATTTTTCTTGTGAATTTTATATGACTTATTTCAATTCACAATGTGCATTGATTATTTTTTTTAACACATAGTCTTATTAATTAGTTTTGATACTATTTATATCAATGGAATATGAAATAATCATTAATCTTTCTTTGTTATTATTCAATGTAAGTTTGAAAGTATACCAAGAATAATTGACAAGTTTAATATGTTTACCAAAAATAACTAAATTTCTTAATAAACATAAAATAACATAATTTGTTGATAGAAAAAGAAGTAGTGGCGAGACTTCTTTTCTTTTTAAAAGTTTTATACAATATTTATAAATACTTTTAATGTTGTTTTGGATTCCATACAATAATAGTACATAATAATTTTCGTGCGTGCGTACGTGCGTCCATCCATTCGTGTGGATTTATGAAGTCTTTGTGAGTTTTTTAGTCGTTTGATAACGTGAATATTATTATTTTTACAAATATAGCATTTTTAAATGGATTCAGTCATCTTTGATATCAATTATATGTTATTATTTTTACAAATATTATTCTTAATTAGATTCTCTCGCTTCTGCTATCAATTATCAATAGAAGATGATTAATTCTCTTTTCTAATTATTTATAGTAAAGATCGATAGTAAAAGAATCAGACAAAAATAATTAACAAATTATATATTATTAATAATTATATTCTTTTTTTAAGGTTTATTTACAAAGAGAATCGCGTAAGAGATCAGATCAAGTCTTATTTGATCCATTTAATTTAAAAGATATTAATATTATTAAAAAATATGAATATTTTATTTTATTTTTCCTTAGTTTTTAATGTATTTTCCCTTATCCTTTTTATGAGACGTGGTTGAGAATTTTTCTTGTTAATTTTAAATGACTTCTTTCAATTTACAATTTGCATTAATTTTTTTTTAACACATACTCTTATTAACTAATCTTGAAACTATTTATATCAGTGGAATATGAAATAATCATTGATCTTTGTTCCTTATTATTCATTGTAATTTTAAAAGTATACAAAGAATAATTGACAAGTTTAATATGTTTACCTAAAATAACAAAATTTCTTAATAAACATAAAATAACATAATATGTTGATAGAAAAAGAAGTAGTGGCGAGGCGTCTTTTCTTTTTAAAAGTTCTATACAAAATTTATATATACTTTTAATGTAGTTTTGGATTCCATACACTAATAGTACATGATAATTTTCATGCGTGCGTACGTGCGTCCATGCATGCGTGTGCATTTATGAAGTCTTTGTGAGTTTTTTAGTCGTTTTATAATGTGAATATTATTAATTTTACAAATAGCATTCTTAAATGGATTCAGTCATCTTTGATATTAATTATATGTTATGTTTTTTATAAATATTATTCTTAATTAGATTCTCTCGCTTTTGCTATCAATTATCAATAGAAGATGATGAATTCTCTTTTCCATTTATTGATAGTAAAGATCGATAGTAAAACAATCTGACAAAAATAATTAACAAATTATATATTATTAATAATTATATTATTTTATTTTTTCAGGTTTATTTAGTAAGAGAATCCCGTAAGGAATCACAACCAGTCTTTGATGCATTTAATTTAAAATATATTTATTTTAATAAAAAATATAAATAATATATTTTATTGTTCCTACGTTTTTATTGTATTTTCTGTTATCCTTTTTATGAGACGTGTTTTAGAATTTTTCTTGTTAATTTTATATGACTTCTTTCAATTTACAATGTGCATTGTTTATTTTTTTCAACATATACTCTTATTAATTAATCTTGAAACTATTTATATCAGTGGAATATGAAATAATCATTGATCTTTCTTTCTTATTATTCAATGTAATTTAAAAGCATACCAAGAATAATTGACAAGCTTAATATGTTTACCTAAAATAAGTAAATTTCTTAATAAACATAAAATAACATAATATGTTGATAGAAAAAGAAGTAGTGGGGAGACGTCATTTCTTTTTAAAAGTTCTATACAATATTTATAAATACTTTTAATGTTATTTTGGATTCCATACAATAATAGCACAAAATAATTTTCGTGCGTGCGTACGTGCGTCCATGCATTCGTGCGTCCATGCATGCGTGCGCATTTATGAACTCTTTGTGAGTTTTTTAGTCGTTTTATAACGTGAATATTATTAATTTTACAAATAGCATTCTTATATGGATTCAGTGATATTCGATAACAATTATATGTTATTACTTTTATAAATATTATTCTTAATTGGATTCTCTCACTTTTCCTTTCAATTATCAGTAGAAGATGATTAATTTCTCTTTCCCTTTATTGATAGTAAAGATCGATAGTAAAAGAATCTGACAAAAATAATTAACAAATTATATATTATTAAATATTATATGCTTTTATTTTTTAAGGTTTATTTAGTAAGAGAATCGCAGAAGGGATCACATCAAGTCTTATTTGATCCATTTAACTCAAAAGATATTAACATTATTAAAAAATATAAATAATATATTTTATTTTTCCTTAATTTTTAATGTATTTTCTCTTATCCTTTTTATGAGACATGTCTTAGAATTTTTTTGTTAATTTTATATGACTTCTTTCAATTTACAATGTGCATTGATTATTGTTTTAGCACATACTCTTATTAATTAAGCTTGATACTATTTTTATTAGTGGAATTGAAATAATCATTGATCTTTCTTCCTTATTATTCAATGTAATTTTAAAAGTATACAAAGAATAATTGACAAGTTTAATATGTTTACCCAAAATAACTAAATTTCTTAATAAACATAAAATAACATAACATGTTGATAGAAAAAGAAGTAGTGGGGAGACGTCTTTTCTTTTTAAAAGTTCTATACAAAATTTATAAATAATTTTAATGTAGTTTTGGATTCCATACAATAATAGTACATAATAATTTTCGTGCGTGCGTACGTGCGTCCATGCATGCGTGTGCATTTATGAACTCTTTGTGAGTTTTTTAGTCATTTTATATAGTGAATATTATTATTTTTACAAAGAGCATTCTTAAATGGATTCAGTCATCTTTGATATCAATTATATGTTATTATTTTTATAAATATTATTCTTAATTAGATTCTCTTGCTTTTGCTATCAATTATCAATAGAAGATGATTAATTCCCTTTTCCATTTATTGATAGTAAAGATCGATAATACAAAAATCTGACAAAAATAATTAACAAATTATATATTATTAATAATTATATTATTTTTCCTTTTAAGGTTTATTTAGTAAGAGAATCACGTAAGGGATCACATCAAGTCTTATTTGATCTATTTAATTTAAAAGATATTAATATTATTAAAAAATATAAACATTATATTTTATTTTTCCTTAATTTGTAATGTATTTTCTCTTATCCTTTTTATGAGACGAGTTTTAGAACTTTTCTTGTTAATTTTATATGACTTCTTTCAATTTACAATGTGCATTGATTATTTTTTCAACACATACTCTTATTAATTAAGCTTGATACTATTTATATCAGTGGAATATGAAATAATCATCGATCTTTCTTTCATATTATTCAATGTAATTTTAGAAATTATACAAAGAATAATTGACAAGTTTAATATATTTACCTAAAATAACTAAATTTCTTAATAAACATAAAATAACATAATATGTTAATAGAAAAAGAAGTAGTGAGGAGACTTCTTTTCTTTTTAAAAGTTCTTTACAATATTGATAAATACTTTTAATGTTGTTTTGGATTCCATACAATAATAGTACATAATAATTTTCATGCGTGCGTACATGCGTCCATGCATTCGTGTGGATTTATGAAGTCTTTGTGAGTTTTTTAGTCGTTTGATAACGTGAATATTATTATTTTTACAAATAGCATTCTTAAATGAATTCAGTCATCTTTGATATCAATTATATGTTATTATTTTTACAAATATTATTCTTAATTAGATTCTCTCATTCTGCTATCAATTATCAATAGAAGATGATTAACTCGCTTTTCCATTTATTGATAGTAAAGATCGATAGTAAAAGAATCAGACAAAAATAATTAACTAATTATATATTATTAATAATTATATTCTTTTATTTTTTAAGGTTTATTTAGTAAGAGAATCGCGTAAGGGATCACATCAAGTCTTATTTGATCTATTTTATTTAAAAGATATTAATATTATTAAAAAATATAAATATTATATTATATTTTTCCTTAATTTTTAATGTATTTTCCGTTATCCTTTTTATGAGACGTGTTTTAGAATTTTTCTTGTGAATTTTATATGACCCATTTCAATTCACAATGTGCATTGATTATTTTTTTCAACGTATACTCTTATTAATTAGTCTTGATACTATTTATATCAGTGGAATATTAAATAATCATTGATCTTTCTTCCTTATTATTCAATGTAATTTTAAAAGTATATCAAGAATAATTGACAAGTTTAATATGTTTACCAAAAATAACTAAATTTCTTAATAAACATAAAATAACATAATATGTTAATAGAAAAAGAAGTAGTGACGAGACTTCTTTTCTTTTTAAAAGTTCTTTACAATATTGATAAATACTTTTAATGTTGTTTTGGATTCCATACAATAATAGTACATAATAATTTTCGTGCGTGTGTACGTGCGTTCATCCATTCGTGTGGATTTATGAAGTCTTTGTGAGTTTTTTAGTCGTATGATAATGTGAATATTATTATTTTTACAAATAGCATTCTTAAATGAATTCATTCATCTTTGATATAAATTATATGTTATTATTTTTACAAATATTATTCTTAATTAGATTCTCTCATTCTGCTATCAATTATCAATAGAAGATGATTAACTCGCTTTTCCATTTAGTGATAGTAAAGATCGATAGTAAAAGAATCAGACAAAAATAATTAACAAATTATATATTATTAATAATTATATTCTTTTATTTTTTAAGGTTTATTTAGTAAGAGAATCGCGTAAGGGATCATATCAAGTCTTATTTCATCTATTTTGTTTAAAAGATATTAATACTATTAAAAAATATAAATATTATATTTTATTTTTCCTTAATTTTTAATGTATTTTCTCTTATCCTTTTTATGAGACGTGTTTTAGAATTTTTCTTGTGAATTTTATGACCCATTTCAATTCACAATGTGCATTGATTATTTTTTTCAACATATACTCTTATTAATTAGTCTTGATACTATTTATATCAGTGGAATATGAAATAATCATTGATCTTTCTTCCTTATTATTCAATGTAATTTTAAAAGTATATCAAGAATAACTGACAAGTTTAATATGTTTACCAAAAATAACTAAATTTATTAATAAACATAAAATAACATAATATGTTAATAGAAAAAGAAGTAGTGACGAGACTTCTTTTCTTTTTAAAAGTTCTTTACAATATTGATAAATACTTTTAATGTTGTTTTAGATTCCATACAATAATAGTACATAATAATTTTCGTGCGTACGTACGTGCGTCCATGCATTCGTGTGGATTTATGAAGTCTTTGTGAGTTTTTTAGTCATTTGATAACGTGAATATTATTATTTTTACTAATAGCATTCTTAAATGAATTCAGTCATCTTTGATATCAATTATATGTTATTATTTTTACAAATATTATTCTTAATTAGATTCTCTCATTCTGCTATCAATTATCAATAGAAGATGATTAACTCGCTTTTCCATTTATTGATAGTAAAGATCGATAGTAAAAGAATCAGACAAAAATAATTAACTAATTATATATTATTAATAATTATATTCTTTTATTTTTTAAGGTTTATTTAGTAAGAGAATCGCGTAAGGGATCACATCAAGTCTTATTTGATCTATTTTATTTAAAAGATATTAATATTGTTAAAAAATATAAATATTATATTTTATTTTTCCTTAATTTTTAATGTATTTTCTGTTATCCTTTTTATGAGACGTGTTTTAGAATTTTTCTTGTGAATTTTATATGACCCATTTCAATTCACAATGTGCATTGATTATTTTTTTCAACATATACTCTTATTAATTAGTCTTGATACTATTTATATCAGTGGAATATGAAATAATCATTGATCTTTCTTCCTTATTATTCAATGTAATTTTAAATGTATATCAAGAATAATTGACAAGTTTAATATGTTTACCAAAAATAACTAAATTTCTTAATAAACATAAAATAACATAATATGTTAATAGAAAAAGAAGTAGTGACGAGACTTCTTTTCTTTTTAAAAGTTCTTTACAATATTGATAAATACTTTTAATGTTGTTTTTGATTCCATACAATAATAGTACATAATAATTTTCGTGCGTGTGTACGTGCGTCCATGCATTCGTGTGGATTTATGAAGTCTTTGTGAGTTTTTTAGTCGTATGATAATGTGAATATTATTATTTTTACAAATAGCATTGTTAAATGAATTCATTCATCTTTGATATCAATTATATGTTATTATTTTTACAAATATTATTCTTAATTAGATTCTCTCATTCTGCTATCAATTATCAATAGAAGATGATTAACTCGCTTTTCCATTTACTGATAGTAAAGATCGATAGTAAAAGAATCTGACAAAAATAATTAACAAATTATATATTATTAATAATTATATTATTTTATTTTTTAAGGTTTATTTAGTAAGAGAATCACGTAAGGGATCACATCAAGTCTTATTTGATCTATTTAATTTAAAAGATATTAATATTATTAAAAATATAAATATTATATTTTATTTTTCCTTAATTTTTAATGTATTTTCTCTTATCCTTTTTATGAGATGAGTTTTAGAATTTTTCTTGTGAATTTTATATGACCCATTTCAATTCACAATGTGCATTGATTATTTTTTTCAACATATACTCTTATTAATTAGTCTTGATACTATTTATATCAGTGGAATATGAAATAATCATTGATCTTTCTTCCTTATTATTCAATGTAATTTTAAAAGTATATCAAGAATAATTGACAAGTTTAATATGTTTACCAAAAATAACTAAATTTCTTAATAAACATAAAATAACATAATATGTTAATAGAAAAAGAAGTAGTGACGAGACTTCTTTTCTTTTTAAAAGTTCTTTACAATATTGATAAATACTTTTAACGTTGTTTTGGATTCTATACAATAATAGTACATAATAATTTTCATGCGTACGTACGTGCGTCCATGCATTCGTGTGGATTTATGAAGTCTTTGTGAGTTTTTTAGTCGTTTGATAACGTGAATATTATTATTTTTACAAATAGCATTCTTAAATGAATTCAGTCATCTTTGATATCAATTATATGTTATTATTTTTACAAATATTATTCTTAATTAGATTCTCTCATTCTGTTATCAATTATCAATAGAAGATGATTAACTCGCTTTTCCATTTATTGATAGTAAAGATCGATAGTAAAAGAATCAGACAAAAATAATTAACAAATTATATATTATTAATAATTATATTCTTTTATTTTTTAAGGTTTATTTAGTAAGAGAATCGCGTAAGGGATCACATCAAGTCTTATTTGATCTATTTTATTTAAAAGATATTAATATTATTAAAAAATATAAATATTATATTATATTTTTCCTTAATTTTTAATGTATTTTCTCTTATCCTTTTTATGAGACGTGTTTTAGAATTTTTCTTGAGAATTTTATATGACTTATTTCAATTCACAATGTGCATTGATTATTTTTTTCAACACATACTCTTATTAATTAGTCTTGATACTATTTATATTAATGGAATATGAAATAATCATTAATCTTTCTTCCTTATTATTCAATGTAAGTTTAAAAGTATACCAAGAATAATTGACAAGTTTAATATGTTTACCAAAAATAACTAAATTTCTTAATAAACATAAAATAACATAATTTGTTGATAGAAAAAGAAGTAGTGGCGAGACTTCTTTTCTTTTTAAAAGTTTTATACAATATTTATAAATACTTTTAATGTTATTTTGGATTCCATACAATAATAGTACATAATAATTTTCATGCGTGCGTACGTGCATCCATGCATTCGTGTGGATTTATGAAGTCTTTGTGAGTTGTTTAGTCGTTTGATAACGTGAATATTATTATTTTTACAAATAGCATTCTTAAATGGATTCAGTCATCTTTGATATCAATTATATGTTATTATTTTTACAAATATTATTCTTAATTAGATTCTCTCGCTTCTGCTATCAATTATCAATAGAAGATGATTAATTCCCTTTTCCAATTATTTATAGTAAAGATCGATAGTAAAAGAATCATACAAAATAATTAACAAATTATATATTATTAATAATTATTTTATTTTATTTTTTAAGGTTTATTTACTAAGAGAATCGCGTAAGGGATCAGATCAAGTCTTATTTCATCCATTTAATTTAAAAGATACTAATATTATTAAAAAATATAAATATTATATTTTATTTTTCCTTAGTTTTTAATGTATTTTCCCTTATCCTTTTTATGAGACATGGTTGAGAATTTTTCTTGTTAATTTTAAATGACTTCTTTCAATTTACAATGTGCATTAATTATTTTTTTCAACACATACTAGTATTAACTAATCTTGAAACTATTTATATCAGTGGAATATGAAATAATCATTGATCTTTGTTCCTTATTATTCATTGTAATTTTAAAAGTATACAAAGAATAATTGACAAGTTTAATATGTTTACCTAAAATAACAAAATTTCTTAAAAAACATAAAATAACATAATATGTTGATAGAAAAAGAAGTAGTAGCGAGGCGTCTTTTCTTTTTAAAAGTTCTATACAAAATTTATATATACTTTTAATGTAGTTTTGGATTCCATACAATAATAGTACATAATAATTTTCGTGTGTGCGTACGTGCGTCCATGCATGCATGTGCATTTATGAAGTCTTTGTGAGTTTTTTAGTCGTTTTATAATGTGAATATTATTAATTTTACAAATAGCATTCTTAAATGGATTCAGTCATCTTTGATATTAATTATATGTTATTATTTTTATAAATATTATTCTTAATTAGATTCTCTCGCTTTTGCTATCAATTATCAATAGAAGATGATGAATTATACTTTCCATTTATTGATAGTAAAGAACGATAGTAAAACAATTTGACAAAAATAATTAACAAATTATATATTATTAATAATTATATTATTTTATTTTTTAAGGTTTATTTAGTAAGAGAATCCCGTAAGTAATCACATAAACTCTTATTTGATGCATTTAATTTAAAATATATTTATTTTAATAAAAAATATATTTTATTGTTCCTAAGTTTTTATTGTATTTTCTCTTATCCTTTTTATGAGACGTGTTTTAGAATTTTTCTTGTGAATTTTATATGACTTATTTCAATTCACAATGTGCATTGATTATTTTTTTCAACACATACTCTTATTAATTAGTTTTGATACTATTTATATCAGTGGAATATGAAATAATCATTGAGCTTTCTTCCTTATTATTCAATATAATTTTAAAAGTATACCAAGAATAATTGACAAGTTTAATATGTTTACCAAAATTAACTAAATTTCTTAATCAACATAAAATAACATAATATGTTGATAGAAAAAGAAGTAGTGGCAAGACTTCTTTTCTTTTTAAAAGTTCTATACAATATTTATAAATACTTTTAATGTTGTTTTGGATTCCATACAATAATAGTACATAATGATTTTCATGCGGGCGGACGTGCGTCCATGCATGCGTGTGCATTTATGAACTCTTTGTGAGATTTTTTGTCATTTTATAATGTGAATATTATTATTTTTACAAATAGCATTCTTAAATGGATTCAGTCATCTTTGATATTAATTATATGTTATTATTTTTATAATTATTATTCTTAATTAGATTCTCTCACTTTTGCTATCAATTATCAATAGAGGATGATTAATTCCCTTTTCCATTTATTGATAGTAAAGATCGATAATAAAAGAATCTCACAAAAAAAATTAATAAATTATATATTGTTAATAATTATATTCTTTTCTTTTTAAGGTTTATTTAGTAAGAGAATCACGTAAGGGATCACATCAAGTCTTATTTGATCCATTTAATTTAAAAGATATTAATATTATTAAAAAATATAAATATTTTATTTTATTTTCCTTTCATTTTTAATGTATTTTCTCTTATCCTTTTTATGAGACGTGTTTTAGAATTTTTCTTGTTAATTTTATATGACCTCTTTCTCTTTACAATGTGCATTGATTATTTTTTCAACACATACTCTTATTAATTTAGCTTGATACTATTTATATCAGTGGAATATAAAATATTCATTTATCTTTCTTCCTTATTATTCAATGTAATTTTAGAAAGTATACCAAGAATAATTGACAAGTTTATTATGTTTACCTAAAATAACTAAATTTCTTAACAAATATAAAATAACATAAAATGTTGATAGAAAAAGAAGTAGTGGAGAGACTTCTTTTCTTTTTAAAAATTCTATACAATATTTATAAATACTTTTAATGTTGTTTTGAATTCCATACAATAATAGTACATAATAATTTTCATGCGTGCGTACGTGCGTCCATGCATACATATGCATTTATGAACTCTTTGTGAGTTTTTTGGTCGTTTTATAACGTGAATATTATTATTTTTACAAATAGCATTCTTAAATGGATTCAGTCATCTTTGATATCAATTATATGTTATTTTTTTATAAATATTATTCTTAATTAGATTCTCTCACTTTTGCTATCAATTATCAATAGAAGATGATTAATTCCCTTTTCCATTAATTCATAGTAAGTATCGATAATAAAAGAATCTCACAAAAATAATTAACAAATTATATATTGTTAGTAATTATATTCTTTTATTTTTAAGGTTTATTTAGTAAGAGAATCGCGTTAGGGATCACATCATGTCTTATTTGATGCATTTAATTTAAAATATATTTATTTTAATAAAAAATATAAAAAATATATTTTATTTTTCTTTAGTTTTTAATGTATTTTCTCTTATCCTTTTTACGAGATGTGTTTTATAATTTTTCTGGTTAATTTTATATAACTTCTTTCAATTTACAATATGCATTGATTATTTTTTTCAAGACATACTCTTATTAATTAATCTTGAAACTATTTATATCAGTGGAATATGAAATAATAATTTATGTTTCTTTCTTATTATTCAATGTAATTTTAAAAGTATACCAAGAATAATTAACAAGTTTAATATGTTTACGTAAAATAACTAAATTTCTTAATAAACATAAAATAACATAATATGTTGATAAAAAAGGAAGTACTGGCGAGACGTCTTTTCTTTTTAGAAGTTTTATACAATATTTATAAATACTTTTAATGTTGTTTTGGATTCCATACAATAATAGTACATAATAATTTTCATGCATGCGTACGTGCGTCCATGCATGCGAGTGCATCTATGAAGTCTTTGTAAGTTTTTTTGTCGTTTTATAACGTGAATATTATTATGTTACAAATAGCATTCTTAAATGGATTCAGTCATCTTTGATATCAATTTATATGTTATTATATTTATACATATTATTCTTAATTAGATTCTCTCACTTTTGCTATCAATTATCAATAGAAGATGATTACCTCCCTTTTCCATTTATTGATAGTAAAGATCGATAATAAAAGAATCTGACAAAAATAATTAACAAATTATATATTAGTAATAATTATATTCTTTTTTTTGAAGGTTTAATTAGTAAGAGAATCGTGTAAGGGATCCTATCAAGTCTTATTTGATGCATTTAATTTAAAATATATTTATTTTAATAAAAATATGAATAATATATTTTATTTTTCCTTAGTTTTTATTGATTTTTCTCTTATCCTTTTTATGAGACATGTTTTAGAATTTTTCTTGTTAATTTTATATGACTTCTTTCAATTTACAATGGGCATTGATTATTTTTGTCAACAGAAACTCTTATTAATTAAGCTTGATACTATTTATATCAGTGGAATATAAAATAATCATTGATCTTTCTTCCTTATTATTCAATGTAATTTTAAAAGTATACCAAGAATAATTGACAAATTTAATATGATTACCTAAAATAACAAAATTTCTTAAAGAAAAAGAAGTAGTCGCGAGACTTCTTTTCTTTTTAAAAGTTCTATACAATATTTATAAATACTTTTAATGTTGTTTTGGATTACATACAATAATAGTACATACTAATATTCATGCGTGTGTACATGCATCCATGCATGTGTGTGCATTTATTAAGTCTTTCTGAGTTTTTTTGTTCGTTTTATAACGTGAATATTATTATTTTTACAAATAGCATTCTTAAATGGATTTAGTCATCTTTGATATCAATTATATGTTATTATTTTTATAACTATTATTCTTAATTAGATTCTCTCACTTTTGCTATTAATTATCAATAGAAGATGATTAATTCTTTTTTCCATTTATTGATAGTAAAGATCGATAATAAAAGAATCTGACAAAAATAATTATCAAACTATATATTATTAATATTTATATTCTTTTATTTTTTAAGGTTTATTTAGTAAGAGAATCCCGTAAGGGATCACATCATGTCTTATTTGATTCATTTAATTTAAACGATATTAATATTATTAAAAAATATAAATAATATATTTTATTTTTCCTTAATTTTTAATGTATTTTTCTTATCCTTTTTATGAGATGTATTTTAGAATTTTTCTTGTTAATTTTATATGACTTCTTTCAATTTACAATGTACATTGATTTTTTTTCAACACATACTCTTATTAATTAATCTTGATACTATTTATATCAGTGGAATATGAAATAATCGTTGATCCTTCTTCCTTATTTTTCAATGTAATTTTAAAAGTATACCAAGAATAATTGACAAGGTTAATATGTTTATCTAAAATAACTAAATTTCTTAATAAACATAAAATAACATGTTATGTTGATAGAAAAAGATGTAGTGGCGAGACCTCTTTTCTTTTTAAAAGTTCTATACAATGTTTATAAATACTTTTAATGTTGTTTCGGATTCCATACAATAATGGTACATAATAATTTTCATGCGTGCGTACGTGCATCTATGCATGTGTGTGGATTTATGAAGTCTTTATGAGTTTTTTTGTCATTTTATAATGTGAATATTATTATTTTTACAAATAGCATCCTGAAATGGATTCAGTCATCTTTGATATCAATTATATGTTATTATTTTTATAAATATGATTCTTAATTAGATTCTCTCACTTTTGCTATCAATTATCAATAGGAGATGATTAATTCCCTTTTCCATTTATTGATAGTAAAGATCAATGGTAAAAGAATCTGACAAAAATAGTTAACAAATTATATATTATTAATAATTATATTCTTTTATTTTTTAAAGTTTATTTAGTAAGAGAATCCCGTAAGGGATCACATCAAGTCTTATTTGATGTATTTAATTTAAAATATAGTTATTTTAATAAAAAAATAAATTATATATTTTATTTTTCCTTAGTTTTTAATGTATTTTCTCTTATACTTTTTATGAGACGTGTTTTAGAATTTTTCTTGTTAATTTTATATGGCTTCTTTCAATTTACAATGTGCATTGATTTTCTTTTCAACACATACTCTTATTAATTAATCTTGATACTATTTATATCAATGGAATATGAATCAATCATCGATCTTTCTTCCTTATTATTCCATGTAATTTTAAAAGTATACCAAGAATAATTGACAAGTTTAATATGTTTACCTAAAATAACTAAATTTCTTAATAAACATAAAATAACATAATATGTTTATGGAAAAAGATGCAGTGGGGAGACGTCTTTTTTCTTTTTAAAAGTTCTATACAATATTTATAAATACTTTTAATGTTGTTTTGGATTCCACACAATAAGTTTTGTGCGTCCGTACGTGCGTCCATGCATTGGAGTGCATTTATGAACTCTTTGTGAGTTTTTTTTGTCATTCTATAATGTGAATATTATTATTCTTACAAATAGCATTCTTAAGTGGATTCAGTTATCTTTGATATCAATTATATGTTATTATTTGTATAAATATTATTCTTAATTAGATTCTCTCACTTTTGCTATCAATTATCAATAGAAGATGATTAATTCCCTTTTCCATTTATTGATAGTAATGATCGATAATAAAAGAATCTGACAAAAATAATTAACAAATTATATATTGTTAATAATTATATTCTTTTATTTTTTAAGGTTTATTTAGTAAGAGAATCGCATAAGGGATCACATCAAGTCTTATTTGATGCATTTAATTTAAAATATATTTATTTTAATATAAAATATAAATGATATATTTTATTTTTCCCTATTTTTTAATGTATTTTCTCTTATCCTTTTTATGAGATGTGTTTTAGAATTTTTCTTGTTAAGTTTATATGACCTCTTTCAATTTACAATGTGCATTGATTATTTTTTTCAACATATACTCTTATTAATTTAGCTTGATAATATTTATATTAGTGGAATATGAAATAATCATTGATATTTCTTCCTTATTATTCAATGTAATTTTAGAAAGTATACCAAGAATAATTGACAAGTTTAATATGTTTACCTAAAATAACTAAATTTCTTAACAAATATAAAATAACATAATATATTGATAGAAAAAGAAGTAGTTGCGAGAATTCTTTTCTTTTTAAAAGTTCTATACAATATTTATAAATACTTCAAATGTTGTTTTAGATTCCATACAATAATAGTACATAATAATTTTGGTGCGTGCGTACGTGCGTCCATGCATTCGTGTGGATTTATGAAGTCTTTGTGAGTTTTTTAGTCGTTTGATAACGTGAATATTATTATTTTTACAAATAGCATTCTTAAATGGATTCGGTCATCTTTGATATCAATTATATGTTATTATTTTTGTAAATATTATTCTTAATTAGATTCTCTCGCTTTTGTTATCAATTATCAATAAAAGATTATTAATTCTATTTTTCATTTATTGATAGTAAGGATCGATAGTAAAAGAATCTTATAAAAATAATTAACAAATTATATATTATTAATAATTATATTCTTTTATTTTTTTAAGGTTTATTTAGTAAGAGAATCGCGTAATGAATCACATCAAGTCTTATTTGAACCATTTAATTTAGAAGATATTAATATTATTAAAAAATATAAATATTTTATTTTATTTTACCTGAATTTTTAATGTATTTTCTCTTATCCTTTTTATCAAACGTGTTTTATAATTTTTCTTGTTAATTTATATGACTTTTTCAATTTACAATGCGCATTGATTATTTGTTTCAACACATACTCTTCTTAATTAAGCTTGATACTATTTATATCAGTCGAATATGAAATAATCATCGATCTTTCTTTCTTATTATTCAATGGAATTTTAAAAGTATACCAAGAATAATTGACAAGTTTAATATGTTTACCAAAAATAACTAAATTTCTTAATAAACATAAAATAACAAAATATGTTGATAGAAAAAGAAGTAGTGGCGAGACGTGTTTTCTCTTTAAAAGTTCTATACAATATTTATAAATACTTTTAATGTTGTTTGGATTCCATACAATAATAGTACATAATAATTTTCGTGCGTGCGTACGTGCGTTCATGCATGCTTGTGCATTTATGAAGTCTTTGTGAGTTTTTTAGTCATTTTATAATGAAAATAATACAAATAGCATTCTTAAATGGATTCAGTCATCTTTAATATTAATTATTTATTTTTATTTTTATAAATATTATTCTTAATTAGATTCTCTCACTTTTGCTATCAATTATCAATAGAAGATGATTAATTCCCTTTTCTATTTATTGATAGTAAAGTTCGATAGTAAAAGAATCTGAGAAAAATAATTAACAAATTATATATTATCAATAATTATATTCTTTTATTTTTTAAGGTTTATTTAGTAAGAGAATCGCGTAGCGTATCACATCAAGTCTTATTTGATCTATTTTATTTAAAAGATATTAATATTATTAAAAAATATAAATATTATATTATATTTTTCCTTAATTTTTAATGTATTTTCTGTTATCCTTTTTATGAGACGTGTTTTAGAATTTTTCTTGTGAATTTTATATGACCCATTTCAATTCACAATGTGCATTGATTATTTTTTTCAACATATACTCTTATTAATTAGTCTTGATACTATTTATATCAGTGGAATATTAAATAATCATTGATCTTTCTTCCTTATTATTCAATGTAATTTTAAAAGTATATCAAGAATAATTGACAAGTTTAATATGTTTACCAAAAATAACTAAATTTCTTAATAAACATAAAATAACATAATATGTTAATAGAAAAAGAAGTAGTGACGAGACTTCTTTTCTTTTTAAAAGTTCTTTACAATATTGATAAATACTTTTAATGTTGTTTTGGATTCCATACAATAATAGTACATAATAATTTTCGTGCGTGTGTACGTGCGTCCATGCATTCGTGTGGATTTATGAAGTCTTTGTGAGTTTTTTAGTCGTATGATAATTTGAATATTATTATTTTTACAAATAGCATTCTTAAATGAATTCATTCATCTTTGATATCAATTATATGTTATTATTTTTACAAATATTATTCTTAATTAGATTCTCTCATTCTGCTATCAATTATCAATAGAAGATGATTAACTCGCTTTTCCATTTAGTGATAGTAAAGATCGATAGTAAAAGAATCAGACAAAAATAATTAACAAATTATATATTATTAATAATTATATTCTTTTATTTTTTAAGGTTTATTTAGTAAGAGAATCGCGTAAGGGATCACATCAAGTCTTATTTGATCTATTTTGTTTAAAAGATATTAATACTATTAAAAAATATAAATATTATATTATATTTTTCCTTAATTTTTAATGTATTTTCTCTTATCCTTTTTATGAGACGTGTTTTAGAATTTTTCTTGTGAATTTTATATGACTTATTTCAATTCACAATGTGCATTGATTATTTTTTTCAACACATACTCTTATTAATTAGTCTTGATACTATTTATATCAATGGAATATGAAATAATCATTAATCTTTCTTCCTTATTATTCAATATAATTTTAAAAGTATACCAAGAATAATTGACAAGTTTAATATGTTTACCAAAATTAACTAAATTTCTTAATCAACATAAAATAACATAATATGTTGATAGAAAAAGAAGTAGTGGCGAGACTTCTTTTCTTTTTAAAAGTTCTATACAATATTTATAAATACTTTTAATGTTGTTTTGGATTCCATACAATAATAGTACATAATGATTTTCGTGCGGGCGGACGTGCGTCCATGCATGCGTGTGCATTTATGAACTCTTTGTGAGATTTTTTGTCATTTTATAATGTGAATATTATTATTTTTACAAATAGCATTCTTAAATGGATTCAGTCATCTTTGATATTAATTATATGTTATTATTTTTATAATTATTATTCTTAATTAGATTCTCTCACTTTTGCTATCAATTATCAATAGAAGATGATTAATTCCCTTTTCCATTTATTGATAGTAAAGATCGATAATAAAAGAATCTGACAAAAAAAATTAATAAATTATATATTGTTAATAATTATATTCTTTTATTTTTAAGGTTTATTTAGTAAGAGAATCACGTAATGGATCACATCAAGTCTTATTTGATCCATTTAATTTAAAAGATATTAATATTATTAAAAAATATAAATATTTTATTTTATTTTCCTTTCATTTTTAATGTATTTTCTCTTATCCTTTTTATGAGACGTGTTTTAGAATTTTTCTTGTTAATTTTATATGACCTCTTTCACTTTACAATGTGCATTGATTATTTTTTTCAACACATACTCTTATTAATTTAGCTTGATACTATTTATATCAGTGGAATATAAAATATTCATTTATCTTTCTTCCTTATTATTCAATGTAATTTTAGAAAGTATACCAAGAATAATTGACAAGTTTATTATGTTTACCTAAAATAACTAAATTTCTTAACAAATATAAAATAACATAATATGTTGATAGAAAAAGAAGTAGTGGAGAGACTTCTTTTCTTTTTAAAAATTCTATACAATATTTATAAATACTTTTAATGTTGTTTTGGATTCCATACAATAATAGTACATAATAATTTTCATGCGTGCGTACGTGCGTCCATGCATACGTATGCATTTATGAACTCTTTGTGAGTTTTTTGGTCGTTTTATAACGTGAATATTATTATTTTTACAAATAGCATTCTTAAATGGATTCAGTCATCTTTGATATCAATTATATGTTATTTTTTTATAAATATTATTCTTAATTAGATTCTCTCACTTTTGCTATCAATTATCAATAGAAGATGATTAATTCCCTTTTCCATTAATTCATAGTAAGTATCGATAATAAAAGAATCTCACAAAAATAATTAACAAATTATATATTGTTAGTAATTATATTCTTTTATTTTTAAGGTTTATTTAGTAAGAGAATCGCGTTAGGGATCACATCATGTCTTATTTGATGCATTTAATTTAAAATATATTTATTTTAATAAAAAATATAAAAAATATATTTTATTTTTCCTTAGTTTTTAATGTATTTTCTCTTATCCTTTTTACGAGATGTGTTTTATAATTTTTCTGGTTAATTTTATATAACTTCTTTCAATTTACAATATGCATTGATTATTTTTTTCAAGACATACTCTTATTAATTAATCTTGAAACTATTTATATCAGTGGAATATGAAATAATAATTTATGTTTCTTTCTTATTATTCAATGTAATTTTAAAAGTATACCAAGAATAATTAACAAGTTTAATATGTTTACGTAAAATAACTAAATTTCTTAATAAACATAAAATAACATAATATGTTGATAAAAAAGGAAGTACTGGCGAGACGTTTTTTCTTTTTAGAAGTTTTATACAATATTTATAAATACTTTTAATGTTGTTTTGGATTCCATACAATAATAGTACATAATAATTTTCATGCATGCGTACGTGCGTCCATGCATGCGAGTGCATCTATGAAGTCTTTGTGAGTTTTTTTGTCGTTTTATAACGTGAATATTATTATGTTACAAATAGCATTCTTAAATGGATTCAGTCATCTTTGATATCAATTTATATGTTATTATATTTATACATATTATTCTTAATTAGATTCTCTCACTTTTGTTATCAATTATCAATAGAAGATGATTAACTCCCTTTTCCATTTATTGATAGTAAAGATCGATAATAAAAGAATCTGACAAAAATAATTAACAAATTATATATTAGTAATAATTATATTCTTTTTTTTGAAGGTTTAATTAGTAAGAGAATCGTGTAAGGGATCCTATCAAGTCTTATTTGATGCATTTAATTTAAAATATATTTATTTTAATAAAAATATGAATAATATATTTTATTTTTCCTTAGTTTTTATTGATTTTTCTCTTATCCTTTTTATGAGACATGTTTTAGAATTTTTCTTGTTAATTTTATATGACTTCTTTCAATTTACAATGGGCATTGATTATTTTTGTCAATAGAAACTCTTATTAATTAAGCTTGATACTATTTATATCAGTGGAATATAAAATAATCATTGATCTTTCTTCCTTATTATTCAATGTCATTTTAAAAGTATACCAAGAATAATTGACAAATTTAATATGTTTACCTAAAATAACAAAATTTCTTAAAGAAAAAGAAGTAGTCGCGAGACTTCTTTTCTTTTTAAAAGTTCTATAAAATATTTATAAATACTTTTATTGTTGTTTTGGATTACATACAATAATAGTACATACTAATATTCGTGCGTGTGTACATGCATCCATGCATGTGTGTGCATTTATTAAGTCTTTTTGAGTTTTTTTGTTCGTTTTATAACGTGAATATTATTATTTTTACAAATAGCATTCTTAAATGGATTTAGTGGCGAGACTTCTTTTCTTTTTAAAACTTCTATACAAAATTTATATATACTTTTAATGTAGTTTTGGATTCCATACAATAATAGTACATAATAATTTTCGTGCGTGCATATGTGCGTCCATGCATGCGTGTGTATTTATGAAGTCTTTGTGAGTTTTTTAGTCGTTTTATAATGTGAATATTATTAATTTTACAAATAGCATTCTTAAATGGATTCAGTCATCTTTGATATTAATTATATGTTATTATTTTTATAAATATTATTCTTAATTAGATTCTCTCGCTTTTGCTATCAATTATCAATAGAAGATGATGAATTCTCTTTTCCATTTATTGATAGTAAAGAACGATAGTAAAACAATCTGACAAAAATAATTAACAAATTATATATTATTAATAATTATATTATTTTATTTTTTAAGGTTTATTTAGTAAGAGAATCTCGTAAGGAATCACATAAACTCTTATTTGATGCATTTAATTTAAAATATATTTATTTTAATAAAAAATATAAAAAATATATTTTATTGTTCCTAAGTTTTTATTGTATTTTCTCTTATCCTTTTTATGAGACATGTTTTAGAATTTTTCTTGTGAATTTTATATGACTTATTTCAATTTACAATGTGCATTGTTTATTTTTTTCAACACATACTCTTATTAATTAATCTTGAAACTATTTATATCAGTGGAATATGAAATAATCATTGATCTTTCTTCCTTATTATTCAATGTAATTTAAAAGTATACCAAGAATAATTGACAAGCTTAATATGTTTACCTAAAATAACTAAATTTCTTAATAAACATAAAATAACATAATATGTTGATAGAAAAAGAAGTAGTGGGGAGACGTCATTTCTTTTTAAAAGTTCTATACAATATTTATAAATACTTTTAATGTTATTTTGGATTCCATACAATAATAGTACATAATAATTTTCGTGCGTGCGTATGTGCGTCCATGCATGCGTGTGCATTTATGAACTCTTTGTGAGTTTTTTAGTCGTTTTATAACGTGAATATTATTAATTTTACAAAAAGCATTCTTAAATAGATTCAGTCATATTCGATAACAATTATATGTTATTACTTTTATAAATATTATTCTTAATTGGATTCTCTCACTTTTCCTTTCAATTATCAGTAGAAGATGATTAATTCCCCTTTCCCTTTATTGATAGTAAAGATCGATAGTAAAAGAATCTGACAAAAATAATTAACAAATTATATATTATTAATAATTATATGCTTTTATTTTTTAAGGTTTATTTAGTAAGAGAATCGCAGAAGGGATCACATCAAGTCTTATTTGATCCATATAACTCAAAAGATATTAACATTATTAAAAAATATAAATAATATATTTTATTTTTCCTCAATTTTTAATGTATTTTCTCTTATCCTTTTTATGAGACATGTCTTAGAATTTTTCTTGTTAATTTTATATGACTTCTTTCAATTACAATGTGCATTGATTATTTTTTCAACACATACTCTTATTAATTAAGCTTGATACTATTTTTATCAGTGGAATTGAAATAATCATCGATCTTTCTTTCTTATTATTCAATGTAATTTTAAAAGTATACCAAGAATAATTGACAAGTTTAATATGTTTACCCAAAATAACTAAATTTCTTAATAAACATAAAATAACATAACATGTTGATAGAAAAAGAAGTAGTGGGGAGACGTCTTTTCTTTTTAAAAGTTCTATACAAAATTTATAAATAATTTTAATATAGTTTTGGATTCCATACAATAATAGTACATAATAATATTCGTGCGTGCGTACGTGCGTCCATGCATGCGTGTGCATTTATGAAGTCTTTGTGAGTTTTTTAGTCGTTTTATATAGTGAATATTATTATTTTTACAAAGAGCATTCTTAAATGGATTCAGTCATTTTTGATATCAATTATATGTTATTATTTTTATAAATATTATTCTTAACTAGATTCTCTCGCTTTTGCTATCAATTATCAATAGAAGATGATTAATTCCCTTTTCCATATATTGATAGTAAAGATCGATAGTACAAAAATCTGACAAAAATAATTAACAAATTATATATTATTAATAATTATATTCTTTTATTTTTTAAGGTTTATTTAGTAAGAGAATCACGTAAGGGATCACATCAAGTCTTATTTGATCTATTTAATTTAAAAGATATTAATATTATTAAAAATATAAATATTTTATTTTATTTTTCCTTAATTTTTAATGTATTTTCTCTTATCCTTTTTATGAGATGAGTTTTAGAATTTTTCTTGTGAATTTTATATCACCCATTTCAATTCACAATGTGCATTGATTATTTTTTTCAACATATACTCTTATTAATTAGTCTTGATACTATTTATATCAGTGGAATATGAAATAATCATTGATCTTTCTTCCTTATTATTCAATGTAATTTTAAAAGTATATCAAGAATAATTGACAAGTTTAATATGTTTACCAAAAATAACTAAATTTCTTAATAAACATAAAATAACATAATATGTTAATAGAAAAAGAAGTAGTGACGAGACTTCTTTTCTTTTTAAAAGTTCTTTACAATATTGATAAATACTTTTAATGTTGTTTTGGATTCTATACAATAATAGTACATAATAATTTTCGTGCGTACGTACGTGCGTCCATGCATTCGTGTGGATTTATGAAGTCTTTGTGAGTTTTTTAGTCGTTTGATAACGTGAATATTATTATTTTTACAAATAGCATTCTTAAATGAATTCAGTCATCTTTGATATCAATTATATGTTATTATTTTTATAAATATTATTCTTAATTAGATTCTCTCATTCTGCTATCAATTATCAATAGAAGATGATTAATTCGCTTTTCTATTTATTGATAGTAAAGATCGATAGTAAAAGAATGAGACAAAAATAATTAACAAATTATATATTATTAGCAATTATATTCTTTTATTTTTTAAGGTTTATTTAGTAAGAGAATCGCGTAATGGATCACATCAAGTCTTATTTGATCTATTTTATTTATAAGATATTAATATTATTAAAAAATATAAATATTATATTATATTTTTCCTTAATTTTTAATGTATTTTCTCTTATCCTTTTTATGAGACGTGTTTTAGAATTTTTCTTGTGAATTTTATATGACTTATTTCAATTCACAATGTGCATTGATTATTTTTTTCAACACATACTCTTATTAATTAGTCTTGATACCAATTATATCAGTGGAATATGAAATAATCATTGAGCTTTCTTCCTTATTATTCAATGTAATTTTAAAAGTATACCAAGAATAATTGATAAGTTTAATATGTTTACCTTAAATAACTAAATTTCTTAATCAACATAAAATAACATAATATGGTGATAGAAAAGGAACTAGTGGCGATACTTCTTTTCTTTTTAAAAGTTTTATACAATATCTATAAATACTTTCAATGTTGTTTTGGATTCTATACAATGAAACTACATAATAATTTTCATGTGTGCGTACGTACATCCATGCATGCGTGTGCATTTATGAAGTATTTGTGTGTTTTTTAGTCATTTTATAACGTGAATGAATCATTATTTTTACAAATAGCATTCTTAAATGGATTCAGTCATCTTTCATATTAATTATATGTAATTATTTTTAAAAATATTATTCTTAATTAGATTCCCTCACTTTTGCTATCAATTATCACTAGAAGATGATTAATTCTCTTTTCCATTTATTGATAGTAAAGATCGATAGTAAAAGAATCTGACAAAAATACTTAACAAATTATATTTTATTAATAATTATATTCTTTTATTTTTTAAGGTTTATTTAGTAAGAGAATCATGTAAGGGATCACAACAAGTCTTATTTAATACATTTAATTTAAAAGATATTAATATTATTAAAAATATAAATAATATATTTTACTTTTCCTTAATTTTTAATGTATTTTCTCTTATCCTTTTTATGAGACATTTTTTAGAATTTTTCTTGTTGTTTTTATATGACTTATTTCTATTCACAATTTGCATTGATTCTGTTTTTCAACCTATACTCTTATTAATTAATCTTGATACTATTTATATCAGTGGAATATAAAATAATCATTGATCTTTCTTCCTTATTATTCAATGTAATTTGAAAAGTATACTAAGAATAGTTCACAAGTATAATATGTTTACCTAAAATAACTAAATTTCTTAATCAATATAAAATAACATAATATGGTGATAGAAAAGTAACTAATGGCGAGACTTCTTTTCTTTTTAAAAGTTTTATACAATATCTATAAATACTTTCAATGTTGTTTTGGATTCCCTACAATGAAACTACATAATAATTTTCATGTGTGTGTACGTGCTTTCATGCATTCGTGTGCATTATGAAGAATTTATGAGTTTTTTAGTCGTTTTATAACGTGAATGAATCATTATTTTTACAAATAATATTCTTAAACGGATTCAGTTATCTTTGATATCAATTATATGTTAATATATTTATATATATTATTCTTAATTAGTTTCCCTCACTATTGCTATCAATTATCAATAGAGGATGATTAATTTCCTTTTCCATTTATTGATAGTAAAGATCGATAGTAAAAGAATCTCACAAAAATAATTAACAAATTATATATTATTAATAATTATATTCTTTTATTTTTGAAGGTTTATTTAGTAAGAGAATCGTGTAAGAGATCACATCAAGTCTTATTTAATGGATTTAATTAAAAAGATATTAATATCATTAAAAAATATAAATAATATATTTTATTTTTCCTTAATTTTTAATGTATTTTCTCTTATCCTTTTTATGAGACATGTTTTAGAATTTTTTTTATTGTTTTTATATGCCTTTTTTAAATTTACAGTATGCATTGATTATTTTTTTCAACCCATACTCTTATTAATTAATCTTGATACTATTTGTATTAGTGGAATATAAAATAATCATTGATCTTTCTTTCTTATTATTCAATGTAATTTGAAAAGTATACTAAGAATACTTAACAAGTATAATATGTTTACCTAAAATAACTAAATTTCTTAATCAACATAAAAGAACATGATATGGTGATAGGAAAGGAACTAGTGGCGAGCTTTCTTTTCTTTTTAAAAGTTTTATACAATATCTATAAATACTTTCAATGTTGTTTTGGATTCGATACAATGAAACTACATAATAATTTTCATGTGTGCGTACGTGTGTCCATGCATTCGTGTGCATTATGAAGAATTTATGAGTTTTTTAGTCGTTTTATAACGTGAATGAATCATTATTTTTACAAATAATATTCTTAAACGGATTCAGTTATCTTTGATATCAATTATATGTTATTATTTTTATAAATATTATTCTTAATTAGTTTCCCTCACTATTGCTATCAATTATCAATAGAAGATGATTAATTTCCTTTTCCATTTATTGATAGTAAAGATCGATAGTAAAAGAATCTCACAAAAATAATTAACAAATTATATATTATTAATAATTATATTCTTTTATTTTTGAAGGTTTATTTAGTAAGAGAATCGTGTAAGAGATCACATCAAGTCTTATTTGATGAATTTAATTTAAAACATATTAATATTATTAAAAAATATAAATAATATATTTTATTTTTCCTTAATTTTTAATGTATTTTCTCTTATCCTTTTTATGAGACATGTTTTAGAATTTTTTTATTGTTTTTATATGCCTTTTTTCAATTTACAGTATGCATTGATTGTTTTTTTCAATCCATACTCTTATTAATTAATCTTGATACTATTTGTATTAGCGGAATATGAAATAATCATTGATCTTTCTTTCTTATTATTCAATGTAATTTGAAAAGTATACCAAGAATACTTAACAAGTATAATATGTTTACCTAAAATAACTAAATTTCTTAATCAACATAAAAGAACATGATGGTGATAGAAAAGGAACTAGTGGCGAGACTTCTTTTCTTTTTAAAGTTTTATACAATATCTATAAATACTTTCAATGTTGTTTTGGATTCGATACAATGAAACTCCATAATAATTTTCATGTGTGCGTACGTGCGTCCATGCATGCGTGTGCATTTATGAAGAATTTCTGAGTTTTTTAGTTGTTTTATAATGTGAATGAATCATTATTTTTACAAATAACATTCTTAAATTGATTCAGTTATCTTTGATATCAATTATATGTTATTATTTTTATAAATATTATTTTTAATTAACTTCCCTTACTATTGCTATCAATTATCAATAGAAGATGATTAATTTCCTTTTCCATTTATTGATAGTAAAGATCGATATGAAAAGAATCTGATAAAAATAATTAACGAATTATATATTATTAATAACTATATTCTTTTATTTTTTAAGGTTTATTTAGTAAGAGAATCGCGTAAGGGATCATATCAAGTCTTATTTGATGCATTAAATTTAAAAGATATTAATATTATTAAAAAATATAAGTAATATATTTTATTTTTCCTTAATTTTTAATGTATTTTCTTTTATCCTTTTTATGAGACATGTTTTAGAATTTTTCTTATTGTTTTTATATAACTTCTTTCAATTTACAGTATGCATTGATTATTTTTTTCAACCTATACTCGTATTAATTAATCTTGATATTATTTATATCAGTTGAATATGAAATAATCATTGTTCTTTCTTCCTTATTATTCATTGTAATTTGAAAAGTATACCAAGAATAGTTCACAAGTATAATATGTTTACCTAAAATAACTAAATTTCTTAATCAACATAAAATAACATAATATGGTGATAGAAAAGGAACTAGTGGTGAGACTTCTTTTCTTTTTAAAAGTTTTGTACAATATCTATAAATACTTTCAATGTTGTTTTTGATTCCATACTATGAAACTGCATAATAATTTACATGTGTGCGTACGTGCGTCTATGCATGCGTGTTCATTTATGAAGAATTTGTGAGTTTTTTAGTTGTTTTATAACGTGAATGAATCATTATTTTTACAAATAGCATTCTTAAACGGATTCAGTCATCTTTGATATCAATTATATGTTATTTTTTTATAAATATTATTGTTAATTAGATTCCCTCACTTTTGCTATCAATTATCAATAGAAGATGATTAATTCCATTTTCCATTTATTGATAGTAAAGATCGATAGTAAAAGAATCTGACAAAAATAATTAACAAATTATATGTTATTAATAATTATATTCTTTTATTTTTTAAGGTTTATTTAGTGATGAATTTATTTTAAGAGATATTAATATTATTAAAAAATATAAATAATATATTTTATTTTTCCTTACTTTTTAATGTATTTTCTCTTATTCTTTTTATGAGACGTGTTTTAGAATTTTTCTTGTTATTTTTATATGACTTATTTCAATTCACAATGTGCATTGATTATTTTTTCAACGCATACTCTTATTAATTAATCTTGATACTATTTATATCAGTGAAATATGAAATAATCATTGATCTTTCTTCCTTATTATTCAATATAATTTGAAAAGTATTCTGAGAATAGTTAACAAGTATAATATGTTTACCTAAAATAGCTAAATTTCTTAATCAACACAAAATAACATAATATGGTGATAGAAAAGGTACTAGTGGCGAGACTTCTTTTATTTTTAAAAGTTTTATGCAATATTTATAAATACTTTCAATGTTGTTTTGGATTCCATACAATGAAACTACATAATAATTTTCATGCGTGCGTACGTGTGTCCATGTATGCGTGTGCATTTATGAAGAAGTTGTGAGTTTTTTAGTCATTTTATAACGTGAATGAATCATTATTTTTGCAAATAGCATTCTTAAATAAATTTAGTCATCTTTGATATCAATTATATGTTATTATTTTTATAAATATTATTCTTAATTAGATTCCCTCACTTTTTCTATCAATTATCAATAGAAGATGATTAAATCCCTTTTCCATTTATTGATAATAGAGAGCGATAGTAAAAGAATCTGACAAAAATAATTAACAAATTATATATTATTGATAACTATAGTCTTTTATTTTTTATGGTTTATTTAGTAAAAGAATCGCGTAAGGGATCACATCAAGTCTTATTTGATGCATTTATTTTAAAGGATATTAATATTATTAAAAAATATAAATAATATATTCCTTGAGTGGTAAATTATCAGGAGGTCGACGCAGGATTGGCTTCAGTCTGTCCACTGGTACTGGAGTACAGCAATGGATCTCTGGGTAACCATCCACCAACTATTTGATGCCACCGTGGTGATCTAAGACTACCAGATTAAAAAAAAGTAAAGTTCGGGGGTCTTCTCCTGATAGGCAAGTAAGGCTAGTCAACTCATATCAAGTATTTGTATGCTCTTATTTGAGAATCTGCTGCGTTCGGGCGGGAAGCACAGGAACTACAGTCTAGCTCCTTCAACTCATAGTTGATAGATATACCTTTGGATCAGTCGCTAACTGAACTCAAGAACTACTATAACACTAAGAACAAGCTTGTAGGAACTCTCAGTTAAGAGGTGTATTCTCTTAAAGCTGGAAGTGACGCAGAACAGCTACACCGCTAGCAGGAGAGGATATTCTTATTCTAGTGGAAGGGCGTGCTCCTTAACCAACTCCTATACCCAGAAGTGGGAACTAGTAAGATGGTTATCCCCTCTCAAACAACAAAGAGAACACAGAATCAGAGCAACCATTCGAGGCTTCTGATTTAACTCACAGATAAACAAGACAACAAGGAATGGCAACCTATCAAGGAAGTACGAACTAGGATACTTCTAACTTCTCCCCTTGGGGCTCTTTCTTGGCTACTTTTGCTCCTAACTCTAAGTACGATAGCTACTTTAGATCATTGTAGTCCAGACTAAGAAGATTCTATCTTGGCTTGGCATCCTCAATTCATGAATCATTAACTGGCTTTACGCGTTGGCCGAGACTGATAGAGCAACTACATATGACATTCTTATTTCAGACATTACTTCAACAGATGCGGATTCTTTAGTTGCTTCTAATCCTACAACCAACATAATATTCAGACTCTCCCACTACTTTCACCATACCACGCTCTTTTTCCATTTAGTTTAGAGAGAGTAGCTTGCTTTCCACGGTCTATTATTCCTTTCCTCTAGTGACTAAATTTAAAACTTACCGAAATGGCTCTTTAAAGAAGGGCTTTATTCACAGGAAAATTTTGGTGAAAATAGAATCCCTTGAAGACTTTCGCTAAACATTCAAGATTCAAGGTGAGCTGTAACATCCCGAATTTTAAAATGAGAGAATTAATTACTGAAATAAATATTAGAAATTGGTATATGGAGTATTTAATGTCCCAAACTATTGAGAATAATTAAATTGATAATTTTGGGAATTTTTGGTAAATTTTAGAGACCGATTAAGCTGAAATTAAACCCGGTTGAAATATGGGTGTCGGACCAAGTATCTCGGAATGAGATGATATTGGTCAGGGCTGAAGAGAATATTATTGGGAATCCGAATATGTATTCGGAATAATTTTCAGATGATGTATTGATCCCAAACGGAGAACCTGTTGGTTATAAAACGGTAAAGTTTTAATGAAGGGGAATTAAAATAAATCGAAAACCCAATTTTCTTCTCCTTCTATTCACGTGGGAATGCTGAAGGTGGAACATTTACACTTCACTTTCTTCTTCTTCTCTTCACCATCTTCATCATTTCTCTTTTCTTCTTCCTCCAAACCCTAGCAAAGTGGTATTATCTTCTACTCTCTTCCATTTTCGTTTTAGTGGAGCTTGAAGAAGGTTTTGGAGCTGCTGTATTCTCCCTCTTTCTCTCCATTTTCGCAGCTTCCTCTCCCCCTATTGAACCCATTTTCATTTTTGGGCTTTGAGGTAAGTATATCCATTTTTGCTAAGGTTTTGGTTATGGGTATATGGTATTTATGAGTTGGAAGCCATGCATGTGTATGAATGTTTTGAGGAGAGCATTTAATGCAAAAGTTTAATGTGGGTTTTGTATGAGAATGAGGTCTCTTTGAGAAGTAATGAAGTGGATGTAATTATGGTTGGAAAGAGAAGAGTATTTATGATGGTTGTTGGAATTTTATGAAACCCTAACTTTATGAATTTGGGGAAAATGTATAATGGAGGTTGATGAACATTTATTGTTGGTAATAAATGTGAGTTATGATGCATAAGGGTCAATGGTGATGGTATTTGGTTGATGGAAGTCATTAATGGGGAAACCCATGAAAGGGTTGGTTGTTGAGTACATAATAATAAATGGTGGCACCTAACCCATGGTGGTTATGGTGGATAAAATGAAATAAAAGAGTTTTGAGAGTTATAATAATAAAAACAGCAAGTATTTATTGATATACAAGTATTTGAACCTTAATGAGTAAGTAGAAAATTGATTGTATAATGTATTGTGATGTAGGAAGTGACCCCATTGACGAAGCGGGACCATCGAACCGCGTTGATCACTACTTCACTTGAGGTAGGAGGGGGTAACTTTTCTAAATGCATGATTTCATCCATAGGTGATGTGAAAATATGTATATGTGATTATGTTAATGGTTGTTTGAATGGATGATATGATACGTTTGATTTGAATGCATTTAGAATGATGATTGTTATGTGGCATTGTGTTTGGGATAAAATTAATGATGTGATAATATTATATTAATGAAGTATGATGATGGTTTGCAACCATATGTGGATTGAGATTGTGATGTGAATATCCCAAATATGTGTGTATGATTTATAGAATGTGTATGCCACTAACTATTGATGAGAATAAGTCAAAGAAAATTGGGATTGGATAAGAATGATGAGAATATTGAAATCCACCAAGTGGTGGTGATGAATGATTAAATGTGGAGTGGCATCTAGGATGCATAGTGTGAGGATGCACTTGATTTGCATTTGCATTGCATCCATGGCATATCATAGCTGTTTATGTGGAATATTAGGGGGTTCCACTAGGCAGGCCCAGTGGGAGGGCGGCTCAGTGCACGAGCGTATTATGACTTTCCCCTGTGACTCGGTGTATGAGTCACGAAGCTGTCCATAGTTTGGTGACGAGGCACCCTATGTGGCAGGCCCAGTGGGCGGGCGGCTCTATGGTGAGTGAGTTTACCTCGGTGTCCGATGGGGCACGGCTCTCTCGATGTGTGTTCGGGAGGGGCCCGTAGCACTTGTGGTAGTTGAGGCCACGATGTTGATCCGCAAGTCACAGGGTGACTAGTGCTACAGATGGGCGATAGCGGTTTGGTACCAGTAAAATTATGATGATGATGTAAGCATGCATAAATTGAGATATATGTGTACACAATTTTTCTACTGCAGTAGAGGCATAGTAGCACACCTATGCTTGTCCCATAATTGATTTAATGATATATTTTCCCACAGCCGGATCCGCATTGTTTGATAAGAAATTCTTGTGCATATGCATTAGCTTTAAGAGCATTTGCATATAGCTGGAGATATGCCTAGGTGAAAGCCCTTGGTGGCAACGGATGAATGAGAATTGAAAGGGGAAAGAGTTGAATACTAACCCGATGTGTGTGTTTGGCAATCCAAATGATTGATAATATGAATGTATACTTGAAATTATAAGATGTATTGTGAATAATGTATGATGTGGTGTATTGATTGCTAATTGTGCAAGTATACATGTATTTCATCATAATGTATGACTTTAATTCATTTGGATTATGTTACTCACCTCCCCGTTGCCATTTTTAAAGTTGATGTAGGTATGACTTAAATCCTACAACTTTTGGAGGCCGAGTATGAAGAAGGTAAAATATGGATAGGAATGCGTAAGCCTTGGCCGGCATGAAATCTGTTTTGTAGAGTATATGAGGTTTATATACTCAATTTTGTAATGTTGATAATTTTGGAGGTCATGGGAGAAAATTGGACATGTTTGTGTAATGACAATTTTCATTCATGACCCAAAAGATGTAAAGAATGAATCTGAATACTTGACTTTGTTAAATGAATGGATGTTGTGTTTTCATGCTATATTATGGAGTTTGTGGAATGATGTGGAATATAGATGTATGTAGGGAGTGCATGTGATTTGATGATGAATTTAAATTATATGCATGAGCTAATGTTAGCATGATGATGGTTAATGGTGAATGAGGCAGGTTCCAAGGGTGTTATATAATGTATAAATCTTGTAGGAACTGAATGAATGACCATAGATTGAGTTTTAGTATGGTAGGTTGAGTGTTAGCAATGTAAGTTCACGTTTTCTGCTGAGTTTCTGCAAAACTCGCTCAAGCGAGTAGTAATCTCGCCCGAGCGAGATTGTTGTGGAACAGGGGATTCGTTCCTGCCCCAAATTCGCTCAAGCGGACGTGCATTGATTATTTTTTTTAACATATACTCTTATTAATTAGTCTTGACACTATTTATATCAGTGGAATATGAAATAATCATTGATCTTTCTTCCTTATTTTTCAATGTAATTTTAAAAGTATATCAAGAATAATAGACAAGTTTAATATGTTTACCAAAAATAACTAAATTTCTTAATAAACATAAAATAACATAATATGTTAATAGAAAAAGAAGTAGTGACAAGACTTCTTTTCTTTTTAAAAGTTCTTTACAATATTGATAAATACTTTTAATGTTGTTTTGGATTCCATACAATAATAGTACATAATAATTTTCGTGCGTACGTACGTGCGTCAATGCATTCGTGTGGATTTATGAAGTCTTTGTGAGTTTTTTAGTCGTTTGAAAACGTGAATATTATTATTTTTACAAATAGCATTCTTAAATGAATTCAGTCATCTTTGATATCAATTATATGTTATTATTTTTACAAATATTATTCTTAATTAGATTCTCTCATTCTGCTATCAATTATCAATAGAAGATGATTAATTCGCTTTTCCATTTATTGATAGTAAAGATCGATAGTAAAAGAATCAGACAAAAATAATTAACAAATTATATATTATTAGTAATTATATTCTTTTATTTTTTAAGGTTTATTTAGTAAGAGAATCGCGTAAGGGATCACATCAAGTCTTATTTGATCTATTTTATTTAAAAGATATTAATATTATTAAAAAATATAAATATTTTATTTTATTTTTCCTTAATTTTTAATGTATTTTCTCTTATCCGTTTTATGAGACGTGTTTTAGAATTTTTCTTGTGAATTTTATATGACTTATTTCAATTCACAATGTGCATTGATTATTTTTTTCAACACATAGTCTTATTAATTAGTTTTGATACTATTTATATCAATGGAATATGAAATAATCATTAATCTTTCTTTGTTATTATTCAATGTAAGTTTGAAAGTATACCAAGAATAATTGACAAGTTTAATATGTTTACCAAAAATAACTAAATTTCTTAATAAACATAAAATAACATAATTTGTTGATAGAAAAAGAAGTAGTGGCGAGACTTCTTTTCTTTTTAAAAGTTTTATACAATATTTATAAATACTTTTAATGTTGTTTTGGATTCCATACAATAATAGTACATAATAATTTTCGTGCGTGCGTACGTGCGTCCATGCATTCGTGTGGATTTATGAAGTCTTTGTGAGTTTTTTAGTCGTTTGATAACGTGAATATTATTATTTTTACAAATAGCATTCTTAAATGGATTCAGTCATGTTTGATATCAATTATATGTTATTATTTTTACAAATATTATTCTTAATTAGATTCTCTCGCTTCTGCTATCAATTATCAATAGAAGATGATTAATTCCCTTTTCCAATTATTTATAGTAAAGATCGATAGTAAAAGAATCAGACAAAAATAATTAACAAATTATATATTATTAGCAATTATATTCTTTTATTTTTTAAGGTTTATTTAGTAAGAGAATCGCGTAATGGATCACATCAAGTCTTATTTGATCTATTTTATTTATAAGATATTAATATTATTAAAAAATATAAATATTATATTATATTTTTCCTTAATTTTTAATGTATTTTCTCTTATCCTTTTTATGAGACGTGTTTTAGAATTTTTCTTGTGAATTTTATATGACTTATTTCAATTCACAATGTGCATTGATTATTTTTTTCAACACATACTCTTATTAATTAGTCTTGATACTATTTATATCAATGGAATATGAAATAATCATTAATCTTTCTTCGTTATTATTCAACGTAAGTTTGAAAGTATACCAAGAATAATTGACAAGTTTAATATGTTTACCAAAAATAACTAAATTTCTTAATAAACATAAAATAACATAATTTGTTGATAGAAAAAGAAGTAGTGGCGAGACTTCTTTTCTTTTTAAAAGTTTTATACAATATTTATAAATACTTTTAATGTTGTTTTGGATTCCATACAATAATAGTACATAATAATTTTCGTGCGTGAGTACGTGCGTCCATGCATTCGTGTGGATTTATGAAGTCTTTGTGAGTTTTTTAGTCGTTTGATAACGTGAATATTATTATTTTTACAAATAGCATTCTTAAATGGATTCAGTCATCTTTGATATCAATTATATGTTATTATTTTTACAAATATTATTCTTAATTAGATTCTCTCGCTTCTGCTATCAATTATCAATAGAAGATGATTAATTCTCTCTTCCAATTATTTATAGTAAAGATCGATAGTAAAAGAATCAGACAAAAATAATTAACAAATTATATACTATTAATAATTATATTCTTTTATTTTTTAAGGTTTATTTACTAAGAGAATCGCGTAAGGGATCCGATCAAGTCTTATTTGATCCATTTAATTTAAAAGATATTAATATTATTAAAAAATATAAATATTTTATTTTATTTTTCCTTAGTTTTTAATGTATTTTCCCTTATCCTTTTTATGAGACGTGGGTGAGAATTTTTCTTGTTAATTTTAAATGACTTCTTTCAATTTACAATGTGCATTAATTATTTTTTTCAACACATACTCTTATTAACTAATCTTGAAACTATTTATATCAGTGGAATATTAAATAATCATTGATCTTTGTTCCTTATTATTCATTGTAATTTTAAAAGTATACAAAGAATAATTGACAAGTTTAATATGTTTACCTAAAATAACAAAATTTCTTAACAAACATAAAATAACATAATATGTTGATAGAAAAAGAAGTAGTGGCGAGACGTCTTTTCTTTTTAAAAGTTCTATACAAAATTTATATATACTTTAATGTAGTTTTGGATTCCATACAATAATAGTACATAATAATTTTCGTGCGTGCGTACGTGCGTCCATGCAGGCGTGTGCATTTATGAAGTCTTTGTCAGTTTTTTAGTCGTTTTATAATGTGAATATTATTAATTTTACAAATAGCATTCTTAAATGCATTCAGTCATGTTTGATATTAATTATATGTTATTATTTTTATAAATATTATTCTTAATTAGATTCTCTCGCTTTTGCTATCAATTATCAATAGAAGATGATGAATTCTCTTTTCCATTTATTGATAGTAAAGATCGATAGTAAAACAATCTGACAAAAATAATTAACAAATTATATATTATTAATAATTATATTATTTTATTTTTTAAGGTTTATTTAGTAAGAGAATCCCGTAAGGAATCACAACAAGTCTTATTTGATGCATTTAATTTAAAATATATTTATTTTAATAAAAAATATAAAAAATATATTTTATTAATCCTAAGTTTTTATTGTATTTTCTCTTATCCTTTTTATGAGACGTGTTTTTGAATTTTTCTTGTTAATTTTATATGACTTTTTTCAATTTACAATGTGCATTGTTTATTTTTTTCAACACATACTCTTATTAATTAATCTTGAAACTATTTATATCAGGGGAATATGAAATAATCATTGATCTTTCTTCCTTATTATTCAATGTAATTTAAAAGTATACCAAGAATAATTGACAAGCTTAATATGTTTACCTAAAATAACTAAATTTCTTAATAAACATAAAATAACATAATATGTTGATAGAAAAAGAAGTAGTGGGGAGACGTCATTTCTTTTTAAAAGTTCTATACAATATTTATAAATACTTTTAATGTTATTTTGGATTCCATACAATAATAGTACATAATAATTTTCGTGCGTGCGTATGTGCGTCCATGCATGCGTGTGCATTTATGAACTCTTTGTGGGTTTTTTAGTCATTTTATAACGTGAATATTATTAATTTTACAAAAAGCATTCTTAAATAGATTCAGTCATATTCGATAACAATTATATCTTATAACTTTTATAAATATTATTCTTAATTGGATTCTCTCACTTTTCCTTTCAATTATCAGTAGAAGATGATTAATTCCCCTTTCCCTTTATTGATAGTAAAGATCGATAGTAAAAGAATCTGACAAAAATAATTAACAAATTATATATTATTAATAATTATATGCTTTTATTTTTTAAGGTTTATTTAGTAAGAGAATCGCAGAAGGGATCACATCAAGTCTTATTTGATCCATTTAACTCAAAAGATATTAACATTATTAAAAAATATAAATAATATATTTTATTTTTCCTTAATTTTTAATGTATTTTCTCTTATCCTTTTTATGAGAGATGTCTTAGAATTTTTCTTGTTAATTTTATATGACTTCTTTCAATTTACAATGTGCATTGATTATTTTTTTAGCACATACTCTTATTAATTAAGCTTGATACTATTTTTATCAGTGGAATTGAAATAATCGTTGATCTTTCCTCCTTATTATTCAGTGTAATTTTAAAAGTATACAAAGAATAATTGACAAGTTTAATATGTTTACCAAAAATAACTAAATTTCTTAATAAACATAAAATAACATAATATGTTAATAGAAAAAGAAGTTGTGGCGAGACTTCTTTTCTTTTTAAACGTTTTATACAGTATCTATAAATACTTTTAATATTATGTCAGATTCCATACAATAATAGTACATAATAATTTTTGTGCCTGCGTACGTGCGTCCATGCATGCGTGTGCATTTATGAAGTCTTTGTGAGTTTTTTAGTCGTTTTATAACGTGAATATTATTATTTTAACAAATAGTATTCTTAAATAGATTCAGTCATCTTCGATAACAATTATATGTTATTACTTTTATAAATATTATTCTTAATTAGATTCTCTCACTTTTACTATCAATTATCAATAGAAGATGATTAATTCCCTTTTCCATTTATTGATAGTAAAGATCGATAGTAAAAGAATCTGACAAAAATAATTAACAAATTATATATTATTAATAATTATATGCTTTTATTTTTTAAGGTTTACTTATTAAGAGAATCACGTAAGGGATCACATCAAGTCTTATTTGATCCATTTAATTCAAAAGATATTAATATTGTTAAAAAATATAAATAATATAGTTTATTTTTCCTTTATTTTTAATGTATTTTCTCTTATCCTTTTTATGAGACGAGTTTTAGAACTTTTCTTGTTAATTTTATATGACTTCTTTCAATTTACATTGTGCATTGATTATTTTTTCAACACATACTCTTATTAATTAAGCTTGATACTATTTATATCAGTGGAATATGAAATAATCATGGATCTTTCTTTCATATTATTCAATGTAATTTTAAAATTATACCAAGAATAATTGACAAGTTTAATATGTTTACCCAAAATAACTAAATTTCTTAATAAACATAAAATAACATAATATGTTGATAGAGAAAGAAGTAGTGGCGACACGTCTTTTCTTTTTAAAAGTTCTAAACAAAATTTATAAATAATTTTAATGTAGTTTTGGATTCCATACAATAATAGTGCATAATAATTTTCGTGCGTGCGTACGTGCGTCCATGCATTCGTGTGCATTTATAAAGTCTTTGTGAGTTTTTTAGTCGTTTTATATAGTGAATATTATTATTTTTACAAAGAGCATTCTTAAATGGATTTAGTCATCTTTGATATCAATTATATGTTATTATTTTTATAAATGTTATTCTTAATTAGATTCTCTCGCTGTTGCTATCAATTATCAATAGAAGATGATTAATTCCCTTTTCCATTTATTGATAGTAAAGATCGATAGTACAAAAATCTAACAAAAATAATTAACAAATTATATATTATTAATAATTATATTATTTTATTTTTTAAGGTTTATTTAGTAAGAGAACCACGTAAGGGATCACATCAAGTCTTATTTGATCTACTTAATTTAAAAGATATTAATATTATTAAAAAATATAAATATTTTATTTTATTTTTCCTTAATTTTTAATGTATTTACTCTTATCCTTTTTATGAGATGAGTTTTAGAACTTCTCTTGTTAATTTTATATGACTTCTTTCAATTTACAATGTGCATTGATTATTTTTTCAACACATACTCTTATTAATTAAGCTTGATACTATTTATATCAGTGGAATATGAAATAATCATTGATCTTTCTTTCATATTATTCAATGTAATTTTAGAAAGTATACCAAGAATAATTACCAGGTTTAATATGTTTACCTAAAATAACTAAATTTCTTAATAAACATAAAATAACAAAATATGTTAATAGAAAAAGAAGTAGTGACGAGACTTCTTGTTTTTTTAAAAGTTCTTTACAATATTGATAAATACTTTTAATGTTGTTTTGGATTCCATACAATAATAGTACATAATAATTTTCGTGCGTGCGTACGTGCGTCCATGCATTCGTGTGGATTTATGAAGTGTTTGTGAGTTTTTTAGTCGTTTGATAACGTGAATATTATTATTTTTACAAATAGCATTCTTAAATGAATTCAGTCATCTATGATATCAATTATATGTTATTATTTTTACAAATATTATTCTTAATTAGATTCTCTCATTCTGCTATCAATTATCAATAGAAGATGATTAACTCGCTTTTCTATTTATTGATAGTAAAGATCGATAGTAAAAGAATCAGACAAAAATAATTAACAAATTGTATATTATTAATAATTATATTCTTTTATTTTTTATGGTTTATTTAGTAAGAGAATCACGTTAGGGATCACATCAAGTGTTATTTGCTCTATTTTATTTAAAATATATTAATATTATTAAAAAATATAAATATTATATTTTATTTTTCATTAATTTTTAATGTAATTTCTCTTATCCTTTTTATGAGACGTGTTTTAGAATTTTTCTTGTGAATTTTATATGACCCATTTCAATTCACAATGTGCATTGATTATTTTTTTTAACATATACTCTTATTAATTAGTCTTGATACTATTTATATAAGTGGAATATGAAATAATCATTTATCTTTCTTCCTTATTATTCAATGTAATTTTAAAAGTATATCAAGAATAATAGACAAGTTTAATATGTTTACCAAAAATAACTAAATTTCTTAATAAACATAAAATAACATAATATGTTAATAGAAGAAGAAGTAATGACGAGACTTCTTTTCTTTTTAAAAGTTCTTTACAATATTGATAAATACTTTTAATGTTGTTTTGGATTCCATACAATAATAGTACATAATAATTTTCATGCGTACGTACGTGCGTCAATGCATTCGTGTGGATTTATGAAGTCTTTGTGAGTTTTTTAGTCGTTTGATAACGTGAATATTATTATTTTTACAAATAGCATTCTTAAATGAATTCAGTCATCTTTGATATCAATTATATGTTATTAGTTTTACAAATACTATTCTTAATTAGATTCTCTCATTCTGCTATCAATTATCAATAGAAGATGATTAATTTGCTTTTCCATTTATTGATAGTAAAGATCGATAGTAAAAGAATCAGACAAAAATAATTAACAAATTATATATTATTAGTAATAATATTCTTTTATTTTTTAAGGTTTATTTAGTAAGAGAATTGCGTAAGGGATCACATCAAGTCTTATTTGATCTATTTTATTTAAAAGATATTAATATTATTAAAAAATATAAATATTATATTATATTTTTCCTTAATTTTTAATGTATTTTCTCTTATCCTTTTTATGAGACGTGTTTTAGAATTTTTCTTATGAATTTTATATGACTTATTTCAATTCACAATGTGCATTGATTATTTTTTTCAACACATACTCTTATTAATTAGTCTTGATACTATTTATATCAATGGAATATGAAATAATCATTAATCTTTCTTCCTTATTATTCAATGTAAGTTTAAAAGTATACCAAGAATAATTGACAAGTTTAATATGTTTACCAAAAATAACTAAATTTCTTAATAAACATAAAATAACATAATTTGTTGATAGAAAAAGAAGTAGTGGCGAGACTTCTTTTCTTTTTAAAAGTTTTATACAATATTTGTAAATACTTTTAATGTTGTTTTGGATTCCATACAATAATAGTAGATAATAATTTTCGTGCGTGCGTACGTGCGTCCATGCATTCGTGTGGATTTATGAAGTCTTTGTGAGTTTTTTAGTCGTTTGATAACGTGAATATTATTATTTTTACAAATAGCATTCTTAAATGGATGGAGTCATCTTTGATATCAATTATATATTATTATTTTTACAAATATTATTCTTAATTAGATTCTCTCACTTCTACTATCAATTTTCAATAGAAGATGATTAATTCCCTTTTCCAATTATTTATAGAAAAGATCGATAGTAAAAGAATCAGACAAAAATAATTAACAAATTATATATTATTAATAATTATATTCTTTTATTTTTTAAGGTTTATTTACTAAGAGAATCGCGTCAGGGATCAGATCAAGTCTTATTTGATCCATTTAATTTAAAAGATATTAATATTATTAAAAAATATAAATATTTTATTTTATTTTTCCTTAGTTTTTAATGTATTTTCCCTTATCCTTTTTATGAGACGTGGTTGAGAATTTTTCTTATTAATTTTAAATGACTTCTTTCAATTTACAATGTGCATTAATTATTTTTTTCAACACATACTCTTATTAACTAATCTTGAAACTATTTATATCAGTGGAATATGAAATAATCATTGATCTTTGTTCCTTATTATTCATTGTAATTTTAAAAGTATGCAAAGAATAATTGACAAGTTTAATATGTTTACCTAAAATAACAAAATTTCTTAACAAACATAAAATAACATAATATGTTGATAGAAAAAGAAGTAGTGGCGAGACTTCTTTTCTTTTTAAAACTTCTATACAAAATTTATATATACTTTTAATGTAGTTTTGGATTCCATACAATAATAGTACATAATAATTTTCGTGCGTGCATATGTACGTCCATGCATGCGTGTGCATTTATGAAGTCTTTGTGAGTTTTTTAGTCGTTTTATAATGTGAATATTATTAATTTTACAAATAGCATTGTTAAATGGATTCAGTCATCTTTGATATTAATTATATGTTATTATTTTTATAAATATTACTCTTAATTAGATTCTCTCGCTTTTGCTATCAATTATCAATAGAAGATGATGAATTCTCTTTTCCATTTATTGATAGTAAAGAACGATAGTAAAACAATCTGACAAAAATAATTAACAAATTATATATTATTAATAATTATATTATTTTATTTTTTAAGGTTTATTTAGTAAGAGAATCCCGTAAGGAATCACATAAACTCTTATTTGATGCATTTAATTTAAAATATATTTATTTTAATAAAAAATATATTTTATTGTTCCTAAGTTTTTATTGTATTTTCTCTTATCCTTTTTATGAGACGTGTTTTAGAATTTTTCTTGTGAATTTTATATGACTTATTTCAATTCACAATGTGCATTGATTATTTTTTTCAACACATACTCTTATTAATTAGTCTTGATACTATTTATATCAATGGAATATGAAATAATCATTAATCTTTCTTCCTTATTATTCAATGTAAGTTTAAAAGTATACCAAGAATAATTGACAAGTTTAATATGTTTACCAAAAATAACTAAATTTCGTAATAAACATAAAATAACATAATTTGTTGATAGAAGAAGAAGTAGTGGCGAGACTTCTTTTCTTTTTAAAAGTTTTATACAATATTTATAAATACTTTTAATGTTGATTTGGATTCCATACAATAATAGTACATAATAATTTTCGTGCGTGCGTACGTGCGTCCATGCATTCGTGTGGATTTATGAAGTCTTTGTGAGTTTTTTAGTCGTTTGATAACGTGTATATTATTATTTTTACAAATAGCATTCTTAAATGGATTCAGTCATCTTTGATATCAATTATATGTTATTATTTTTACAAATATTATTCTTAATTAGATTCTCTCGCTTCTGCTATCAATTATCAATAGAAGATGATTAATTCGCTTTTCCAATTATTTATAGTAAAGATCGATAGTAAAAGCATGAGACAAAAATAATTAACAAATTATATATTATTAGCAATTATATTCTTTTATTTTTTAAGGTTTATTTAGTAAGAGAATCGCGTAATGGATCACATCAAGTCTTATTTGATCTATTTTATTTATAAGATATTAATATTATTAAAAAATATAAATATTATATTATATTTTTCCTTAATTTTTAATGTATTTTCTCTTATCCTTTTTATGAGACGTGTTTTAGAATTTTTCTTGTGAATTTTATATGACTTATTTCAATTCACAATGTGCATTGATTATTTTTTTCAACACATACTCTTATTAATTAGTCTTGATACTATTTATATCAATGGAATATGAAATAATCATTAATCTTTCTTCGTTATTATTCAACGTAAGTTTGAAAGTATACCAAGAATAATTGACAAGTTTAATATGTTTACCAAAAATAACTAAATTTCTTAATAAACATAAAATAACATAATTTGTTGATAGAAAAAGAAGTAGTGGCGAGACTTCTTTTCTTTTTAAAAGTTTTATACAATATTTATAAATACTTTTAATGTTGTTTTGGATTCCATACAATAATAGTACATAATAATTTTCGTGCGTGAGTACGTGCGTCCATGCATTCGTGTGGATTTATGAAGTCTTTGTGAGTTTTTTAGTCGTTTGATAACGTGAATATTATTATTTTTACAAATAGCATTCTTAAATGGATTCAGTCATCTTTGATATCAATTATATGTTATTATTTTTACAAATATTATTCTTAATTAGATTCTCTCGCTTCTGCTATCAATTATCAATAGAAGATGATTAATTCTCTCTTCCAATTATTTATAGTAAAGATCGATAGTAAAAGAATCAGACAAAAATAATTAACAAATTATATACTATTAATAATTATATTCTTTTATTTTTTAAGGTTTATTTACTAAGAGAATCGCGTAAGGGATCCGATCAAGTCTTATTTGATCCATTTAATTTAAAAGATATTAATATTATTAAAAAATATAAATATTTTATTTTATTTTTCCTTAGTTTTTAATGTATTTTCCCTTATCCTTTTTATGAGACGTGGGTGAGAATTTTTCTTGTTAATTTTAAATGACTTCTTTCAATTTACAATGTGCATTAATTATTTTTTTCAACACATACTCTTATTAACTAATCTTGAAACTATTTATATCAGTGGAATATTAAATAATCATTGATCTTTGTTCCTTATTATTCATTGTAATTTTAAAAGTATACAAAGAATAATTGACAAGTTTAATATGTTTACCTAAAATAACAAAATTTCTTAACAAACATAAAATAACATAATATGTTGATAGAAAAAGAAGTAGTGGCGAGACGTCTTTTCTTTTTAAAAGTTCTATACAAAATTTATATATACTTTAATGTAGTTTTGGATTCCATACAATAATAGTACATAATAATTTTCGTGCGTGCGTACGTGCGTCCATGCAGGCGTGTGCATTTATGAAGTCTTTGTCAGTTTTTTAGTCGTTTTATAATGTGAATATTATTAATTTTACAAATAGCATTCTTAAATGCATTCAGTCATGTTTGATATTAATTATATGTTATTATTTTTATAAATATTATTCTTAATTAGATTCTCTCGCTTTTGCTATCAATTATCAATAGAAGATGATGAATTCTCTTTTCCATTTATTGATAGTAAAGAACGATAGTAAAACAATTTGACAAAAATAATTAACAAATTATATATTATTAATAATTATATTATTTTATTTTTTAAGGTTTATTTAGTAAGAGAATCCCGTAAGGAATCACATAAACTCTTTTTTTATGCATTTAATTTAAAATATATTTATTTTAATAAAAAATATAAAAAATATATTTTATTGTTCCTAAGTTTTTATTGTATTTTCTCTTATCCTTTTTATGAGACGTGTTTTAGAATTTTTCTTGTGAATTTTATATGACTTATTTCAATTCACAATGTGCATTGATTATTTTTTTCAACACATACTCTTATTAATTAGTCTTGATACTATTTATATCAATGGAATATGAAATAATCATTAATCTTTCTTCCTTATTATTCAATGTAAGTTTAAAAGTATACCTAGAATAATTGACAAGTTTAATATGTTTACCAAAAATAACTAAATTTTGTAATAAACATAAAATAACATAATTTGTTGATAGAAGAAGAAGTAGTGGCGAGACTTCTTTTCTTTTTAAAAGTTTTATACAATATTTATAAATACTTTTAATGTTGTTTTGGATTCCATACAATAATAGTACATAATAATTTTCGTGCGTGCGTACGTGCGTCCATCCATTCGTGTGGATTTATGAAGTCTTTGTGAGTTTTTTAGTCGTTTGATAACGTGAATATTATTATTTTTACAAATATAGCATTTTTAAATGGATTCAGTCATCTTTGATATCAATTATATGTTATTATTTTTACAAATATTATTCTTAATTAGATTCTCTCGCTTCTGCTATCAATTATCAATAGAAGATGATTAATTCTCTTTTCTAATTATTTATAGTAAAGATCGATAGTAAAAGAATCAGACAAAAATAATTAACAAATTATATATTATTAATAATTATATTCTTTTTTTAAGGTTTATTTACAAAGAGAATCGCGTAAGAGATCAGATCAAGTCTTATTTGATCCATTTAATTTAAAAGATATTAATATTATTAAAAAATATGAATATTTTATTTTATTTTTCCTTAGTTTTTAATGTATTTTCCCTTATCCTTTTTATGAGACGTGGTTGAGAATTTTTCTTGTTAATTTTAAATGACTTCTTTCAATTTACAATTTGCATTAATTTTTTTTTAACACATACTCTTATTAACTAATCTTGAAACTATTTATATCAGTGGAATATGAAATAATCATTGATCTTTGTTCCTTATTATTCATTGTAATTTTAAAAGTATACAAAGAATAATTGACAAGTTTAATATGTTTACCTAAAATAACAAAATTTCTTAATAAACATAAAATAACATAATATGTTGATAGAAAAAGAAGTAGTGGCGAGGCGTCTTTTCTTTTTAAAAGTTCTATACAAAATTTATATATACTTTTAATGTAGTTTTGGATTCCATACACTAATAGTACATGATAATTTTCATGCGTGCGTACGTGCGTCCATGCATGCGTGTGCATTTATGAAGTCTTTGTGAGTTTTTTAGTCGTTTTATAATGTGAATATTATTAATTTTACAAATAGCATTCTTAAATGGATTCAGTCATCTTTGATATTAATTATATGTTATGTTTTTTATAAATATTATTCTTAATTAGATTCTCTCGCTTTTGCTATCAATTATCAATAGAAGATGATGAATTCTCTTTTCCATTTATTGATAGTAAAGATCGATAGTAAAACAATCTCACAAAAATAATTAACAAATTATATATTATTAATAATTATATTATTTTATTTTTTAAGGTTTATTTAGTAAGAGAATCCCGTAAGGAATCACAACAAGTCTTATTTGATCTATTTTATTTAAAAGATATTAATATTATTAAAAAATATAAATATTTTATTTTATTTTTCCCTAATTTTTAATGTATTTTCTCTTATCCTTTTTATGAGACGTGTTTTAGAATTTTTCTTGTGAATTTTATATGACTTATTTCAATTCACAATGTGCATTGATTATTTTTTTCAACACATAGTCTTATTAATTAGTGTTGATACTATTTATATCAATGGAATATGAAATAATCATTAATCTTTCTTCGTTATTATTCAATGTAAGTTTGAAAGTATACCAAGAATAATTGACAAGTTTAATATGTTTACCAAAAATAACTAAATTTCTTAATAAACATAAAATAACATAATTTGTTGATAGAAAAAGAAGTAGTGGCGAGACTTCTTTTCTTTTTAAAAGTTTTATACAATATTTATAAATACTTTTAATGTTGTTTTGGATTCCATACAATAATAGTACATAATAATTTTTGTGCGTGCGTACGTGCGTCCATGCATTCGTGTGGATTTATGAAGTCTTTGTGAGTTTTTTAGTCGTTTGATAACGTGAATATTATTATTTTTACAAATAGCATTCTTAAATGGATCCAGTCATCTTTGATATTAATTATATGTTATTATTTTTATAAATATTATTCTTAATTAGATTCTCTCGCTTTTGCTATCAATTATCAATAGAAGATGATGAATTCTCTTTTCCATTTATTGATAGTAAAGAACGATAGTAAAACAATCTGAAAAAAATAATTAACAAATTATATATTATTAATAATTATATTATTTTATTTTTTAAGGTTTATTTAGTAAGAGAATCCCGTAAGGAATCACATAAACTCTTATTTGATGCATTTAATTTAAAATATATTTATTTTAATAAAAAATATAAAAAATATATTTTATTGTTCCTAAGTTTTTATTATATTTTCTCTTATCCTTTTTATGAGACGTGTTTTAGAATTTTTCTTGTGAATTTTATATGACTTATTTCAATTCACAATGTGCATTGATTATTTTTTTCAACACATACTCTTATTAATTAGTCTTGATACTATTTATATCAATGGAATATGAAATAATCATTAATCTTTCTTCCTTATTATTCAATGTAAGTTTAAAAGTATACCAAGAATAATTGACAAGTTTAATATGTTTACTAAAAATAACTAAATTTCGTAATAAACATAAAATAACATAATTTGTTGATAGAAGAAGAAGTAGTGGCGAGACTTCTTTTCTTTTTAAAAGTTTTATACAATATTTATAAATACTTTTAATGTTGATTTGGATTCCATATAATAATAGTACATAATAATTTTTGTGCGTGCGTACGTGCGTCCATGCATTCGTGGGGATTTATGAAGTCTTTGTGAGTTTTTTAGTTGTTTGATAACGTGTATATTATTATTTTTACAAATAGCATTCTTAAATAGATTCAGTCATCTTTGATATCAATTATATGTTATTATTTTCACAAATATTATTCTTAATTAGATTCTCTCGCTTCTGCTATCAATTATCAATAGAAGATGATTAATTCTCTTTTCTAATTATTTATAGTAAAGATCGATAGTAAAAGAATCAGACAAGAATAATTAACAAATTATATATTATTAATAATTATATTCTTTTATTTTTTAAGGTTTATTTACTAAGAGAATCGTGTAAGGGATCAGATCAAGTCTTATTTGATCCATTTAATTTAGAAGATATTAATATTATTAAAAAATATAAATATTTTATTTTATTTTTCCTTAGTTTTTAATGTATTTTCCCTTATCCTTTTTATGAGACGTGGTTGAGAATTTTTCTTGTTAATTTTAAATGACTTCTTTCAATTTACAATGTGTATTAATTATTTTTTTAACACATACTCTTATTAACTAATCTTGAAACTATTTATATCAGTGGAATATGAAATAATCATTGATCTTTGTTCCTTATTATTCATTGTAATTTTAAAAGTATGCAAAGAATAATTGACAAGTTTAATATGTTTACCTAAAATAACTAAATTTCTTAATAAACATAAAATAACATAATATGTTGACAGAAAAAGAAGTAGTGGGGAGACGTCATTTCTTTTTAAAAGTTCTATACAATATTTATAAATACTTTTAATGTTATTTTGGATTCCATACAATAATAGCACAAAATAATTTTCGTGCGTGCGTACGTGCGTCCATGCATTCGTGCGTCCATGCATGCGTGCGCATTTATGAACTCTTTGTGAGTTTTTTAGTCGTTTTATAACGTGAATATTATTAATTTTACAAATAGCATTCTTATATGGATTTAGTGATATTCGATAACAATTATATGTTATTACTTTTATAAATATTATTCTTAATTGGATTCTCTCACTTTTCCTTTCAATTATCAGTAGAAGATGATTAATTTCTCTTTCCCTTTATTGATAGTAAAGATCGATAGTAAAAGAGTCTGACAAAAATAATTAACAAATTATATATTATTAAATATTATATGCTTTTATTTTTTAAGGTTTATTTAGTAAGAGAATCGCAGAAGGGATCACATCAAGTCTTATTTGATCCATTTAACTCAAAAGATATTAACATTATTAAAAAATATAAATAATATATTTTATTTTTCCTTAATTTTTAATGTATTTTCTCTTATCCTTTTTATGAGACATGTCTTAGAATTTTTCTTGTTAATTTTATATGACTTCTTTCAATTTACAATGTGCATTGATTATTTTTTTAGCACATACTCTTATTAATTAAGCTTGATACTATTTTTATCAGTGGAATTGAAATAATCATTGATCTTTCTTCCTTATTATTCAATGTAATTTTAAAAGTATACAAAGAATAATTGACAAGTTTAATATGTTTACCCAAAATAACTAAATTTCTTAATAAACATAAAATAACATAACATGTTGATAGAAAAAGAAGTAGTGGGGAGACGTCTTTTCTTTTTAAAAGTTCTATACAAAATTTATAAATAATTTTAATGTAGTTTTGGATTCCATACAATAATAGTACATAATAATTTTCGTGCGTGCGTACGTGCGTCCATGCATGCGTGTGCATTTATGAACTCTTTGTGAGTTTTTTAGTCATTTTATATAGTGAATATTATTATTTTTACAAAGAGCATTCTTAAATGGATTCAGTCATCTTTGATATCAATTATATGTTATTATTTTTATAAATATTATTCTTAATTAGATTCTCTCGCTTTTGCTATCAATTATCAATAGAAGATGATTAATTCCCTTTTCCATTTATTGATAGTAAAGATCGATAATACAAAAATCTGACAAAAATAATTAACAAATTATATATTATTAATACTTATATTATTTTTCCTTTTAAGGTTTATTTAGTAAGAGAATCACGTAAGGGATCACATCAAGTCTTATTTGATCTATTTAATTTAAAAGATATTAATATTATTAAAAAATATAAATATTATATTTTATTTTTCCTTAATTTTTAATGTATTTTCTCTTATCCTTTTTATGAGACGAGTTTTAGAACTTTTCTTGTTAATTTTATATGACTTCTTTCAATTTACAATGTGCATTGATTATTTTTTCAACACATACTCTTATTAATTAAGCTTGATACTATTTATATCAGTGGAATATGAAATAATCATCGATCTTTCTTTCATATTATTCAATGTAATTTTAGAAATTATACAAAGAATAATTGACAAGTTTAATATATTTACCTAAAATAACTAAATTTCTTAATAAACATAAAATAACATAATATGTTAATAGAAAAAGAAGTAGTGAGGAGACTTCTTTTCTTTTTAAAAGTTCTTTACAATATTGATAAATACTTTTAATGTTGTTTTGGATTCCATACAATAATAGTACATAATAATTTTCATGCGTGCGTACATGCGTCCATGCATTCGTGTGGATTTATGAAGTCTTTGTGAGTTTTTTTGTCGTTTGATAACGTGAATATTATTATTTTTACAAATAGCATTCTTAAATGAATTCAGTCATCTTTGATATCAATTATATGTTATTATTTTTACAAATATTATTCTTAATTAGATTCTCTCATTCTGCTATCAATTATCAATAGAAGATGATTAACTCGCTTTCCCATTTATTGATAGTAAAGATCGATAGTAAAAGAATCAGACAAAAATAATTAACTAATTATATATTATTAATAATTATATTCTTTTATTTTTTAAGGTTTATTTAGTAAGAGAATCGCGTAAGGGATCACATCAAGTCTTATTTGATCTATTTTATTTAAAAGATATTAATATTATTAAAAAATATAAATATTATATTATATTTTTCCTTAATTTTTAATGTATTTTCTGTTATCCTTTTTATGAGACGTGTTTTAGAATTTTTCTTGTGAATTTTATATGACCCATTTCAATTCACAATGTGCATTGATTTTTTTTTCAACGTATACTCTTATTAATTAGTCTTGATACTATTTATATCAGTGGAATATTAAATAATCATTGATCTTTCTTCCTTATTATTCAATGTAATTTTAAAAGTATATCAAGAATAATTGACAAGTTTAATATGTTTACCAAAAATAACTAAATTTCTTAATAAACATAAAATAACATAATATGTTAATAGAAAAAGAAGTAGTGACGAGACTTCTTTTCTTTTTAAAAGTTCTTTACAATATTGATAAATACTTTTAATGTTGTTTTGGATTCCATACAATAATAGTACATAATAATTTTCGTGCGTGTGTACGTGCGTCCATCCATTCGTGTGGATTTATGAAGTCTTTGTGAGTTTTTTAGTCGTATGATAATGTGAATATTATTATTTTTACAAATAGCATTCTTAAATGAATTCAATCATCTTTGATATCAATTATATGTTATTATTTTTACAAATATTATTCTTAATTAGATTCTCTCATTCTGCTATCAATTATCAATAGAAGATGATTAACTCGCTTTTCCATTTAGTGATAGTAAAGATCGATAGTAAAAGAATCAGACAAAAATAGTTAACAAATTATATATTATTAATAATTATATTCTTTTATTTTTTAAGGTTTATTTAGTAAGAGAATCGCGTAAGGGATCACATCAAGTCTTATTTGATCTATTTTGTTTAAAAGATATTAATACTATTAAAAAATATAAATATTTTATTTTATTTTTCCTTAATTTTTAATGTATTTTCTCTTATCCTTTTTATGAGAAGTGTTTTAGAATTTTTCTTGTGAATTTTCTGACCCATTTCAATTCACAATGTGCATTGATTATTTTTTTCAACATATACTCTTATTAATTAGTCTTGATACTATTTATATCAGTGGAATATGAAATAATCATTGATCTTTCTTCCTTATTATTCAATGTAATTTTAAAAGTATATCAAGAATAACTGACAAGTTTAATATGTTTACCAAAAATAACTAAATTTATTAATAAACATAAAATAACATAATATGTTAATAGAAAAAGAAGTAGTGACGAGACTTCTTTTCTTTTTAAAAGTTCTTTACAATATTGATAAATACTTTTAATGTTGTTTTAGATTCCATACAATAATAGTACATAATAATTTTCGTGCGTACGTACGTGCGTCCATGCATTCGTGTGGATTTATGAAGTCTTTGTGAGTTTTTTAGTCGTTTGATAACGTGAATATTATTATTTTTACAAATAGCATTCTTAAATGAATTCAGTCATCTTTGATATCAATTATATGTTATTATTTTTACAAATATTATTCTTAATTAGATTCTCTCATTCTGTTATCAATTATCAATAGAAGATGATTAACTCGCTTTTCCATTTATTGATAGTAAAGATCGATAGTAAAAGAATCAGACAAAAATAATTAACTAATTATATATTATTAATAATTATATTCTTTTATTTTTTAAGGTTTATTTAGTAAGAGAATCGCGTAAGGGATCACATCAAGTCTTATTTGATCTATTTTATTTAAAAGATATTAATATTGTTAAAAAATATAAATATTATATTTTATTTTTCCTTAATTTTTAATGTATTTTCTGTTATCCTTTTTATGAGACGTGTTTTAGAATTTTTCTTGTGAATTTTATATGACCCATTTCAATTCACAATGTGCATTGATTATTTTTTTCAACATATACTCTTATTAATTAGTCTTGATACTATTTATATCAGTGGAATATGAAATAATCATTGATCTTTCTTCCTTATTATTCAATGTAATTTTAAAAGTATATCAAGAATAATTGACAAGTTTAATATGTTTACCGAAAATAACTAAATTTCTTAATAAACATAAAATAACATAATATGTTAATAGAAAAAGAAGTAGTGACGAGACTTCTTTTCTTTTTAAAAGTTCTTTACAATATTGATAAATACTTTTAATGTTGTTTTTGATTCCATACAATAATAGTACATAATAATTTTCGTGCGTGTGTACGTGCGTCCATGCATTCGTGTGGATTTATGAAGTCTTTGTGAGTTTTTTAGTCGTATGATAATGTGAATATTATTATTTTTACAAATAGCATTCTTAAATGAATTCATTCATCTTTGATATCAATTATATGTTATTATTTTTACAAATATTATTCTTAATTAGATTCTCTCATTCTGCTATCAATTATCAATAGAAGATGATTAACTCGCTTTTCCATTTACTGATAGTAAAGATCGATAGTAAAAGAATCTGACAAAAATAATTAACAAATTATATATTATTAATAATTATATTATTTTATTTTTTAAGGTTTATTTAGTAAGAGAATCACGTAAGGGATCACATCAAGTCTTATTTGATCTATTTAATTTAAAAGATATTAATATTATTAAAAATATAAATATTATATTTTATTTTTCCTTAATTTTTAATGTATTTTCTCTTATCCTTTTTATGAGATGAGTTTTAGAATTTTTCTTGTGAATTTTATATGACCCATTTCAATTCACAATGTGCATTGATTATTTTTTTCAACATATACTCTTATTAATTAGTCTTGATACTATTTATATCAGTGGAATATGAAATAATCATTGATCTTTCTTCCTTATTATTCAATGTAATTTTAAAAGTATATCAAGAATAATTGACAAGTTTAATATGTTTACCAAAAATAACTAAATTTCTTAATAAACATAAAATAACATAATATGTTAATAGAAAAAGAAGTAGTGACGAGACTTCTTTTCTTTTTAAAAGTTCTTTACAATATTGATAAATACTTTTAACGTTGTTTTAGATTCTATACAATAATAGTACATAATAATTTTCATGCGTACGTACGTGCGTCCATGCATTCGTGTGGATTTATGAAGTCTTTGTGAGTTTTTTAGTCGTTTGATAACGTGAATATTATTATTTTTACAAATAGCATTCTTAAATGAATTCAGTCATCTTTGATATCAATTATATGTTATTATTTTTACAAATATTATTCTTAATTAGATTCTCTCATTCTGCTATCAATTATCAATAGAAGATGATTAACTCGCTTTTCCATTTATTGATAGTAAAGATCGATAGTAAAAGAATCAGACAAAAATAATTAACAAATTATATATTATTAATAATTATATTCTTTTATTTTTTAAGGTTTATTTAGTAAGAGAATCGCGTAAGGGATCACATCAAGTCTTATTTGATCTATTTTTTTTATAAGATATTAATATTATTAAAAAATATAAATATTATATTATATTTTTCCTTAATTTTTAATGTATTTTCTCTTATCCTTTTTATGAGACGTGTTTTAGAATTTTTCTTGAGAATTTTATATGACTTATTTCAATTCACAATGTGCATTGATTATTTTTTTCAACAGATACTCTTATTAATTAGTCTTGATACTATTTATATTAATGGAATATGAAATAATCATTAATCTTTCTTCCTTATTATTCAATGTAAGTTTAAAAGTATACCAAGAATAATTGACAAGTTTAATATGTTTACCAAAAATAACTAAATTTCTTAATAAACATAAAATAACATAATTTGTTGATAGAAAAAGAAGTAGTGGCGAGACTTCTTTTCTTTTTAAAAGTTTTATACAATATTTATAAATACTTTTAATGTTATTTTGGATTCCATACAATAATAGTACATAATAATTTTCATGCGTGCGTACGTGCATCCATGCATTCGTGTGGATTTATGAAGTCTTTGTGAGTTGTTTAGTCGTTTGATAACATGAATATTGTTATTTTTACAAATACCATTCTTAAATGGATTCAGTCATCTTTGATATCAATTATATGTTATTATTTTTACAAATATTATTCTTAATTAGATTCTCTCGCTTCTGCTATCAATTATCAATAGAAGATGATTAATTCCCTTTTCCAATTATTTATAGTAAAGATCGATAGTAAAAGAATCATACAAAATAATTAACAAATTATATATTATTAATAATTATTTTCTTTTATTTTTTAAGGTTTATTTACTAAGAGAATCGCGTAAGGGATCAGATCAAGTCTTATTTCATCCATTTAATTTAAAATATATTAATATTATTAAAAAATATAAATATTATATTTTATTTTTCCTTAGTTTTTAATGTATTTTCCCTTATCCTTTTTATGAGACATGGTTGAGAATTTTTCTTGTTAATTTTAAATGACTTCTTTCAATTTACAATGTGCATTAATTATTTTTTTCAACACATACTAGTATTAACTAATCTTGAAACTATTTATATCAGTGGAATATGAAATAATCATTGATCTTTGTTCCTTATTATTCATTGTAATTTTAAAAGTATACAAAGAATAATTGACAAGTTTAATATGTTTACCTAAAATAACAAAATTTCTTAAAAAACATAAAATAACATAATATGTTGATAGAAAAAGAAGTAGTAGCGAGGCGTCTTTTCTTTTTAAAAGTTCTATACAAAATTTATATATACTTTTAATGTAGTTTTGGATTCCATACAATAATAGTACATAATAATTTTCGTGTGTGCGTACGTGCGTCCATGCATGCGTGTGCATTTATGAAGTCTTTGTGAGTTTTTTAGTCGTTTTATAATGTGAATATTATTAATTTTACAAATAGCATTCTTAAATGGATTCAGTCATCTTTGATATTAATTATATGTTATTATTTTTATAAATATTATTCTTAATTAGATTCTCTCGCTTTTGCTATCAATTATCAATAGAAGATGATGAATTCTACTTTCCATTTATTGATAGTAAAGAACGATAGTAAAACAATTTGACAAAAATAATTAACAAATTATATATTATTAATAATTATATTATTTTATTTTTTAAGGTTTATTTAGTAAGAGAATCCCGTAAGTAATCACATAAACTCTTATTTGATGCATTTAATTTAAAATATATTTATTTTAATAAAAAATATATTTTATTGTTCCTAAGTTTTTATTGTATTTTCTCTTATCCTTTTTATGAGACGTGTTTTAGAATTTTTCTTGTGAATTTTATATGACTTATTTCAATTCACAATGTGCATTGATTATTTTTTTCAACACATACTCTTATTAATTAGTTTTGATACTATTTATATCAGTGGAATATGAAATAATCATTGAGCTTTCTTCCTTATTATTCAATATAATTTTAAAAGTATACCAAGAATAATTGACAAGTTTAATATGTTTACCAAAATTAACAAAATTTCTTAATCAACATAAAATAACATAATATGTTGATAGAAAAAGAAGTAGTGGCGAGACTTCTTTTCTTTTTAAAAGTTCTATACAATATTTATAAATACTTTTAATGTTGTTTTGGATTCCATACAATAATAGTACATAATGATTTTCATGCGGGCGGACGTGCGTCCATGCATGCGTGTGCATTTATGAACTCTTTGTGAGATTTTTTGTCATTTTATAATGTGAATATTATTATTTTTACAAATAGCATTCTTAAATGGATTCAGTCATCTTTGATATTAATTATATGTTATTATTTTTATAATTATTATTCTTAATTAGATTCTCTCACTTTTGCTATCAATTATCAATAGAAGATGATTAATTCCCTTTTCCATTTATTGATAGTAAAGATCGATAATAGAAGAATCTCACAAAAAAAATTAATAAATTATATATTGTTAATAATTATATTCTTTTATTTTTAAGGTTTATTTAGTAAGAGAATCACGTAAGGGATCACATCAAGTCTTATTTGATCCATTTAATTTAAAAGATATTAATATTATTAAAAAATATAAATATTTTATTTTATTTTCCTTTCATTTTTAATGTATTTTCTCTTATCCTTTTTATGAGACGTGTTTTAGAATTTTTCTTGTTAATTTTATATGACCTCTTTCTCTTTACAATGTGCATTGATTATTTTTTTCAACACATACTCTTATTAATTTAGCTTGATACTATTTATATCAGTGGAATATAAAATATTCATTTATCTTTCTTCCTTATTATTCAATGTAATTTTAGAAAGTATACCAAGAATAATTGACAGGTTTATTATGTTTACCTAAAATAACTAAATTTCTTAACAAATATAAAATAACATAAAATGTTGATAGAAAAAGAAGTAGTGGAGAGACTTCTTTTCTTTTTAAAAATTCTATACAATATTTATAAATACTTTTAATGTTGTTTTGAATTCCATACAATAATAGTACATAATAATTTTCATGCGTGCGTACGTGCGTCCATGCATACATATGCATTTATGAACTCTTTGTGAGTTTTTTGGTCGTTTTATAACGTGAATATTATTATTTTTACAAATAGCATTCTTAAATGGATTCAGTCATCTTTGATATCAATTATATGTTATTTTTTTATAAATATTATTCTTAATTAGATTCTCTCACTTTTGCTATCAATTATCAATAGAAGATGATTAATTCCCTTTTCCATTAATTCATAGTAAGTATCGATAATAAAAGAATCTCACAAAAATAATTAACAAATTATATATTGTTAGTAATTATATTCTTTTATTTTTAAGGTTTATTTAGTAAGAGAATCGCGTTAGGGATCACATCATGTCTTATTTGATGCATTTAATTTAAAATATATTTATTTTAATAAAAAATATAGAAAATATATTTTATTTTTCCTTAGTTTTTAATGTATTTTCTCTTATCCTTTTTACGAGATGTGTTTTATAATTTTTCTGGTTAATTTTATATAACTTCTTTCAATTTACAATATGCATTGATTATTTTTTTCAAGACATACTCTTATTAATTAATCTTGAAACTATTTATATCAGTGGAATATGAAATAATAATTTATGTTTCTTTCTTATTATTCAATGTAATTTTAAAAGTATACCAAGAATAATTAACAAGTTTAATATGTTTACGTAAAATAACTAAATTTCTTAATAAACATAAAATAACATAATATGTTGATAAAAAAGGAAGTACTGGCGAGACGTCTTTTCTTTTTAGAAGTTTTATACAATATTTATAAATACTTTTAATGTTGTTTTGGATTCCATACAATAATAGTACATAATAATTTTCATGCATGCGTACGTGCGTCCATGCATGCGAGTGCATCTATGAAGTCTTTGTAAGTTTTTTTGTCGTTTTATAACGTGAATATTATTATGTTACAAATAGCATTCTTAAATGGATTCAGTCATCTTTGATATCAATTTATATGTTATTATATTTATACATATTATTCTTAATTAGATTCTCTCACTTTTGCTATCAATTATCAATAGAAGATGATTACCTCCCTTTTCCATTTATTGATAGTAAAGATCGATAATAAAAGAATCTGACAAAAATAATTAACAAATTATATATTAGTAATAATTATATTCTTTTTTTTGAAGGTTTAATTAGTAAGAGAATCGTGTAAGGGATCCTATCAAGTCTTATTTGATGCATTTAATTTAAAATATATTTATTTTAATAAAAATATGAATAATATATTTTATTTTTCCTTAGTTTTTATTGATTTTTCTCTTATCCTTTTTATGAGACATGTTTTAGAATTTTTCTTGTTAATTTTATATGACTTCTTTCAATTTACAATGGGCATTGATTATTTTTGTCAACAGAAACTCTTATTAATTAAGCTTGATACTATTTATATCAGTGGAATATAAAATAATCATTGATCTTTCTTCCTTATTATTCAATGTAATTTTAAAAGTATACCAAGAATAATTGACAAATTTAATATGATTACCTAAAATAACAAAATTTCTTAAAGAAAAAGAAGTAGTCGCGAGACTTCTTTTCTTTTTAAAAGTTCTATACAATATTTATAAATACTTTTAATGTTGTTTTGGATTACATACAATAATAGTACATACTAATATTCATGCGTGTGTACATGCATCCATGCATGTGTGTGCATTTATTAAGTCTTTCTGAGTTTTTTTGTTCGTTTTATAACGTGAATATTATTATTTTTACAAATAGCATTCTTAAATGGATTTAGTCATCTTTGATATCAATTATATGTTATTATTTTTATAACTATTATTCTTAATTAGATTCTCTCACTTTTGCTATTAATTATCAATAGAAGATGATTAATTGTTTTTTCCATTTATTGATAGTAAAGATCGATAATAAAAGAATCTGACAAAAATAATTATCAAACTATATATTATTAATATTTATATTCTTTTATTTTTTAAGGTTTATTTAGTAAGAGAATCCCGTAAGGGATCACATCATGTCTTATTTGATTCATTTAATTTAAACGATATTAATATTATTAAAAAATATAAATAATATATTTTATTTTTCCTTAATTTTTAATGTATTTTTCTTATCCTTTTTATGAGATGTATTTTAGAATTTTTCTTGTTAATTTTATATGACTTCTTTCAATTTACAATGTACATTGATTTTTTTTCAACACATACTCTTATTAATTAATCTTGATACTATTTATATCAGTGGAATATGAAATAATCGTTGATCCTTCTTCCTTATTTTTCAATGTAATTTTAAAAGTATACCAAGAATAATTGACAAGGTTAATATGTTTATCTAAAATAACTAAATTTCTTAATAAACATAAAATAACATGTTATGTTGATAGAAAAAGATGTAGTGGCGAGACCTCTTTTCTTTTTAAAAGTTCTATACAATGTTTATAAATACTTTTAATGTTGTTTCGGATTCCATACAATAATGGTACATAATAATTTTCATGCGTGCGTACGTGCATCTATGCATGTGTGTGGATTTATGAAGTCTTTATGAGTTTTTTTGTCGTTTTATAATGTGAATATTATTATTTTTACAAATAGCATCCTGAAATGGATTCAGTCATCTTTGATATCAATTATATGTTATTATTTTTATAAATATGATTCTTAATTAGATTCTCTCACTTTTGCTATCAATTATCAATAGGAGATGATTAATTCCCTTTTCCATTTATTGATAGTAAAGATCAATGGTAAAAGAATCTGACAAAAATAGTTAACAAATTATATATTATTAATAATTATATTCTTTTATTTTTTAAAGTTTATTTAGTAAGAGAATCCCGTAAGGGATCACATCAAGTCTTATTTGATGTATTTAATTTAAAATATAGTTATTTTAATAAAAAAATAAATTATATATTTTATTTTTCCTTAGTTTTTAATGTATTTTCTCTTATACTTTTTATGAGACGTGTTTTAGAATTTTTCTTGTTAATTTTATATGGCTTCTTTCAATTTACAATGTGCATTGATTTTCTTTTCAACACATACTCTTATTAATTAATCTTGATACTATTTATATCAATGGAATATGAATCAATCATCGATCTTTCTTCCTTATTATTCCATGTAATTTTAAAAGTATACCAAGAATAATTGACAAGTTTAATATGTTTACCTAAAATAACTAAATTTCTTAATAAACATAAAATAACATAATATGTTTATGGAAAAAGATGCAGTGGGGAGACGTCTTTTTTCTTTTTAAAAGTTCTATACAATATTTATAAATACTTTTAATGTTGTTTTGGATTCCACACAATAAGTTTCGTGCGTCCGTACGTGCGTCCATGCATGGGAGTGCATTTATGAACTCTTTGTGAGTTTTTTTTGTCATTCTATAATGTGAATATTATTATTCTTACAAATAGCATTCTTAAGTGGATTCAGTTATCTTTGATATCAATTATATGTTATTATTTGTATAAATATTATTCTTAATTAGATTCTCTCACTTTTGCTATCAATTATCAATAGAAGATGATTAATTCCCTTTTCCATTTATTGATAGTAATGATCGATAATAAAAGAATCTGACAAAAATAATTAACAAATTATATATTGTTAATAATTATATTCTTTTATTTTTTAAGGTTTATTTAGTAAGAGAATCGCATAAGGGATCACATCAAGTCTTATTTGATGCATTTAATTTAAAATATATTTATTTTAATATAAAATATAAATAATATATTTTATTTTTCCCTATTTTTTAATGTATTTTCTCTTATCCTTTTTATGAGACGTGTTTTAGAATTTTTCTTGTTAAGTTTATATGACCTCTTTCAATTTACAATGTGCATTGATTATTTTTTTCAACATATACTCTTATTAATTTAGCTTGATAATATTTATATTAGTGGAATATGAAATAATCATTGATATTTCTTCCTTATTATTCAATGTAATTTTAGAAAGTATACCAAGAATAATTGACAAGTTTAATATGTTTACCTAAAATAACTAAATTTCTTAACAAATATAAAATAACATAATATATTGATAGAAAAAGAAGTAGTTGCGAGAATTCTTTTCTTTTTAAAAGTTCTATACAATATTTATAAATACTTCAAATGTTGTTTTAGATTCCATACAATAATAGTACATAATAATTTTGGTGCGTGCGTACGTGCGTCCATGCATTCGTGTGGATTTATGAAGTCTTTGTGAGTTTTTTAGTCGTTTGATAACGTGAATATTATTATTTTTACAAATAGCATTCTTAAATGGATTCGGTCATCTTTGATATCAATTATATGTTATTATTTTTGTAAATATTATTCTTAATTAGATTCTCTCGCTTTTGTTATCAATTATCAATAAAAGATTATTAATTCTATTTTTCATTTATTGATAGTAAGGATCGATAGTAAAAGAATCTTATAAAAATAATTAACAAATTATATATTATTAATAATTATATTCTTTTATTTTTTTAAGGTTTATTTAGTAAGAGAATCGCGTAATGAATCACATCAAGTCTTATTTGAACCATTTAATTTAGAAGATATTAATATTATTAAAAAATATAAATATTTTATTTTATTTTACCTTAATTTTTAATGTATTTTCTCTTATCCTTTTTATCAAACGTGTTTTATAATTTTTCTTGTTAATTTATATGACTTTTTCAATTTACAATGTGCATTGATTATTTGTTTCAACACATACTCTTCTTAATTAAGCTTGATACTATTTATATCAGTCGAATATGAAATAATCATCGATCTTTCTTTCTTATTATTCAATGGAATTTTAAAAGTATACCAAGAATAATTGACAAGTTTAATATGTTTACCAAAAATAACTAAATTTCTTAATAAACATAAAATAACAAAATATGTTGATAGAAAAAGAAGTAGTGGCGAGACGTGTTTTCCCTTTAAAAGTTCTATACAATATTTATAAATACTTTTAATGTTGTTTGGATTCCATACAATAATAGTACATAATAATTTTCGTGCGTGCGTACGTGCGTTCATGCATGCTTGTGCATTTATGAAGTCTTTGTGAGTTTTTTAGTCATTTTATAATGAAAATAATACAAATAGCATTCTTAAATGGATTCAGCCATCTTTAATATTAATTATTTATTTTTATTTTTATAAATATTATTCTTAATTAGATTCTCTCACTTTTGCTATCAATTATCAATAGAAGATGATTAATTCCCTTTTCTATTTATTGATAGTAAAGTTCGATAGTAAAAGAATCTGACAAAAATAATTAACAAATTATATATTATTAATAATTATATTCTTTTATTTTTTAAGGTTTATTTAGTAAGAGAATCGCGTAGGGTATCACATCAAGTCTTATTTGATCTATTTTATTTAAAAGATATTAATATTATTAAAAAATATAAATATTATATTATATTTTTCCTTAATTTTTAATGTATTTTCTGTTATCCTTTTTATGAGACGTGTTTTAGAATTTTTCTTGTTAATTTTATATGACCCATTTCAATTCACAATGTGCATTGATTATTTTTTTCAACATATACTCTTATTAATTAGTCTTGATACTATTTATATCAGTGGAATATTAAATAATCATTGATCTTTCTTCCTTATTATTCAATGTAATTTTAAAAGTATATCAAGAATAATTGACAAGTTTAATATGTTTACCAAAAATAACTAAATTTCTTAATAAACATAAAATAACATAATATGTTAATAGAAAAAGAAGTAGTGACGAGACTTCTTTTCTTTTTAAAAGTTCTTTACAATATTGATAAATACTTTTAATGTTGTTTTGGATTCCATACAATAATAGTACATAATAATTTTCATGCGTGTGTACGTGCGTCCATGCATTCGTGTGGATTTATGAAGTCTTTGTGAGTTTTTTAGTCGTATGATAATTTGAATATTATTATTTTTACAAATAGCATTCTTAAATGAATTCATTCATCTTTGATATCAATTATATGTTATTATTTTTACAAATATTATTCTTAATTAGATTCTCTCATTCTGCTATCAATTATCAATAGAAGATGATTAACTCGCTTTTCCATTTAGTGATAGTAAAGATCGATAGTAAAAGAATCAGACAAAAATAATTAACAAATTATATACTATTAATAATTATATTCTTTTATTTTTTAAGGTTTATTTAGTAAGAGAATCGCGTAAGGGATCACATCAAGTCTTATTTGATCTATTTTGTTTAAAAGATATTAATACTATTAAAAAATATAAATATTATATTATATTTTTCCTTAATTTTTAATGTATTTTCTCTTATCCTTTTTATGAGACGTGTTTTAGAATTTTTCTTGTGAATTTTATATGACTTATTTCAATTCACAATGTGCATTGATTATTTTTTTCAACACATACTCTTATTAATTAGTCTTGATACTATTTATATCAATGGAATATGAAATAATCATTAATCTTTCTTCCTTATTATTCAATATAATTTTAAAAGTATACCAAGAATAATTGACAAGTTTAATATGTTTACCAAAATTAACTAAATTTCTTAATCAACATAAAATAACATAATATGTTGATAGAAAAAGAAGTAGTGGCGAGACTTCTTTTCTTTTTAAAAGTTCTATACAATATTTATAAATACTTTTAATGTTGTTTTGGATTCCATACAATAATAGTACATAATGATTTTCGTGCGGGCGGACGTGCGTCCATGCATGCGTGTGCATTTATGAACTCTTTGTGAGATTTTTTGTCATTTTATAATGTGAATATTATTATTTTTACAAATAGCATTCTTAAATGGATTCAGTCATCTTTGATATTAATTATATGTTATTATTTTTATAATTATTATTCTTAATTAGATTCTCTCACTTTTGCTATCAATTATCAATAGAAGATGATTAATTCCCTTTTCCATTTATTGATAGTAAAGATCGATAATAAAAGAATCTGACAAAAAAAATTAATAAATTATATATTGTTAATAATTATATTCTTTTATTTTTAAGGTTTATTTAGTAAGAGAATCACGTAATGGATCACATCAAGTCTTATTTGATCCATTTAATTTAAAAGATATTAATATTATTAAAAAATATAAATATTTTATTTTATTTTCCTTTCATTTTTAATGTATTTTCTCTTATCCTTTTTATGAGACGTGTTTTAGAATTTTTCTTGTTAATTTTATATGACCTCTTTCACTTTACAATGTGCATTGATTATTTTTTTCAACACATACTCTTATTAATTTAGCTTGATACTATTTATATCAGTGGAATATAAAATATTCATTTATCTTTCTTCCTTATTATTCAATGTAATTTTAGAAAGTATACCAAGAATAATTGACAAGTTTATTATGTTTACCTAAAATAACTAAATTTCTTAACAAATATAAAATAACATAATATGTTGATAGAAAAAGAAGTAGTGGAGAGACTTCTTTTCTTTTTAAAAATTCTATACAATATTTATAAATACTTTTAATGTTGTTTTGGATTCCATACAATAATAGTACATAATAATTTTCATGCGTGCGTACGTGCGTCCATGCATACGTATGCATTTATGAACTCTTTGTGAGTTTTTTGGTCGTTTTATAACGTGAATATTATTATTTTTACAAATAGCATTCTTAAATGGATTCAGTCATCTTTGATATCAATTATATGTTATTTTTTTATAAATATTATTCTTAATTAGATTCTCTCACTTTTGCTATCAATTATCAATAGAAGATGATTAATTCCCTTTTCCATTAATTCATAGTAAGTATCGATAATAAAAGAATCTCACAAAAATAATTAACAAATTATATATTGTTAGTAATTATATTCTTTTATTTTTAAGGTTTATTTAGTAAGAGAATCGCATTAGGGATCACATCATGTCTTATTTGATGCATTTAATTTAAAATATATTTATTTTAATAAAAAATATAAAAAATATATTTTATTTTTCCTTAGTTTTTAATGTATTTTCTCTTATCCTTTTTACGAGATGTGTTTTATAATTTTTCTGGTTAATTTTATATAACTTCTTTCAATTTACAATATGCATTGATTATTTTTTTCAAGACATACTCTTATTAATTAATCTTGAAACTATTTATATCAGTGGAATATGAAATAATAATTTATGTTTCTTTCTTATTATTCAATGTAATTTTAAAAGTATACCAAGAATAATTAACAAGTTTAATATGTTTACGTAAAATAACTAAATTTCTTAATAAACATAAAATAACATAATATGTTGATAAAAAAGGAAGTACTGGCGAGACGTTTTTTCTTTTTAGAAGTTTTATACAATATTTATAAATACTTTTAATGTTGTTTTGGATTCCATACAATAATAGTACATAATAATTTTCATGCATGCGTACGTGCGTCCATGCATGCGAGTGCATCTATGAAGTCTTTGTGAGTTTTTTTGTCGTTTTATAACGTGAATATTATTATGTTACAAATAGCATTCTTAAATGGATTCAGTCATCTTTGATATCAATTTATATGTTATTATATTTATACATATTATTCTTAATTAGATTCTCTCACTTTTGTTATCAATTATCAATAGAAGATGATTAACTCCCTTTTCCATTTATTGATAGTAAAGATCGATAATAAAAGAATCTGACAAAAATAATTAACAAATTATATATTAGTAATAATTATATTCTTTTTTTTGAAGGTTTAATTAGTAAGAGAATCGTGTAAGGGATCCTATCAAGTCTTATTTGATGCATTTAATTTAAAATATATTTATTTTAATAAAAATATGAATAATATATTTTATTTTTCCTTAGTTTTTATTGATTTTTCTCTTATCCTTTTTATGAGACATGTTTTAGAATTTTTCTTGTTAATTTTATATGACTTCTTTCAATTTACAATGGGCATTGATTATTTTTGTCAACAGAAACTCTTATTAATTAAGCTTGATACTATTTATATAAGTGGAATATAAAATAATCATTGATCTTTCTTCCTTATTATTCAATGTAATTTTAAAAGTATACCAAGAATAATTGACAAATTTAATATGTTTACCTAAAATAACAAAATTTCTTAAAGAAAAAGAAGTAGTCGCGAGACTTCTTTTCTTTTTAAAAGTTCTATAAAATATTTATAAATACTTTTATTGTTGTTTTGGATTACATACAATAATAGTACATACTAATATTCGTGCGTGTGTACATGCATCCATGCATGTGTGTGCATTTATTAAGTCTTTCTGAGTTTTTTTGTTCGTTTTATAACGTGAATATTATTATTTTTACAAATAGCATTCTTAAATGGATTTAGTCATCTTTGATATCAATTATATGTTATTATTTTTATAACTATTATTCTTAATTAGATTCTCTCACTTTTGCTATTAATTATCAATAGAAGATGATTAATTCTTTTTTCCATTTATTGATAGTAAAGATCGATAATAAAAGAATCTGACAAAAATAATTATCAAACTATATATTATTAATATTTATATTCTTTTATTTTTTAAGGTTTATTTAGTAAGAGAATCCCGTAAGGGATCACATCATGTCTTATTTGATTCATTTAATTTAAACGATATTAATATTATTAAAAAATATAAATAATATATTTTATTTTCCTTAATTTTTAATGTATTTTTCTTATCCTTTTTATGAGATGTATTTTAGAATTTTTCTTGTTAATTTTATATGACTTCTTTCAATTTACAATGTACATTGATTTTTTTTCAACACATACTCTTATTAATTAATCTTGATACTATTTATATCAGTGGAATATGAAATAATCGTTGATCCTTCTTCCTTATTTTTCAATGTAATTTTAAAAGTATACCAAGAATAATTGACAAGGTTAATATGTTTATCTAAAATAACTAAATTTCTTAATAAACATAAAATAACATGTTATGTTGATAGAAAAAGAAGTAGTGGCGAGACCTCTTTTCTTTTTAAAAGTTCTATACAATGTTTATAAATACTTTTAATGTTGTTTCGGATTCCATACAATAATAGTACATAATAATTTTCATGCGTGCGTACGTGCATCTATGCATGTGTGTGGATTTATAAAGTCTTTATGAGTTTTTTTGTCGTTTTATAATGTGAATATTATTATTTTTACAAATAGCATCCTGAAATGGATTCAGTCATCTTTGATATCAATTATATGTTATTATTTTTATAAATATGATTCTTAATTAGATTCTCTCACTTTTGCTATCAATTATCAATAGGAGATGATTAATTCCCTTTTCCATTTATTGATAGTAAAGATCAATGGTAAAAGAATCTGACAAAAATAGTTAACAAATTATATATTATTAATAATTATATTCTTTTATTTTTTAAAGTTTATTTAGTAAGAGAATCCCGTAAGGGATCACATCAAGTCTTATTTGATGTATTTAATTTAAAATATAGTTATTTTAATACAAAAAATAAATTATATATTTTATTTTTCCTTAGTTTTTAATGTATTTTCTCTTATACTTTTTATGAGACGTGTTTTAGAATTTTTCTTGTTAATTTTATATGACCTATTTCAATTTACAATGTGCATTGATTTTCTTTTCAACACATACTCTTATTAATTAATCTTGATACTATTTATATCAATGGAATATGAATCAATCATCGATCTTTCTTCCTTATTATTCCATGTAATTTTAAAAGTATACCAAGAATAATTGACAAGTTTAATATGTTTACCTAAAATAACTAAATTTCTTAATAAACATAAAATAACATAATATGTTGATGGAAAAAGATGTAGTGGGGAGACGTCTTTTTTCTTTTTAAAAGTTCTATACAATATTTATAAATACTTTTAATGTTGTTTTGGATTCCACACAATAATTTTCGTGCGTCCGTACGTGCGTCCATGCATGGGAGTGCATTTATGAACTCTTTATGAGTTTTTTTTGTCATTCTATAATGTGAATATTATTATTCTTATAAATAGAATTCTTAAGTGGATTCAGTTATCTTTGATATCAATTATATGTTATTATTTGTATAAAAATTATTCTTAATTAGATTCTCTCACTTTTGCTATCAATTATCAATAGAAGATGATTAATTCCCTTTTCCATTTATTGATAGTAATGATCGATAATAAAAGAATCTGACAAAAATAATTAACAAATTATATATTATTAGTAATTATATTCTTTTATTTTTTAAGGTTTATTTAGTAAGAGAATCGCATAAGGGATCACATCAAGTCTTATTTGATGCATTTAATTTAAAATATATTTATTTTAATATAAAATATAAATAATATATTTTATTTTTCCCTAGTTTTTAATGTATTTTCTCTTATCCTTTTTATGAGACGTGTTTTAGAATTTTTCTTGTTAAGTTTATATGACCTCTTTCAATTTACAATGTGCATTGATTATTTTTTTCAACATATACTCTTATTAATTTAGCTTGATACTATTTATATTAGTGGAATATGAAATAATCATTGATATTTCTTCCTTATTATTCAATGTAATTTTAGAAAGTATACCAAGAATAATTGACAAGTTTAATATGTTTACCTAAAATAACTAAATTTCTTAACAAATATAAAATAACATAATATATTGATAGAAAAAGAAGTAGTTGCGAGAATTCTTTTCTTTTTAAAAGTTCTATACAATATTTATAAATACTTTAAATGTTGTTTTGGATTCCATACAATAATAGTACATAATAATTTTGGTGCGTGCGTACGTGCGTCCATGCATTCGTGTGGATTTATGAAGTCTTTGTGAGTTTTTTAGTCGTTTGATAACGTGAATATTATTATTTTTACAAATAGCATTCTTAAATGGATTCGGTCATCTTTGATATCAATTATATGTTATTATTTTTATAAATATTATTCTTAATTAGATTCTCTCGCTTTTGCTATCAATTATCAATAAAAGATTATTAATTCCATTTTTCATTTATTGATAGTAAGGATCGATAGTAAAAGAATCTTATAAAAATAATTAACAAATTATATATTATTAATAATTATATTCTTTTATTTTTTTAAGGTTTATTTAGTAAGAGAATCGCGTAATGGATCACATCAAGTCTTATTTGAACCATTTAATTTAGAAGATATTAATATTATTAAAAAATATAAATATTTTATTTTATTTTACCTTAATTTTTAATGTATTTTCTCTTATCCTTTTTATCAGACGTGTTTTATAATTTTTCTTGTTAATTAAGCTTGATACTATTTATATCAGTCGAATATGAAATAATCATCGATCTTTCTTTCTTATTATTCAATGGAATTTTAAAAGTATACCAAGAATAATTGACAAGTTTAATATGTTTACCAAAAATAACTAAATTTCTTAATAAACATAAAATAACAAAATATGTTGATAGAAAAAGAAGTAGTGCCGAGACGTGTTTTCTCTTTAAAAGTTCTATACAATATTTATAAATACTTTTAATGTTGTTTGGATTCCATACAATAGTAGTACATAATAATTTTCGTGCGTGCGTACGTGCGTTCATGCATGCGTGTGCATTTATGAAGTCTTTGTGAGTTTTTTAGTCATTTTATAACTAAAATAATACAAATAGCATTCTTAAATGGATTCAGTCATCTTTAATATTAATTATTTATTTTTATTTTTATAAATATTATGCTTAATTAGATTCTCTCACTTTTGCTATCAATTATCAATAGAAGATGATTAATTCCCTTTTCTATTTATTGATTGTAAAGTTCGATAGTAAAAGAATCTGACAAAAATAATTAACAAATTACATATTATTAATAATTATATTCTTTTATTTTTTAAGGTTTATTTAGTAAGAGAATCACGTAGGGGATCACATCAAGTCTTATTTGATCTATTTTATTTAAAAGATATTAATATTATTAAAAAATATAAATATTATATTATATTTTTCCTTAATTTTTAATGTATTTTCTCTTATCCTTTTTATGAGACGTGTTTTAGAATTTTTCTTGTGAATTTTATATGACTTATTTCAATTCACAATGTGCATTGATTATTTTTTTCAACACATACTCTTATTAATTAGTCTTGATACTATTTATATCAATGGAATATGAAATAATCATTAATCTTTCTTCCTTATTATTCAATGTAAGTTTAAAATGGATATTATTATTTTTAATGTGAATATTATTCTTTTTACAAAATAGCATTCTTAAATGGATTCAGTCATCTTTGATATCAATTATATGTTATTATTTTTATAAATATTATTGTTAATTAGATTCTCTCGCTTTTGCTATCAATTATCAATAAAAGATTATTAATTCCATTTTCCATTTATTGATAGTAAGGATCGATAGTAAAAGAATCTTACAAAAATAATTAACAAATTATATATTATTAAAAATTATATTCTTTTATTTGTTAAGGTTTATTTAGTAAGAGAATCGCGTAAGGGATCACATCAAGTCTTATTTGATCCATTTAATTTAGATATTTTAATTTATTTTTCCTTAATTTTTAATGTATTTTTTCTTATCCTTTTTATCATACGTGTTTTATAATTTTTCTTTTTAATTTATATGACTTTTTCAATTTACAATGTGCATTGATTATTTTTTTCATCACATACTCTTCTTAATTAAGCTTGATACTATTTATATCAGTCGAATATAAAAGAATCATTGATCTTTCTTCCTTATTATTTAATGTAATTTTAAAAGTTTACCAGAATAGTTAACAAGTATAATATGTTTACCTAAAATAACTAAATTTCTTAATAAACATAAAATAACATAATATGTTGATAGAAAAAGAAGTAGTGGCGAGACTTCTTTTCTTTTTAAAAGTTCTATACAATATTTTTAAATAGTTTTAATGTTGTTTTGGATTCCATACAATAATAGTACATAATAATTTTCGTGCATGCGTACGTGCGTCCATGCATGCGTGTGCATTTATGAAGTCTTTGTTAGATTTTTTGTCGTTTTATAACGTGAATATCATTATTTTTACAAATAGCATTCTTAAATGGATGGAGTCATATTTGATATCAATTATATGTTATTATTTTTATAAATATTATTCTTAATTAGATTCTCTCGCTTTTGCTATCAATTATCAATAGAAGATGATTAATTCCATTTTCCATTTACTGATTGTAAAGATCGATTGTAAAAAAATGTGACAAAAATAATTAACAAATTATATATTATTAATAATTATATTTTTTTATTTTTTAAGGTTTATTCAGTAAGAGAATCCCGTAAGGGATCACATCAAGTCTTATTTGATCCATTTAATTTAAAATATATTAATATTATTGAAAATATATGTAATATATTTTACTTTTCCTTAGTTTTTAATGTATTTTCTCTGATACTTTTTATCAGATATGTTTGATAATTTTTCTTATTAATTTTATATGACTTCTTTCAATTTACAATGTGCATTCATTTTTTTTCAAGATATACTCTTATTAATTAATCTTGATACTATTTATATTAGTTGAATATGAAATAATCATTGATCTTTCATTCTTATTATTCAATGTGGTTTTAAAAGTATACTAAGAATAATTGACAAGTTTAATATGTTTACCTAAAATAACTAAATTTCTTAATAAACATAAAATAACATAATATGTTAATAGAAAAAGAAGTTGTGGCGAGACTTCTTTTCTTTTTAAAAGTTCTTTACAATATTTATAAATACTTTCAATGTTGTTTTGGATTCCACACAAGAATAGTACATAATAATTTTCGTGTGTGCGTACATGCATCCATGCATGCGTTTGCATTTATGAAGTCTTTGTGAGTTTTTTAGTCATTTTATAATGTGAATATTATTATTTTTACAAAAAGCATTCTTAAATGGATTCAATCATCTTTGATATCAATTATATGTTATTATTTTTATAAATATTATTCTTAATTAGATTCTCTCACTTTTGCTATCAATTATCAATAGAAGATGATTAATTCCCTTTTTCCATTTATTGATAGTAAAGATCGATAGTAAAAGAATCAGACAAAAATAATTAACAAATTATATATTATTAATTATTATATTCTTTTAATTTTTAAGGTTTATTTAGTAAGAGAATCGCATAAGGCATCACCTCAAGTCTTATTTGACCCATTTAATCTAAAAGATATTAATATTATTAAAAAAATATAAATATTTTATTTTATTTTTCCTTAATTTTTAATGTATTTTCTCTTATCCTTTTTGTGAGACGTGTTTTAGAATTTTTCTTATTAATTTTATATGACCCATTTCAATTCACAATGTGCATTGATTATTTTTTTAACACATACTCTTATTAATTAGTCTTGATACTATTTATATCAGTGGAATATGAAATAATCATTGATCTTTCTTCCTTATTATTCAATGTAATTTTAAAAGTATATTAAGAATAATTGATAAGTTTAATATGTTTACCAAAAATAACTAAATTTCTTAATAAACATAAAATAACATAATATGTTGATAGAAAAAGAAGTTGTGGCGAGACTTCTTTTCTTTTTAAACGTTTTATACAGTATCTATAAATACTTTTAATATTATGTCAGATTCCATACAATAATAGTACATAATAATTTTTGTGCCTGCGTACGTGCGTCCATGCATGCGTGTGCATTTATGAAGTCTTTGTGAGTTTTTTAGTCGTTTTATAACGTGAATATTATTATTTTAACAAATATTATTCTTAAATAGATTCAGTCATCTTCGATAACAATTATATGTTATTACTTTTATAAATATTATTCTTAATTAGATTCTCTCACTTTTACTATCAATTATCAATAGAAGATGATTAATTCCCTTTTCCATTTATTGATAGTAAAGATCGATAGTAAAAGAATCTGACAAAAATAATTAACAAATTATATATTATTAATAATTATATGCTTTTATTTTTTAAGGTTTACTTATTAAGAGAATCACGTAAGGGATCACATCAAGTCTTATTTGATCCATTTAATTCAAAAGATATTAATATTGTTAAAAAATATAAATAATATAGTTTATTTTTCCTTTATTTTTAATGTATTTTCTCTTATCCTTTTTATGAGACGAGTTTTAGAACTTTTCTTGTTAATTTTATATGACTTCTTTCAATTTACATTGTGCATTGATTATTTTTTCAACACATACTCTTATTAATTAAGCTTGATACTATTTATATCAGTGGAATATGAAATAATCATGGATCTTTCTTTCATATTATTCAATGTAATTTTAAAATTATACCAAGAATAATTGACAAGTTTAATATGTTTACCCAAAATAACTAAATTTCTTAATAAACATAAAATAACATAATATGTTGATAGAGAAAGAAGTAGTGGCGACACGTCTTTTCTTTTTAAAAGTTCTAAACAAAATTTATAAATAATTTTAATGTAGTTTTGGATTCCATACAATAATAGTGCATAATAATTTTCGTGCGTGCGTACGTGCGTCCATGCATTCGTGTGCATTTATAAAGTCTTTGTGAGTTTTTTAGTCGTTTTATATAGTGAATATTATTATTTTTACAAAGAGCATTCTTAAATGGATTTAGTCATCTTTGATATCAATTATATGTTATTATTTTTATAAATGTTATTCTTAATTAGATTCTCTCGCTGTTGCTATCAATTATCAATAGAAGATGATTAATTCCCTTTTCCATTTATTGATAGTAAAGATCGATAGTACAAAAATCTAACAAAAATAATTAACAAATTATATATTATTAATAATTATATTATTTTATTTTTTAAGGTTTATTTAGTAAGAGAACCACGTAAGGGATCACATCAAGTCTTATTTGATCTACTTAATTTAAAAGATATTAATATTATTAAAAAATATAAATATTTTATTTTATTTTTCCTTAATTTTTAATGTATTTACTCTTATCCTTTTTATGAGATGAGTTTTAGAACTTCTCTTGTTAATTTTATATGACTTCTTTCAATTTACAATGTGCATTGATTATTTTTTCAACACATACTCTTATTAATTAAGCTTGATACTATTTATATCAGTGGAATATGAAATAATCATTGATCTTTCTTTCATATTATTCAATGTAATTTTAGAAAGTATACCAAGAATAATTACCAGGTTTAATATGTTTACCTAAAATAACTAAATTTCTTAATAAACATAAAATAACAAAATATGTTAATAGAAAAAGAAGTAGTGACGAGACTTCTTGTTTTTTTAAAAGTTCTTTACAATATTGATAAATACTTTTAATGTTGTTTTGGATTCCATACAATAATAGTACATAATAATTTTCGTGCGTGCGTACGTGCGTCCATGCATTCGTGTGGATTTATGAAGTGTTTGTGAGTTTTTTAGTCGTTTGATAACGTGAATATTATTATTTTTACAAATAGCATTCTTAAATGAATTCAGTCATCTATGATATCAATTATATGTTATTATTTTTACAAATATTATTCTTAATTAGATTCTCTCATTCTGCTATCAATTATCAATAGAAGATGATTAACTCGCTTTTCTATTTATTGATAGTAAAGATCGATAGTAAAAGAATCAGACAAAAATAATTAACAAATTGTATATTATTAATAATTATATTCTTTTATTTTTTATGGTTTATTTAGTAAGAGAATCACGTAAGGGATCACATCAAGTGTTATTTGCTCTATTTTATTTAAAATATATTAATATTATTAAAAAATATAAATATTATATTTTATTTTTCATTAATTTTTAATGTAATTTCTCTTATCCTTTTTATGAGACGTGTTTTAGAATTTTTCTTGTGAATTTTATATGACCCATTTCAATTCACAATGTGCATTGATTATTTTTTTTAACATATACTCTTATTAATTAGTCTTGATACTATTTATATAAGTGGAATATGAAATAATCATTTATCTTTCTTCCTTATTATTCAATGTAATTTTAAAAGTATATCAAGAATAATAGACAAGTTTAATATGTTTACCAAAAATAACTAAATTTCTTAATAAACATAAAATAACATAATATGTTAATAGAAGAAGAAGTAATGACGAGACTTCTTTTCTTTTTAAAAGTTCTTTACAATATTGATAAATACTTTTAATGTTGTTTTGGATTCCATACAATAATAGTACATAATAATTTTCATGCGTACGTACGTGCGTCAATGCATTCGTGTGGATTTATGAAGTCTTTGTGAGTTTTTTAGTCGTTTGATAACGTGAATATTATTATTTTTACAAATAGCATTCTTAAATGAATTCAGTCATCTTTGATATCAATTATATGTTATTAGTTTTACAAATACTATTCTTAATTAGATTCTCTCATTCTGCTATCAATTATCAATAGAAGATGATTAATTTGCTTTTCCATTTATTGATAGTAAAGATCGATAGTAAAAGAATCAGACAAAAATAATTAACAAATTATATATTATTAGTAATAATATTCTTTTATTTTTTAAGGTTTATTTAGTAAGAGAATTGCGTAAGGGATCACATCAAGCCTTATTTGATCTATTTTATTTAAAAGATATTAATATTATTAAAAAATATAAATATTATATTATATTTTTCCTTAATTTTTAATGTATTTTCTCTTATCCTTTTTATGAGACGTGTTTTAGAATTTTTCTTATGAATTTTATATGACTTATTTCAATTCACAATGTGCATTGATTATTTTTTTCAACACATACTCTTATTAATTAGTCTTGATACTATTTATATCAATGGAATATGAAATAATCATTAATCTTTCTTCCTTATTATTCAATGTAAGTTTAAAAGTATACCAAGAATAATTGACAAGTTTAATATGTTTACCAAAAATAACTAAATTTCTTAATAAACATAAAATAACATAATTTGTTGATAGAAAAAGAAGTAGTGGCGAGACTTCTTTTCTTTTTAAAAGTTTTATACAATATTTGTAAATACTTTTAATGTTGTTTTGGATTCCATACAATAATAGTAGATAATAATTTTCGTGCGTGCGTACGTGCGTCCATGCATTCGTGTGGATTTATGAAGTCTTTGTGAGTTTTTTAGTCGTTTGATAACGTGAATATTATTATTTTTACAAATAGCATTCTTAAATGGATGGAGTCATCTTTGATATCAATTATATATTATTATTTTTACAAATATTATTCTTAATTAGATTCTCTCACTTCTACTATCAATTTTCAATAGAAGATGATTAATTCCCTTTTCCAATTATTTATAGAAAAGATCGATAGTAAAAGAATCAGACAAAAATAATTAACAAATTATATATTATTAATAATTATATTCTTTTATTTTTTAAGGTTTATTTACTAAGAGAATCGCGTAAGGGATCAGATCAAGTCTTATTTGATCCATTTAATTTAAAAGATATTAATATTATTAAAAAATATAAATATTTTATTTTATTTTTCCTTAGTTTTTAATGTATTTTCCCTTATCCTTTTTATGAGACGTGGTTGAGAATTTTTCTTATTAATTTTAAATGACTTCTTTCAATTTACAATGTGCATTAATTATTTTTTTCAACACATACTCTTATTAACTAATCTTGAAACTATTTATATCAGTGGAATATGAAATAATCATTGATCTTTGTTCCTTATTATTCATTGTAATTTTAAAAGTATGCAAAGAATAATTGACAAGTTTAATATGTTTACCTAAAATAACAAAATTTCTTAACAAACATAAAATAACATAATATGTTGATAGAAAAAGAAGTAGTGGCGAGACTTCTTTTCTTTTTAAAACTTCTATACAAAATTTATATATACTTTTAATGTAGTTTTGGATTCCATACAATAATAGTACATAATAATTTTCGTGCGTGCATATGTACGTCCATGCATGCGTGTGCATTTATGAAGTCTTTGTGAGTTTTTTAGTCGTTTTATAATGTGAATATTATTAATTTTACAAATAGCATTGTTAAATGGATTCAGTCATCTTTGATATTAATTATATGTTATTATTTTTATAAATATTACTCTTAATTAGATTCTCTCGCTTTTGCTATCAATTATCAATAGAAGATGATGAATTCTCTTTTCCATTTATTGATAGTAAAGAACGATAGTAAAACAATCTGACAAAAATAATTAACAAATTATATATTATTAATAATTATATTATTTTATTTTTTAAGGTTTATTTAGTAAGAGAATCCCGTAAGGAATCACATAAACTCTTATTTGATGCATTTAATTTAAAATATATTTATTTTAATAAAAAATATATTTTATTGTTCCTAAGTTTTTATTGTATTTTCTCTTATCCTTTTTATGAGACGTGTTTTAGAATTTTTCTTGTGAATTTTATATGACTTATTTCAATTCACAATGTGCATTGATTATTTTTTTCAACACATACTCTTATTAATTAGTCTTGATACTATTTATATCAATGGAATATGAAATAATCATTAATCTTTCTTCCTTATTATTCAATGTAAGTTTAAAAGTATACCAAGAATAATTGACAAGTTTAATATGTTTACCAAAAATAACTAAATTTCGTAATAAACATAAAATAACATAATTTGTTGATAGAAGAAGAAGTAGTGGCGAGACTTCTTTTCTTTTTAAAAGTTTTATACAATATTTATAAATACTTTTAATGTTGATTTGGATTCCATACAATAATAGTACATAATAATTTTCGTGCGTGCGTACGTGCGTCCATGCATTCGTGTGGATTTATGAAGTCTTTGTGAGTTTTTTAGTCGTTTGATAACGTGTATATTATTATTTTTACAAATAGCATTCTTAAATGGATTCAGTCATCTTTGATATCAATTATATGTTATTATTTTTACAAATATTATTCTTAATTAGATTCTCTCGCTTCTGCTATCAATTATCAATAGAAGATGATTAATTCTCTTTTCCAATTATTTATAGTAAAGATCGATAGTAAAAGAATCAGAAAAAAATAATTAACAAATTATATATTATTAATAATTATATTCTTTTATTTTTTAAGGTTTATTTACTAAGAGAATCGCGTAAGGGATCAGATCAAGTCTTATTTGATCCATTTAATTTAGAAGATATTAATATTATTAAAAAATTATAAATATTTTAATTTATTTTTCCTTAGTTTTTAATGTATTTTCCCTTATCCTTTTTATGAGACGTGGTTGAGAATTTTTCTTGTTAATTTTAAATGACTTCTTTCAATTTACAATGTGCATTAATTATTTTTTTCAACACATACTCTTATTAACTCATCTTGAAACTATTTATATCAGTGGAATATGAAATAATCATTGATCTTTGTTCCTTATTATTCATTGTAATTTTAAAAGTATACAAAGAATAATTGACAAGTTTAATATGTTTACCTAAAATAACAAAATTTCTTAATAAACATAAAATAACATAATATGTTGATAGAAAAAGAAGTAGTGGCGAGGCGTCTTTTCTTTTTAAAAGTTTTATACAAAATTTATATATACTTTTAATGTAGTTTTGGATTCCATACACTAATAGTACATAATAATTTTTGTGCGTGCGTACGTGCGTCCATGCATGCGTGTGCATTTATGAAGTCTTTGTGAGTTTTTTAGTCATTTTATAATATGAATATTATTAATTTTACAAATAGCATTCTTAAATGGATTCAGTCATCTTTGATATTAATTATATGTTACTATTTTTATAAATATTATTCTTAATTAGATTCTCTCGCTTTTGCTATCAATTATCAATAGAAGATGATGAATTCTCTTTTCCATTTATTGATAGTAAAGATCGATAGTAAAACAATCTGACAAAAATAATTAACAAATTATATATTATTAATAATTATATTATTTTATTTTTTAAGGTTTATTTAGTAAGAGAATCCCGTAAGGAATCACAACAAGTCTTATTTGATGCATTTAATTTAAAATATATTTATTTTTATAAAAAATATAAAAAATATATTTTATTGTTCCTAAGTTTTTATTGTATTTTCTCTTATCCTTTTTATGAGACGTGTTTTTGAATTTTTCTTGTTAATTTTATATGACTTTTTTCAATTTACAATGTGCATTGTTTATTTTTTTCAACACATACTCTTATTAATTAATCTTGAAACTATTTATATCAGGGGAATATGAAATAATCATTGATCTTTCTTCCTTATTATTCAATGTAATTTAAAAGTATACCAAGAATAATTGACAAGCTTAATATGTTTACCTAAAATAACTAAATTTCTTAATAAACATAAAATAACATAATATGTTGATAGAAAAGGAAGTAGTGGGGAGACGTCATTTCTTTTTAAAAGTTCTATACAATATTTATAAATACTTTTAATGTTATTTTGGATTCCATACAATAATAGTACATAATAATTTTCGTGCGTTCGTATGTGCGTCCATGCATGCGTGTGCATTTATGAACTCTTTGTGAGTTTTTTAGTCATTTTATAACGTGAATATTATTAATTTTACAAAAAGCATTCTTAAATAGATTCAGTCATATTCGATAACAATTATATGTTATTACTTTTATAAATATTATTCTTAATTGGATTCTCTCACTTTTCCTTTCAATTATCAGTAGAAGATGATTAATTCCCCTTTCCCTTTATTGATAGTAAAGATCGATAGTAAAAGAATCTGACAAAAATAATTAACAAATTATATATTATTAATAATTATATGCTTTTATTTTTTAAGGTTTATTTAGTAAGAGAATCGCAGAAGGGATCACATCAAGTCTTATTTGATCCATTTAACTCAAAAGATATTAACATTATTAAAAAATATAAATAATATATTTTATTTTTCCTCAATTTTTAATGTATTTTCTCTTATCCTTTTTATGAGACATGTCTTAGAATTTTTCTTGTTAATTTTATATGACTTCTTTCAATTACAATGTGCATTGATTATTTTTTCAACACATACTCTTATTAATTAAGCTTGATACTATTTTTATCAGTGGAATTGAAATAATCATCGATCTTTCTTTCTTATTATTCAATGTAATTTTAAAAGTATACCAAGAATAATTGACAAGTTTAATATGTTTACCCAAAATAACTAAATTTCTTAATAAACATAAAATAACATAACATGTTGATAGAAAAAGAAGTAGTGGGGAGACGTCTTTTCTTTTTAAAAGTTCTATACAAAATTTATAAATAATTTTAATGTAGTTTTGGATTCCATACAATAATAGTACATAATAATATTCGTGCGTGCGTACGTGCGTCCATGCATGCGTGTGCATTTATGAAGTCTTTGTGAGTTTTTTAGTCGTTTTATATAGTGAATATTATTATTTTTACAAAGAGCATTCTTAAATGGATTCAGTCATTTTTGATATCAATTATATGTTATTATTTTTATAAATATTATTCTTAACTAGATTCTCTCGCTTTTGCTATCAATTATCAATAGCAGATGATTAATTCCCTTTTCCATATATTGATAGTAAAGATCGATAGTACAAAAATCTGACAAAAATAATTAACAAATTATATATTATTAATAATTATATTATTTTATTTTTTAAGGTTTATTTAGTAAGAGAATCACGTAAGGGATCACATCAAGTCTTATTTGATCTATTTAATTTAAAAGATAATAATATTATTAAAAATATAAATATTATATTTTATTTTTCCTTAATTTTTAATGTATTTTCTCTTATCCTTTTTATGAGATGAGTTTTAGAATTTTTCTTGTGAATTTTATATGACCCATTTCAATTCACAATGTGCATTGATTATTTTTTTCAACATATACTCTTATTAATTAGTCTTGATACTATTTATATCAGTGGAATATGAAATAATCATTGATCTTTCTTCCTTATTATTCAATGTAATTTTAAAAGTATATCAAGAATAATTGACAAGTTTAATATGTTTACCAAAAATAACTAAATTTCTTAATAAACATAAAATAACATAATATGTTAATAGAAAAAGAAGTAGTGACGAGACTTCTTTTCTTTTTAAAAGTTCTTTACAATATTGATAAATACTTTTAATGTTGTTTTGGATTCTATACAATAATAGTACATAATAATTTTCGTGCGTACGTACGTGCGTCCATGCATTCGTGTGGATTTATGAAGTCTTTGTGAGTTTTTTAGTCGTTTGATAACGTGAATATTATTATTTTTACAAATAGCATTCTTAAATGAATTCAGTCATCTTTGATATCAATTATATGTTATTATTTTTACAAATATTATTCTTAATTAGATTCTCTCATTCTGCTATCAATTATCAATAGAAGATGATTAATTCGCTTTTCTATTTATTGATAGTAAAGATCGATAGTAAAAGCATGAGACAAAAATAATTAACAAATTATATATTATTAGCAATTATATTCTTTTATTTTTTAAGGTTTATTTAGTAAGAGAATCGCGTAATGGATCACATCAAGTCTTATTTGATCTATTTTATTTATAAGATATTAATATTATTAAAAAATATAAATATTATATTATATTTTTCCTTAATTTTTAATGTATTTTCTCTTATCCTTTTTATGAGACGTGTTTTAGAATTTTTCTTGTGAATTTTATATGACTTATTTCAATTCACAATGTGCATTGATTATTTTTTTCAACACATACTCTTATTAATTAGTCTTGATACTATTTATATCAATGGAATATGAAATAATCATTAATCTTTCTTCGTTATTATTCAACGTAAGTTTGAAAGTATACCAAGAATAATTGACAAGTTTAATATGTTTACCAAAAATAACTAAATTTCTTAATAAACATAAAATAACATAATTTGTTGATAGAAAAAGAAGTAGTGGCGAGACTTCTTTTCTTTTTAAAAGTTTTATACAATATTTATAAATACTTTTAATGTTGTTTTGGATTCCATACAATAATAGTACATAATAATTTTCGTGCGTGAGTACGTGCGTCCATGCATTCGTGTGGATTTATGAAGTTTTTGTGAGTTTTTTAGTCGTTTGATAACGTGAATATTATTATTTTTACAAATAGCATTCTTAAATGGATTCAGTCATCTTTGATATCAATTATATGTTATTATTTTTACAAATATTATTCTTAATTAGATTCTCTCGCTTCTGCTATCAATTATCAATAGAAGATGATTAATTCTCTTTTCCAATTATTTATAGTAAAGATCGATAGTAAAAGAATCAGACAAAAATAATTAACAAATTATATATTATTAATAATTATATTCTTTTATTTTTTAAGGTTTATTTACTAAGAGAATCGCGTAAGGGATCCGATCAAGTCTTATTTGATCCATTTAATTTAAAAGATATTAATATTATTAAAAAATATAAATATTTTATTTTATTTTTCCTTAGTTTTTAATGTATTTTCCCTTATCCTTTTTATGAGACGTGGGTGAGAATTTTTCTTGTTAATTTTAAATGACTTCTTTCAATTTACAATGTGCATTAATTATTTTTTTCAACACATACTCTTATTAACTAATCTTGAAACTATTTATATCAGTGGAATATTAAATAATCATTGATCTTTGTTCCTTATTATTCATTGTAATTTTAAAAGTATACAAAGAATAATTGACAAGTTTAATATGTTTACCTAAAATAACAAAATTTCTTAACAAACATAAAATAACATAATATGTTAATAGAAAAAGAAGTAGTGGCGAGACGTCTTTTCTTTTTAAAAGTTCTATACAAAATTTATATATACTTTAATGTAGTTTTGGATTCCATACAATAATAGTACATAATAATTTTCGTGCGTGCGTACGTGCGTCCATGCAGGCGTGTGCATTTATGAAGTCTTTGTCAGTTTTTTAGTCGTTTTATAATGTGAATATTATTAATTTTACAAATAGCATTCTTAAATGCATTCAGTCATGTTTGATATTAATTATATGTTATTATTTTTATAAATATTATTCTTAATTAGATTCTCTCGCTTTTGCTATCAATTATCAATAGAAGATGATGAATTCTCTTTTCCATTTATTGATAGTTAAGAACGATAGTAAAACAATTTGACAAAAATAATTAACAAATTATATATTATTAATAATTATATTATTTTATTTTTTAAGGTTTATTTAGTAAGAGAATCCTGTAAGGAATCACATAAACTCTTTTTTTATGCATTTAATTTAAAATATATTTATTTTAATAAAAAATATAAAAAATATATTTTATTGTTCCTAAGTTTTTATTGTATTTTCTCTTATCCTTTTTATGAGACGTGTTTTAGAATTTTTCTTGTGAATTTTATATTACCTATTTCAATTCACAATGTGCATTGATTATTTTTTTCAACACATACTCTTATTAATTAGTCTTGATACTATTTATATCAATGGAATATGAAATAATGATTAATCATTCTTCCTTATCATTCAATGTAAGTTTAAAAGTATACCAAGAATAATTGACAAGTTTAATATGTTTACCAAAAATAACTAAATTTCGTAATAAACATAAAATAACATAATTTGTTTATAGAAGAAGAAGTAGTGGCGAGACTTTTTTTCTTTTTAAAAGTTTTATACAATATTTATAAATACTTTTAATGTTGTTTTGGATTCCATACAATAATAGTACATAATAATTTTCATGCGTGCGTACGTGCGTCCATGCATTCGTGTGGATTTATGAAGTCTTTGTGAGTTTTTTAGTCGTATGATAACGTGTATATTATTATTTTTACAAATAGCATTCTTAAATAGATTCAGTCATCTTTGATATCAATTATATGTTATTATTTTTACAAATATTATTCTTAATTAGATTCTCTCGCTTCTGCTATCAATTATCAATAGAAGATGATTAATTCCCTTTTCCAATTATTTATAGTAAAGATCGATGGTAAAAGAATCAGACAAAAATAATTAACAAATTATATATTATTCATAATTATATTCTTTTATTTTTTAAGGTTTATTTACTAAGAGAATCGCGTAAGGGATCAGATCAAGTCTTATTTGATCCATTTAATTTAGAAGATATTAATATTATTAAAAAATATAAATATTTTATTTTATTTTTCCTTAGTTTTTAATGTATTTTCCCTTATCCTTTTTATGAGACGTGGTTGAGAATTTTTCTTGTTAATTTTAAATGACTTCTTTCAATTTACAATGTGCATTAATTATTTTTTTCAACACATACTCTTATTAACTAATCTTGAAACTATTTATATCAGTGGAATATGAAATAATCATTGATCTTTGTTCCTTATTATTCATTGTAATTTTAAAAGTATGCAAAGAATAATTGACAAGTTTAATATGTTTACCTAAAATAACAAAATTTGTTAACAAACATAAAATAACATAATATGTTGATAGAAAAAGAAGTAGTGGCGAGGCCTCTTTTTTTTTAAAAGTTCTATACAAAATTTATATATACTTTTAATGTAGTTTTGGATTCCATACAATAATAGTACATAATAATTTTCGTGCGTGCGTACGTGCGTCCATGCATGCGTGTGCATTTATGAAGTCTTTGTGAGTTTTTTAGTCGTTTTATAATGTGAATATTATTAATTTTACAAATAGCATTCTTAAATGCATTCAGTCATGTTTGATATTAATTATATGTTATTATTTTTATAAATATTATTCTTAATTAGATTCTCTCGCTTTTGCTATCAATTATCAATAGAAGATGATGAATTCTCTTTTCCATTTATTGATAGTAAAGAACGATAGTAAAACAATTTGACAAAAATAATTAACAAATTATATATTATTAATATTTATATTATTTTATTTTTTAAGGTTTATTTAGTAAGAGAATCCCGTAAGGAATCACATAAACTCTTATTTGATGTATTTAATTTAATATATATTTATTTTAATAAAAAATATAAAAAATATATTTTATTGTTCCTAAGTTTTTATTGTATTTTCTCTTATCCTTTTTATGAGACGTGTTTTAGAATTTTTCTTGTGAATTTTATATGACTTATTTCAATTCACAATGTGCATTGATTATTTTTTTCAACACATACTCTTATTAATTAGTCTTGATACTATTTATATCAATGGAATATGAAATAATGATTAATCATTCTTCCTTATTATTCAATGTAAGTTTAAAAGTATACCAAGAATAATTGACAAGTTTAATATGTTTACCAAAAATAACTAAATTTCGTAATAAACATAAAATAACATAATTTGTTGATAGAAGAAGAAGTAGTGGCGAGACTTCTTTTCTTTTTAAAAGTTTTATACAATATTTATAAATGCTTTTAATGTTGTTTTGGATTCCATACAATAATAGTACATAATAATTTTCATGCGTGCGTACGTGCGTCCATGCATTCGTGTGCATTTATGAAGTCTTTGTGAGTTTTTTAGTCGTTTTATATAGTGAATATTATTATTTTTACAAAGAGCATTCTTAAATGGATTCAGTCATCTTTGATATCAATTATATGTTATTATTTTTATAAATGTTATTCTTAATTAGATTCTCTTGCTGTTGCTATCAATTATCAATAGAAGATGATTAATTCCCTTTTCCATTTATTGATAGTAAGGATTGATAGTACAAAAATCTAACAAAAATAATTAACAAATTATATATTATTAATAATTATATTATTTTATTTTTTAAGGTTTATTTAGTAAGAGAACCACGTAAGGGATCACATCAAGTCTTATTTGATCTATTTAATTTAAAAGATATTAATATTATTAAAAAATATAAATATTTTATTTTATTTTTCCTTAATTTTTAATGTATTTTCTCTTATCCTTTTTACGAGATGAGTTTTAGAACTTCTCTTGTTAATTTTATATGACTTCTTTCAATTTACAATGTGCATTGATTATTTTTTCAACACATACTCTTATTAATTAAGCTTGATACTATTTATATCAGAATGGAATATGAAATAATCATCGATCAATCTTTCATATTATTCAATGTAATTTTAGAAAGTATACCAAGAATAATTACCAGGTTTAATATGTTTACCTAAAATAACTAAATTTCTTAATAAACATAAAATAACATAATATGTTAATAGAAAAAGAAGTAGTGATGAGACTCCTTGTTTTTTTAAAAGTTCTTTACAATATTGATAAATACTTTTAATGTTGTTTTAGATTCCATACAATAATAGTACATAATAATTTTCGTGCGTGCGTACGTGCGTCCATGCATTCGTGTGGATTTATGAAGTCTTTGTGAGTTTTTTAGTCGTTTGATAACGTGTATATTATTATTTTTACAAATAGCATTCTTAAATGGATTCAGTCATCTTTGATATCAATTATATGTTATTATTTTTACAAATATTATTCTTAATTAGATTCTCTCATTCTGCTATCAATTATCAATAGAAGATGATTAACTCGCTTTTCTATTTATTGATAGTAAAGATCGATAGTAAAAGAATCAGACAAAAATAATTAACAAATTATATATTATTAATAATTATATTCTTTTATTTTTTATGGTTTATTTAGTAAGAGAATCACGTAAGGGATCACATCAAGTGTTATTTGCTCTATTTTATTTAAAATATATTAATATTATTAAAAAATATAAATATTTTATTTTATTTTTCATTAATTTTTAATGTATTTTCTCTTATCCTTTTTATGAGACGTGTTTTAGAATTTTTCTTATGAATTTTATATGACTTATTTCAATTCACAATGTGCATTGATTATTTTTTTCAACACATACTCTTATTAATTAGTCTTGATACTATTTATATCAATGGAATATGAAATAATCATTAATCTTTCTTCCTTATTATTCAATGTAAGTTTAAAAGTATACCAAGAATAATTGATAAGTTTAATATGTTTACCAAAAATAACTAAATTTCTTAATAAACATAAAATAACATAATTTGTTGATAGAAAAAGAAGTAGTGGCGAGACTTCTTTTCTTTTTAAAAGTTTTATACAATATTTATAAATTCTTTTAATGTTGTTTTGGATTCCATACAATAATAGTACATAATAATTTTCGTGCATGCGTACGTGCGTCCATGCATTCGTGTGGATTTATGAAGTCTTTGTGAGTTTTTTAGTTGTTTGATAACGTGAATATTATTATTTTTACAAATAGCATTCTTAAATGGATTCAGTCATCTTTAATATCAATTATATGTTATTATTTTTACAAATATTATTCTTAATTAGATTCTCTCGCTTCTGCTATCAATTATCAATAGAAGATGATTAATTCCCTTTTCTAATTATTTATAGTAAAGATCAATAGTAAAAGAATCAGACAAAAATAATTAACAAATTATATATTATTAATAATTATATTCTTTTATTTTTTAAGGTTTATTTACTAAGAGAATCGCGTAAGGGATTCGATCAAGTCTTATTTGATCCATTTAATTTAAAAGATATTAATATTATTAAAAAATATAAATATTTTATTTTCTTTTTCCTTAGTTTTTAATGTATTTTCCCTTATCGTTTTTATGAGACGTGGTTGAGAATTTTCCTCGTTAATTTTAAATGACTTCTTTCAATTTACAATGTGCATTAATTATTTTTTTCAACACATACTCTTATTAGCTAATCTTGAAACTATTTATATCAGTGGAATATTAAATAATCATTGATCTTTGTTCCTTATTATTCATTGTAATTTTAAAAGTATACAAAGAATAATTGACAAGTTTAATATGTTTACCTAAAATAACAAAATTTCTTAACAAACATAAAATAACATAATATGTTGATAGAAAAAGAAGTAGTGGCGAGACGTCTTTTCTTTTTAAAAGTTCTATACAAAATTTATATATACTTTTAATGTAGTTTCGGATTCCATACAATAATAGTACATAATAATTTTCGTGCGTGCGTATGTGCGTCCATGCATGCGTGTGCATTTATGAAGTTTTTGTGAGTTTTTTAGTTGTTTTATAATGTGAATATTATTAATTTTACAAATAGCATTCTTAAATGGATTCAGTCATCTTTGATATTAATTATATGTTATTATTTTTATAAATATTATTCTTAATTAGATTCTCTCACTTTTGCTATCAATTATCAATAGAAGATGATGAATTCTCTTTTCCATTTATTGATAGTAAAGAACGACAGTAAAACAATCTGGAAAAAATAATTAACAAATTATATATTATTAATAATTATATTATTTTATTTTTTAAGGTTTATTTAGTAAGAGAATCCCGTAAGGAATCACATAAACTCTTATTTGATGCATTTAATTTAAAATATATTTATTTTAATAAAAAATATAAAAAATATATTTTATTGTTCCTAAGTTTTTATTATATTTTCTCTTATCCTTTTTATGAGACGTGTTTTAGAATTTTTCTTGTGAATTTTATATGACTTATTTCAATTCACAATGTGCATTGATTATTTTTTTCAACACATACTCTTATTAATTAGTCTTGATACTATTTATATCAATGGAATATGAAATAATCATTAATCTTTCTTCGTTATTATTCAATGTAAGTTTGAAAGTATACCAAGAGTAATTGACAAGTTTAATATGTTTACCAAAAATAACTAAATTTCTTAATAAACATAAAATAACATAATTTGTTGATAGAAAAAGAAGTAGTGGCGAGACTTCTTTTCTTTTTAAAAGTTTTATACAATATTTATAAATACTTTTAATGTTGTTTTGGATTCCATACAATAATAGTACATAATAATTTTCGTGCGTGCGTACGTGCGTCCATGCATTCGTGTGGATTTATGAAGTCTTTGTGAGTTTTTTAGTTGTTTGATAACGTGAATATTATTATTTTTACAAATAGCATTCTTAAATGGATTCAGTCATCTTTGATATCAATTATATGTTATTATTTTTACAAATATTATTCTTAATTAGATTCTCTCGCTTCTGCTATCAATTATCAATAGAAGATGATTAATTCCCTTTTCTAATTATTTATAGTAAAGATCGATAGTAAAAGAATCAGACAAAAATAATTAACAAATTATATATTATTAATAATTATATTCTTTTATTTTTTAAGGTTTATTTACTAAGAGAATCGCGTAAGGGATTCGATCAAGTCTTATTTGATCCATTTAATTTAAAAGATATTAATATTATTAAAAAATATAAATATTTTATTTTCTTTTTCCTTAGTTTTTAATGTATTTTCCCTTATCGTTTTTATGAGACGTGGTTGAGAATTTTCCTCGTTAATTTTAAATGACTTCTTTCAATTTACAATGTGCATTAATTATTTTTTTCAACACATACTCTTATTAGCTAATCTTGAAACTATTTATATCAGTGGAATATTAAATAATCATTGATCTTTGTTCCTTATTATTCATTGTAATTTTAAAAGTATACAAAGAATAATTGACAAGTTTAATATGTTTACCTAAAATAACAAAATTTCTTAACAAACATAAAATAACATAATATGTTGATAGAAAAAGAAGTAGTGGCGAGACGTCTTTTCTTTTTAAAAGTTCTATACAAAATTTATATATACTTTTAATGTAGTTTCGGATTCCATACAATAATAGTACATAATAATTTTCGTGCGTGCGTATGTGCGTCCATGCATGCGTGTGCATTTATGAAGTTTTTGTGAGTTTTTTAGTTGTTTTATAATGTGAATATTATTAATTTTACAAATAGCATTCTTAAATGGATTCAGTCATCTTTGATATTAATTATATGTTATTATTTTTATAAATATTATTCTTAATTAGATTCTCTCACTTTTGCTATCAATTATCAATAGAAGATGATGAATTCTCTTTTCCATTTATTGATAGTAAAGAACGACAGTAAAACAATCTGGAAAAAATAATTAACAAATTATATATTATTAATAATTATATTATTTTATTTTTTAAGGTTTATTTAGTAAGAGAATCCCGTAAGGAATCACATAAACTCTTATTTGATGCATTTAATTTAAAATATATTTATTTTAATAAAAAATATAAAAAATATATTTTATTGTTCCTAAGTTTTTATTATATTTTCTCTTATCCTTTTTATGAGACGTGTTTTAGAATTTTTCTTGTGAATTTTATATGACTTATTTCAATTCACAATGTGCATTGATTATTTTTTTCAACACATACTCTTATTAATTAGTCTTGATACTATTTATATCAATGGAATATGAAATAATCATTAATCTTTCTTCGTTATTATTCAATGTAAGTTTGAAAGTATACCAAGAGTAATTGACAAGTTTAATATGTTTACCAAAAATAACTAAATTTCTTAATAAACATAAAATAACATAATTTGTTGATAGAAAAAGAAGTAGTGGCGAGACTTCTTTTCTTTTTAAAAGTTTTATACAATATTTATAAATACTTTTAATGTTGTTTTGGATTCCATACAATAATAGTACATAATAATTTTCGTGCGTGCGTACGTGCGTCCATGCATTCGTGTAGATTTATGAAGTCTTTGTCAGTTTTTTAGTAGTTTGATAACGTGAATATTATTATTTTTACAAATAGCATTCTTAAATGGATTCAGTCATCTTTGATATCAATTATATGTTATTATTTTTACAAATATTATTCTTAATTAGATTCTCTCGCTTCTGCTATCAATTATCAATAGAAGATGATTAATTCCCTTTTCCAATTATTTATAGTAAAGATCGATGGTAAAAGAATCAGACAAAAATAATTAACAAATTATATATTATTAATAATTATATTCTTTTATTTTTTAAGGTTTATTTACTAAGAGAATCGCGTAAGGGATTCGATCAAGTCTTATTTGATCCATTTAATTTAAAAGATATTAATATTATTAAAAAATATAAATATTTTATTTTATTTTTCCTTAGTTTTTAATGTATTTTCCCTTATCCTTTTTATGAGACGTGGTTGAGAATTTTTCTTGTTAATTTTAAATGACTTCTTTCAATTTACAATGTGCATTAATTATTTTTTTCAACACATACTCTTATTAACTAATCTTGAAACTATTTATATCAGTGGAATATGAAATAATCATTGATCTTTGTTCCTTATTATTCATTGTAATTTTAAAAGTATACAAAGAATAATTGACAAGTTTAATATGTTTACCTAAAATAACAAAATTTCTTAACAAACATAAAATAACATAATATGTTGATAGAAAAAGAAGTAGTGGCGAGACGTCTTTTCTTTTTAAAAGTTCTATACAAAATTTATATATACTTTTAATGTAGTTTCGGATTCCATACAATAATAGTACATAATAATTTTCGTGCGTGCGTTCGTGCGTCCATGCATGCGTGTGCATTTATGAAGTTTTTGTGAGTTTTTTAGTCGTTTTATAATGTGAATATTATTAATTTTACAAATAGCATTCTTAAATGGATTCAGTCATCTTTGATATTAATTATATGTTATCATTTTTATAAATATTATTCTTAATTAGATTCTCTCGCTTTTGCTATCAATTATCAATAGAAGATGATGAATTCTCTTTTCCATTTATTGATAGTAAAGAACGATAGTAAAACAATCTGAAAAAAATAATTAACAAATTATATATTATTAATAATTATATTATTTTATTATTTAAGGTTTATTTAGTAAGAGAATCCCGTAAGGAATCACATAAACTCTTATTTGATGCATTTAATTTAAAATATATTTATTTTAATAAAAAATATAAAAAATATATTTTATTGTTCCTAAGTTTTTATTATATTTTCTCTTATCCTTTTTATGAGACGTGTTTTAGAATTTTTCTTGTGAATTTTATATGACTTATTTCAATTCACAATGTGCATTGATTATTTTTTTCAACACATACTCTTATTAATTAGTCTTGATACTATTTATATCAATGGAATATGAAATAATCATTAATCTTTCTTCCTTATTATTCAATGTAAGTTTAAAAGTATACCAAGAATAATTGACAAGTTTAATATGTTTACCAAAAATAACTAAATTTCGTAATAAACATAAAATAACATAATTTGTTGATAGAAGAAGAAGTAGTGGCGAGACTTCTTTTCTTTTTAAAAGTTTTATACAATATTTATAAATACTTTTAATGTTGATTTGGATTCCATATAATAATAGTACATAATAATTTTCGTGCGTGCGTACGTGCGTCCATGCATTCGTGTGGATTTATGAAGTCTTTGTGAGTTTTTTAGTCGTTTGATAACGTGAATATTATTATTTTTACAAATAGCATTCTTAAATGGATTCAGTCATCTTTGATATCAATTATATGTTATTATTTTTACAAATATTATTCTTAATTAGATTCTCTCGCTTCTGCTATCAATTATCAATAGAAGATGATTAATTCTCTTTTCCAATTATTTATAGTAAAGATCGATAGTAAAAGAATCAGACAAAAATAATTAACAAATTATATATTATTAATAATTATATTCTTTTATTTTTTAAGGTTTATTTACTAAGAGAATCGCGTAAGGGATCAGATCAAGTCTTATTTGATCCATTTAATTTAGAAGATATTAATATTATTAAAAAATATAAATATTTTATTTTATTTTTCCTTAGTTTTTAATGTATTTTCCCTTATCCTTTTTATGAGACGTGGTTGAGAATTTTTCTTGTTAATTTTAAATGACTTCTTTCAATTTACAATGTGCATTAATTATTTTTTTCAACACATACTCTTATTAAATAATCTTGAAACTATTTATATCAGTGGAATATGAAATAATCATTGATCTTTGTTCCTTATTATTCATTGTAATTTTAAAAGTATGCAAAGAACAATTGACAAGTTTAATATGTTTACCTAAAATAACTAAATTTCTTAATAAACATAAAATAACATAATATGTTGACCGAAAAAAAAAGTAGTGGGGAGACGTCATTTCTTTTTAAAAGTTCTATACAATATTTATAAATACTTTTAATGTTATTTTGGATTCCATACAATAATAGCACAAAATAATTTTCGTGCGTGCGTACATGCGTCCATGCATTCGTGCGTCCACGCATGCGTGCGCATTTATGAACTCTTTGTGAGTTTTTTAGTCGTTTTATAACGTGAATATTATTAATTTTACAAATAGCATTCTTATATGGATTCAGTGATATTCGATAACAATTATATGTTATTACTTTTATAAATATTATTCTTAATTGGATTCTCTCACTTTTCCTTTCAATTATCAGTAGAAGGTGATTAATTTCCATTTCCCTTTATTGATAGTAAAGATCGATAGTAAAAGAATCTGACAAAAATAATTAACAAATTATATATTATTAATAATTATATGCTTTTATTTTTTAAGGTTTATTTAGTAAGAGAATCGCAGAAGGGATCACATCAAGTCTTATTTGATCCATTTAACTCAAAAGATATTAACATTATTAAAAAATATAAATAATATATTTTATTTTTCCTTAATTTTTAATGTATTTTCTCTTATCCTTTTTATGAGACATGTCTTAGAATTTTTCTTGTTAATTTTATATGACTTCTTTCAATTTACAATGTGCATTGATTATTTTTTTAGCACATACTCTTATTAATTAAGCTTGATACTATTTTTATCAGTGGAATTGAAATAATCGTTGATCTTTCTTCCTTATTATTCAGTGTAATTTTAAAAGTATACAAAGAATAATTGACAAGTTTAATATGTTTACCAAAAATAACTAAATTTCTTAATAAACATAAAATAACATAATATGTTAATAGAAAAAGAAGTTGTGACGAGACTTCTTTTCTTTTTAAAAGTTCTTTACAATATTGATAAATACTTTTAATGTTGTTTTAGATTCCATACAATAGTAGTACATAATAATTTTCGTGCGTACGTACGTGCGTCCATGCATTCGTGTGGATTTATGAAGTCTTTGTGAATTTTTTAGTCGTTTGATAACGTGAATATTATTATTTTTACAAATAGCATTCTTAAATGAATTCATTCATCTTTGATATCAATTATATGTTATTATTTTTACAAATATTATTCTTAATTAGATTCTCTCATTCTGCTATCAATTATCAATAGAAGATGATTAACTCGCTTTTCCATTTATTGATAGTAAAGATCGATAGTAAAAGAATCAGACAAAAATAATTAACAAATTATATATTATTAATAATTATATTCTTTTATTTTTTAAGGTTTATTTAGTAAGAGAATCGCGTAAGGGATCACATCAAGTCTTATTTGATCTATTTTGTTTAAAAGATATTAATACTATTAAAAAATATAAATATTATATTTTATTTTTCCTTAATTTTTAATGTATTTTCTCTTATCCTTTTTATGAGACGTGTTTTAGAATTTTTCTTATGAATTTTATGACCCATTTCAATTCACAATGTGCATTGATTATTTTTTTCAACATATACTCTTATTAATTAGTCTTGATACTATTTATATCAGTGGAATATGAAATAATCATTGATCTTTCTTCCTTATTATTCAATGTAATTTTAAAAGTATATCAAGAATAATTGACAAGTTTAATATGTTTACCAAAAATAACTAAATTTATTAATAAACATAAAATAACATAATATGTTAATAGAAAAAGAAGTAGTGACGAGACTTCTTTTCTTTTTAAAAGTTCTTTACAATATTGATAAATACTTTTAATGTTGTTTTAGATTCCATACAATAGTAGTACATAATAATTTTCGTGCGTACGTACGTGCGTCCATGCATTCGTGTGGATTTATGAAGTCTTTGTGAATTTTTTAGTCGTTTGATAACGTGAATATTATTATTTTTACAAATAGCATTCTTAAATGAATTCAGTCATCTTTGATATCAATTATATGTTATTATTTTTACAAATATTATTCTTAATTAGATTCTCTCATTCAGCTATCAATTATCAATAGAAGATGATTAATTCGCTTTTCCATTTATTGATAGTAAAGATCGATAGTAAAAGAATCCGACAAAAATAAATAACAAATTATATATTATTAATAATTATATTCTTTTATTTTTTAAGGTTTATTTAGTAAGAGAATCGCGTAAGGGATCACATCAAGTCTTATTTGATCTATTTTATTTAAAAGATATTAATATTATTAAAAAATATAAATATTATATTATATTTTTCTTAATTTTTAATGTATTTTCTCTTATCCTTTTTATGAGACGTGTTTTAGAATTTTTCTTGTGAATTTTATATGACTTATTTCAATTCACAATGTGCATTGATTATTTTTTTCAACACATACCCTTATTAATTAGTCTTGATACTATTTATATCAATGGAATATGAAATAATCATTAATCTTTCTTCCTTATTAATCAATGTAAGTTTAAAAGTATACCAAGAATAATTGACAAGTTTAATATGTTTACCAAAAATAACTAAATTTCTTAATAAACATAAAATAACATAATTTGTTGATAGAAAAAGAAGTAGTGGCGAGACTTCTTTTCTTTTTAAAAGTTTTATACAATATTTATAAATACTTTAAATGTTGTTTTGGATTCCATACAATAATAGTACATAATAATTTTCGTGCGTGCGTACGTGCGTCCATGCATTCGTGTGGATTTATGAAGTCTTTGTGAGTTTTTTAGTCGTTTGATAACGTGAATATTATTATTTTTACAAATAACATTCTTAAATGGATTCAGTCATCTTTGATATCAATTATATGTTATTATTTTTACAAATACTATTCTTAATTAGATTCTCTCGCTTCTGCTATCAATTATCAATAGAAGATGATTAATTCCCTTTTCCAATTATTTATAGTAAAGATCGATAGTAAAAGAATCAGACAAAAATAATTAACAAATTATATATTATTAATAATTATATTCTTTTATTTGTTAAGGTTTATTTACTAAGAGAATCACGTAAGGGATCAGATCAAGTCTTATTTGATCCATTTAATTTAAAAGATATTAATATTATTAAAAAATATAAATATTTTATTTTATTTTTCCTAAGTTTTTAATGTATTTTCCCTTATCCTTTTTATGAGACGTGGTTGAGAATTTTTCTTGTTAATTTTAAATGACTTCTTTCAATTTACAATGTGCATTAATTATTTTTTTAACACATACTCTTATTAACTAATCTTGAAACTATTTATATCAGTAGAATATGAAATAATAATTGATCTTTGTTCCTTA